>OY979711.1:3140205-3794198 GCA_963855925.1 Inga laurina | reverse complement strand
TGTTATTCGAACGCCAACCAGGTTTCCAGGTCTTCATCTTTCCTTTTCCTTTTGAGTTTTCTGAGTGTGTGTGTGTGTGTGTGTTCTAGTGGAGTGTGTGGAGATATGAAGGTGTGTCAAAGTAGTGGTTCTAAGAAGCCAAAGCAAGTAGTTCTGAAATTAGATCTGAAGGCCAAAAAGCAAGGGGTACCTTAGTTGAGAAGATATTAACTAGTAAAAACATGAATGTTCGCATAGTTGTTTCTATGATCAAGAAGGGGTGGTAGTTGGATGAAGAGGTGGAGGTTCACAATCTTGATCGGAGACAACTAATTTTTCTTTTCAGGTTTAATAATACTGATGACTTTGCACTTATTCTCAAAGGCGGGCTATGGTCCATACAAGGTCAACTTTTAAATCTTCAAATCTGGGAAGACTATATGGTTCTTAAAGATGTAAACTTTAGCACCGCGCCTTTTTGGATACAATTTCATGGTCTCCCATTGGAGGTATTTGAGAATTCTAATGCAAATACCCTTGGAGACATAGTAGGGGAGATTGTGTTATATGAAAGGCCGGTGATGGATGTTAGTGCAAGTGTTTCACTCAAGAGGGGGTGAATTGGGTAATTATAGAAAATTCGATTCATATATAAAAATTGACTGAAAATTTAAAGCAGTTAAAAGCTAAGAGAGATATCACCGAAGTGTACACCATGAGTTATACTGGTTCAGTCTAACCACTTTGACCTGCTTCCAGTCTTCAGAGGTTCTCTGAGAAGTGACCTATTTCTGGCCACCTATAAAGGAACTATGTCTCTTTCTCCTAAAGAATAAATTTATCAAAGAATTTGGTTTGATACACCCATCAACCTCTTGTGCTACTTTCTTTTTCAATGGCCATGTAGACAATTTATGAGAGAAAGTATAATTCTTATTATGTAAAATGTTAGGATACAATCACCTATTTATATACAAAAGAGAATGACATAATAGTAAAGACTAATGAAAGCTAATAAATGCTAATAATTACTCATTAGCTAATAACTACTAATAAATAGAGAATATTTACAATAAGTACACAATATTCCCACACTCCCGCTCAAGTTGGATCATAGATGTTAATCATATCCAACTTGCTTATGCGACTTTCAAAAGCAGGTTTGAGTAATCATTTTGTCAACACATCTGCAATTTTAATACTTGTTGGTAGATAAGTGAGATATATAACCCCTTCTTCTACTTTTTCCCCGATGAAGTGTCTATCTATCTCCACATATTCTAATCGTTCATGTTGAATAGGATTTAAGGCCATTCTTATGGCGGCCTTATTATCACAATAGAGTTTCGGTGGTAAATCCACGTTGACTTTTATCTCATCTAGGACCTTTTTCAGCCACAACTCCTCCATTATCCCTTCTTAACTTAGCTTTAGCACTGCTCTTGGATACAATCCTTTGTTTCTGGCTTTTCCAGGTGACCAAGTTTCTCTATACGAAAGAGCAATAACCAGAGGTGGATCTCTTGTCAGGATGAGTTCCTCCGCAATCTGTATCAGTGTATACTTCGACAGTTCTTCATTCCTGTTTCTAGAAGAACTACCCTATACCAGGAGTACCCTTTAGATACCTTAAAATTTCGTAGGTTGCATCTATGTGCTTCTTCTTTGGCTCACTCATGTACTGGCTGGACACACTTACTGTAAAGTCTATATCAGGTCTTGTATGAGAGAGATAAATCAACTTCTTAACAAGCCTCTGATATCTTCCCGTATCAAGACCTTCATTGGCTTCTTGGTCTTGATCTTCTTCTAACTCACTCATGTACTGACTAGCCACACTTACTGTAAAGGCTATACCAGGTCTTGTATGAGAGAGATAAATCAACTTCCCAACAAGTCTCTGATATCTTCCTTTATCAATAGCTTCATTGGCTTCTCGGTCTTGATCTTCTTCTTTTTCTTCTTCAATCTTATCCTCTGAGTCACCTTCTTCTGACTCTTCTTTATTGTTTTGCTTAGATTTCTTCTTCCTCTTTTTTATGAACCACAATAGGAGTTGGCTTAGGACTACAACCCAGCATGCCTATTTCTTTTAGAAGATCAAGTATATACTTCTTTTAAGAGACATAAATGCCTAGTCTTAACCTAGCAACCTCCATTCCAAGGAAGTATTTCAAGTTTCCAAGATCCTTAACTTCAAATTCTTTCCCAAGTGCAACTTTTATCCTAGATATTTCCTTAATAAGATCTCCTGTGAGAATTATGTCATCAACGTACATAATGAGGATGCACTTCTTTCTATCCTCTATTTTGACAAACATTGTATGATATGATAATCCTTGTTTGTAGCCCTCTGACGTCAAAACTTTTGAGAACCTGTTAAACCATGCCCTGGGAGATTGCTTTAGACTATATAAAGATTTCTTCAGCTTGCATACTTGATCAATTCTCCCCTTTTCAAAATCTGAAGGTAGGTTCATGTATACTTCTGTTAGCTCTCCATTTAGAAATGAATTATTGATGTCTAGCTGGTGAAGTAGCCACTCTAGGTTGGCTACTAAAGACAATAGAACTTTAATAGTGTTTAGCTTCACTACTGGTACAAATGTTTCTTGATAGTCTAGATCACATGTCTGAGTGAACCCTCTTGCTACCAAGTATTTAGGGGTAAACACCCATTTGCATCTTGTAAGTTTCTTGCCTATTGGTTTTTTTTACTATATCCCACATTCCATTCTTTTCTAGTGTTCCCATTTTCTCCATAACTTCCTTTTTTCATGCCTAACAATATGGAAATTTTTGCACCCCTTCTATCTATAAATAGAGGAGCTCAAGACACAAGGAAACACACCAACTTAGAGTTAATTTCATGCATTGTATTACTTCTTGCATGCCTCTTTCATAGAAGGCTTAGATAGTCCTTATTTATGGATAGTATAGGTTGCCTCCTATATGAAAGGTTTTACCTCCTATATGGAAGGCTAGATTTTTTCATTTTCATGCATCTTGTAGTTGTATCTTTGTGTTTTAGAATTAAATAATTAAGTTTTATACAATGTTTATGAGCTAAATTTTCCTTTTTCTAGGGTGATGATGTAGCCTACTAATAACAGATTGAATCTTGACTTACTAAATCTATTTTTAATTTTTCCTTTATGATTAAGTTTTGATTATTGTTCTTAATGCTTTCAATTGATTGGCCAACTTTTGAATGGTTTCAATATGGATGTTGAGACCAAAAGGAGATGCATGTGTGCAGATCCTATAATTAAAACCATAAATTGGATATGAAATAGGAATATATTCATATGGGTTGTGTAGTCTTATTGAATTCTATGAATCTTAAGGCATGATTAATTGTTTCAATTCATATAGAGATATATTAGATTAGCAATTAATTATAGAATTGGTTGACCTTGGAAGAGGCTAGTAATTAAATTAGGGAAACTTGGCTATCAATCATGTGGAATAAATTTGATTAAAATAGATAGGTGATTTAATCCGAAATTTGCTAAGTGAAATATAATCCCTAGGGCTTTTCTCATATTTGTTTTCATATTAATTGCATTTATATTTAATCATTTTTATTTTATACTCTCAATCACCAACTAATATATCAACTAAATAGAATTAAGATTACTAATTTTGGTACATAGTGATCAATCCTAATGGGAATGATACTCTACTCACCTCTGTATTACTTGTTTACGACAGTGTACACTTACACTTTTTAATAAATCATTTACACGCGTAACACCAACCCATTCTTATACTTGTTTTCCTGCATTTCTATATCTCCCCTGGCTTGACCCTTTTGTTCTAAGGTTTGCATAGGAGATGGTGAAGGTGGTGGTAATGATTCTGGCTCTATTTGCGATAATAACTCTGGCTCTATTAATGGTACAGGTAGTGGTACTAGCTTAGATGGTGTCATCACTACATATTCTCTGTTGGACTCTAGTTCCCAAGTATGAGGTTCATCACCCATACTCTCCCTTTGAATTGAAGACTTGGAATAGAATGGAACCTCCTCATGAAAGGTGATATCAAAGCTGACAAAGGTGTGTTTAGAGATAGGATCAAAGCAGATATGCATCCCTTTTTAGTGAAAGAGATTCTGAGAAATATACATTTCACGACACAGGGGTCAAACTTGCTATTGGAGTGCATATTGACATACACGGAGCACCCGAACACACGAAAGGGAAGGTTAAATTCAAGGTGGGTTGTGGGAAAGTTACTCTTGAACTATTGGAGAGGGGTTTCAAAGGATATGACTCGATTTGCCATTCGATTAATGAGATAGGTGGTGTGTAGGATGACATCCCCCAACAAAACTTTGACACATTACAAGTTAGCATTAGTGCTCGAGCGACATCTAAGAAATGTTGATTTTTACTCTCAGCGATCCCATTTTATTAGGGAGTATTAGAACCTAAGCTTTTATGGTTAATACCATGTGTTTAGAGAAAGACACTCAAGGTTTGGTTGAAGTACTCTATGCCATTGTTACTACGCAATACTTTGATGCTTGTATAGCATTGATTTTCAACTATAATGAAGAATTTCATGAATGCTGAGGGAGCTTCAGACTTGTCTTTTAAGAGATACACTCAACAAAGGTGAGTGTGGTCATCTATGAAAAAGATGAACCATTTGGTTTTGGTTCGGTTTGTGAGAAGGTCCTCACAAATTACTATGGATGGTAGTGACAAGTGTTAGAACCGGCTGACACTCAAGAGAGGGGGTGAATTAGGTGTAAGATAAAAATTTAAGAACTCTAAAAATCTTTTAGCATCTTAGTAAAAGTAATAAGTGTGAAAGTAATTAATCATAAATCAACAGTTAGATTAAATAATGTATACTGGAAATATAAGAGCTTAGGGAAGAGAATATGCAAACTGTGATTTATGCTGGTTCGGTCCAATCTATGATGACCTACGTCCAGTCCCCAGGCTCCTCCTGAAATTTTCAAATCCACTATCTTCTTGTTTAATCTGGGCACAAGAAAGGCCTTTACAAACCCACAAGTTTAGGCGGGCACTTGTTAAGCCTTTTACAAATCTCTTACTGAGATACTCCCCCTAACGGCAAGTCTTACGAGCAGAGCAATCCCAAAGACGTTTCTCTCCTGCTTACCCATTCAAGTTTTATGAGCAGCAACATTCTCTCCTCTTTACACCCATGTAAGTATTATGAGCAGCAACATTTTCTACTGCTTGCACCTTGTAAGTCTTACTAGCAGAAAGTCTTATCGGTAATTCTCTCTATAGCTTTTTCTGTAAGAAAATCAACCCTCTCAAGGCCCTCTATCTTAGAAATCAATTCAGAAATACAAGTGTTTACAAACTATCTCACAGAGTGGATAAAATTCTCACTGAATTGCAATATAAATAACTCTCTCTCTCTCTCTCAAATATACATGATATAGAAAATAGATAAGAACAGAGAATGGTTGGGTCAGAGTGGATGACTTATGATATAATCATGTTGGCGTTGTTGAGCTCTCGTTGTTGTTGTTACACTCTGCTTGAATCTTCTATATTTATAATTGAGTAGGATATAACCGTTGTGAGTATTTGAATATACCCTTTGAGTCCCATTGCTAGTCTTAACCATTATTGTGTTTGAAAAACTAGCCGTTACGTCATACGCTCCTTACACTCCGTGAAGTAGTTTTTCCTCAATGCATGATCTCTTTAGTGTTTTTCTATAATAATACATCAAACATTAATACAATGAAGTGTTAGTTATAGGTATGTTGGATCATTAGTTAAAGGCTGAATTTCTAGTTTCTGGGACTCATCACTTTGAGTTACGATATTTGCCATGAGTGATCTCCGTACTTGAAGATGCAATCCAAATGTTTAATCTTCTGTTTCTCACTTGAAATATATGTTAGTTAACGTTTAGATATAATAATAAGTGAAAATGTAAACAACATTTAATCATATTTGGATTGTCCGTTATGAGTATGTTGGGTAACTGCTTTTGACAGGGTCTCACTTGAGTATGCCATCTCTCACTCGAGTGCATCCAACATTTTACAGCTAATACTTGCATGACTTTTGAGTGAAGATAGGAAGTGTTGAGTAATTTTGGTCTATCACTCGAGTGCATCAGTGTGTTTTAGCTTCAGCTTTACTTTTGGACAACACTTGCACTGTCTTCTTCAAGAGTATGATTTCTCACTCGCGAGTGTTAGGTTTTCACTTGAGTGAAGATGCCCTCACTCGAGTATATCAGTCTATTTTAATCTTCTAATATGCCTTCTGATAATTTCTTCCTTCAACACTTGAAGAGTGTATTTTCCGCTTTCGTGTGTTTTCATGCAACACTGGAGTGCGTCATGGATTCAAGTTCTAGTTTTGCTTCTGGAACACACTCGCACTAGCTTACTTGTTACACTCAAGTGCATTTAAGACCAAAGACTCGAGTGCTATGTCAAAACTTGAGTGCTTCACATATTTTCTATGGCTCCTGGATAATACTCGTATAACATTTTCAAGAGTGAGCTTTTAGACTCGAGTGCCACGTCAGACTTAATTGATTCATTTGACTCCCCATAGCAAGTAACGTATCATAAGAAAGCTATTGTCATATACATTCTAATGGAAAAAGAATCAGCTCCAAACTCATTATATTCCACAAGTTAAAATCGAAGGAGTGTTACTGTTCTTTGAATTTTCAAGTGATAAATTCCAGAAGGCATATCTCTCAGCATATAACTTCAAAGTTGACAAATT
This sequence comes from Inga laurina, assembly GCA_963855925.1. Classification (NCBI taxonomy): domain Eukaryota; kingdom Viridiplantae; phylum Streptophyta; class Magnoliopsida; order Fabales; family Fabaceae; genus Inga; species Inga laurina. The sequence continues at coordinate 3,787,473 of OY979711.1, read as the reverse complement.
ACCTATCTATGGAAAGCTCTTTAAGTCTAGTTTCATATGACACTAGTTTCATCTCAATCTGATATGTAGTTTGGGAGCTATGTCCAAAATACCAAACCTGACTTAGAAAATGACAGTGATTTATTTATCATATTCCAAGATTCATATCTCTTTCATCTACGCTTCTTTGAATGTGATCTTGGTTGCATTTTACGTGTTAGAAGTCTAGTTTCATATACCACTAGTTTCAGTTCAATCTGACATGTGGTTTAAAAGATATGGCCACAATATCAAACCTCTATTAGGCCAAAAAAAAATAGAGCTGAACAGAGTGCTCTCAACACTCGAGTGCAGCAGCTTTCAACACTCGAGTGCTTCACCAAAACTCAAGTGCAACATCTCTAGAGGTGTCATAACTTCCATATAACTTATATTGGCTTCATATTAACCCATTCCAATAACCGTTTGATCATAGAAACCTCCAGTATCACTTTTAAGAGCTTAAATCTTGATATTCACATTAGATCTTGCAATTTCTTGTTTCTTCAATCTCTTACTTCTTGATTTTCTTCTTGATGATCATTATCCAAACCCAACAAGATAGGTTCTTTATTTTCTTGATTATCTTCAATCTTTGCTTGACTAATCTATAAGATATGCAACATTAAACACAATAATTAGTCAAAGTATAAATACATTATATAAAATTTTTGCTTTTATCATTTCATATCTATATTTGACATCATCAAAACTAATCATATCTAACAACAAGCTTGGATGGTGTATATGGAGCTTTAGGGTACAATGAGCGAAGGTGTTTGGCTAATTCGCATATCTCACATCTTATATCTATACTAGTATTGGGACAGAGAGATGGGAACATACGAGATAGGTAATGAAAATTGGGAAGGCCCACTCTCTTATGCCATAACATGATGTCATCAGTTTTTGAGGTCAACACAAAATTACATACCCTATCGGGTGTTAGTGACTCACTTCATCCTCATCAAGAAAGTAGAGCCCCTTACACTCTTTAGCATAGCCAATGGTCATTCACGATGATAGATCCTTAAAAACACAATGAGATGGCAAAAATTCAGCACAACTATTAGTTTGTTTTGTTAATTGCTAACCAATAACAGGTTGCATGCTAATTTTGGCACATGGAGAACAAATTCAAGAGTGATAAACTTAGAAATTCAGATGCCTACTTTCTTGGCGATAAGAGCAAGAGAACAATAAGCAATCTTAAACTTTTGGCTACCAGCACAAGGGACATAAGTTGTGAACAATTGATGGCAATCATTCATGTGATTTGATGCTCCAAAATCAACTATCTATACTTATTTGTCCTATGAGCTTTTGAGGGCTTAAAGAAAGTTTCCCTTTTTAGCTAGTAACACCAGAGCTACAGTTTCTAACATGTATCCTACAACTACTTTAGCTTTAGCTCTTCTTGTGATAGGTGTGTAAAGAATTCATTTTAAAAGATTAAGTATGAAACTCATGACTACCAAAAACACCATTCCTGAAACTTTAGATGAAAGAAAGTATCCAAAGCACACAAAAATTGGCAGCCATAACGTCTCAACATAATACAAAGTCTTATACCACATACTGCCTTGACCCAAGAACCTTATAATATGAGTACCTAGACTAAGATGTGACATGGGTTTGACCGAAAAAGGTGTCTTGGAGCCAGAGAAGAAAACCCAGCCTAATCAGAGATTCTACGCGCCACTGGGAGCTGTCTGCAGTATTTTCGTCGAGTGGCACGTCTGACTCATAGGCATCACCGTTTGTTGTGGATTTTTGGGGGGTGGCCGATTAGAGCCTCCTCTTCCTCATAGGGTTGGCGGTGAGACCCCATGTGGCCGACAAAATAACACATACAAATGCCCTACAATGCTGTTATGTGCCTCTCATTTTTTCTCGACAACCCTCACCCCCTTTTTTTCTAAGAAGCTTGAGCCTATAGCTCTAATACCTTGTGGAAAATCTGTGAGAGAAAGCATAATTCTCATTATGTAAAATGTTAGGATACAATCGCTTATTTATATACAAAAGAGAGGGACATAATAATAAAGACTAATGAAAGCCAATAATTACTAATTGGCTAATAACTACTAATAAATAGAGAATATTTACAATAAATACACAATATTCCCATAGGCCATTAATGAGACTACTACATCTTCTTCTTCATGCTATTTTCTCCTTTCTCACTCTCTTACTCCTCCTTGCTACTAATTTCAGAACCTCATCAACAAAAATTACAGGGAAAGAAACCAGGATGACCAAAAACCATTCTTTAAGACTTAGTGGAACAACACCAAACACTTCTGCAAGGAATGGAACATAAAGGATGAGGCAATGAAGTCCTAGTGATATTGTTGTGGCTACCAAAAGCCAAGGGTTCCTCCATGGGGGCATTTCATACAAGCTGTTCTCTTCAGATAAAGCATTGAAAGAGTTAAACATCTCAATGGCCACTAAGACTGAGAGGGACAAAGTCATGGCCTTTACTTTACCAACTGAAAAGTAATCACATGGATTTGAGAATGTGATCAAGCGACCCCCACTTACTTCAAATGGAGATGCAGTGAAATTTGACCATGAATGACACTCTCCCCAGTTGAAAAGCTGCGAAAATTCTATGATTGTATGCCCATCACTCGCCAGATTAATATTGAGAAAAGATGCTTGAGTGTACCACCAGACAAAAATTCCTACTGTTGCAATCCCTACATAGGAACCAATTACCTGCCAAGAACATTTTCAGGTATGTTTCATTTTCCTAAATTAAAAAAACAGACACTAATAGCCTCAGTTTAATCAGATTAGGAGAATGATAACATAAGGGTTTTATACACCATGAAAACCAAAATGATATTTTATAACTAGGAAAACTTGAACCATGCATAGTCTTAGAGGGAATAGGAATGAGATGAAGTTGAGCATTTTTACCAAATAACGGAAAAGAACCCATGAACTAATAAGAGGTTCATCAGTTTTACGAGGCGGCTTCCTCATTATATCAACATCAGCTGGGTTAAAACCCAGAGCTGTTGCCGGAGGACCATCAGTAACCAAATTCACCCATAGAAGTTGCACTGGTATCATACATTCTGGGATCCCTAAGGCAGCAGCCAAGAATATAGATATCACTTCTCCAATATTGGATGATATCATGTACCTGATGATCACACAAATGTGAACAACTTGTCTTGATCAGTCATAAGAAATAAATTCTTAGGTACGACAAAATAATCATCAATAAATATTTAAACACAATGTTTATATCTTCAATTATGATTAGTTTTTGTAAAGAAACATACCTAATAAAGGCTTTCATGTTATTGAAAATAGAGCGACCTTCAGAAACAGCTGAAACAATGGTACTAAAGTTGTCATCTGCAAGTACCATATCTGAAGCTTCTTTTGCAACCTACAATATCATCCAAACATTAAAGATAACTAAAGCAAAATGTGAGAACAACCACTTAACATTTCACGTGCTTTAACTTTACCTCAGTTCCAGTTATGCCCATGGCAATCCCTATGTCAGCAAGTTTAAGAGCAGGAGCATCATTCACACCATCTCCAGTCATTGCAACAATCTCTCCCATATCCTTCAGTAACCTCACAATCTCTTGCTTGTGCCTAGGCTCAGCTCGAGAGAATACCTTGCTTCCTGGTTTTGACAACATTTTAACTTGTTCTGAAGGAGAAAGAGACATGAACTCCTTGCATGTAAGACTAATTTCTGTAAGATCCTTAACTCTACAAAACAAATTAATTTCCTGACAAATAGCTTCTGCTGTGGACTTGTTATCTCCGGTTATCACCATGACTCTAATCCCAGCTTCCTTGCAATCATCGATCGCCTTATAAACTTCCTCACGAGGAGGATCCTGACAAATGTAGTGTGTGTGTGTGTGTGTGTGTATTAAACATCCTCAAAAGAAGTTATATGACAAACTGTGAAAAAAAGTAAGGCATAAACTTACCCTTAGACCAACAACACCAACAAATACTAGATCACTTTCAATAGAAGAGTAGGAAGTGTGATCAAGCAATTTCTTGTGAGCAGGATGATTTTCAGCATAATAGTCTGAAAATTCACCCAAGTCGTCCTTATATGCCAAGCCTAAGCACCTCAATCCTTTTGAACTCATCTCTAGGAGTCTTGAAAAAAGTAGTTCCTTACATTGCTCATCAATTGGAACCAGAGATCCATCAGCTAGCTGCACATGTGAACTGCGTTCAAGTAAGCTCTCAACAGCTCCCTGCAATATAAGTAAAACCACTTAAAAGCTTAAATGGAAGCAATAGATAAGATCAGGCATCAAGATATGTTACAGTTTTGGAAATGGAGGATAATTCTATTTTCTACCTCTTATGCTTCTTATGCATATAATTCTATTTTATGTAGCTTATGATCATAAATTCTAATGAAATAATATAATAATATCTCTTTTAATAAAATAACCACTATAAAGATAATGTTGGGTCAACTCACCTTAACTAGAAGCCGGTTTCGCCCAGTTGGTTCACGAACAATAACACTCATTGACTTCCTAATTCGATCAAACTCCAATGTGGCAACTCTTTTGGATCTTCTTATCCACCACTTACAACTTCCTGCAAAAGCAAACCAAAATAGCAAATTGTTATTCCAAGGCACCTACTTTGACAGTTTATCTCATCTATAAAGTCCACTTACTTACCTAACGTAACAGTCTTGCCATCATTCAAGTGGCTTGCAGCAACTTCTATATCCCAAATTTTGTTCCTTGCCTTGTTATCTGGAATTCCCATCTTTTCAACCAAAACCTTGAGAGCCGCTTCAGTGGGCAAACCGGTAGCCCGAAAAAGGCGACCATCAAAATGAATCCCAGCATCATTACAAATGGCACATATTTGTGCCATGGCCTGCAAGTTCTCATCCATGTTATAGCAAGTCCAATCCACAATTCCTCCATCTCTAGGATCATAAGTTGAGCCTTCAACACGGATGACTTGAGAAGTAGTGGTTTTCCCTCCTAAAGTGAACAACTCTGTCACAGACATCTGATTTGTTGTCAAAGTACCAGTTTTATCCGAACAAATAACAGTTGTGCATCCAAGAGTTTCTACACTAGGAAGCTTTCGTACAATCGCATTCTTTTGCGCCATTTTCCTCGTGCCAAGGGCCAAACAAGTTGTAATAACAGTAGGAAGGCCTTCAGGGATTGCAGCTACAGCCAGGGCAATAGCAATTTTAAAATAATAAGTACACTTCTTAAAGGAAAATTTGATGTTTGAAGGCCATCCATCTACAAGCTCCCAAGAAAGGAAATTTTTGTATTTTATAACCCACACAACAAGGCAAACCAACCCAATTGCAGTTGTAAGCTGCCCACCAAACTCATCTAGCTTCTTCTTTAATGGGGTGTCACTCTCCTCCAAAGAAGCTTCATGAATTTGCTTCTGTATCTTCCCAATTTCAGTGCTCATCCCAGTAGTGACAACAATACAGATGCAGCTTCCATTAACAACAGTGGTTCCTGCAAACACCATATTTTCTTTAGCCTGCAACTCACAATCATCCATGAAAATAGGATTTGTTCCTTTCAAAACAGGCATTGCTTCTCCAGTTAAAGAGCTTTGCTCAACTCTCAGTGTTGAGGTTTTCAAAGCTGCAACTCTCATATCAGCAGGGACTTTATCTCCTACATGCAGTTCCACAATATCACCAGGAACAAGCTCTCTTGCGGGCAAATCAACCACCAAATTCCCATCTCTTAATACTTTTCCAGATTCACACTGCAATTCTTTGAGAGCATCAAGTGCCTTCTCAGCATTGTTCTCTTGCCAAACTCCAACAATGGCATTAAGTACTAAGATCAGAATGATCACAAGTGGCTCCACATAAGCTTCAAATCCAGATTCCCCTGATTCATTCCCATGCAAATAAGCAAGAATGAATGATATAAAAGCTGCAACTAGAAGAATCTTCACAAGCATGTCATCAAATTGCTCTAGTACTAGTTGCCATAAGGGCTTCCCCTTCTCTTTCTCTAACTCGTTCCATCCATATCTCTCACGCCGCTTCCCAACCTCGAAGTTGTTGAGACCTTTTTCGAGTTTTACACTATATTCTTTCAAGCATTTTTCAACAGACCATGACCATGCAGGGAATGGTTTGTGTTCCATTGAAGTTTTCATCTGGTACTGTGTTAAAGTTCACGGCAAAAAAAGAAAATAAAATGTTGTGAGCAGATCAGACACAAATAACTAATCTATATGTACCAAGGGGAGAATCACAAAATATGTGATTTTATTTTCAAGGTATGCATTAGTAACCATCACATAAATCCAAAAATAAAAACCATTTTCTGTTGTGTTTTTTTCATAAAAAAAAAAATCATCCTTGGGATGAATAAGTTAAACCGAATTAATTGATAATCGGTTACAAATTTGAAACAGTTCCATTTTTTTACTCTAGTTTCAGTAAAGCTCTGTGATCCATGTTTGAAGTTTTCATATGGAAAAAGGTGAAAATGTTGTAATAGATGAAACACAGATTAAATGAAGCATGTATTGACCTTGATATCTAAAATGGGAAATTCAAATGAAAAAAGAAAGGAAACTAAAATCTATGAATTTAAGTCATGCATCAAAAGAGGAAAGAATCGGTTTTTTTTTCCCCAATAAGTGTTGCGGAAGCTGAATATATATAGTGTGTAACCGATTATACTAGAAAGCTCTAAACTTATTTACACATTTAGTCCAAGCATAATTATAGCACCCTCTTAAAAATATTTTTAGCTTCATCACCAAACACCCCAACTATAGCACCAATCACAAGATCCCATGAATTATATACATGTCATATATGCTTCACGATTTGTAGGGTCATCAATCCATGTGACAACTAAATAGAAAGGTTACTCAAACTCAAAACACTAGGCACACTAAATCACAAAGTTTCATGACACATAGCACACATCTTTGTAACTACATTTTTTTTTCAAGCTACACAATATCATGCATGAACACACATCCCTGTCATTTATTCCCATACAGCTAGTCTTCACGTTTACAACCTCATTTAAGAATAGAACTAATTTCTTTGAGTTTTATATGTATCTTAATTTATTTAGATGTTTTGGATTTTTTTTTTCGCTTTTGAGGTCACAAAAACAGTTTTATATAAAATTTTTAAATTACTAGTGATGAACAGCTATCCCTCACTAAATTTGAAATTTCTGGGGAAAATATGGCAATTTTAAGCTGATATCGTGTATGCAGTTATTTTGTAAAGAAAATGAGAGAGACAAAAATATTAAAATGCAACACCCTGAAAAAATAGAAATTTTGCAACTAATGCATAAAAACTTTTGTCTTGCGCATTTCCTTCATTAAGATTAAGTATTAGATATTTACTGGAGTGTGAATTGCGAAACATGAGAGGCACCGATATGTTGAATAGGGAGAGTCAACAAGAAGTGGTCAAAGTCAAGGAAGGAAGAGATTCCTGAAAAACTGAAAAAGTATGTGTGTAGACTTTGAAGTGACCACATGTGTACAGAAGAAACATGGTTGAGATTGGTGGTGAGGGCTTCTTTTATTATGAACAATATGAAATATGGTTTTCATGAATTTTTAACTTTTGTTAACTCGTTACCCTTTCATTTTAGTAATTTATTATTTTAAATTTAAACTTTTTTTTTAATCTATTACTATATCATTTACTTACTCTAAAGTACAACATCTTGGCTAATTCGTTGATTTTTTTTTTCCAGCCAAAACATTTGTATTAGTAAGAGCATCACCATAAAAGTACAACACCTCTCATGCGTTAAAAATCAAATAACATAAGTCCAAAACTCAAAAACAAAAACAGCAGAAATTGCAACTCAACTATTGCCAAATTAAAACAACCACGTGTGCTCAGTGATCACTGCAAAGTAAATAAGGAAATGATGATTTCAACAACCAATCCGACAGACACATCAGATAATTATGGATTTATTTAATTATTTTATTTAAATTAAAAGCAATAAAATACCATCTTTCTCTATCCCCCCATTGTAGAACACCACAAACACAAAAGTACAATGCTATTCTATAGGTTACTTACTATTAAATAAGAATTTAAACTAAAGAGGTGAAGTGCACCCATTATATTTAAATGCCATAATCTCTGAGAAGTGAAAATAAATCAAATATTTTGGAAAATATTTTTCAAAATAAGCAAACAAATGATCAGGAATTTCAGCTCTGATATAAAAAATGTAACACATCATCCAAACTATATATATATATTTAACGTTCAATCTATCAAATATCATTTATGGACCTAGGGACTCTATCCCAACAAAATATTAAACAACACTTACTTGAGACTTTCAACTATTAGTTCAAAGTTTAAATTTCAAATAAATATTTATCATCCAAAATATTTTAAAATGAAGAATAATCCTAGTGTCATGGCATTTAAATATAGAGTGTCATAAAGGTGCACAAGAAGCCTAATAGACTCCACACGTGCCTTCTCTTACTTCCTACCAGAGCATTCACCTAAAAAATGTTAATATAATAGAATGAGATTCCATGTTTCAGTAACTACTGAAAGTTTATACCGTACATAAGCAAATCACATATGATGAACAGAAAGAGTTGATTATATATATACATTGGTATGTATCATAATCCTCATATAAGACAATTACAAATTTAATCATCATTATGTAAATATACATTTTCATCATAACATGTAATATATAATTATGTAATATGCAAGATGCAACCTCCCTTATATCACCATCCATCATTATACCAGTGTATGGAAAACCGGACCGGCCGGTTCAGACCAGAAACCAGTGAACCTGTCGCTGGTCCAGTCTGATTGGGCGAAAAAACCGGTTAACCCGATGTGAACCAGCCTGACCCAAACTAGTCACAGTTTAGGTTTTTTTTTTTTTACTTTTTTACTATTTTACACTCCAAATGAAATTCTTTTGGCTTTTTTTTTTTTAAAAAAATATTTTCCTAACAGTTTTTTATTTATAAGGAGCTTTAAAAGGATTGTGGAATACTTTTGGTATCGGTTGGAGAAAAATCCTTATGTACTTAATGATATTTTTGTAGGTATTAGGTTCAAGAGGTTATATTAAACTATTAGTTGAAAAATAACTCTTATATAATTTTTTGAATGGTATGTATGAACATTTAATTTTTTTTTTTAATTGACCCCCGGGTTGACCTCGGTCTGAACCACTGACCCTTAACCCAGTGCCTCAGCCGGTTCAATGTCCGGTCCAGTTTTCAGTATCTTGCCTTATACCACTGACTGAAGCCATAGGCTAACACATAGTCTAACAAAAACTCATCCATTTGATTTGATTGTCCCAACCTCGCCAGTTCTTAAGGTACACCCGGCTAAAGGTGTAGAGCTTAAATCTGGACTATGGCTCCCCTCCTTAAAAGAACACAACTAAAGATGTGTCACATGTCCCATAGCTCCAATACAATCCCGATCAAAGGACAACATGGAAGAAGGGGCCTTGACAAGTGTCATACACTATACACCAAGTGGTGATATACCACGTGGTAAAAGATCTCAACATACAAATTCCTCCTTCCTCCAACTCATTACAAAGGCAAACGCCATCACAGTTATATTCAATTATCAATAAATATAATATCATTAAAAGACAAAATACAATAAATCATGCTTCCATTAGTATCAAATATCATCACATGTTCAAACACGCCTAAAAGGAAACAGTAATTCAACAATGCATTAATTATAACTAATTTATTAACTATGTGAATAAAGTGAGTTATAAAGAAAACAGCTTGTAATATTACTTAAGAATTTACAATACATACACATATACATATAATTTAGTCCATTTTTTTTATAAAAGACAGTCATTCGCAATCATACACAATTCATAAGTATATGAAAGAATATTCATAATTATTGCTACTCCCTAACATACAAGTAATCGTACAAGAGTTCCTCTAAAACTCTCAATAAAAGTCTACAAAATCACAAACATAAATATATATTAATATGTTTTTCAAAATTACTCTAGAGTTGCATTAAAATACTCTAAACACTTAAAACTAGTATCTATGACTAATATCATACACACACCTAAGTTTCCAAATATTCCACTATTTTATTTAAATACAGTATTAATTGAAGATAATTTTTTTTGGGAGAAATATACTCAAGTCCCAACGAAAAAAAAATGAAGAAATGATCCATTGAAATTATAAAATAAAAAAAATGGTTTCATAAAATTGTCAATGCAAGCATCTAGAGTTGTCAGTGACCTACTCTTAGAGCTGTTAATAGGATCATCTCTTCATTTTACAATTTTAAAATATCATTTTTTTATTTTCCTTCTTTCTCAATACCTGAATATAATTCTCCCTTTTTTTATATAGAAAGAAACAGCTTTTATATACATAAGGTACATATATACATATATTAAAAGATAAAGTTGACACAGGATGCAAAGAAGAGTTTGGCTGGTTGTGTGGACCCCACATGCGTATATATATTATTAAAAAAACATGAATTCATCATTCCTTGAACATTAATCCAAACAATTAAAAATAATAAAAAAAAAACAGAGAGAATAGGGTTCAACAGTGAGATAAGATTAAGAAAGAAAAAGAGAAATAACTAGACCCCAATACACACATTTACACTAATATGTACGAGAGTTGTTGGGTTTATGTGGAAAATAAAATAAAACTATATAAATTGATACACACACACTTATACACTCAACTAAATAGTTCTATATATTTAGAACAAAACAATGCTGTATAGATGTTCATACACCCACACATTTGCATTCTATTGGTTTAAAAAGAGAAAGATGGTGAAGAAATAATTAAAAAAATTCAAATTCACATACCAACCCAACAAAAGACGAAAAAAAAGGAAAAAGAAAAAGAAAAGGCTTAAGCAAAATATATATTCATAAAGATATACATATAGGAATAATAGGGAGAAGGGGGGAGTTGGCATGAAAAATCGAGATGTACCCACGCACAGTAAAAAAAAGCAATGAAAGATTGAAATGATAAGACATATCACAGTATAAACTATTAAGAGACTGATGAAGGAAAGAAGAAAAAAAGGAAGAGCTTGAGAATGCATTTTCTCTGTATATTGAAGGAACAGTAGTCTCAGTATATTTGAAGGAAGGACGGAGTAGATCAGCAGAGAAATGAAAGATTAAAGAGAATGCACCTTTTAGTCTGTGTCAAGAGTCGTGTGGCGCCGGGATGAGGAGTGGGGTTGAGAAGAAAGAGACCTTATATAAAGGTGAATATGGAGGTTAACTCCTCTTATTAAAATAATATTTTCAAAATAATAATAATAAAAGTAATATTCAGAAGAAGATTTTGTTTTTTTGTTTTATATTAATTATTCCAATGATAATATATATATTTCCACACATATACCCATAAACTTAAAATAATTATTTTAAGGATGTATATTTCATTTGTATACATTTTTCTAAAGACATGTTTAGAATTTGATACTTTTTTTAAATTATTAAATATTTTATATCCTTTAACTAAATAAAATCTAAACTACCGCTAATTTTAAATGCTAATAAAATAAGGATGTTACACTTCGGGTTGTACAACGTCACCGGTGATCTAGTTTGGTTTAGCATCAACCTAAGGTTGAGCTGGCTCAGACCAGATCTGGTGGACTTCCAAGGCAACTATAAGTTTCATCCATTTCTTATTTAATTGTTTTGTGCTATATGAGCCATTTTTAATGTTTTCATAACTTTTTCTACTTATTAACAATGTTTTTAGAAGAGGCTGCATAACGATAACTTATTCACAAGTCTATGCATATAACAGAACAAATAATTGAAATGAAGTTTGGAAAAGGAAAAAGGTGAACTATAAATTTGAAAGAAGGAGGAAGAAGATAATTGAGGTTAAACAAAAAAATAAGGTTAGAGGAGGAAAGAGAAAGAAACAGAGAACAAAACCCAACGACAAAGACAGCCTGTTTAGTAAATAAAATTTAGATGCATTCTATTAATTACTAATTTAAGGCATTTCATTAAATAAGCTCTCTGTGAGTCTTCTACTAGCAATTCTCTACCATTCCTACTTTGGATTTGATTATGACCGTTCGGCATTTGGTGACAACCCATCATTAAATAACGGCAACAAAAATATATATACATGAAGTCAATCATAGGCTGTTCAAAAAAATGTCAATCATAGTATCATAATAAGGCAATTTTTAGATAAAACTCTCTGCTACAATAAGGTACTGTGTGTGTGTGTGTGTGTATAGTATTTAATAATAATTAGTGGGATAAAATAATAGGAGGTGAAAGCGAGCGTGCTAGGTAGCGTGGTGTTAGGGGGCGTGTTAATTCAGTGGAGTGTATTATTGTGAGTGGAGACTGGAGGATGAAATTTATAATTATAATTAGTACTAACAGCTATAAGAGCTAATGTGGAAGCAAATATGATTACAGTGACATGTGGTTGACTGCAAAATGTGCAACACAGCAAACACATCATCACTTGAGCCATCCTTATCACTCACAATCTCCCACGTACATTTATATTATGTATTCGTTTGGAATAACTTATTTTTGGGTAATAAGTGTTTATAAATCGTGATTTACGGTATACGAGGTAAGTATGTAAAAGGAATTTTATCTAGGTTTGCGTAATAAGCACTTATATTCAAAAAATAAGTGTTCCCAAATATGCACATAATTCACCCCGCATTCAGGTTATCTAACCCAGACCTGATCAGTCGAACCAGACCAAAAATTGGTGACCTGGCCACTAAACCAATCCAGTCCGGTGACCCATTTCAAGTCAAGTTTTTTTTTAGAAAAAAAATTCCTTTAGAATTTTACACTATAAGTTTAAAATATTCCATTTCTCACTGGTTTGGTCCAAATTTAGCTCCGATTTGACCTGATCTAACCCATTAATCCTTGACCCAGTACCTTGACCAGTCCGAGTTTAATTACCTTAGCCCGCACCCTCTTTTTCACTTTGTTTTTCCCCGCTTACTTTCTGTTTTCCCTCCATTCATTCTTCAAGACTTTCTTCGTGGACAATATATAATTACTTTTTTAAACCCCTTTAAAATTTAGAGGTGTATCATGAAATTGTTGAGTTCCTGAAACTTGAATTGCCTAAACTTTTCTTTTATATAAAAAAAAAAAAAGAACAAATCAGTATTATGTTCATATATCCTTTTAATTTTTATTATAAGGCATTCCCAACTAATTCTTATATGTCAAGGAATGACACTTAAGTCAGTAAATTTGTTCTAAATTAATTGATCTCTTTTTAAATTATGTGATTTATTTCTTTCAATTCCTTAAACCTCAATTAATAACAAGGTAAGATGGGAGAAAAGTATAGTAACTAATAAGGCTATCGGTAACTTTTATTTGGGACTAAAAATTACTAGAAGAAGATGCCCTATATGCATATAGAGGGAGTACTTAATAGACTATTCAAATTTTTAATCAACGCGTGGGATGTGATGTAATTCATGACTCAGAGATTGGAGTAAATCATCATTATGCAAAGTGATAAGTTGTTGATGAAAAGAGAATGTAATAATAGGAAATTAGCTTGTAAATTATAATAAATCAACGACAAAATTTAAAATATAATATACAATCATACGAATACGATATTGGAAGAAATATTCATGTGGTTGGAAAAAAAAAAAGAAATAAAGAAATATTCATGTTAAGTTAAAGGAACTCCTCCCCGGATCAACTCTGTCCAAATCAATATCAATATATACATACATACAATAGGATTAAATTATTTTTTATTATTCTTATGGGTTGATTTATTTATTTATTTAATAAATCATTCTATTTAACGGTTTAAATTCTTTTGCGTGTGCATCATACGTTTGTCTTGTTATATTAAAATGATAATAGTACATTGTAATATAGACATTCTCGCAAAAAGGAAACTTCCACGAAGCTTCCTCAAGCTCTTTTTCCAAGTCAAGCGGTCCATTTCAGAAGCTTATGGAGAATCTTAGTTGGATTATACCCCTAGAGCTTTTTTTTTTAAAAAACGGTCCACTTAAAAAAAAAATGTTTTGAAAAGTCAAACCTAACTCCGGTGTACTAGCGATTTTGTTTAAAAAAAGTCAAACCTAATGATTGTGACGTAAAAAACAATGTTTTTAAAAAGTCACATAAGAGGCTAAACCGGTAGCTTGTGGGGCTCGGTTTTCATATTTAATAGGTTAAAATTAAATTGACGATTTTTGAAGGGAAAATCCCTTAACAAAAGAATTTTAAAATTATGAAAAGATGAAAAAATATTTTTTTTTTTAAATAATACAGACGGCCAAGAAAGACTTGGAAGTTACAAAAATACAATTAAGTACAATAGATCAAATCTTGAGCCATATAGGCTACACACGCAGTAGGTGGCGCTGACAAAATGACAAAGTCCTCCTGTACTTGCTGGGCCTGCTTGGCTAAGAGGTCAGCACACCTGATGACGTCTCTCGGCACGTATCGGAGCTCGATATCCCACTCAGAGTATAACAAGTCCCTGACGGCATTAATCTCTTATCTTAGCGGGTGATTAGGACCCCCATCATGCATTATCAACTGACAGGTTTCTAGGGAATCTGTATAAGCAACGACCTTGCAGAAATTGTGTTGCTTGCAGATTTGGAGTCCAGCGAGTAAAGCAAGCAATTCTGCTGTGGTGGGGGGAACAAATCCTAATTTTCGCTGGAATCCAAGGAGCCACTGGCCCTGTGCATCACGTATCAAACCCCCACAAGTTGCCAGCCGCTGGTGATTGACTGAACCATTTGTGTCTAGACGAATAGCTTCTTCTGGCGGAATGAAAAAATGTTTTGAATATGTATAATCTCATCAAAATATTATGTTTAATTTGTCTCTTTTCAAATTCAAAGAAAAAAATACATTTGTTTTTACATTTTTTTTATTTTAAAAAAATGCACTCCCGCTGTTGGTGGCCGATGGCCGGTCGTCTAAAGGAAATATTGGGAATAAATATTTTCAAAATGGTGGGGTGGTGTTCGAACCTCCACCATTTGTTTGCACAAAATATTGGTGGTCATTTAGACCACGAATGTCATTCAATATAATTAATGAATATATATATTAATATTTGATCTTTGACCTCAACCCATTAATAAGTTTAATAAGGAATTGACATATTTAGATAAGAAATTTATAACTTTTATTTTTTAACTAAAAAATCCACATATCCTCTCAGGTTCATAAGTTTAGATAAGGAATTCACAAATTTTAATAAAAAATTTGTAAAAAAATTTTTAATAAATAATTCACTTACTCTCTCAGACCATTCATAAGTTTAGATAAGAAATTCACAACTTTAAATAATGAATTGACAAGTTTAGATAAGGAATTAACAAATTTATATAAAGAATACGCAACTTTCATTTTTTTAAGTAAAAAATTCGCTTATCCTCTCAAGTCATTCACAAAATTAGATAAGAAATTCACAAGTTCAAATAAGGAAGCAAATTCAACGCCTGCGTTCCAACTTGATTAATATTATCCACAACTTTCCTCACAATACTAAGCCATCCCAATTCCCAAATAGAAACAACATAATCACTATATTTTTCTATATAAAATACCTTCAAATATATACAAGTATTCAGTATACATTTGTTAAAAGTAAGCCTACCATTGATCCACTTATTTCCTGTAGCGCACACATAAATGGCTGGATTTCTTGTATTTGTTGTCTCCACATATCAGATAAATTTCGAAAAAGACATACAATATAAATTTTGGAAAATATATACACACAAAATTAGAATGAAGAACGTTGCGGCTTATCACTCTGATCCTATTTATAAGTCCGTTTTAACTAAATCTTATATACCAAGGAGAGGTAGTTAGCTCAATGATTATGAGGTAAATTTTCAATTATTCCCTTATTTATGAATGAGTATTTTTCAACTATTTATTCTCTATCTATCTTTAAATTATTTCTTCATTGGTACAATAAATAGGGGCAAAATTGTCACAATCTTATTTACTATACTGAAATTAAGCTTATAAATAGGACCAAATTTTTTTGTCAAAAAAGACTTATAAATAGAACCAGAGTGATAGTTGTTTACATAATTAGTGCCCTCTTTTTGGGAAAAAAAAATCACCTCATTCTCTTTCAAATTAAATGCTCGGATTATTTTTTTTAATATTTTAGAGAATCAAAATAATATCATAATTTTGCGTTGTATTAATTTGTTGACATAATTTTAAGGTTTTTTTAGGTTGGGAATTCCTTATCTAAACTTATAAATTCATTGTCTAAACTTATGAATGACCTGAAAAAGTAAGTGAATTTTTTAATTATAAAATGAAATTTGTGAATTTCTTAACTAAATTTGTTAATGGGCTTATGTTAAAAATCAAAGATTATTATATATATTTTTGTTTGCATTGATTATATTGAATGGCAATGGCCACTAATGTTTTGTGCAAACAAGTGGTAAACTGGTACGGATTTGAACCCCACCCCACACCACTTTGAGAATATTTACCCATTAGAGCTCTAGTTCCTGTGGCCGTCAGCGTTGGAGTTACTTTTTTTTAAATAAAAAATATATGCAAGGCCAAATGTGTTTTTCTTTGGAAAAATCCCATATAAAGCTGCCTAAAATAGAAAAATTCTAAATCAGGTTGGTAAATTCAATAAACCCCTAATTAAGTTATCAACCAAATTTAAGATTTTAAAATGTGAGTTAAATGACTTTATTACCCTATCCTAATCTTCCCTCTCCTCTTAAAAGGGTTTTAGTGGTTGTAACTTATTTTTTTTCAATAATTATGTATACAACATCAATATATAATCAACTAAATGACTGGCTTAAATCAAAGAATTTTTGTCTCATGGAAGAATCATCAAGAATAATTCAGGCAAAAAGGAAAAAAAGAAAAAGGACAACATAACCCTAAGATCAATTAAATTATTTTCAGTTGAATGTTGAGAATAAAAAATACTATGTTAATAAAAAGGAGTATTATTTTTTACTAGATTTTTTTTTATGAAAAGAAAATTAGACTATGTTAATAAAAAAAAAATGTGACTAGTGTGTATATATCAAATTATATATCGAATATTTTCATTAGCAGCATTTTAAACAAAAGAGTTTCATCAACGTAAAAAGCAAACTAAATATTACAATATACAAAAAATAATAATGAAGTTTGATTTTTTTTATTGACAAAAAAAAATTACGTCGATTTTTTCTAAAAATACAATTTTTTATTCATGATACTCAAATAAAAATATTTTAATTAATATTGGGTTAATACTTTTCTTTTTCTTTTACTTGAATTATTCTTGTTGATTCTTCCCAATTAAACGAATCACGTTTTATTTAATTATATATTAATGTTAATATATATATATATATAGAAAAATTAAAATAGAGAGCAATAAAACTCTTTTAAGAGGAAAGAGTATAAAGTAAACTATGAGAGTGCAATAAAATCATTTTACCCATATTTTAAAATCATAAATTGGGTCAATAACTTAATTAGGGATTTATTGAGTTTAACAACTTGATTTAGAATTTTTCTATTTCAGGCAACTTTATATGAGATTTTTCCTTTTTCTTTTAATTTGAAAAAAGATAAATTGAGCCTAACACATCTTTAGGATTATAAATACTCGAAACGCCTTTTTGTCTTTTCATAATTTTAAAGTTATTTTTAAGCTATTTTCCCATTTTTAAACGGTTTATGTAATAATCAAATAGAAATTTTAATAAAAAATATTTATGTACGCATATAGTAATGTATAATTATTAACATGATAACAATATAAAATATAAGCTTTAAATAAAATGACACCATATGATTTATAAACGCCTAAACGGTATGAAAATTTATTGAATTTTGTGGGAAGGTCGATTTCTTTATCAATTTTTTGGCACTTTTTTTTGTTTTACTTGGGGGGATTTTTTTTTTTTTTTTATGTAGCCGACCAGAACAAGGGAAAATAAGGCTTATTGTCGTTGTTAGCTTTCTTCTAAAACTTGTTTAGTTTTCTAAGGGGTGGTTTGTTATGAGAGATTTAGAGGAAAGGGGAAGGAAAATTTTTATAAATTAGATTTTAAAAAATTGGAGAATTGAGTTGAAAATTTTTAATTAATTTTTTTACTCTTTTATTTTACGTCTTGTCTTTATTAAAATTTTATAACTACATCTCTCTAATTTTTCAAAATCCAACTCATAAAATTTTTTTCTCCCCTTCCTTCCCTTCCCCTCCCTTCCATTTCCTGCTGCCAAACAGACCCTAAAAGTAGTTTCAAGTTTTGGCCTAATGATAAGTCAACACGGATCTAACCCAATTCAATTGCAACAACAGTTTCTCTATTTAAACCAAGAGGCTAATAAATTGGATTAGCATTTAAACTAAATTATTATGAATTGAAGAGTCTCTACTTGAGTGACTGACTGGCATGTCACTTCTTTCTTCCTATTTCTTTATGTCTTAAATATAGGGTGAAGATGTTAAAATGACCATAAATTTTTGTAAAAAATGCAACTATAACCATATACTATTTTTTGGAGTAAAATTAATCATAAATATTATAAAAGAGGGCAAAAGTAACTACGACATGTGAACTTTTTAACAAAATGTTAAGGTGCTAAAATAGCCATTAACTAATATCAAAAGTGCAAAAGTAACCATAAACTTTTTCTTAGATGCAAAAATAACTTGTTAAACATTAATTCTTTTCGTTTTTTTTTTTTTTTTTGCTTTTGTGTTATGAGTGTTTTATCAATTTTGGGGTTAAAATGACAAAACTTATAAATTAATATTCAAGAAGTCGACTTTTTTTATTTAGGTGAGAATGACGAAATGAAAGAAAATTATCCCCTAACTCCAAAAGATAAAATCCAAGGTAATTAAACCTGGACCTGTCAGTGAACTGGCTGGGGTACTAGGTCAAGGGTCAATAGGTTAGACTGAAGCTAAACCGGAACCAAACCGGTGAGAAATGGAAAATTTTAGGTTTATAGTCTGAAATTCTAAAGGAAGAATAAAAAAATATTTTTTAAAAAAAAATTAAAAACTTGACTCGGATCTATTGACCAGTTGGCCAGTTTCCGATCCGGTTCAGGTCCGATAACCATGATAAAATCCCTAACATTAATTATAAAATAGGTGACTTTTTGAACATTAATTTATAAGTTTTTTTTTTTTTTACTTTTGTCATTTTAATCTCCAAATTGATAAAACACTCATAACACAAAAGCAAAAAAAAAAGAAATTATGAATTAATGTTCAAGTTACTTTTGCATCCAAGAAAAAGTTTGTGGTTACTTTTGCACTTTTGATATTAGTTAATGGCTATTTTAGCACCTTAACATGTTGCTAAAAAGTTCACATTAACATCCGTTAACGTCGTGATTACTTATGCCCTCTTTTATAATGTTTATGGTAATTTTTACTCCAAAAAATAGTTTTTGGTTACAACTGCATTTTTCACAAAATTTTATGGTCATTTTAGCACCTTTACCCTTAAATATAAGACAAAGTTGACTTTTTTGAAAAGGTTAAGAAAGCTAAATAAGTTATTTAATCATATTATATGTTGTGTATCTTTAGATTATATATCAGTTTATGAGTTAGGCAAAATAGTTTGGAGAAAAAATAACAAATATAAATATTTTAAAATAACCTAATTAGTTTTCTTTATATCTTTAAAAAAATCAACTATATTTTATATTTAAGATTGTAGAAAGTATTAACTTTAATAAATAGCATAGGAGTATGTGGTGGGGGTAGGAGCAATTGAACAAAGTTGAATGTTGGTGCCAATAAAATATGTTTCCTCTTTTGAATGGTTCATCCTTCTTTTTTTATATCTTCCATCACTTCATTTTCCTTTCTGTGCTATTTTGTCTCATCTAATGTATTCAATTTGACATTATATTACTCCTAATCTATAAATAATGCAACTTGTTATAATTTTATATAATACTATATGCTCTTGCCGTTGAATTTTCAGCCCTTTTATGGTTTTTGTTCTCTTTTTTACCATTTTCTATAAATCGTATTGTAATATTTTCTGTGTGGCGTTTGAAAAGTCTTAAATAACGTTCTGTATAAAAATGTGTTGTTTATAGGTCCATAAATAACCTTTTCTAGTTCTAGTCTTAAATGTTCAAACTAATTGAATCGTTTGTTATTTATACTAGGTGTAAAATTGCAATTTGTAAGAATATTGAGTGCCTCTTATATTTAATACCCATGCAAACTAAATCACAGCTACGGAAGTTATTATAATGCACAACAAATACATTATAGACAGGAAAAACAAGAGTTATTATAGTAGAGGAAAAATGAATTAGTGTGTAATATCTCTATTTGACTGATGCACCATTGAGATTGAGAGAAGCTCATGAAACCATAATGAGTATGCCGATGAAACCAGACTCGATAGAATGGGGTGCACTTTTGGGAGCATGCAGCTTCCATGGAAATGTCGAGGTGGTTGAGATAGCAACTGAGTCACTTTTTACCCTTGAACCTTACAACCCAGGAAACTATTTATGCATCAGCTGGTCAATGGAATGGATTTGCAAACCTCAGGAAAGTGATGAAGGGTGGCCAGATAACAAAGGCAGCTGGCTATAGTTTAATTGAAAAGGGAGGCCAGCTTCACAAGTTCATTGCGGAAGATATATCACATTCAAAAAGTGAGGAAATATTTGCTTTACTAGATGGAGTTTATAGAAGAATAAGGCTTCAAAGAAGCACATTTGATTTCCATTCTGTACCTGATTTGAACAACTAATCATAGCATGTGTCATTATGGTGGATTCCCCCAAAATTTATAATTGCAGACATGAACTGTGTGCTGATTCCTATTTGATCTAGAAAATGATTTACAAGATCAGATTGAAGAAAATTTATTAACTTTTTCGTTTTCCATGTTAAGAGGGGAGTTCTACATACTTGAAATATATCACACAAACTGATAAAATGCTCTGGCCATTACAAAATAACCTAAAAGCAAGCAACAAAATATTAACAACTTAGAGTGACTTGTTATAAATTAATCTTCTTTCTTGTTTTTGGACTCAGCTAGCATTTATTTATAGTAACGCAATTGAAACAGACGTCAAAATTATTCCTATAAGGATTGTGAGAAATGACCTATTTCTGGCCACCTACAAAGGAACTATGCCTTTTTCTCCTAAAGAATAAATTTATCAAAGAATTTGGTTTGATACACCCATCAACCTCTTGTGCTGCTTTCTTTTTCAATGACCATTAATGAGACTACTACTTCTTCTTCATGTTGTTTTCTCCTTTCTCACTGTCCTGCTCCTCCTTGACACTAATTTCAGAACCTCATCAACAAAAATTACAGGTAAAGAAACTAGGATGACCAAAAACCATTCTTTGAGACTTAATGGAACAACACCGAACACTTCTGCAAGGAATGGAACATAGAGGATGAGGCAATGAAGTCCTAGTGATATTGTTGTGGCTACCAAAAGCCAAGGGTTCCTCCATGGGGGCATTTCATACAAGCTGTTTTCTTCAGATAAAGCATTGAAAGAGTTAAACATCTCAATTGCCACTAAGACTGAGAGAGATAGAGTCATGGCCTTCACTTTGCCAACTAAAAAGTAATCACATGGATTTGAGAATGTAATCACGCGACCCCCACTTACTTCAAATGGAGATGCAGTGAAATTTGACCACAAATGACACTCTCCCCAGCTGCGAAGCTGCGAAAATTCTATGATTGTATGCCCGTCACTTGCCAGATTGATGCCTAGAAAAGATGCTTGCGTGTACCACAAGACAAAAATTCCCACTGTTGCAATCCCTACATAGGAGCCAATTACCTGCCAAAAACATTGTCATGAATGTGTCATTTAAACAAGGTTTAATCAGACTAAAAGAATGATAACATGAAAGTTTTATATAAAAAGAATTACTATGAGATCTCAATGAAGAAATATAATCACCAAAATGTCTTACAACAAGTGAACAACAGGCAATGACAAGTTCTAATGCAGGAAATAATAACAGGTCCATGTTACTCACTTGTTATTGGGACCCTTTAGTAATTACATTCATTTCTTGGGACCTCATAGTGATTCTCCCTTTTATATATCATGAAAGGGAAAAGGATATGCTATAACCAGCAAAATTGGAGCCATGCATAATCTTATAGGGAAAATGAAATAAACTTGAGCACTGTTTACCAGATAACGAAAAAGAACCCATGAACTTATTAGAGGTTCATCAGTTTTACGAGGCGGTTTTCGCATTATATCAACATCAGCTGGGTTAAAACCCAGAGCTGTTGCAGGAGGACCATCAGTAACCAAGTTCACCCACAGAAGTTGCACAGGTATCATACATTCTGGAATTCCCAGGGCAGCAGTCAAGAATATAGATATCACTTCTCCAACATTGGATGATATCATGTACCTAATTATCACACAAATGTGAACAACTTGTCATGATCATTCAAAAGAACAAAATTCTTAGATAAGACAAAATAAACATCAATAAGTATTTAAACACTGTTTATATCTCCAATCATGATTAGTTTTTGGAAAGAAACATACCTAATAAAGGCTTTCATGTTATTGAAAATAGATCGACCTTCAGAAACAGCTGAAACAATGGTACTAAAGTTGTCATCTGCAAGCACCATATCTGAAGCTTCTTTTGCAACCTGCAATATCATGCAAACATTAAAGATAACCAAACTAGAATGTGAGTACAAGCATTTAACTTTTCAGGTGCTGTAACTTTACCTCAGTTCCAGTTATGCCCATGGCAATCCCTATGTTAGCAAGTTTAAGAGCAGGAGCATCATTCACACCATCTCCAGTCATTGCAACAATCTCTCCCATATCCTTCAATAACCTCACAATCTCTTGCTTGTGCCTAGGCTCAGCTCGAGAGAATACCTTGCTTCCTGGGTTTGACAACACTTTAACTTGTTCTGAAGGAGAAAGAGACATGAACTCCTTGCCTGTCAGACTTCTCTCTGTAAGATCCTCATCTCTAGAAAACAGATTAATTTCCCGACAAATAGCTTCTGCCGTGGACTTGTTATCTCCAGTTATCACCATGACTCTAATCCCAGCTTCCTTGCAATCATCGACCGCCCTATGAACTTCCTCACGAGGAGGATCCTGATAAATGCAGTAATATATATATTAAACATCCTCCAAAGAAGTTGTATGACAAACTGTGAAAAAAAATAAGGCATGAACTTACTCGTAAACCAACAACACCAACAAATACTAGATCACTTTCAATGGATGAGTAGCAAGTAGGATTAAGCAATTTCTTATGAGCAGGATGATTTTCAGCATAATAGTCCGAAAATTCACCCAAGTCATCCTTATATGCCAAACCCAAGCACCGCAATCCTTTTGAACTCATCTCTAGGAGTCTTGAAAACAGTAGTTCCTTACATTGCTCATTAATTGGAACCAAAGATCCATCAGCTAGTTGCACATGTGAACTACGTTCAAGTAAGTTCTCAACAGCTCCCTGCAATACAAGTAAAACCACTTATAAGCTCAAATAGAAGCAATAGATGAGATCAGGCATCAACATATGTTATAGTTTTGGAAATTGAGGATGATATTAGAGAAAAATTATATGATTACTCTACAATTGAAAAATAAATAAACGAATCCATAAAGAAGAGATCAAAAACAAAATTATGCTTCCGCCTCTTATGCTTCTTATGCATATAATTCTATTTTATGCAGCTTATGATCATAAATTCTAATGAAATAATATGATTCTAAGTCCATTTTAAATGTGTTACTGAATAACTAGCTTCCTATATAGTGTGTTATGCTTCAAACAAGTGGATGATAATATCTCTTTCAATAAAATAACTAGTATGAAGATAAGGTTGGGTCAACTCACCTTAACCAGAAGCCGGTTTTGCCCGGTTAGTTCACGAACAATAACACTCATTGACTTCCTAATTCGATCAAATTCCAATGTGGCAACTCTTTTAGACCTTCTTATCCACCACGCACAACTTCCTGCACAAGCAAACCAAAATAGCAAATTGTTATTCCAAAGCACCTACCTTGATAGTTTATCTCATCTACAAAGTCCACTTGCTCACCTAACTTAACATTGTTGCCATCAATCAAGTGGCTTGCAGCAACTTCCGTATCCTGAATTTTGTTCCTTGCCTTGTTATCTGGAATTCCCATCTTTTCAACCAAAACCTTGAGAGCCGCTTCAGTGGGCAAACCGGTAGCACGGAAAAGGCGACCATCAAAATGAATCCCAGCATCATTACAAATGGCACATATTTCTGCCATGGCCTGTAAGTTTGCATCCATGTTATAGCAGGTCCAATCCACAATTCCTCCATCTCTAGGATCATAAGTTGAGCCTTCAACACGGATGATTCGAGAAGCAGTAGTTTTCCCACCCAAAGTGAAGAACTCTGTCACAGACATCTGATTTGTTGTCAAAGTACCAGTTTTATCCGAACAAATAACAGTTGTGCATCCAAGAGTTTCTACACTAGGAAGCTTTCGTACAATCGCATTCTTTTGCGCCATTTTCCTCGTGCCAAGGGCCAAACAAGTTGTAATAACAGTGGGAAGCCCTTCAGGGATTGCAGCTACAGCGAGGGCAACAGCAATTTTAAAATAATAAGTACATTTCTTAAAGGAAAATTTGATGTTTGAAGGCCATCCATCTACAAGCTCCCAAGAAAGGAAATTTTTGTAGTTTATAACCCACACAACAAGGCAAACCAACCCAATTGCAGTTGTAAGCTGCCCACCAAACTCATCTAGCTTCTTCTTTAATGGGGTGTCACTATCCTCCAAAGAAGCTTCATGAATTTGCTTCTGTATCTTCCCAATTTCAGTGTTCATCCCAGTGTTGACAACAATACAGATACAACTCCCATTAACAACAGTGGTGCCTGCAAAAACCATGTTTTCTTTGGCTTGCAACTCACAATCATCCATGAAAATAGGATTTGTTCCTTTCAAAACAGGCATTGCTTCTCCAGTTAGTGAGCTTTGTTCAACTCTCAGTGTTGAGGTTTTTAAAGCTGCAACTCTCATATCAGCTGGAACTTTATCTCCTACATGTAATTCCACAATATCACCAGGAACAAGCTCTCTTGCAGGCAAATCAACCACAAAATTCCCATCTCTTGATACTTTTCCAGATTCACATTGCAACTCTTTGAGAGCATCAAGTGCCTTCTCAGCGTTGTTCTCTTGCCATACTCCAACAATGGCATTAAGTACTAAGATCAGAATGATCACAAGTGGCTCCACATAAGCTTCAAATCCAGATTCCCCTGATTCATTCCCATGCAAATAAGCAAGAATGAATGATATAAAAGCTGCAACCAGAAGAATCTTCACGAGCATGTCATCAAATTGCTCTAATACTAGTTGCCACAAGGGCTTCCCCTTCTCTTTCGCTAACTCATTCCAACCATATCTCTCGCGCCGCTTCTCTACCTCGTAGGTGTTCAAACCCTTTTCGAGTTTAACACTGTATTCTTTCAAGCATTGTTCAACAGACCATGACCATGCAGGGAATGGTTTATCTTCGATTGAAGTTTTCATCTGGTACTGTGTTAAAGTTCAGAGCAGAAAAAGAAAATAAAATGCTGTGAGCTGATCAGACACAGATAACTAATCTGTATGTACCAGGGGGGAAAATCGCAAAATCTGTGATTTTATTTTCAAGGTATGCATCAGTAACCATCACATAAATCCAAAAATGAAAACCGTTTTCAGTTGTGTTTTTTCCCAGTAAAAACACCCAAAAAAAAAAAAAAAAAAGGATCTTTCTTAGGATGAGTAATTTAAACCGAATTAATTGATAACCGGTGGCCATCCAAACTATGAAACTTTTCTACAAATCTGAAACGGTTCCATTATTATACTCTGGTTCCAATACGGCTCTGTGATCCATCAGGGATGAAAGTAACCATAATGTTTGAAGTTTTCGTGTGAGAAAAGATGAAACACGGATTAAATGAATCATGTATTGACCTTAATATCTAAAATGGGAAATTCAAAAGAAAATGAAGGAAACTAAAATCTATGAATTAAAGTCCTGCATCAAAAGAGGAAAGAATCAGTTTGTTTTCCCAATAAGAACAAGAAGTTTCAAAACCAGAGCAGAGAGAAAACAAACAAAACCCAGAAAGCTTTTTCTACAAACCGAAAACTCAAGGGAAACGAACTTCCAAGTAAAACAGACATGAACCTCCGCCAAACGAGCAAAAAAAAAAAAAAAACCGTTGTTGGAAGCACATCACAAAAGAACACATACCTGGACCACCCACGAAATCTACGAGTGCGTTACAAAAAACAAGAGACTGTGGGTTGTTTAAATTACTGGAAAAAGAAGGTGACTTGTAGGCATTAGAAGAAGCAGAAGACGTCAAACACTGTAGCTTGGAAACAAAGCAAATACCAGCAATTACTGGGATTCCATAAGAAAACCTTTTGTCCAAGAAACAGAGAATATTTTTTTACTGTAGATTAAAGAAGGACTAGTCTTTATCTTTGAATGACAAACCTTTTGGAATTTTCCTATCTGAAACTCGTTTTGAAGGTTGAAGCTATATTGCGGTGGTGAGCGGAGGCGGACTCGAAAGAATTTTGAAATCTTTTTCTTCAAAAATTCCTCTGAATATGGGAACGGCCAAGGGTCGTTAATCCGTTCCACTATTAATTTTCAGAAAGTGGGTGGATATGTGAAGTTACGGAAGTACCCTTTGAATACGACGGTACGTGCCTTTGACTTCTCTTTTTTGCCGCATCTGTTGGCAACTCACCTGCGCGGCAATGTGCCCGTTTTGCTCGGCCAAACATATTAAACCATATTTGGAATAGTTTTTTTTTTTTAAAATAAGCATTTATTATGTAAATTGAGATAAAATTTTTCTAATATATTTATCTTATACTCCCTTCGGTCCTAATTATAAGATAAAGTTGACTTTTTTGGAGAAATTAAGGAAGCCAATTAAATCACTTTAAATTTAAAGTATTTATATTTTTAGTATCTTTAGATTATATATCAGTTTATTAGTCTAATTAATTAGTTTGAAGAAATAAATATAAATATATATATTCTAAAATGATTTAATTGGCTTCCTTAATTTCTCTAAAAAATTCAAATTTGTCTTATAATTAGGACCGGAGGGAGTATATAGTAAATCATAATTTATAAGTACTTATAAGTAAAAAATAAGCTATCCCAAATGTATCCTAAATAGAGTGAAAAAAATCAAAAATAAAACAAAAAACAATGTAATGTGTTGGCAAAAAATATAACTATAATAAATGGACAACAAATATTATTCTCTTCTAGTTCTTAATACAAGATCTAATTGAGTATTTTTTTTTTTTAGAGATTACAGAAACTAAATAGATTACTTAATCATGAGAGTATCATCAGAATATATAAGAATATTACAGTTGTGATTTAATACTATATAAAAATACTATTATAACATTAAATATAATAAAAATCTATCATTATAAATAAAATAATCTCAGCCATTAAAAATTGATCTAGTGGTCGAGACATTAAATAATGAAGATATGGAAAGAGATTAATTAAAATCCAATGTAATTAAGATCAAATGAAGTAATTAAAAAAATCTGGTCACGTAAAAGGAGAAATTCTATGGGCTACCACTATTCATCAATCTGCGTTTAAATTCAAAGAATCTGGAATAGTGCTAATTCTTTCAATAATTTTTTTTTAATAATGTCTATACCTCCTTCGAAAACACTTCCAAGGCAACTATAGGCTTCACCCATTTCTTATTTAATTGTTTTGTGCTATATATATGAGCCCCTTTAAAGTTTTCATAACTTTTTCTTCTTATACTCCTCTGGTCCTAATTATAAGACAAAATTGATTTTTTTGGAGAAATTAAGGAAGCCAATTAAATCACTTTAGAGTATTTATATTTTTAGGATATTTAGATTATATATCAGTTTATTAGTCAAATTAATTAGTTTGAAGAAAAAATTAAAAATATAGATATTTTAAAATGATTTAATTAATTTCCTTAATTTCTTCAAAAGTCAATTTTATCTTATAATTAAGATCGGAGTAACAAATTTTTCAGAAGAGTCTGCACAGCGTTAACTTATTCACAGGTGTATGCATATAACAGAACAAATAATTGAAATGAAGTTTGGAAAAAGGCAAAAAAGTGGGCTCAAATTTGAACGAAGAAGGAAGAAGATAATTGACCAGGTCAAAGAAAAAAAGAAGATAAGAGGAGGAAAGAGAGGATCAAAGTGAAGGTCCCAGGAGCGCCAGACCGAACGACAAAGACAGGCTGCTAGTTAAATAAATTTACCTGCGTTTTAATTACTAATTTAAGGCATTTCATTAAGGGAGAATCCTGAAAAACAATCTGGAATTTAAAAAATAATAAATGAGTTTTTTTATCCAGAATTGATTAGAAAATGTTAAAATATGATAAGGAATTCTCAACTTTTTTCTTAAAAAATGATTGATTTATCATTTCCTAATTTCTAAATTTTTTTTAAGGTTTCTCCCTTTCATTAAATGCGAGTAATAATCTCTATCTGTCTTCTCCTCCTCTGGCACTTCTATTTTGGATTTGTTTATGGCCCTTTGGCATTTGGTGACAACCTGTCATTAAGCGGCAACAAAAAAACATATCGGTTTTTTAAGTCACAGTATATAACACTTCAATTATATCATTGGAAATGAGAAATGCTAGTTAATTTATTTAGTACATCCTAAAATATAAATTATTTTCACTTTTACCCTTTTTAAGAAATGTATTTAATTACATTAGGAGATATAATGAGCGCACGAAGTTGAAAAGTGAATATTAGTCATATAGGCAAAAAAAAACATTAATTAAATTGGAGGGGACTTATATTCTAAATCACACTTTCTTCTAAAAGTGTCCTATATTATGGACGAGATGAAGTATCCATGAAGTCAATCATAGTATTATAATAAGGCCATTTCTAGCTAAAACTATAAACTCTCTCCTAAAATAAGGTACTGTGTTTATATATATAGTGTACTCATTCTTATTCTAAAAATAAGATAAAGTTAACTTTTTTAGAGAGATTAATGAAGTTAATTAAATTACTTTAAAGTATTTTTATTTTTATTTTTTTTCAAATTAATTAGTTTAATTAATAAACTGATATATAATATAAGAATACATAACATATGATGTGATTAAATAATTTATTTAATTTTTTCAATTTCTCTAAAAAAAATCAATTTTATATTTAATAATAATTAGTGGGATAAAATAATAGGAGGTTAAAGCGAGCATGGGAGTAGGTACTAAGTAGGGTGCCGTTAGAGGGCGTGTTAGGTAAGTGTGGTATTGTGAGTGGAGGGCGTAATTATAATTATAATTAGTACTAACAACTAAGAGCAAAAGTGGAGGCAAATATGATTAAAGTGACATGTGGTTTCCTGCAAAATGGGCAACACAGCAAACACAACATCACTTTAGCCTTCCTTATCACGCGCAATCCCCCACACACATTTACATGATTCACCCCGCAGGCCCGCACCCTCTTTTTACTTTCTGTCTTCCCGCCATTTTTGAATTTCTACTTTTCAGCGAGAACTTGACTCAAAATTATGTGAGTTTGTATCTCATTCATTATTTAAAATTTTGTCCGTGGATAATTTATAAATTCTTCTTTAAACACAATTTAGTGTATATTTAGGAATACTTATTTTTTAAATATAAGTGTTTATTACGCAAGCCGAAATAAAAACTCATCTTACATACTTACCTCGTATACTGTGAATCACGATTTATAAATACTTATTGCCTAAAAATAAGCTATTACAAACAAGTACTTAGTTAAATTTAAAAAAAAATTAAATTAAATTCCCGGCGGGATCGGAATCAAACCGGGAATTCCCGGTTTTTAAAAAAAAAATTAAATTTAAAAAATATTATTATCTTAGTTAAATTTTTTATAATCTAGTGTTTAAAGTAATTATTTAACATCTAATAAGGTCATAATAATCACACAAATTGATCTAGAATTGAAGAATAGCATTTTATTATTATTATTATTATCACCTTCATCATTTCAGTTATTATTTTTATACATTATATAGTAGGATTAGTATCACGATATAGATAGTTTAACTCCAACTAAATATGTGATACATATTTTATCAAATAATAACTTAAATTATAGGATAAAAAATATAAAAATAAAACAAAACTTAGTTTTTAAGAAAAAAATTTAAAAAATAAAAATAAAAAAACCGAGATCGGGACCGGGATCACAAGGTGTGTGACCAGTCCTGGGTCCCATGGATCCCGATCCCAGGTCACATAGATCCCAGTCCCGGTCCCAGGCGGGACGGGAAATTCCCAGGATCAAAATGTCCGGGACCGGAACCAGGATACTTTGAACACTCCTAGTTAAATCTTTGAAACTTAACTTACTTAAATCTTTCTTTTATTAAAAAAAGAAAACCAACTCATGTTCATATATCCTTTTGATCTTTACTATAAAGCATTTCCAACTAATTCTTACAGGTTAAGGAATGACACTTAAGTCAATAAATTTATTCTCAATTAACTTGCCTCTTTTTAAATGATGTGACCTATTTCTTCCAATTCCTTAAAGCTCAATTAATAACAAAGTAAAATGGAAAAAAAGTAGAGTAACTAATAAGACTATCAGTGACTTATATTTTCAACTAAAAATTAGTGAAAGAAGATGCCCTATATATATATAGAGGGAGCACTTAACAGACTATTCAGATTTGTAATCAACGCGTGGCATGTGATGTAATCCATGACTCAGAGATTGGAGTAAATCATCATTATGCAAAGTGATATGTTGTTGACGAAAATAGAATGTAATAATAGGAAATTAGCTTGTAAATTATAATAAATCAATCGCAAAATTTAAAATATAATATACAATCATACAATTACAATATATGAAGAAATATTCACGTGGTTGGGGAAAAAAGAAATAAAAAAATGTTCATGTCAAGTTAAAGGGGCTCCTCCTCGGACCAACTCTGTTGCAATCAATATCAATATATATTTATATAATAATTTTAATTTCTTCTTGATTGGTCAAAATGTAATGTTCACATAATCAATATGATTATTCTTATGGGTTGGTTTTGTTCAATTTTCTTTTGTCATAATAATTTGGATGCACTAGATGCTTTAGTTTACGCTTTCAAATTTGAAATTTGAATCACTTCATATTATCAATTAAAGAATAATTTCGTTTTCCTCAACTCTATTCCACCAAAATTTTCAGATTTTGAATTAATTAAAGAATTAAACTGACTGGTAGGATAATTAATTGAATAAAATTTATTTATTTATTTAATAAATCAATTCTACTTAACGGATTAAATTCTTTTTCCCGTGCAGCACACGTTTGTCTTGTTATATTAAAATGATAATAGTATATTTATTGTAATATAAACATTCCACGCAAAAAGGCGACTTCCATGAAGCTTCCTCACGCCCTTTTTCCAAGTCACGCGGTCCATTTCAGAAGATTCTGGAGATTGACATCTTAGCTGGATTATACTCCTTGCGCATTTTTTTAAACCAAAAATAAATAAATAAATAAAGTAAAGTTGAGTCCATTAAGACTCAGTGTTTTAAAAAGTCACATAAGAGGCTAAACGGGAAGTTAGTGGGGGCTCCGTTTTCATAGTTTAATCGGTTAAAATGAAATTGACGATTTTTTAACTCTTTATGCAATAATCAAAGAAAATTTTAATAAAAAATATTTATATAAGCATATAGTAATGTATTTTTGACCAGTAAGCATATAGTAATGTATAAGCCTAATTATTAACATGATAACATTATAAAATATAAGTTTTCAATAAAATGACACCATATTTGGCCAAAAAAATAAAAATAAAAATAAAATGACACCATATGATTTATAAACGGCATGAAAATTTATTGAATTTTGTGAGGAGGTCGATTTTTTTGGCAGTTTTTTTTCCACTTATGAGTATTTTTTCTTTGTAGCATACTAGAACCAACGGAATAAGGTTTATTGTCATTGTTAGCCTTCTTCTAAAACTTGTCTAGTTTTCTAAAAGTCATTTCAAGTTTTGGCTTAATGATAAACCAACACGGTTCCAATCTCATTTAGGGTCTGTTTGAGAAAGTGGTGAAAAAACACGTTCACGTAAGTTAAAACAAAACTCTTCTCATAAACTTACCTCATATATCGTAAATCACATTGGAAAAGCAGCTTATAATATTAATACAAACAGGCACTCAATTGCAAAACCAGTGTTTAAACTAACTCAAATTAGCATTTAAATTAAAATACTATGTATTGGAGAGTCTCTGCTTAGTGACTGGTTGGCATGCCACTCCTTCCTTCCTACTCCCTCCTATCATAAATAGAAGATAAAATTGATTTTTTTTAGAGAGATTAAGAAAGCTAAATAAGTTAATTAAAGCTCATTTGTGTTAGTGGTGACAGAAGTGGTTTTTTTCAATATGACTTCTACAAACTTAAAATAGGATAAAATTCAGATTGTAAATGTGATTTATGTTTAGATTGACGATGACAAGAGTGACTTTTTTTTTTCCAAAAAATCAAACTAGGCTACTTTCAGGAAAAAAAAGCCCAGTTGACAAAACGCCAACCCAAACACCCTAGTTTTCAAAAATTCAAACACCACCGTGCTTTTTCAAAGAAAAAGCCATGTTTGGGATGGCAGAATACCATCACAAACAAGCTCTTAATCATATCATATGTTGTGTATCATTAAATTATATATCAGTTTATAATTTAGATAAAATAGTTTGGAGAAAGAATGACAAATATAGATATTTTAAAGTAACTTAATTAACTTTATTAATATCTTTAAAAAAGTTAATACTATCTTATATTTAAGACTAACGTTAATAAAAAGCGTTGGAGCACATAGTGGTGGTAGGAGCAATTGAACAAAGTCGAAAGTTGGTGCCAATAAAATCTGTTTCCTCTTTTGAATTGTTCACCCTTCTTTTTTGATATCTTCCGTCAATTCAATTTGACATTATATTATTCCTAATCTATAAATAATGCCACATGTTATGATTTTATATAATACTATATGCTCTTGCCGTTGAATTTTCAGCCCTTTTTTTGGCTTTTGTTCTCTGTTTCCATTTTCTATAATCGTATAGTAATAGTAAAAATATTTTCTGTGTGGCATTTGAAAAGAGTCTTAAATAACATTCTGTACAAAAATGTGTTGTTTATAGGTCCATAAAAAATCCTTTTCTAGTCCTAGTTAAATGTTCAAACTAATTGAATCGTTTGTTACTGTACTAAGTGTAAAATTTCAATTTGTAAAAATATTGAGCGTATTTGGAGTGGTGCCCCTTATATTTAATACCCATGTAAATCAAATCACAGCTACGGAGGTGATTATAATGCACAATAAATACACTATCGAGAGGAAGAAGAAGAAAGAGTTATTATAGTAGAGGAATATCTCTATTTGACTGATGCCCCACTGAACCTCTCATGCCTATTGATATTGTTTTATGTGTCTCTTCTTCTACCAACATATCCTTTCATCATAGAGATAGACATGTTGTATCTATTAATATATAAAAGTAGGGTCGAAAGTAGGACTTCTGTGAGGCTGCCAAATGACATCTTAGCTAAACAGTATTCAGTGAGACACTCCCTCATTGTTATTTTTAAAACAAAAATGTGAATTTAAATATTTTTTCTATTAATTGTTATTGTACTCACTTGTAACTTCCCGGCCATTCTCATATGAATTGTGATTCATGTTGATATATTAATGCATTTTATGTTATTAAAATAATAATATTTAATTCCATTACAAATGGAATGTAATATTGGAAAAATATCTATTGTTATGGTATTTAATTATGTAATATTATTTATGGTTATATTTTTTTTTTGTGTTTATATAATTCAAATCCGATTATTTACTTATTCTATATTTTGTTGTTATTTTATCTTATATTTTATTATTATTTGAGTTTAGTTTATCTTTTATTTTGTTTTCGTTATTTTTAAAAGCCATCGTGCGGGCAGTTGAATTCGTGCCTTTCATATCCCTTCTCTTTACTATATAATAAAAGGAGCGATTTGAGCCGCCCTTTTACTGTCACGTAAAAGTTGCCCATAGCTTATTCTTTATTTTTATATTTTATTTTATATATTTTAAATTAATAAATAATTTCTAATATATGCGAAACAATCCTACTACTTCCCCATTTTAAATAGTTTAATAAAAAAATTGCTTTTTATATTATTTTAAATATTTTAAACATTTATTTATATTACTTTAAATTATAAGAAAAAAACGTGGAGAATTTAGTCATGGTCTTTTGATTTTTATATTTTATATATTTATATATTTTAACTTAAATAATAACATTATAACTGAAATATATTTTTTATATTTTGAATTAAAATGTTGTACTTAATTATTTAAAATATTTCAATTAATATTTGCTATATTGGTATCATACTATAATGCCGGAATTATTTGACAAATTTGATAATATCCTAAAATTTCTCCCAAAATATTTAACTTATGGAAATAACTTTAAATATACGGCTAACAACCCCATTATTCTCACTAACGACATTCTAAATATTTTAATCAAATTGTTTTGGGACAATTACATTTAGGCCTCACATAATAGAAAAAATAAAAAAATGGTCTCCTAAAGTTGTCAATGATACCCTTGAACTTGTCAATTGAAGCCCCTAGACTTGTCAATAGGACCATTTCTTCATTTTTTCTCTTATGCGGGACCTGATGTAATTCTCCCAAATTTTTTTATATTATCTTAAATATTTAAAACATTTATTTATATTACTTTAAATAATAAGAAAAAAACCGTGGAGGCTTCAGTCATGGCCTTTTGATTTTTATATTTCATATATTTTGAATTAAAATTCGATACTTAATTATTTAAAACATTTAAAGTAATATTTACTATATTAATATAATACATAATCCTAAAAGTTTTTGACAAATTTGATAATATTCTCAAATATCTCCCAAAATAATCAACTTAAAGAAATAACTTCTAATATATGGGTAACAATCCCACTAGTCCCATGAAAATGGGGTGTGGGTGTTATCTCTTCAACATGTTTAAATATATGAATAAGTTTCTTTCTAATGTATAGTTTAGTCTCTTTTCCCTTCCTCAACCTCTCTCTCTACCATCTCTTCCTTCTCCTATTCTTCTTTATCATCCCTTTTCAATCTTCTGTCCTTATCAAATTTCTTTTTCAATGTAGAGTTGGTCCTTTTCTTTTTCTAGGATAAGGAAGTTGTTGAAATGGTGAAACCGGATTATATTCATTGAAGTCCTTAAAAAAGAAGTACAAATTAATTGAGAATCATAATGGGAATGGTAAGTGTGAACCAAATAACAATGGGTAGGTCTTCACTAAGGTTTTGTTTTGCTACATGGGTAGTATCATAATCTCTTTCATCTGGATATTTTGAATTTGGTTTAGTTTGATTTTATCTAACAAATGATCCGCCCCCCATTTTAGATGGAGAAGAATTGATTTTATAGAACTGTTGTGATTTCTCTCATAATACCTTATCTATTCCTAACAGGGGCAACATCTGCTAAAAATGTTTTATTTCTTCATATACTGAATGTTGCATTTCTGGGTCTAAGGAAAGGTAATAGACTAATAGTTATATTACTTATGATTTATGCATCTACAGAAAAGGTAGGAAGGGAAGTACAATAGTTGTAAGTTTCAATTAATAGTTGTAAGCCACAATTTCCTGATATAGAACTAATTTTTTTATTACACGTACATTTAATTTAGTCTTCAAGCTTTTCTTCGTTCTTTTTGAATTATTACTACAATCATATCCTTGATGAGAAAATATGACATTAAAGATATGTGCACGTGAACAATGGAAATGGGCTAGTAAATATATTTATAGATCTTCTACCTTTCGTATATATTAATATAAAAGAAAATGTTTAAATATATCATTCTTTTTCATACCTGATAAAAAATAAATATTATCTCATATTTATATATTACAAATGTAAACAATAAAAAATTATATAACTTATATAATAAGTGTCCGCGCATTGCGCAGACTCTACGCTAATTAGTTAAACAATACAACTCGTAAAGATATATTGTATCGGTTAAATAATATGACATGTGATGATTAGGAATTATCACATATATCCATAAAAAATTTTATATTATTTATATTCTAGCCACAATACCATTGGGCTTGGGGCTCATATACGGTGGGTGGATCAAGCTATTTCCAACACAATTCAATTTGTTCTCCAAAATTATAATATGTTCTCCAAATTATCCATATTAATTACACTTATTAATGAGGCTTTTGCTCATGGATTGTTTTCAATGCAAATAAGCCAAAGGGATATTTTGGGAAACCAACATATATTTTTTTAAATAAATAATTTAATCAACTTCCTTGATCTCTATAAATTAATTATATAGCTCCTAGAAGAATATAACTTAATTTAAAGATATGAAAAAAATGTCGGCAAGCAACTATGGGAAAAATTGTTGTAAATTATGTATGCGAGTATGATAAAGGAAGAAATCTTATACAATTCAAGATTGAGAATGCCCTAATATATAATTAAATATGAGCTTGAGTTAGTAAAAAGGTTGATAAGAGGAGTCTTCGTGTAACACCCCAAATTTCATTCACAAAAAATATATTGTAATTATTTTGAGTGATTCAATAAAATGGTGAATATTCATGAATTTAGATCTTGTGAATTTTGAAATATTCATATTCATAAGGGAATAGGCAAATTAATTCAAGCATTTAATTAAATTACAAAGGTGATAGCAAAATCATAATTTTGCCAATTTTTGCCCAAGATTAATTATTTTTCAATTAATTGGAGTTAATTTCAATTAATCAAGGAAAATAAAGGAAAATGCATAAAATGGATTATTCTTGGTGGAATAAAATCAAGAATTGGGAAATTAGGGGGATTATATATAGTTCAACTATATGAATTATGGAATTTATGAAAAACATTTTCTTCTCTCCTTCACCCTAAATTTCACCCAACCATGAGAACAAAGGGGAAAAAAAGAGTTTGGTTAGGGTAAAGAGAAGAATGGATGGTTTGTGTAACTAGGAAGAATCTAGTCCCAAATTCAATTGGACCAAAATGATGTGAAGACATGGCATAAAGTTGAAAGAGTATAGCTTTAAAGTAGGAATGGTATGGTGGGAGGAATGGTTGGAGCGATGGTGTATACAAGGTGGTAAAATCTCAACCATGAATTAAATCAAGGGCTAAGAGACAAGAAGACTAAAATGATAAAACACACTTTCTCCCTCGTCTTGGGCACATTTCAACCAGCCATAAGGAAAAGAGAAAGAGAGTGAGTTTGTGAAGTTCTTGGGAGCTAGAGAGAAGAAGGAGCAAGAAGATTAAGGTAAATGTTACCTCTTAAGTATTTTTCTTGTGATCTTCCATGAAACTATCTATAAACTCTCATTCTTCAATGGAATCCATGTATTATAAGGCACATTCTTAGCTCAAAGGGAGAGAGAGGAGACGCATTGAGTAAGAGAATCCAAGAATCAAGAGGTAAATATACCAATCTCAACTATATGTTAGTATGAAGTTGTTGTTGTTGGTAATTGCTGTTTGGTTTATGTGATTTTGGTTGAGTTATGAAATCTGAAAAGCTATAACCCTAAGGGGTTATGCTGCCCAAAATCCTTTAGATTATGATTATGAAGTGTTTAAATGAGTTAACCAAGGATTAGAAGTGGAAAAGTACAAGTTTTGGAGGCTAAAACACAAAGCTCCATTTTTCTATTTTTCCTACAATATTTCTGCCAGGACCAGAACTGGTACTAGGAGTTGGATTTTCATGAAATAAATTATTTTATTGGACTCAGTGGGCAAAAATAAGTGGGGTTACAGTTGGGCACTTTTTCGGTAGAGGCTGAAAAAACATAATTACGAAAACGCCACTGAAATCCCTAAATAGGAGCTGTCAAGGGTATTTTCATAATTTGACAGTGAATTTGATGATTTTGAGCCTGAAAATGGATTCCTTGGGAAAAAATAAGTCAGAATAGCCTTGGTTAAAATTTTGGGAAAACGTGTCATCGGGCTGGGTACGGCAGGGCCTGGCCGGAGTCAGGGGCATTTTGGTAAAATTTTACCATAGACTAATATAACCAAAAGAAACACTATAGAAGAGTCTAAAATGATACTTGGATAAGTTATGACCTATTTCTGGTACATTTAATATTTTAGGATCGAGTCAGACGACGGAACGACACGTTTTTCGAGACACTTTAAATAGAGGATTATAAAGCGTTGAGGTAGGAACATTATTCTTCATACATTATGCCATAGTTATGCGATTGTTTGGTTGCCATTGTTTGTAAATGCACTTTATTAATCAACATGTTTTGCCCAGAGAGGGGCCAGTAGTGCTAGAGGCACTTACACTGGAGTTGGTGAAAATCCAACTGATGCATAATAGTGGGGCTGAGCCCTACTGATGTATACATGCATATGATATGTTTATAATGTTCATTAATTGGTGCATACATGGCATATATCATATCTACTTTTCGCATTCTCTATGAACGATAACATATCTTTACGGGGATTCTTCAGAATCTCACCCTATTTTTAAACAAATACCTTAGTGGGTACCAGTAGGGCAAAGGGCAAAGATGTTGACGTCGGAAAGTGAGCAGTACGTGTCTCGAGGCGAGGTCAAGAACGTGGCTATAATTTAGCCTATGTTTTGTCATTTTGAGGAAATTGTAAATATTAAGTTTCCGCTGTATTTTCTGTTTCGGTCGACGAATAATATCGGAACTGTAAACAAATATTTTTATCAGTATAATTGTACTTTTCTGTATGCCCATTGAATTCTGTCTTTATTACTCTTTGATTATCGAAATGAAAACGGGTGTTAACACTTCAAACTGACCGTTAGAGATGACCGTTGGAGTTTTAATTGACTGATTTTAATGACATTTAAAATGTTTTATTACATTAAATCGTCATTAACACATGTTTTGTAACTTGTATTTTAATTGTCATTAAATCGTCTTTAATGGTCATTATTGTTGCTTAATGGTCGCATGATGTCTACCTATAAAAGACAATATACGGAGTAAGATTAGTAGCATCGAAGTGAGAGCACTGAGCTCTGGTGACATCGAATTCTATCCCCAATTTCCTCTCCTCTCTCTTCTTTTTAGTTACACTGTTATCTTTCTGCTGTTCTGTCACCCTATTTCTTGCAAGAAGAGTTCATTTTATCATGAAAAGTGTCTTTTCCTAATTTATTAGGGGGTTGAGAATATTTCTTAAGGATAATACCCTTAAACGCGACTCAAATTATATATTTATTGTGTTTCTGCATGTGCTACAGCCTAAAATCTATACGGTGCTAAGTGCTAACGCGAACAAAAATGACTTGCTTTGAGAGGTGATACGAAAATAATGCCAGTAGTCAAACATTCAAAAAAAGAACGATCATATCGTTCATGAGCAATAAGACCAAAAAAGGCACGACGTTATTTAAAGGCACACTTGGTGGGTACCATTCTTATTCTCAATATCTTGTTATAAAGTGTGAGAAGTCAGTTAATTAGCTGCAGTTAGATAACACTATTCACTAGTATTTATTTAGTCTGAACTCTGTTCATATTCAGTTCAGTATTGGCTAACAAATTATTGCTTGAACCCCAATTTTCAAATGACTGGTTTTAGGCCTCCAAATGTAACCTTCGTTCACAGCACTAGCCTAAAACTTATAAAAATAGGCCTCCGAATGTGTATTTTTCTTTTCCTGAGTTTTGTTTTGCAATTGCTACGATATGTTTATAGTAAATGTCATTTGTCCTTCCAAACATGTGTATCTAGGAAAGGAAAACTTATTCCTTCCTCAGCAATTTTATGTTAGGCATTATGATATGATGATTTGATTCAAAACTTTGTATGGCTAACTAATCAGGCTTTCTCTCATCAGTAACAGGCTTTATAAAGACATTACTTACACAGAAATAAAGAAGGACAACCAGTTCACCAGTCCCCACTATACATTTTTTTTCTGGCTAGGCATTAGTATCATCTTATTTCATCTTATTAAAAACAATCTTGATTGAGGTACTGTCGAGCACTAACGTAGACACCTATACTAATAGGGATATGAAGCTTGATTCGCCACATTGTAATTGACAAAATATATGTCATATAAACTATCTTAACTAACTTCTTTAATCTAATCAAATTATGTAAATATGTTTTATATTAAGAATGAAGAGTTTTTTTTTTTTTGAAATTATAATACGGTATCCGGTTCAGGGTTCATGGCTGCCCCTTTCAACATAGGTGGCTCATATGAGAGTCGAACTCAAGATTCAAAGGAATCTAGCAGAATCTTATACTACTAGACTAACTCT
Source organism: Inga laurina (assembly GCA_963855925.1). Classification (NCBI taxonomy): domain Eukaryota; kingdom Viridiplantae; phylum Streptophyta; class Magnoliopsida; order Fabales; family Fabaceae; genus Inga; species Inga laurina. The sequence goes on along the minus strand of OY979711.1, from coordinate 3,746,901 downwards.
GTATTGATGACAGGTGAGTATTTTTTTGTACAAGAGGGGGAGTTTTCTGTTCTTATTTTGGATGGCAAATCTGAAAATGCGGACCAACGGGCCCATATTTTGGATGGCCCAATATTGGGCTGAATTTATTCTAACAGCACAAAGGAGCCCATTTGTGCCGATGGCCTGTCAGCTGCCAACAGCAAAATTAGGGCTTCCTCATATTCGAACTGCCCGTAGCATAAAACCATTCATCATCCCATCGTCTCGCTAGGACCTCTATATTCCGGAGCTTTGCACGAAGGGAAACAAATTCGAGATTTTTCAGGTTCGCGTTTTCTTTCGCCCCTTCTATTTTTACTAATTAGAAGTAAATGCTTTCCTGTTAAGATGTTGGACAAGAAAAAAGTTTTCATCCCCCTCGAAATTTAAGGGAACTATTCGTACTTGGTTATGTGTATCGGGGTGACTGGTTTTGGGGTTTCAGGGCTAGGACATGGAGGTTTTGATATATATTGTTTTGTTAGTTATCTGATTTTGACGATTGCTGCTGTGTTTTTGTTTCTGAAGGCTGCTTGGTGGAATAGTTGCGAAGATGAGGCCGGTTTTTGTTGGGAACTTCGAGTACGATACCCGTCAATCTGAGCTGGAACGCTTGTTCGCTAAGTATGGGAGGATAGAACGCGTTGACATGAAATCGGGTAAATATTTTTCTGCTCAAACTCGTATTAGTATCAAAGAGACTATCGAGCCTGTCATCTCCTTTTGAAGGGAAGTTTCTTGGATTCCGTCGAACATTGTTACTCTTAAGATTCCTGACCTCATCCTTTACCGGTTTTGGGATTAGAGGCAATGTTTGATAAGCTTAAGTTTTATTACCGCGAGTACACAGAACAACATTTGTATAACTTAGTGAGATGAAGGATATTTTTGTACACTTATGAGTGATGGCTTTGCACGTTGCACCTTTTTCGTACCAGCATAGTCATGCAATCAGTGATTCTATTTAGCTGTAAGAAACACCTTGCAGTTGTTAATTTTAAATTTTGGTGTGCCGTGCATCATCTTCCCTTTTACTCATTCCAGATCATTCACTTCCCCAGATCAATTCCTAAGATTTTCATAATGTAAATGTTTTCCTTGCATCCATTTATTATAATTAGAGTTTGATATTTGCGCCCTCAATTAATTGTCTTGGAAGTTAGAAGAGGAGAGACTAACATAATTCGTTTCCTTACTACCTATGCTCTTAAGGGGCAATCCTTTCTTAAATTTATTGGTTCTGCTTTTGGCAAGCGAGTGAGAGCTCCGGTTACTTTGAACTGACCAGCCTGAGCTCTCCTTTCTGCCACTATTACTTTGAGATTACTGCCGGAAGGCTTGTAATGGGGTGTTTATCTGATATTTATTATATGGCAATTTAATTATGATGAAGTACATTTCCCCCCTAATTTAGATCCTATTTTTTTACAGCTCCATCCAGCTCATTCATCACCTTTAGCATCTCTTTTAGAATTGCGTGGCATTCTGAATGATTTGCCAAATTTATGGGCGTCACTCAGGGCTTGCAATTTTTTTAATCTATCAGATTGAATATGAAGTGAGTATGTCACTTCTAATTTTTTAAAGCAAGTTCTATTAATAAAAAAAAATCTATGAAAATACTTCTATCTTAATTAGAATCTCTTGAAGAGATACTGAAAACTAAGATATTGAAACCAGGATATTTGGATATGGACGTATGGCTGCTTTTATGGCTTATGTTCCATTCCTATATCTTGATGGAAAATATTTGGCAGCCGAAAAATTGCAATTCTTTGGAGAAGTCCTCCATATTTAAGTGTTTCTTTTGACGCAGGAACCTCTACTAAGGGAAAATTTGCTGAGCTCTTTCTTGGCTTGCCAACTTCTCTGCCAAACTTTTTTTGGAAGAAAACTTCCTGCCTGTCTGCTCTCCTTCTACTCTCAGATAGTATCATCTGCACTTTCTCACCTGATCATCAGTCACTCACTCACCTCATCGCTTAACATTGCCATTTTACCAGAATGATCATAGTGGGATCATCATTCAATTTATTAAGCCATGCCTACATTGACTGAACATAGGGGATCAATGAAACACTGTCATGCAATGCCATGCCTTCATCCACTGAAAATAGGGGATCAATGAAATCTATCATGCCATGCCATGCCTTATCTTACTGAATTCACCCGTGCTGTCTGAATGGAGAATCATGCTTTGCAATGACAATCCCAGATCTGAATTTTGGATTTAAATCTTTTATTGCAATCATGATTTTGTTCCTCATTGAACGCCTCTACCGCTTCATGTGCATCAGCCCTCGCATATTTGCAGGTGTTGTATTCTGTTGTTCCTGACAGGGAAAAATAAAATCCTGATTTGGCTGATGTACTGCTTGGTGAGGGATGACATACTGTTGCCTCCCATCATCACTCTGTCTCTAATATCAATGCTGTTATTGCAGGTTTTGCATTTGTGTATTATGAGGATGAGCGTGATGCTGAAGATGCAATTCGTGCATTAGACAATTTTCCATTTGGTTATGACAAGCGAAGGCTGTCTGTAGAGTGGGCTAGGGTATGATAATATTTTTATGACAAGTTGTTTTCCATATTCTTTGTATTGGCTGGTGAAATGATTTCCTGCCGAAATATTATTTATACTTGCTAGTTGTTTTGATCCTTACAGGGTGAACGTGGCCGTCATCGAGATGGGTCCAGAGCAAACCAGAGGCCCACAAAAACATTATTTGTGATTAACTTTGACCCAATTCGCACTAGAATTCGTGATATAGAAAGACACTTTGAACCATATGGGAAAGTTCTTCATGTTCGGATTCGTCGGAATTTTGCATTTGTGCAGTTTGAAACCCAAGAAGATGCCACTAAAGCTCTTGAGTGCACACATATGAGGTCAGTGATTTGGTTATGATACTTCTTGGTGAGTTTTTTCTTGTTGGTTTCCTATTCATGGCATAGGGAATCAAATTTTAGTCTTGTTATTGCAGCAAGATACTGGATAGGGTGGTTTCAGTGGAGTATGCTCTGAGGGATGATGATGAGAGGGGTGACAGATACTATGACAGCCCCAGAAGAGGAGGGGGTTATGGAAGATCACCCAGTCCAGTTGCTCGGAGGCGGCCTAGTCCTGATTATGGTCGTCCACGCAGCCCTGTGTATGATAGGTACAATGGACCAGCATATGACAGACGTAGGAGTCCTGATTATGGCAGGCCTAGGAGTCCGGATTATGGCAGGGCGAGGAGTCCTGAATATGGCAGATACCGCAGGTATTGTTTTTGTAGTCCATTTTTTGTCAATCATCTTTCTGCAAGTTGGTGCTTTTGTTTGTTTAATTTATATCTCGAACTAATCTGTTCTCTTATTCATCTGCAGCCGTTCACCAATCAGAAGGTCCAGGACTTGAAAAATGTCCAATGATGTGGAATGAAGCAGAAGCAGGTTCCGGCGGTTCTTAGTCTGTGTGTTGGAATAGGAAGTAGTACAATCTGTAGGAAAGCGAACACTCCTCAGGACGATTTATGGTTTCCTTTCTGTATCTAGAAATTAAGCATTCGGGGCTCTTAATGTGCTTTTAGGACTGATATATATAGCTTGTTCAAAGTAGTAGATATTACTATTCCGGACGTGTTCGGCGACGACTGATAACGTGTTTACAGTAACATGGATGGAGTTGTTTTTGGCCAAAACTTGTTTACATTCATGAAAAGAAATCAGCAAAAATCATGGAAAGAAATAAAAATTATGCGTAGATGCTACCTAATACTTCGATATGCCTCTAAACTACCGTTGGCCCATGAAGATCGTATGGATAATTGAGTCTGCAATGTGTTTTGTCATTGATACGAGTGATAATTTATTTTTTAAGAAAACTAAGTTGAAGATTTCTTAGAGCTCTTACTGGAAAGCCTTGTCTGGCCATGCCTCAGCATCTTCTCCATATTGTCAGGGCTAAGTCTATGAGCATCAACATTGCAAAACTCATTCTCATTGAGCTTCCCATCTCCAACAGTAGTGTCGTCTGTGTTTATTCCCTCCATGTCCAGAAGACTTGAATTCTTGCTCAGACGTTCACAAATTATGAAACCCTCGGGCAAGAATAATCCATCTGTAGTATTGCTCAACTAGTCTATACGGGAAATTTCATAGAAGAAGGCATTCTCATTTTTTAATAAAAGCTGCAAAAGAAAATTCCTCTGACTTTCGGAGTCTAGTCTTGATCAAGTAATTTTTTATTTTTTTACACACCAAATCTAATTTAAAATTAACACTGAAGGGCCACGTAATTTTGACCATCTTAGAAATATTTAACTTGCCTGAACTTTTGACTTGAAAAGTTATTACTCCTATTTTAGTTTGACGTGTCAATCTTATCAACTTTGCTTTAGTTTAGGAGGATAAAATTTTCTTTTTCTTCATAAAAAAAGGAGGATAAAATTTATTATTATTGATGTTGTAAATTTGTCCTTGCGCTATTAATTTTTATTTCATTTTCTGGTTCCATAGACACTCACTCACCTAACAGTGATGGTTTCTTGGAAGGTGCCTTTGGTGGGGAAGAAAACATGTATTTTGACTAATTTGAGGCATCCGTAATCTTCTTGGACATGCTTTCATGAATCTTCCTCTTCTTTTCTTCTCTGATATATGACTATTTTTTCCTAACCAAACCAAAGTTAGGTTCTTGCTCAAAATCATTAAATGACCATTCATCAACAATTTAATTATAATCTTTCACAGCCTCCATATTTAGATTTTGCTTAGTGATCATCTGAAAAATAGTCAAACCGACAGAACATGCCCAGAAGAGCACATTCCAGTAAAGAATTTAATGATCTCATAACATACTGCATAAACTAAAGAGGTGTCAAACTTCTAATGATGCTGTGTAACTCGTGTAGCTAACTCCACCTGGTCAGATAAAACTTGTTGTACATTAAGAAAAAAACTTAATCCTTCCAATACATGCCATTGTCAATCTCTTGCAGAAAAGCAGCAGAAAATTCTGGGATTATCATACTTTATTATTCGCTTCTCAGAAGTTGAATATGAACGCATGCTGATTTATCAGGAAATTCAACAGATTGATACGCATATACCATATGAAAATTAAAAATCTCATTTGTTCACATTTTACATGTTTCTGAAACGACTGACCGTGTCGTAATGTTGCAGCAGACCAATATACCTCTGCCAATTCAGCTTTCTGACAATAAAACTAATTATCTTGACAATTTTTCCTCTAAACAATCTTTGTACAATATGAAAAAATGACCATTTTATTGTTTTTAGAAGAGCTTTTGTTTCTTTAGCTTTGAATGTGCAACTTCTTCAGAATCCATTCACAAGAATCCATATATGCTAGTGATTAGTGGTCATGGTGATTGTAACAAGCATAAATCCTTGAGAGAGCCTAAAGCTTTATAGGGCCCCTCCTTCAAGGAAATCTTCCTGATGTGGGACTCACGACCGTGATCTTGAACTTTTCTAGAATGAATTTCCCCTCTTTGTATTTCTGGGATTCCTCATAAGCTCTGATGTATTTCCATCCCAAAGTTTCTCCACAATCAGAGCAATACACATCAGAAACTGTGTGAAGACCAGTCATGAGATGCCTATCATCCTTGGCTCCTTCATTAATGTTAATGGCATGAGCAAACAGAAAAGCCCTCCCACTGCTTGCCTGTCAAACAAATCAAAAGCTGAACTTTGATTCAGTTTTTGCCCCAAACCAGTTCATATCAGCCCCAAAAACCCAGAACTATAAACTCATACATAAATTCTATGCTTTTGATTTGAGACTCAAATCTGGGCCTATGGAACATATCAGAATGGTTTTAGAATCAAATTGGAACCTCACCCTTTTGAAATTGGTTAGAAAGTTTGAGACTTTTCAATCTGGAGAACTAGAACAAGAGATGAAGAAAGTAATCAAAGGAAAAAAGACATAGTAATAATAAAGCTGACCCGAAAATCTTTGGAAATAATATCATCATGGAAAGCAATATGGTTCTGGCACTTGAAGCAGCAGTATAATCCTCTCAAAGATGCCATTGATTATGAATTTGTCTTCAAGGCTGCTTCTAAGAAAGAATATGGATAATATATTGACTTCAGATTGTCAAAAAAAGAATTATGTTTGTGATATGGCTCAAGTTTTTTTGGCTGGTGGATAGCTTGATCAAGTGTAGATTCTTAAGCAAACTCAGCTTAGTAAAATAATATGTTAATTAAATTAATTTTAAACAGATAACTTGATAGAATACCGATTAGTCTGGGATAACTGGTGATTTGAGAAGTTAGAGAAATATTAATAAATGTTTATTAATATTATTTTAGATTTTAGATATTGTTATTTTATTTAGGATATTCTCTGATTTGTTAAGTGATCCTCAAGTTTAAGATTAGTGGGTTAGATACTTGTATATTAAATTAATATTTTATTTGTACCAAAAAAAATATATTTTATTTATTTATTTAGGTTTGTTACTCCATTATCCGAATCGTGGATTAATGGTAGAGTTTTAGGAGTAATTCTAGGTAGTCATTGTTAGCCTTTTTATCTATATGAAAATTATTATAGAAATATTCCTGATTTTGGGAGATTCCTTTAGGCTTTATTAGCCAATTAGTTTAAGATTCATGCCCATCTATTATTAAAGATTTATCTTTTTCTTTATTAATTATGGGGTCGGATTCTGATTTTGTAATTTAATAAAGATCATTCCCATCATCTTCTTTACCGATTTGGATCCTATCATAACTAGCTTAATAAAATTAGAAACATGATTTGTGATGACTAATTTTTGTATTGGTCAAACAATAATGAAGAAAGTATTTGAGGTTAAAGTCAATTTTGGATGGTAGGAAAATGAAGAAACTGATAATTGAAAACCAGAATTAATCTTGTTTTTGACTAGTTATAAAGGTTAAATTAAAATAAAAACAAAATTATAAAAGTATAACTCAATATCATAAATTTTTAATAATAAAACTCAATATCTTTCTCCTTAGATGCATACCATGAATGGTGTGACTTTACGTGAGATTAAATAACTTTAAATATTTTTATGTTGTATTGAAAAAGTGTGAAATTTGAAAGCTTGATATAATATAAAATATAAAAGCAAGTTGCACTATTTTTTAATTATAATCATATGGAGCTCATAAATGATTTATATTATTCTTAATGGATGATGTGACCTATTATATTATATTTATTGATAATGATATTTTTTTTTTTTTTTTGTTTCTAGGGATAGAATTAAAGTTCCGTTATATATATATATATATATATCATATTTGTGCATTATTTTAGCCATGGGCACATCACATGTTTTTTTTAAGTATTGTGGAGAATGTCGCGTCATTGAATTCGTCACAGGAAAAGGCCATGCCACATGTTATTAAATTTTTCTTCTTCTTTTTTTCCCTTTAACGATTAATTTTCTTTTATGAAGATATTACAACAAACTAATCATATATAAACATCCCAAAGGACCCTAACAGAAACAAACAGTCAATAATTAAGATTTAACATAATATATTTTTATTAAAATGTTATTATTTACATATTATTAAATCTCAACCATTAAAAATTAAACTAATAATAGATATATTTAAGAGAGAGTAAATAAAGAAGAAAATTAATGGAGACACACATCTCTCGTATACTCCAATCCTCATCCTTTATGAATAATAAACCCTTCTGTATCTACATAAAAATAAATTCTCATAAAAATAAATCATAATTTTGTGACAGATCACCAACTAAACTTCTTATTAGAAGACGAACACACTACAAGAGCCATCAAGGATGACTAAAGAGGTTAATTTAAGAACCATCACCAACCATCAATGGAAGGTTATTCAATACTAAATCCTTAGACTGAATTTTAGGTCACTATAACTCGGCCATTTAAAATTTTAGTTCATAAATTTAGTGAAACATATAATTTTATTTTTTGAAATATAAGGATTAATATTCTCAATGGCTAAACCATATGGATTGGGTTCGTACTAAACTAGATTTAGAAAATGAGTTATAATGGTTGGGGGGAAAAAAAGAAAATGAGTTATAGTGAAAATTATAAGGGCAAAATGATTAATTTTGTCCATTTATTATGGATGACAATTTTAATTAAATATAGAAAAGGAAATATTTCATCTTACCCGGCCAAAAAGGAAAATAAAAAAAAAAAAAAATCCAAAACTCATCTTGAACTTTGGTCACCCGCGCCAGCAGCCCAGCACCGTTGGAGTTCAGATTAATAGGTAGCCTCAGGCTCTGGTGCGTTCGACGGCGGCGACGCCATATCCAGGCAGAGGAGAAGCCACGAAAATCCCTCTTCTTCATCATTCTGGTAAGCACTCTATTGATCGATGCGCTAGCAATTTCCCCGTCTTGCTTTTTTCGTTGTCTTCACTATCATTATATGCAAATCTCTGTCTGGGTAATCTCGATTATCTGTGTTTAATTTTGTGTTCCTATAACATTTTATTTTGTGTGCGAAGTTATTTGTTATAGTTATTTTAATTTTCTTTAATTGAAAAAACCATTGCAGTAGGAGTGTTTCTGCCAGAGGCTTATACAGAAGATGGAATTTTGTCCGACTTGCGGCACTCTGTTACAGTATGAAATGCGCTATATGGTTCGCCCTTCAAGATTCTTTTGTCCTACTTGCCCATATGTTTGCGAAATCCAGAATACGGTATAGGTTCAAGAGCTATGTCCCTGATGAAAATTTTCCTCGTTTTCTTTTATCCTTTTTTGTTGTTATAATGAAATGCTATATTTCTTTTTCCTTTTGTGACTTCATCTTTGCACCGTGCAGGTAAAGATAAAGAGAAAGCAGCGTTTAGTCAGAAAAGAGATAGAACCTGTTATCTCCCAAGATGATATGAAGAATGCACCCACAACTGAAGGTACATATATTCTCACTTCATCGTTTTCCCCCCTATTGCTGAGAGTAGAATTACTTTTTCCTTCAGCTCTTTTTGGCTTGATTAGTTGGATAATCATTAGTTTTTGGTTAGTTGCTGATCCGTGCAAACTATGCTGCTTTTTAATTCCCTTTTATGTGGATGAAACTCATCTATCTTATTCTAATGCCTAATGTATAAGGAACAAGCTTTAATACTGATCTTTTTATTTTTGATATCAGCTTCTCCAGTTAAAACGTGATAAGTTTGTGATTTTTCTTATATTGATCTTTGGAGATGTATACATTGTATTGTGGGAATTTACCATAAGAGGTCCTTTAGATGTGAACCTTTTAGCCTTGGTGCTTCTCTTAATTGAACTTACATGTAAAATACTGCTGAGAACTATGCTATTTTAAGCTGTGCTCTGGTTTGGTTTCATACTGAAACATGAACAGAAGTGATCCTAAGTAGTTCTTCGGATTCCTGAATCAACTAGTCGTCAGATTATGCTGAGTTGTGTTAGTATGAATGCATTGGCCATTGCTAATACGGAGTAACTTTCAGTGGATTTTTCTTGCCACATTCATCAGAAGCGATCCTAACTAATTCGTAGCTGTGTTCATTTTGAGGAGGGGAGTGAGTTGATTCTGAATCCTCTTCTTAGCATGACCATTTTGCCTTCTGAAAAATTCTGTGTGTGTGTGTGTGTTGGTTAGGCTTAATCGAAACTTTTTGCCTGTTCCAAATGCTGCATAAACAGTCAGTGCATGCTAAAATAGTTTATTTATAAATTTTTTATGACCATGAGATCGGTCTGGATCTTTTTTCTGTACCACCCTTGTTCTCAATGGTTTTCTAATCAAATCACCCATTGACATTAATGCGGTTGGTTTCCTTGATTAATGTGGACAAACAAGAACGAGAAGTGAAGGTAAACAAATCAAAGTTGTGAAGTAGACCATAACATAATAAATTGAAATTGTGAAGCTGACCATGATGCGGTTGGTTTAAATTGAAATTGTTGAAAGCTAAGATAGTTGTGAGAGGAGTTTTAATGACTGATTTCACCAATCATTTTGGACAAACTAAGAGGGCGTAGAATGAATATGTGTCGTGTCAAAATCGTGGAGTACAACATGACATATGATTAAATTTGTAACTATAGTGGCATGTGTATTGTTTGCTAAACTTCTGGGTTGTATCTGCTCATGATTAATCGATAAATTCTCTGAACTACTTGCATGAGACTGTTCTAATTTTAGCTTGGAAACTCTAGACTAGAGTAATAGTTCTTAAATTTGATTGCCTAATGTAACTGCTGGCTTGATTGGACAATAGTTTTACATAAGGAACTGGCATGCCTTTTCTTTTTGGGGGCCAGAAGGAAATGATAGACAATAAAATAAGTAAACTACTCCCTCCAGTCCTTAATATAAGTCAAGGTAGTATTGTTTTTATTCACCCTGATCTTTAAATTAAGTGTTTCCTGGAGGTGATGCTACCATATGATTCTGGCTTCTTCATGTTTCTTCTTATATCTTCATTTTCTTTTCTCACTAGTACCTTTTTTTTTGGCAGTGTCATGTCCAAAATGCAATCATGATAAGGCTGCTTACGCAGAATTTCAGACTCGATCAGCTGACGAGCCAGCAACCATATTCTACATGTGCTTGAATGACAAGTGCAGAAACCAATGGCGTGATGGCTAATTCTCTAACATGCTTATTCATCGATGGAAGAATTTTCTCATTTTCTTTTGTTTTTCTGTCCTAGGTTGCACAATTAGAATAATCATTCCTTTAAATTAACACAAGATATTCCTTTGAGACATACGAGTCTTTCTTGACCTATATTATTCTCAGTAGTTTCTCAATTGCATTGCAGTATATGTAGAAATGAATGATAACCTCACAAACAAGGACATCCATGGGATTGATTCCATTCGGCCATAGACCAAAACTAAATCGAATTATTAACTTGGTTTTGCAAAATGAATGACCTGTTCATTTTGGCTAGTTGAATGTTGGGTGGTTTGGTTGGAATTAGTTTCTTTTATGCTTTTTATGGGTTTTTTTTTAATTTATCAAATATTTATTTTTTGAATTAGCAAATTACTCTCTTGTTTTTTTTTTTTTTTTTTGAAAATTAATCCTGAAACCTAGTAAACAAAATCTCACTATTATTATAATTTATTTGGTTTTATTCGTAAGTTAAACTGATTGAAACTAATTTTACATTGCGAAAAAAAATAATTTTGACTTATTTGTGTAATTTTACTTGTTATGTGCGTTTGATTGAGTTCCAATCAATTCATCAATTCAGTGGTGTTTCAAGTAGCTTTATAACAAAAATGTGTCCTAATCGGATTTAGCTTCTCTCATTTTCTTTTTCCGTCCGCTGCTATCCCTTACCCCCTTTATGACCATTGGATCAAGATCTAATGATCCATATTTAATATTTTATAAAAATATTAATACAATGAAAAGAAAGATAAAAAGAAAATGGATATTATTACAATGGGGAGAAGCAAAGAAAGGGGGAAAAAAATAGAGAAACCAGATCTCTTCCTTGCTAGTACCTAATTTCTGTTTTTAAAAGACAATCTATTTGCAAGGTTAACGTAAGAATGCAGGAAGCACCATATATAATATTAAGGTGCTGAATGCTACAGAGAAATAGTATTAGAGTGCTGGTTTTTACTTTACCCTTAAAAAAAATATACACGCATTTTTAGCTAATAACAATCATCTCCAAAGCTTAAGAATATAATGACAAATTGCAAACATAGTCCTGTACATACAACCCATAAGAAAATTTCTCCAAAGTTAGGAAATAATTTTAAACTTTAGAGAATAAGAACACCAACTTAAAAAAGAAAAAAGAAAAGAACCACATCCTACTGGAGTTAGATCCCTTCAATTAATTGAAAGAATTATGTGAGAAGAAAGAAGAGAATGTGGGAGAGACCCTTATGGAGATAGGTATCATCCCTGTCTCTTGTTTCTTTCACATTATACTTTTGATTAATTGAGAGAATCCAAATCCAAGCAACACTCAAATATGTAAAGTTCAACAAATATAATGAACTTTACAACAACAACAACAACAAAATAGCATCAGCAAGTGAAAGAAAAAAGGGGGAATCAACCATTGCAGGATCAATGGACACCCAATTTCTTCTTAGCCATCCATCCCTTTCTGATGAGATTCAAATGCGCCTTCTTCCTTCTAGAAAGTTCTTCAAACTGTTCTTGATAGAAAGCCTCAATCGCCTCAATTTCCAACGTCAGCTCAGGATCTGCGTCCTCCTCTGCTAAAGAAAAAGAACAGTTGCTTGTCAAGCTTAAAACATTATATGTTCCATTAAATGGTGGATCCGTTTCATTCTTAGTAAAGTTGTTCATCCCAATGCCTTCCCTCACACTGTTGTTATCTGTTGTTCTCTCCTGTTTGCAAGCCTCAAGATATGCATCCCCAAGATCCAGTTCAGAGAGAGACCAGCTCAAGGATTTAGAGCTCCCATTGGAATCGAGAGAGTTGTCGGTTTTTATACATGAATTCTTAGCAACTAGCGCAGAGGTTGCGGATTCTTGGGAACATTGCAAAGTAGCATTATTAACAGTGTCACCCAGCAAGCTGCCCTCCTCAGTTGTAGCCTCACCGTCTTGAACACCGGTAATTAGCTCGTACACATCATCTTGGTAGGTAACTGATCCTGCAGGATCACTAGTTAGGATGGAGTCCCATAGACTTGTTTGGGTCTGGCCATCTACCTGTGTTGAAGACCCACCACCATTCAGGCTTGTTACATCACTTGAGGAACAATCAGATGAAGGTTTCCAGCCAGGTAGAAGTTTTGTTATCAAATGATCAATAAGCTCGGCAATGGAGAGCACATCACATTCTGCTAAATCTAGTTGTTGTTCAACCATCTCTGAGGCCACTGAGACTGCAGTGTCTGAATCAAGATAAAAGGGAAAATTTATATCCCTAACTCGACCTGCAAGTATAAGAATGTCATGTCATTGCCATGTAGATGATGAAAACTGTAGCATAACCCTAACACCAGTTCACGCATTCTTCAATCCCCACCTCAGAGATAAATAGAATTTTGTGTTTTTGGGTTTTATGGTTTTTTTTTTGGGGGGGGGGGAGGGGGGTTTGCGGGCATATACTGACCAGTGGAATCTGCAATACGCAGGGTCAATGATAAAGATTTATCATCTTTTTTTGTCCCTTTCAAACTAAATTCATTCTCCTCAGATATCCTCTGGAATTCTACAACTGGAGACTGAGGACTTCCACAGAAGCTTTCAGCAAAGGTACTCACAGAAATCTGTTTATAGTCAGCATCTAGGTCGATAGACGAAGCACCAGACCTGGACAAATTTATAGACCTTGGAGTTTTATGAGGCAACTGTAAAGGATCTCGGATTGGATTTTTTGGATTCTCAACTTGAAGAAATGGGTCTTTGAGAAGCTCCTCTGCAGACAATCTCTGAGATGCTGGAACCAAACATTTTTCAATAAACTCTCTAATTTGGCGGTCATTCACCTTGTTAAGAGAAGCAGGTTTAATGCCCTGCAGTAGGAGGCATCAGAACATTAGATGTTATATGAAGTGGCAAGCATCTAAATGTATTCAATAGCATAAGGAACTAACTACTGATGTTTAGTATACTTACAGAGGTAACTTTCTTAAAGACTTGAGCTGGATTTTTGCATTCACTATAGGGATACTCAAAAGTAATCATCTCTAACATGCACATCCCAAAAGAATAGATGTCGACAAGCTCATTGTATTCCTCTTCATAAAGCTCAGGCGCCATAAATTCAGGAGTCCCTTAATTAATTAAAAGTACAAAACAACAAATTGAGTGTCCTAGAAGATTTAGTACTACCTCTGGTCTTTAATATAAGAACTAGTTAGGGGGTTGATCTGGTTTTAAATATAAGATCTCAAACCACTTTGTCCCCCATATTTATCATGTTTTTTCTAAAATATCCACTTTGCACATGTTAAGAGAGTTTGCATCAAGAGGCAATTTCAATGCAAATGATTTGAGAGGGCATTTTAGGGAAACCAATACATATTTTTGACAAACAACTAATTTAACTAATTTCCTTAACTACCCAAATTAGTTAAGTAGATTTTATATTAAGGCCTGGGGGAGTATGATGACAACCTCACAGTTAAAGAGAGTAATATCATACCAATGACACTTCGAGCAACTGGTTGCTGCATCACAGTTGCCAAGCCTAGGTCTCCTATTTTAACTTCTCCATGGTTTCCATTCACAAAGATGTTGTCACATTTCAAGTCCCTATGAATAATAGGAGGCTTTTGACTATGGATGAAGGCTAAACCTTGGAGAATCTGCCTAGCCCAACTTTTGATGGCCTTCAGGTCAACATTTTTATGCTTCTTACGGTATCTGTTAGCCAAAATGTGTAAAATATAACAGCAGAACAACTTAAAGGAAAGCAAGAAAATCCAGACACAAAAACATACTGCCTCAAAGTTCCAGACATGAAGAGCTCAGTGATCATGTTAATAGTTTGGTTCTCATCGTCAACCCAAGAATGATAGAACTTCATAATATTTTCATGTTTCAAAGACTTCAGTATGTGAACTTCAGAGTACAGTTTTTCCAGATTTACTGCTGAGTGCAAAAGGTCATTAATCTTAACTTGGTTCCAAGCAACTTCGATCCCATCAACTTCATCAAAAGCCCTATAACTGCCAATGAAAGAGAAAGAGATCTAAGTAACATAAAGTAACAATAATAATTAAAAAATAATAAGAGATAGAGGATCGTAGTCATACACAGTCTTGAAAGCACCCTTGCCTAAGATTTCATTGTACTGTGACAAAAAGAAAAAGAGAGATTAGAAAAATAATATAGAAAAACTAGGCAAATTATTGAATATTGGGCATAAGCCTCAAGGATTTTGAAATTTCATTGGGGCTAACACACTTAATAAAATGTGTAGTTCATAAATGTAGAAATTGACCATGATTTATCTCTCAAGTTTAAACAAGAAACATTTAATTATTACCTTCAGCAAAATAATGTCAAGCGCTATATTAGCTGCCCTAATTTTACCATGATGGAAAATGTGCATTCTAGCATATTATATAAATTTTCCAGTTATTTAAACCAAGCTCAACTTATTTCCCTAACAAACTAAAGATGGAAAAATTTACTCACGTAGCAATCCAGACAAGTATCATGGATATGTGTCGACCCCTATAGCCAAACTTACTCATATTCACCATAATGTTCAATTGTAGTTCCAAGGCATCAATATTTGCCATCCAAAATTCCTAAAGACTTGGTGTTTTTTATCCATTTCTTTGCTTCTTCGACTCAAAACAAAACATAATCATCAACAAGAATTGAATCTTATCTAGAAATAACCAGCACCATCCCCAAAAGTTATGGTACAGAAGAGCAAATTGAATTGAAAAACAGATAATGTAAAACATGCATAGCCTTCGTACCCGCGTATATCGACCAGTTGGGTCTTTCTCTGCAAAATCCTCCTCCAACTCAGCTGGCTCTTTTGTCGCTGTTCCATCGTTTTCAGGCATTGCCGATTCAACCCCAGAATCCATTCTGCTCACAGAACCCAACAGCAACAGGATCTATTTACTTTTGGTTCTTCGATTGTTATTTTTGTTCGAATCGATTACAAACGTTGCTGATCAACGAAAGAACAACGACCCCCGAAGAAATATGGGGAGGCGATGCTAGAGAAATGGAATGCCGAAGGGATCGACATCCGCACACAATTGTAGGAGGGAATGAACCTGAATCCAAAACCCTGCCATTCATATCATAGCAAAAGCTCATCCTCAAACAAAACCTAATACCACCTTCCTATCGAAATCCATATTTAACACCACCAGGCCCAAGTCCCAGGACACCCTAACACGCAGAACAAAAGTTTACCTAGTGAATTTCGATTACAACATCTCTTTTTTATTTTTCATAAAGTCGACCACAACATCTCCCAGAGAAAAGGAAAAAGTAAGAGAAGATACTTTTGGTAGGAACGTGTGATGATTGGCAGGCGAAAGAAAGAGGGAGAAAGAAGCAGATGAGAACGAGAAAAATCGGAACTGACTCGAGGTGGGGTGCGAGAGAGAAGGACGAAACATACACTTGTACGGTCATGCTGAATGAAGCTTTTTGGAGAATCCATATTATTTATATCCTTCGGTTCGGAGTGGAAAGAAGAAAACGTTGGTTCCGACTGTTGAGGTCAGTTCCTCTCCAGTCTCCCGGGAAACCGGACTTGACAATTGGCGGGCTGGGCGGTTTATTTTTTTTAAAATTTTTTAAAAAATGAAATTGAAAAAGTAGGTCACTAGTGGGGCCAATAAAATAGGCCCATGGGCTCAACCTACAGCCTGTGTGTTTTAAGAAGGTTAGGGTTGGAGTTTTTTAGACTAAAAAAAAAATGCGGGCTGTACAAGCCCACATCGCGCAATCGGAGAGATGATGTGAGCTGGCCCATAGGTTTTTTCCCCTAATAATAGGTTTGACTTTGGATTTGGGTTATTGGACACTTCACACTTGGACTTGAACAATGTCACAATGTGTTAGTGACATAGTGTGGGTGGGCCTAGACATTTTTTTCCCTTATGAAGAAGTTTAAAAAACAAAATTTGTGCGGGCTGCGAGTTAGCCTGCAAACCAACACATAAGAGTTAGGGTTGATAATTTTCCAGCCTGTGAAAATGCGGGCCGACTAACCTGTATTTCCTGCTCTAGTCAATAAAGTGATGGGTATAGGTTTAAAATGGAAGAATTTAAGAAAAATACCTTTAAAATTTAAATATTCCACATTAATGATTTCCTATTAAAAATTCTACATTACTGAGTAACAAAACTGATTTGAGATTTTGATATTTTGAAAGTATTTCTTTATAATTTTTTCTTTAAAAAAATTTGGTAAAAAATATTGGCCCAAAAAAGAAGGAAAAAATGTTTAAAACCGTGACAGTATAAATTTATAACACTCTTTCCTATATCCTTAATATATGATATATTTGGAGAGTTGATCTTGATCCTAAATGTAAGATATGTTTTTGATATTTGTCAATTTGTTTAATTATAATTAAGGAGAATAGAGATGGAGGGAATTAAGGAAAAAAATTAGCTACGGTGTTTTAAAAAATATATATTATATTAACTAAATTTTTAAATTTAATCAAACTAAGTAACTAGGTCTTATATTAAGTGAGGAAGGGAATAATATATTTTGGGGCAAACTAACCTCAATAAAATCATATGCTCCAGTCTGTCTGTCCGTTAGTAAGTATTAGTTTGTTCTTTTAAACTTTAATAAGTAATAACTTTCATTACCACCCAAAGAGATGCCTTCCATTCTGTATATTTACATCAAAAATAAAAATAACTAAAAACTATTATAAATATTTTGATGAATGGAGTTCATAATTCTATAATTTCTTAAAATTTTATGTCACGGTCAATATCATTATACTTTTTTTTAGTAGCATCATTATACTCTATATATCTGAAGTGGATGACTTTCTAAAATTTGTTCCCATAATTTCTAATGATTTCATGTTTTACCATAAAATGCGGGTGAATTCTTTTGTTTACGAAATTGTGACATTTTGAGAAAAGTTGGAGGCCTGTATAGATAACTTAATACTAGCTCCGATGCTCAATATAAGAGTGAATAGATTTTTTTAGAGAGATTAAGGAAGTTAAATAATTTACTTAATCATAACATATATTTCATATCATTAGATTATATATCAGTTTATAATTTAAGTAAATTAGTTTAGAGAAAAAATGATAAATATAAATACCTTAATATACCTTATTTTGTTTTCTTATATCTCTAAAAAAGGTAATTGACTCTTATATTAAAGATTGGAGGGAGTATAAAGGATTGATGCACATAAAAAAGTTACATAAATACAAAAATCTTCATACATCCTTATTGTTTCTGTGTTTCACATATTTTGCATCTTGCCTTCAATACCTGTTTTATTGCTCCTAGCACTCTGAGTTACAAGATTTTTACCATATGATTGGGATTGTTTTTTTTTTTTTTTAAAGCATGATAAATCAGCAAGGCCTGCAAATAACTATTTGTTTAAATTATGCGTTCATTTTAAACTGAATAGATATTATATATATATATATCCACCTACTTAATTGTTGGAATAATAATTTATTCCCAACTAGTTACAAATTGAAATTAATACATCTCTAACTCATTGACATTGCAAAAAGAAAAAAAAAAATCTACAAACTCAATACGCATCTCAACATGGAATATAATCCAAGGTCGTTGCTAGAATTTGCAAATCATTATACATTATGGTTTTAGGAAGAGAGAAATGCTTTACACAAAGATCCAACCTTCTTTACGATGCTTTCAGGAAGTATAAAAAGTTGTTCCTCGACAAACCTGCATGCAAAGTATAATCATAATAAGTTAATTAGTTGACAATTTTCAATAAAATATATTACCTGATTTTTTATATAAGAGCTAGTATCAATATAAAATCAAATACTCTTCTTCTTCGCAGAGATGAAAGTCACTGTTCCTAAGCCAACCCTCTTTTCGGGCTGCGTGCCAGCGGCTCCTTCACAATTTACTTTCCCCCTTCAGTACCCGCCTTCGTACTCTATTCAAATTTCAAATTTCAAATATTGGAACAAGAAACAATAAACCCGCCAAATTCACCATATAAATTCCTCCCATGTACAACCCCTCCATTACCTCAGGGGAGTGAAAGCCATGTTTAACTTTTATTTGCACATTTGTCGCAACCTTTCACACGATACCGATGGACAACCTTCGCAAGTCACTTTCGTTGTGCGTTTTGTTCGTTTCTTCAGCAGGGAGGTCATTCCTTAGCCTTCAGTCACTGAGGTGATGAGTTCAAGTCTTTAGTTTTGTTTCCATTATGCTTCCTACATTTAAACTTCTACTTTTAATGTGTGAATGGTTATGTGAGTTACATACGATGCTTGATGCTGCCAGGATGGACTCTGCAAGGACTGTGAGTTAAACAAATTTTCTTTCCCTTACTCAGAGACTGGAATGTCGTCCTCATATGAAAGCAGCCTGAAGCTCATAATAAATGGGTATAAATGCATTCCTTATTCCCACACTGTCAACATTATATCATATCCCGTCCAAAATGATAAGTGAGTTCAATTAAATCGCTCAAGAAATTTTACTTGCAACCTACTGTCATATTAGTTCCATCTAACGTGCAGAGAAATTTAACAAGGTTAATTTTCCATGAAGTGTACTCATTTTGTAAGAGCAACCACTATCTTCAACCAATGAGATCATGAAACCCAATTCCATTTATTTTCAATGCATTTTCATATCTCCCAACCTTACTAATTTGGCCTCTCACGTCATTGTAGTCATGGTTAATCACCTGCAATTTTTCCTAAGGCCAACTTACTTAGTAATGTTATTAGTGCTTTGCCACAGGATATTATTTGTCCTCGAGGCTTTAGGCTGTTCCTCGGTGCAGTGGATGACAGGTATGGAATTTAATGAACTGCCATGTTTTTAAAAATACTCACTGATCTGTTATCTAAACATATATCAGTTGATATAAGGTTCTATGGTGATATGTTAATGGTGAGGAAACAAAACATTTGGTTTGTTGCTTGCAGAATGAGTACACACTAGGTAGCAATGTGCAGGACATATGTATCTCTCCAAAATATTTGGTTTGTTCCTTGCAAAATAAACACTGGTGAGATAGAAGACGCAATATCACTCCAATTTTGCCGACTGTTCTTATTGTTTGTCTTATGCTGCGAAGATTGATGTGGAGTCATTCGATATGATAAGAACATTGTGGAAACTATGAGCTGGACTTTCTAATTTATGTCTTATTTTTCATGATGTGTTGTTTCTTGATAGAAGGTTTTTTTTTCCTTTGTTGCTTTAGTATATTTTATGTTTTAAGTTTTTGTTATTGTTGCATTTAGATTTTTACCTGTCCGTCCTCTAATTTTATTTCATTAAACAGATATTTTGGATTCACCAAAATTCATATAGTATATACTTTAAATTATTTAATTTCTGTATACCATTCATTATCATACTCTTTTATCAATATCCACTTTCTTTGTTTTTCTTTTCCGATCTCAATATCCACTTTCATATGCTACTTTTGTTGCCACATCATTATGGATTCTATTATTTAATGTTTTTAAAATATAGGACAACAAATTAAATTAAAGCAGTTACCTACCTCCTTTACATCACAACACGTCTTATCACTGTATTTCCTTACCAACCGCTACCCCATTAGGTCACCTACCCATTCAGCCTGTTGTAATAAAAAATATATTACTTTATCCAATTTTACATTTTTACCAAGTGGGTTTGTCAGGTCATGTTTCAAGGTTTTAATGACACATGTGGATGTGTCTGTTTTAACAGTGACATTGATAAGAATGGACATTGTAACCCATTTTCCATATCTCACAACACAAGCACGCACGGACGCGGCTTCTCTCCTCTACTCTTCTGGTCCGCTGCCCTCCTTTTCCTTCAAACTGCGCCGTTTTGGCGCAAAACAGTACCCCAATGTTTCTTTTTTTTTTTTTTTGAAAAATACTATTTAATGTCCTGATATATTTTTTTAGTACCAGTCTCCTAAAATATTTTTTCAAGATCCTAAAATAATTTTCAGCCTTATCCAGAATTTTGAAAAATATTATTCATCCTGAAGTATTTTTTCAGTACCAATCAGTTCCCTAAAATAATTTTTCAGTATCATTCAGTATCCTAAAATATTTTTTTAGTGTCAATCAGTACTCTGAAATATTTTTTGTGCAATATTTTAGGATGTTGGATGCACTAAAAATTAATTCAGGTGCACCAAAAATATTTCAGAGTACTGACTGACACTAAAAAAATACTCCATGATACTGATAATATTGAAAAATTATTTTAGGATTTTGAAAAAATATTTTAGGGAACTAACTGGTACTGAAGGAATACTTCAGGATGTTAAATAGTATTTTTCAAAATGTTGGATAATACTGAAAAATTATTTTAGGATCTTGAAAAAATATTTTATGGAACTGAGTAATACTAAAAAAATATATCATGATACTGGATGATACTGAAAAATTATTTTAGGGAACTGAATGGTACTGAACAAATACTTCAGTATGAATATTATTTTTCAAAATTCTGGATAATACTGAAAATTATTTTAGGATCTTGAAAAAATATTTTAAGAAACTGACTTGTACTAAAAAAATATATCAGGATATTAAATAATATTTTTCTACAAAAAAAAAAAAGAAACATTGGGGTACCGTTTTGGCGCAGTTTGAAGGAAAAGGAGGGCAGCGGACCGGAAGAGCAGAGGAGAGAAGCCGCGTCCAGCACGGATCGCAAAATTAGTCTCCTGCATGTCGTCCCAATGTGTTGCATAGTTACATTATTTGGATCATTTCATTTACTATATTTTACTTTTCCCTCAATGTTTTCTCCCATCACACTTCCATGAAATGCATTACGAAGGTTCCATTCTCACTTGAGGCAGCCCCTTTCAAAGCAACGTTTTTGACAGTGTTAAATAATTAAACTTGTGCGACTAAAATTCCTCAACCTTCCACAAGTTTCATGAAACATAAGACAAGCCAAATAGAACACTAGAAGAAACAAAGAAAGGCAGTACTACTATAATGTTGTAAATGATGCAATTAATCAATCCCACCGTTTAAAAGAAACAAACGGCAATAACGACCGCTAACAGAGCCCATATCCTATATGATGTAACCATTGTCATACTATGCGTACTTTAAATGTTTTCAGGAACCATTGCAATTACATATTTTATATGTTTCCCATTAACTGTACTTCAATATACACAGGGAAAAAACAAAGTAACGGATTCTTTAGAGAATGCATAGATAATTAATGCTTATGTAAAATCTCCCCGTGCAACGCACGGGTAGTCAACGCTCGTTTAACCATAATATAAGAGTTAGTTGATTAATTTGTGTAAATTAAGAAAGCTAGTTATATTAATTACTTGTAAGAAATATAAACTAGTTTTCCCAACAGGACAACTTTCATCATGACTATATTTAGATATAAATTCCTTAATATATGCAATCAATAAAAATGTTTAAAAAAATTATAAATTCAGAAGACAAAATATATATATTGGAGTCTTATATATATAATCAAATTCAATCACCAACTAGCTATTACATTAAGGACATGAGATAGTATATGTTACTAAATAATCAAATAATTTTATCAATTAGAGATCTGATGTGAAAAATCCACGCCTCTTGCCAGCCTTGTTCTTTGCTATATACCTTTTTTTTAATGTGAAGAGGATTATTCATAAAAAAAGAGAATGAAGAAGATTAAAAGATATAAATGAAAGTGAAAAAAAAATGTACTATTAATTATTAAACTCCATCACCTGCCATACATGCAGGCACTTGAATTGGCAACTGGATAAATAACTTATGTAAAAGTGAATAATGTTTGGTTTGATCTTTGCATAAGTGGCTTTTGTATTATTTAAGAGAAAAAATTGTAAAAATTATGAAAAAAGAAAAAATGAAGGGATAATTGTGAAAAAAGTCCTTATTGGCAACTTAATTGCTAAATGGGACCTGGGAAGATATCTACACACGGAGGGATTTTTTCACAATTTTTTCAAAAATTAACTTTGAAAATTTGGTAATGGTACAAATTTAATAAAATTATATCAAACTCTAATTTAAATTGGTACATTCTAAAAGTCTTTTCTATTGTGCACCTTAAGCTTAAATTTTATAAATTATATCAAACTCTAATTTAAATATTAAATCTTAACTCATATTTTCAAATAGCTTAAAATCTAACAAAATAAACCGATTAAAACCTCAATAATACCTCCAATAGTCCAAATAAATTATTTAAACTAAATTTAATTGGTAAAAACACCATATAGAAACTAATTTATGACATGTTTATAAAAGAAATTGATTATAAAATCATAAAATAACTAAATAATAAATTTAAACTGATTAAAATTAATTATTAATTATTAATTATTCTCTACATTTCTACAGTTATATATTAACAAAATTCAAAACTTGCCTAAACTCTTATCCTAAAGTATTATCTAATTAGCAAAAGATTACTATCTAAAGAAAGAGAAAATTATTTAGAACATTTTTCTTAAAATAAATTTTGTAATTAGAAGTGATTTTGAGTATTTCATTGATCCCGAAAAATATAAAAATACTTCTATTAATATTATTTTATACACATATAAGCTCTTTTGAGGTTTATTACTTTTTCCAATTTTTAACTTTTTTTACCTCAAATCCCATAACTGAACCAAACACATATTTTAACTTTCCACTATTTATGCCCGTTTTCATGCGCAAACGTGAAAACAAATACCCATATAATAATCGGAGGAGCAGGGTCCAATATATCAGGCACAAATGTTATGAAGTAGAGATTAAAATTCTACCACTCATATCAGCATGGTGTCGTGGTGTAGTTGGTTATCACGTCAGTCTAACACACTGAAGGTCTCCGGTTCGAGTCCGGGCGACGCCATTTTTCTATTTTGGTTTATTTCGTTAACTTTGATTTTTGCTTCATCGGTTGACCAATAGGTGTGGCAGTTATTTCATCGGAAAACGGTATAGCAGTTAAAACCGAGATTCCTTGATTGATGGGCTATTACAGAATAGTGAATAGTGAATACTGAGACAGAAAACGGATTAGTCACCTTTCTCTCTTTCAGGTCTTACTCTTACTGTTCCTACTGGTTTTGCTTCACTCTCTGCTGATCCCGCAAGGGGGAAAACAAAATCTTTCCTAATTTTTACGACGTTTCTCGAGAAATTCAATAATATGGAGACGACGAGAGGCACCGGATCTTCGACAACCAAGCAGAAGGCTGACTTGGTATCAGTTCTTAGGAAATCATGGTACCATTTAAGGTTGTCCGTCAGAGACCCATCTAGGGTTCCGACCTGGGATGCCATTGTGCTCACCGCGGCTAGTCCCGAACAAGCCAAGCTGTACAATTGGCAGCTCAACCGGGCAAAGCGAATGGGTCGGATTGCGGAGTCTACAATCACACTCGCTGTGCCTGACCCGGATGGGCAGCGGATCGGATCTGGAGCTGCAACCCTTAATGCCATTTATGCCCTCCTCAGGCATTATCAGAACCTTGGAGCGGAGCTTGGTACAGAGGTACAGATATTAAAGATTAGTGCTATTCTTATAGTTTGGAACTATTGAACTAATATTATGGTACAACACACCTAAAAACCTAAAGTTTTTGTCCCATAGTAAATGATGGAGCTGCTGTTTTATAATAGCATTGGTAGATGTTAATGAATCACTCTCTGAATTGTTGGCCTATTGTGCAGGTAATTATATTTCATTCCTTTGCAAATTGAATTGATGCTCTGAACATTTATTTTCAAATGAAGTGGTTCTATGAATTGTTTTTTGATGCATTGGTGCTGCTCACATTTGGCTTGAATCTGATCAGATGGGACCGATGGTACCAAGATATAAGCAAAATTTATCATATTTGTCAAACTCAGTTTATTCCAATGGTCAGGTTATAGCTTGACGGCTTTGCATCATTCAGCAGATAGGGAACTTGGACTTGTCTCTGATTAACGATCCTTCTGGCTGCAAAACTGTTAAGGAGAATCCCTCACGTGGCTCTAACATGATCTGCGCACGCGTAGCATTTGTTTATGTCATGCTGCTTGATATTCTGTTCACATTTTCTTTGTTCCCGGGTCAAAGGCTTTGTATTTTGTACTCTTAAGCATCTAATTCTCAAATGTGAGGCTTGATGAGTGATCTATGATTAACAGGTGTCAAATATAAATAATAATGATACTGGATCTGTTGAGCTGCATGGGGATTCTCTTCAGCGAATAGTTAATTTAATAGCCAAAAGGCATGTGCTATTGCTTCATGCTGGAGGTGATTCTAAAAGGGTGCCATGGGCAAACCCGATGGGAAAAGTTTTCTTGCCTCTTCCATATTTGGCAGCAGATGATCCAGATGGGCCAGTTCCACTGCTTTTTGACCATATACTTGCCATTGCTTCTTGTGCAAGGCAACCTTTCGGAAATGAAGGTTTTTTGTTCATATATGCATTCTATTGGTTTGATTTTATTTTAAAGGAGTGGTCTTTAATTTCTTTGTCCTTCTAGTGTCTGATGAAATATCTGACATATATAAGTGTTTGCCTAAGGTGTTTATGTTTTGTTAATTCATATTAATTTCATACTGGTAATAAATTAACTCTTAAATTTGATGCTATAAAAGGAATGCTCTGCTGACTTTCTAGCATTAATGATGGGCTGATGTTTACTTATGAAATTCTTTTTATATTTACAGGTGGAATGTTGACCATGACTGGTGATGTTCTTCCTTGTTTTGATGCATCCATGTTGACACTTCCTGAGGACAGTTCCTGCATTGTTACTGTTCCAATTACCCTTGATGTTGCTTCAAACCACGGAGTAGTTGTTGCTGCTCAAACTGAAATTCCAGCCCAAAGTTATGCAGTCAGTTTAGTTGATAATCTACTACAGAAACCTACCATGGAGGAACTAGAGAAAAGTAAAGCAATTTTAGGTGATGGTAGAACACTTCTTGATACTGGAATAATAGCAGTTAAAGGCAAGGCATGGTTGGAGCTTGTTACACTTGCATGTTCCTGTCCGGAAATGATTAAAGAGCTTCTGAAGATAAAAAAGGAGGTATGTTGCCAGAGTTCAGTTTTAAATATATACTTTTAATTAATTATTGAGAATGCATGAGGATCTCTTTTTTATGCTCTAGGGCCATTCTTGTCTTTGGCTCATTTTCCTAGGTGTTGGCAGAAGTTATTTTTATGGAAACTTTTTAAAGACTTGTGCGTGTGCACTTTTGTTAAAAAACAAAAATTCCTCATAGTATTAACTCAGATTGGTTTTACTGCAGCTACTTTGGTTCTGTACCATGTATCATCCAATCAACAAAAGACTTCCTTTTGACGTGACAATTTTTTTTTTGGCCAATTGTTTTCCCTTTTCTTCCCCCCCATACCGACTGATTGGTTATCCCTTTCTTTTTCTCCAGCTTGATTGTCTTCATTCATTTCTGTAATAATTCCTCTTATAAACTACAACTCTACAAGTCAGTACAATTAACAACATAACTTTAGGATATGTATAGTTATTTATAGGATCTGTATAAAAAAAGCATCTGATGCTTTCATGACTTTATGGAGTAGTGAAGGTTTTTGATCTTATAATAATTTCTTCATGTTGTGCAGATGAGTCTATATGAAGACCTGGTTTCTGCATGGGTACCTGCAAAGCATGAGTGGTTGAGGAAACGTCCACTGGGAAAAGAATTAGTTGGCAATTTGGGAAAGGAAAAGATGTTCACCTATTGTGCCTGTATGACTAACCTCATGATTTCTATTTATATATATATATATGTTTGTATGTATCTGTTTCATTCCTCCTTTCTATCTGTATGTATTTCCTTTTTTTTCACATTGTAATTGTCATATCAATCCACCGCAGATGACTTGTTGTTTTTGCATTTCGGGACCTCAAGTGAAGTCTTAGATCATCTAAGTGGGGCTGGTTCAGAACTTGTTGGTCTAAGACACTTGTGTTCTATTCCGGCAACTACGGCGTGCGACATTACAGCATCAGCTATTATTCTTTCTAGTAAAATAGCGCCTGGTATCTCAATTGGAGAAGACTCTCTGGTTTATGATTCATCCATTGCTGGTGGAATTCAAATCGGTTCCCTTTGTATTGTTGTTGGAGTTAACCTCTCTCTTGATGACTACACTAAAGTAGAAGATTCATTTAAATTTATGCTTCCAGATCGGCATTGTCTTTGGGAGGTTCCCCTGGTTGGAAGCGGTGAAAGAGTCCTAGTATATTGTGGCCTTCATGATAACCCCAAAAGTTTACTTTCTAGAGATGGTACCTTTTGTGGGAAACCTTGGAAGAAGGTTTTACATGATTTAGGTATTCAAGAAAGTGATTTATGGACCTCCACAAGAACTACTGATAACTGTTTGTGGAACTCAAAAATATACCCTATACTTTCCTATGCCGAGATGCTTAAGGTTGCAATGTGGTTAATGGGTCTAGTTAACAACAAATCTGAGCAGATGTTTTCTTTATGGAAATCATCCCGTCGCATCAGTCTAGAGGAGTTGCATAGATCAATTGATTTCTCAAGGATGTGCATTGGTTCTAGTAACCACCAAGCTGATCTGGCTGCAGGAATTGCAAAAGCTTGCATCAGTTATGGAATGCTTGGCCGTAATTTGTCTCAATTATGTGATGAAATTCTTCAAAAAGAGGAATTGGGCATTGGAATATGCAAGGATTTCCTAGCTATGTGTCCAAAAGTTCAGGAGCGGAACTCTAATGTGCTTCCCAAAAGCCGGGCTTACCAGGTTCAAGTTGATCTTCTTAGAGCCTGCAACGATGAAATGGCAGCATGCAAGTTGGAGCACAAAGTTTGGGCAGCAGTGGCTGATGAAACTGCTTCAGCAGTAAGATATGGATTTAAAGGTACTGAGTACATGCTTCTTCTTCTTCTTTTTTTTTAACATACGGAGTACATGCTTTTATCTTGGCCAAAGATGTCATATTCACATAATGAATTGAAAAATAGTTTATACTTAGAAGTAAAGCATGCGTTTTTGGTGGGGATATTTTGATACAACTGGATGATTAGTATGCACTGCTTTTGAGTTAATTCTCTATCTTGACTCTAAGGAATAAAAGCAAAACAGAGAAAGTATATACATGCATCATTTTAGGATTATTCATGGACGTTTAGGATAAGCTAGCCTGAGAAATCCTAATGAAAATGTATCATTCCTGGTAGAGTTTGGTATATATTAATTAGTAAAAGGGATAATTTTCTTTTGAAAAGCTACTTTGAATTTTAGGTCTTAACGAGTGATGAATTTTTAGTTTCATTGTAAAGTGTTATTAAGCGTTGCTAGCATGATTATAATTTATTGTTACCTTTGGCATCAAATAATGAAATGAAATATAAAATGAGGTGGTTATTTTGTGAGCCTTTATATATAACAAAGGTTTGAACAATGTAAAACCTAATTATGTTTTGAAGTAAAAATAGTGAAGGTGTTGGCACTTAATGATAACATTTAAGTGTGCATTGTAATTGAGTAATTATAATGGTTCAGCAAAAAGTTGGGGTTAGGGTGGGATAACATTCATTGCTGTGATTTCAGGTCACATAACACTTGCACAGGTTTAATCACCAGTATTACCACTTGCTATAGGACAGCTTTTATCAGCAGTGGCAACAAGATGATTTTTCTTCTCTATAGATGAGTTATGTTCCAATGTTGTTTTCTCCCCAAACTTTAAACTTTATTGGAAAATATTGTTACACAGTAATATTTGGCACTTCTATTCCCCATCCTCTGTTGATGATTGTCTTTTGCACTTCTTGACCTTCAACTGTTCAGAAGTTTATGAGCTTCTTTTACTGTAGAACATTTATCAGAGTCTTCTGGCGCCATCTCCTGTCAGGAATACCAGAATAACAATCATGATACCCATAAGTCCTTCCGTCCTAGAAGAGTACAGGTAGAGTTACCGGTTCGGGTAGATTTTGTTGGTGGTTGGAGTGATACCCCCCCTTGGAGCATAGAGCGTGCTGGATGTGTCTTGAATATGGCAATAAGCTTGGAAGGTTCTCTTCCAATTGGCACCACTATAGAAACAACTGAAACAACTGGAGTATTAATTGCTGACGATGCTGAGAACCAGTTGTACATTGAAGATTTTACATCTATTTCTGCACCATTTGACAAAGATGATTCATTTCGGCTGGTGAAATCTGCATTACTAGTTACTGGCATTGTTCATGATGAGATTCTTGCTGATATGGGCTTGCGAATCAAGACATGGGCCAATGTTCCCCGTGGTAGTGGATTGGGTACTTCAAGTATCTTAGCTGCTGCAGTTGTGAAAGGTCTTCTTCAGATAATTGACGGGGATGAGAGCACTGAGAATGTTGCTAGACTAGTTTTGGTGTTGGAGCAACTCATGGGGACTGGAGGGGGCTGGCAAGATCAAATTGGGGGTTTGTACCCAGGGATTAAGTGCACTTCTAGCTTTCCTGGAATTCCATTGAGGCTTCAAGTCATTCCCCTGTTGGCTTCACCTCAGTTGATTTCGGAGTTGCAGCAACGACTGCTTGTAGTATTTACTGGTCAGGTAAGTATTAGTTTATGGTACTGATTTGCATTTTATGTTTGTTGCTTCACAAATGTATCAAGAATTTTCTTTAGTGATTCATATGTAGGGTTATTTATCTTCTTAAGCTTTGCAACAGCAACATTTTCTTTCATTTAATCTGTACTATTTGGGCGAAGTTTCCAATTTTATTGTCTAGTAGTACTTTGGTGAAAACTGAAAAGACTCGAATGCATTGTAAAGTACAGTAGAAAATTAGAATTATTGTTACAAGGAATGGTACATGTAGATTTTTGGGCTGTATCAGATTTACCTACGGCCTGTTTGAGTTAGCGTTCTAAAAGTCGGTTCATGTAAGTTGAGACAAAACTCCTCTCACATACTCACCTCGTATACCGTAAATCACGTTGGAAAAGTAGCTTTTACCGCTAATCCAAATAGACACTACATGAAAGCATGCGAATTCGAATTAGAAGGCATATACACATCTCCTTTTTCTGATCAATAGGAATATGGATATAGAGTTTGCTCTACTTTTGTGCTCTTTATGTGGATAACTGATAAATAGTGTCTAGAGATGATATTCCAGAGAGCTTAGGATGCTTATACCACGCAGGGAAATTATTCCTTATCATTCCTGTTGTTCTTGCTTAGCTAATGCACAAAGCACAGGACTAAGGTAAACGGAAGTATGTTTGACCAAAAAGAAAAGGAAAGCTTAAGTTTGAAGTCTGAATTCTTATGGAATTGTTTTTGTTTTGTTTTTAAAACTATTTTACTTGTTCCTAGTCATTCTTAGGCTAATGTTAGACAGCAATTAACTTTGCTTATTATTTGTGAACTTTGAATTTAATTATACCATGAATCTCTCTGTTAGGTTCGACTGGCCAATAAGGTGCTGCAAAAAGTGGTAACTAGATATCTTCGCCGCGATAACCTTCTTGTGTCGAGCATCAAGCGCCTTGTGGAACTGGCAAAGATTGGGAGAGAAGCTTTAATGAACTGTGACGTGGATGAGCTTGGTGAGATAATGTTGGAAGCTTGGAGGCTGCATCAAGAACTTGACCCATTTTGCAGCAATGAGTCTGTTGATAGGCTCTTTTCCTTTGCCAGTCCCTATTGCTGTGGGTACAAGCTGGTTGGAGCTGGTGGTGGGGGCTTTGCTCTATTACTGACCAAACATGCTGAGTCAGCCAAACAACTCAGCCACAGGCTCCAAACTGAGAAACAGTTTGATGTGAAAATCTATGACTGGAAGATTTTTCTGTGACTCTTGTATCAGAATTTAGGTGTTATGTGTTGATTAATAGGCTTATTCTTATCCCGTTCTATTGTATATCTAGAGGTCATTGGGATTATTGATAATATATATACAACAACAATAAAGCGTTATGCAACTAGGTAGGGTACTCATACCATTCTGGTCCTATTTATAAGTCATTTTTAACCAAAAAATTTGGTTCTATTTATAAGTTCAGTTTCAATGTAGTAAATGAGATTGTGACAATTTTGCCCCTATTTATTATACCAATGAAGAAATAATTTAAAGATAGATAGAGAAGAAAAAGTTGAAAAGTATTCATTCATAAGTGAGGATATAGTTGGAAATTCACCTCATAATCATTGAGTTAATTACCTCTTCTTGGTATGTGAGATTTAATTAAAAGGGACTTATAAATAAGATTACATTCTCTATGTAGTCAATATGCATATGAAATTCACTGCCAAAGTTATATATGGAAATATTTCATTCTTTATTTGTATCTTGATAAACCGGGTGCATCCTCATAGAGTTTTTGTTTGTTCTTCACAGAGGGTGAGTCTTGGTGTAGTATTAAGGTTGTTGCCATGTTTAAAGATCACATATTCAACTCCTAGAAACAACTTTTTCATTTTGGGGATGGGGTTGTTTACATTTATTCCTTCTCAGACCTATGCACTGGGCCACCTTTGAAGTGGTAAATTTTTAAGACTGAGGCATGATAAAATGTGGTTATTTGTCATAAGTATGATTTATTACTTTTATACCCACATATTACATTTTTAGCCTAATATGGAATTTTTATCCACCTTAACTTGCACATGAAGCCTGAACACACACACGTACATAATAAAAGTAGTGATGAAAAAATACGGTGACTACCCAATAAGAAAGAGGGTGAGAAAAAGGGCATCAAATGAGAATCGCTTCTTAACGTGGCAAGGAATCCAAAGCTCCAAGGTGGGTGGAAATTTCATCCTTATGCCAAACTGGCTATGGGGCCCATGATATTCATAACAATTTTGTTGCTACTTCTGCTCCTTAGTACAGGCTCTTCTCATCTTAAAACTCAGGACATAAGATTTATCATACATTTTCAAAAATATTTTTATTTAATGTATCCTAAAATGATTTAAAAAAAACAGAGCCCACACACTATTTAACACAGATAATAATTGCTTTTTCGGAAAGAAACTGTCAGTTTTTTTTTTTTTTTAAAAACCAGTATTAAGATTGTTAATTAATTTTAATTTCTTCACTTACTGTGTGTTTGGTATTGGTTATTGGGAATCAATAAGCACTTATTACGTAAGTCGAGATAAAACCCTTATCACATACTTAACTCGTATACCATAAATCATGATTTATAAGCATTTATTGTCCAAATATAAGTGCTCGTTTGGAATAGCTTATTTTTTAACAATAAGTACTTATAAATCGTGATTCCCGGTATATGAGGTAAGTATGTGAGAGAAGTTTTATCTCGACTTACGTAATAAGTGCTTATTTGGGCAAAATAAACCCAACCAAACACTCACTAAGTTATCCCAAATGAACACTTAATCTACATTAAATAGGTTCCATGGTTAGGACCAGAAAGAAGATTATTATTATTATTAGTATTATTATTATTTTGCACATATACTAAGTAATTAAATTCACTTGAAAAATGGTCATATTCATGAGTATGACGAGTAACCAGTAAGAAGCTCTCCTACATCTGCTTTGATGGTCAACTGGGAGAGAAATAACCCAAGGAAAACACAAAAAAAGGGGCAATGGGTCATCATCGCCCACAATCATCGTCACTGTCAATTTGACATCATAAAAACCAAAACTTTAATACTCCCGTTGTTAGCCAGTTAATGTTTGTTTTTTAAGATATTAAAAAGATAAATAAGTTATATTAAAATATTTATATTTATTATATTTTTTTCAAACTAATTTATTTGAGTTATAAATTAATATATAATCTAATGAAGGAATATATAATATATATTATGATTAATTAATATATCTAACTCTCTAAAAACCCTCTGAATAAAGCCATTTGGCTCTTATCATTAAGGACGGGGTAGTACTTCAAAGCTGTGGCAAAAAAAAGAAAAAAAAAGCTATATATCATTTTCAGGTTAAAAAAAAAGCTATATATCATTTATTCATCTGGTGAGAGTTGTTTTTTGACATACGCATAGGGATCTTCCATATTAAATAAAAATTCAAACTCTAATTCAAGAGATTAATCATTCTATTAGATCAACATACTTGGTTGGTAAGAGTTGTTGATTACACATATCAATTTATTTTTTTCTTGTCAGAGTTAACGAACCATTAATTGACACGCCCATTCCATACGTTTTTTATGTTATCATGTGACCCCAAAAAAAAAATATTCTTCAATTATGATGATTTTAGGTGGGCCCGATTCCAATTTCACATACGTTGAAGACTTGACTG
The DNA here is from genome assembly GCA_963855925.1 of Inga laurina. NCBI lineage: Eukaryota > Viridiplantae > Streptophyta > Magnoliopsida > Fabales > Fabaceae > Inga > Inga laurina. Next base: position 3,713,949 of record OY979711.1, on the reverse strand, counting down.
CATTAGGCACCGTCAAGTCGCACTGGGAAGAAGGAAGGAAGCGGTGTTGCGGTAGCGAGAGCGACAGAGAGAGACACACACAGAAGCAGAGATGGGTTTGCTTAGTCACAGAGTGGAGCGGAATGAGATCAAGCCAGGCGATCATATCTATACATACAGAGCTATCTTCACCTATTCTCATCATGGTCTCTTTCACTCTCTTTCTCACTGCTTTGTGCTTCCTTCTTCCTTAATTCAGATTTGTAGATTGTTTTTCGGAAGATTTGCAATGTAGGTTTTCTGTTTGAAATTGATCGAGCAATTTGGGTTTTCTTCATCATTATTCTGCTGGACTCTTCCTTTTTGTCTATAATATTCTTGGTTTTTCTTTTATATTTTGATAACATTATGCAAAGTGGGTTCATGAAGTCCTGGTTGCTCAAGGATCCTCGCTTCCTGCGACGAGGGAAGTGTTTGGTTTGACTATTCAGATTTGGATTTCGTAATTCGCAAGAAAATCGGTGGATTTTGACTTGATTGAGCTTGGATAAGTAGTCTTTTTATCTTAATTCGCAAGACAATTCGCTTCCTTGCGGCTTTAATTTCTCCTGTTCAGCTTGTTATTCGCGTAGTTTGATTCTCGTTTGCACTTTTTATTGCAATTTGCTTCACTTTCACGTTTGTGCTTTAGGATTTTCTCTTTCCTTTTCTTTTTTCAATATATGTCCCTGTCCTGGCTCTTATTATCCTTTAAGTAGACGGAGTTCTTGAATTAAAGCTTTACAATTCAGGAGGTGTCACATAGTAACGATGCAAATTGTGTAAAATAAATTATCTGTGGCGGTATATATTTGGGATTTTATGGAATCAGTCCAATGCGTAACCATTATTAGACTCTCTAATTCAATCGATTTGGTTTTTTGTTTTTAAGTAGATTTACATAGTTATAGTGCTCTGCTTGGTTAATTGTAGGTAGAATGTGGGGAAATAGCAAGTCATCATTCCAATCCCTCTTTCATTTACTACCATTGGAAGTGGACCTTTTTTGTTATAATGGAACGAAGTTACTCTCCAGGGCTATATTAAAGTAGCGCTTCTTAATGTGCTGCATCATCCTCACAATGCACATACATAAACATAGTCCAATGAGGACAAAGTTCTTCGTAGCTGGGATATATGTTGTGATCGAAGCATCAGCTTGAGTTATCATTCTGTCATATTTGCATCTTCCTGTTTTTGAGCTTCCACTTCTGCTCATTGGTTCTTTTAATTCATGATGATGGACCTGGATGAGTTGAATGGGAAGCACGCAATTTATTTAGCATGAAGTGGTATTGTTATCATAGCACGAGTCATTGAGATCTTGTCTTCATACTTTGGGAGGACAGACTTATATCCACAGCACAAACTGCTCAGTGTTTGAACAATGAAACTCTGAAGTGTCTTAACTCTTAATTGTAACTAATGATTGGTTCAGTTGTTACTTGATGGTATCAGAATTGTGTGCCTTCTGTTGTGTTATTGTCTTCATTAGTGTCTTCACTCTTCACAATATTGGTAGGTTAAACTTGTTCATCAGTGTGGGTTTTCTGTTTGATTTACATCTAAATTCTGCATAGATGTTAAGTACTACCTTAATTTAGCAATGTATGTAGGAAAATCCTTAGACCATAAAGGCACAGATTTAGCGTGCAAAAAATTATGAGTTAAGTTGGATGTGAATCGGTGCATTTGTCATTGGGAAAGGTCCTAGCTACAAATCAAGTTCCTGGTTTTATACCTTAATACTTTTGTCATGCTACCCTGTTGAAGAGTTGGTATTACATATTCTGACTTCTTTACTTTGTATACCTGAAAAACTAAGGTAAGATCATGGGATTTGAAGGTCAAGATATTTTTCACTGTTGTCACTTTTTAAGGAAATCTTATGCAATAAAATGCTACTCTTAAACTGTGCCAGTTGTATAAAAAAGCCACTCATCTACCCATGTGCCAGCTTGGATTTTTCTCTCTTTCACACTGCTCTAGTATCTTATTTGTGGATTTACTTATAAGATCAGATACATTGAATTTGCTATTTACTGGTTTAAAGCAAGCTATCATGTTTTCACTTTCTCACTGAATCATTCATTGCCCTGTGAGTAATTCCCCATTTTGCTTTTCATGTTTTGAAACTGTCATTCTTTGATTCAATCTGGGCTTACGCAGCCTTATACATTTCCTTTCCGTAGCCTTAAGACTGACCTATGACTGTCCTTTCTGCCCTATGAAGAATGCAAATATGTGAGGCCTTTCTTGTTTGCTTTTGGTTAGTTTTAAGCTATTTCCTTCTGTTCTGTGAACCCTATCTGCCCTCTACTTTTTCATCAGGATCTGATATTTGACTACATCGTTTTGTAGTATCAATGAATTTTGCAAAATTGGCCAACTCAAGGTCACCTCTCTGGACTCTAAAAAGTCTAAGTCATCTCTAAATTCATGATGGAATTTCATAATTCAGACCATGTTTGTTTCTGAATCACATTGAATTTGATACCTTGCAGGTATTTTTGTTGGCGGAAGCAAGGTGGTTCATTTCAGACCAGAGCGAAACTTAAAGGCAATCGCTGAGACATCTTCCAACATGGAAGAAGAAGATGATGATACCTCAAGCCCATGTCCAACCTTTCCTGACTGTGGATTCAGGCAGCCAAACAGTGGCGTAGTTCTCTCTTGTCTGGACTGCTTCCTTCGAAACGGATCCCTATACTGCTTCGAGTACGGCGTTTCACCATCGGTTTTCATGGCCAAAATACGGGGTGGCACATGCACCACCGCGCCATCTGATCCTGCAGAGACTGTTATCCACAGAGCAATGTATCTCCTCCAAAATGGCTTTGGCAGTTATGATGTGTTTCAGAACAACTGTGAGGATTTCACCCTGTACTGCAAAACCGGTCTTCTGATAGTAGACAAGCAAGGGGTGGGAAGAAGTGGTCAGGCTTCTTCTGTCATTGGAGCTCCCTTGGCTGCCGTACTTTCTTCTCCCCTCAAGCTGTTAATGCCAAGTCCTGTCGGCGTGGCCACTGTAACAGCTGGAATGTATGTTATGAGCCGGTACGCCACCGATATTGGTGTCAGAAGTGACGTGATCAAGGTGGCGGTGGAGGACTTAGCTGTGAACCTGGGATGGACAAATTCTAATAATGAAGAGGTAGCTGAAAACTAAAACTTGAAGCTGACAGATTGCCAATATGATCTTACTTTTCCTTGTTCTGCTCAAATTCAATAGTAACTATATATAGTGCTTGCCTTCCTGTTCATTTTATTCTGGACAACTATATGTTAGCAATTATTGTTGTCTGGTTAGTTGCTCAGGTTGTGCATGGAATGAAGTACAGCTAATTTGATGATTAATAAAGTAGTATTGATGAAAGGACTAACAAGTTCGTTGTTATAGGTATTAACATGCCTTGATCAAATTTTGAAGTTGGATAAAGTATATTTTTTGTCCTTTAAGTTTACTTGAAGTATCATTTTAGTCCTAAAAGCTTGTAAAATGTATTTTTAGTCCTTAAAACTTAACATCATTAATGTTACTAACGACAAATGATGACTATACAAAGTTAAGTAATGACTCTATAACGCTGACGAAGCAAGTTGGCCACTTGCAATACAACACCTTATTTTATTTAATTTAATGTGACATTTAATTAAGTTCTTTATTTTTAAAATAAAAATCTAATTTAAACAAATTAGTTTAATCAATTTCTTGATCCCCTTCCTTCTTTTTCTTCATCATGGAACCCTAGCCTTAAACTGCAGCCCTCTCTTCATCTTCTTTATACTTTCTTCCTATTCTAGATATATTTTGATTTGATTTTCATAGGGTTCTTAAGGCCGAACTGGACCGGCTGGTCTGACCCCGAAATCGTCGAATCGACAATCTGACCAATCTGGTTTAGTAATTGACCCCGGTTCTACTGATTTTCACACGGTTTGTCCGGTTTTCTCATGATTTAACCTTTTTTTTTATATTATTTTGTAATATTTTATTCAGAATTTCATATAAATAATCCTAAAATCTTTCCTTTCTTACTGGTCTAGCCCGGTTTGACTCCAATCTGACCCACTAACCCTTGACCCAATACCACGACCGATCCAGGTTTCAGAACTTTGGTTTTCATAGCAACTTGTCCATTGGTTGTCTCAAAGAACCCGAATCAAATTGAATGAGTTTTTCCTAATATTCGCAAAGTATATACTGAATCGAAGATAATACTATATGATATTGATTCTATTGCTGGATCACCAACTATTTTCATAAAACTGGTGGCGTGTGGCGGCATCCCCAGTTGCGACGAAGAGAGACCATCAAGCAGATCATATGGATTCCAATAGATAAACAATTCTGCTTTTCCATCTTTGTTTTTGATAAACCATAACCAAACAAAATTAAAACGTAATAAAAAAAAAAATAGAGAGAACAATCAGCCAATGGCTGGAGAGAAATATGCAGGCCTATTAACATTTTCGATCATCAATCTGAGAAGCTCCGCGTTTAATATAAGGGGACAAGTTGATATGAAAACCAAATCAAAATACAGTGCGGCATAAGGCTAGGGATCCACTGTTCCACGATAAAGAAAAGAAGAGAGAAAGGGATGAAGAAATTGATTAAAATAATTTAAATTATTTTAATCAATTTCTTCATCAAATTAGATTTTTATTTTAAAAATAAAATTCTTGAATAAATGTCTCGTAAAATTAAATAAAATAAGGTGTTGTATAGCAAGTGGCTAAGCCTGTGTTTGATATTACTTATTTTTAGATAATAAGTCCTTATTACGCAAGCCGAAATAAAATTCCTCTCATATACTTACCTCATATACTATAAATCACGATTTATAAGCACTTATTACCCAAAAATAAACTATTCCAAACAAGCACTAACTTGTTTCATTGGCGTTGTACAGTCATCACTTAACTTTGCTTAATCAGCATTTACAGTTAATAACATTAATGATATTAAGTTTTAAGGACTAAAAAAATATACTTTATAAACTTAAGGAATTAAAATAATATCTCAAGTGATCCAAAAATATAATTTGGTTTGGCCTTTGAAGATTAACTTCTTTTCTGTTTATTTTAAAGGGACTTGTCTAAATGACAGCTTTTGGACATAAACAGGTTTGTATTGTTGAGCAAACTGAAGCGTTGGTTTTGATGAGCAAATTAGAACTATGAATGAATAAATGTGGTTGATATTATCCCTCTGAACATGTCAAAGTCAAACATGAGCACTTGTTGACATTGAGAAAATAAAATCATTGTATGGAAAATCAGATCGGACCGGTCGGTTCAGACCGGAAACCGGTGAACCGATCACTGGTCCAATCTGGTTGAGGGAAAAAACCGATGAACTTATGAATTGGTCAACCTAATCTGACCCGGGGTGAATCGAGCTGAATCAGGATGACCCAGACTAGTCACAGTTTGATCTTTTTTTCTTTTTTCTTTTACTGTTTTACACTTCAAATGAAGTCGTCTTGGCTTTTTTTTTTTTAAAAAAAAAAAAATTTCCTAACAGTTTTTTTATTTATAAGGAGTTTTAAAACGATTGTGGAATACTTTTGGTATTGGTTGGGGAAAAATCCTTACGTAGTTAATTATATTTTTGTAGGTATTAGGTTCAGGATGTTAAATTGGACTATTAGTTGAAAAATAACTCTCATATATATTTTTTGAATTGTATGTATGAATATTTAAATTATATATATTTTTAATTGACTCCGATTTGACCCCCGATTGACCCGGTCTGAATTATTAACCCTTAACTTAATATCTTGACTGATTCAATATCCGATCCGATTTTCCGTGTCTTTAGTAAAACATACACAAGATACATGCAGATACCTTAACCTTATGAATCTAAAAGTAATTTTTCTAAGACAATGCCCTTTTTTTTTTGTTTTTTTTTTTTGTTTAGGGGCATTGCAGGCTTTTTATGTCGTCCGTGCCTATTGCGGACACGAGGAGCACATTGCTACACTTCTTTATACGTGTGATTTTCACGTGGCATAATTTTAAATAAATTTTGATAATTTAAAAGGAAAATTGGGGAAAAAAATCAAGTACGGGAGCTCTGGAAATTTTGTGCGCACATGTATCGGTGCTCTCATCTCATCTCCGTCGTTCCCACAAAAATAAAAATTAATAAGAGGGTTTTTAACAATTTTTCCTAATGTTAAAATGTATTTTATACGGTTTTTACAATAGAAATTTTTTTCCAAAAAAATTTCAATATAATAAATAACTTGTTCAAAATATCACATTTACATGCAATTGCAATATTGCATGTCAATTTATTTTACATTTGTCTTTTCTCTTCCTTTTATATATTTTATTAGGTTGGTATTTTTTTTTTGAGTTGACATCTAAGGACCTTCCAAGAACATTAAAAATTTTGAAATATCAACAAAAGATCGTAGTTCTTGGTTGGAATTAAAATTTTTTTGGGTTATTTTTTCACTCATCTTTCATATTTCAGTGCTTAAGTTTTTAATTTTCTCAATAATTATCTTTCATGTTTTTGGATTGATCCACCAGTATTATGACGTCACTGGCAACAACCAACTGATCCAAGCACTTGATGGTTAAAACAGAAAACATAAAAAATGAAATAGAGTTAAAAGACAATGCTGAAAACATTAAAAGACTAAAAGAGCAATGCCCAAAACATCTAAAATGACTATTTTTTTTTTGCAAGACTATTATTAATATTTTGGGTAAATATAACTTTTGGTCCATTAAGTTTGACCCTATTTTGGTTTTGATTCCTCAAGTTTAAAAAGAACTTTGTGAAACCCGGATTAGATTAGAAAAAAAACAAGTTCTTTTCAAATTTAAGAGATCAACAGTGATAAATAGAGTAAATTTAAGGGGCCAAATCCACCGATTTTAAATTTAAAGGATCAAAACTAAAATCGGGTCAAACTTCAGGAATCATGACCACCAATTTTAAGCTTGAGATACTAAAACTAAAATCGGGTTAAACCTAATTAATCAAAAGTTGCATTAACCTTCGTATTTTTTTAGAAGTTTGTTAAATACCATTTACCGCCCTCTAACAAATACTGATGCTTTATACGGAAAAAAAAAAAAAAAACTATGGAGGGTCCAGTCCACCTCATTTGTCTGGCAAAACAAATCCAACTCATTTCTGTTGCAAAAAGATCAAATCCAAATGTTTTTTTGTTTTGTCAATTAAAATCCAGAGTTGTTATCCAATAATAAATTCGGACAACGCATAGACGGCGTCGTCTGCTTTTTTTTTTTTTGAATATTTATGGCGTTGTCAAAGTGAAAAATGTATTGTTTTCAACAAATTTTTGTTCGTAGCGCAGCCTTGGATTTTTTCTTCTCCAGTCATCACCATCGTCATTAATGTCGCCGATTAATCATATTTAGCCTTCAATCTCAGTCGGCCACTCCCTTATTGATCGTTCTGATCAGGCATTGTAGAGCAACGAGAGGGAATCAGAGCTTTTTCTAGGTTTTTAGGTTTGAGCATCGGAACCACCCCCAATCGTCAACGCATAAATCCGTCACCGACTATTCTATTTTAGCTTCTTATTGTCAAAATCTTGCCTTTTCCTGTTTTCAATCCATAGAATTTAAATGGCAAATCTTTATGTCAAGGCCACGCCACCGGCCGATCTGAATAAAAACACCGAGTGGTTCACCTATCCGGGTGTGTGGACCACCTACATCCTTATCCTCTTCTTCGGATGGCTTCTCGTCCTCTCCATCTTTGGCTGCACTCCTGGCATGGCTTGGACCATCGTCAATCTCGCCCACTTCGCGGTATGTTCTTTCTTGTTCGTTTTTTTAATGCCCGTTCGCATACTTGCTTTCAGGTTTTGTAATTTTAGCGATTTAATTCGGTGGTTTATGAAGACCCCCAATTTAGCTGCTTGTACTGGATTGATTTTCGCAATTTTTCACGAGTCATTGATTTAGGGGTTACTCTTTTACTTCTATTGTATTTTGGGCTCCAGCCAGGAAGTCCTGATTGGTTAACGATTCATATTAAAGGCCTTTGGATTTTACTTGGCTCCAAAAGTGAGGTTTCAATTGTGAACTATTATTTTTGTTGGTAAAATATTGATCTCTGTTTGTCGTTGGAGCTTAAAGTTATGTTATGATCTCCATAAGAGATATTGGGTCATTAAGTCATACTTATTAATCAAGTAATTCTTAGTTGCTACATCTTGAAGCTTGAATGGTAAACAGTCAGGATTCAATCTTTCAGTCATTCTTGACATAGATTTCCTTGAAATGGATCATAGATTAGATATGACACTATGTGATGATGATAGCTAGGTCCTTGACTTGTATTGTCTTGTTGATGCATAAAAACTATAATCTGAGGATAGAAGAAGCGACGTCTCTCTAATAAGTTCCTTTAGGATTGCTAATTCTTAGTTTACCTCTATTGTTAATTTAGGCCTTCATCTCCGTTATCATCTTGTTTTTATTTATTCTTCTCTTGCATCACTGTTTGCTCTATTGAGCAATAAAAGGCTTTTTATCCCATGAAGTTAGGACTTGCCTGAACCAACATAGAAAGGAGAAAACATAAATCTTTGTTGGACATATAGCGTGGAACTCAAATTATTACTCTACTTGCCTTTAATTCATTTTCCAAATTATTCTTGTGTATTTAGATAAATTTCTATCTGGTTTGTTCGCTTTTCTTACCAATTCTTATCTTAAGTAAGGGGAAGAATCTTTTAGGGAGCATATTGAATACGGAACTGTTAAAACATTATGTCCTTCATAATAATAAATTAATAATGAAGCTATGTCTGAAGGATCCTGTAAAGGGGAAGAAATTGATAGTAGACAGTAAAAGGTTGCTTATAAACAAATGAAAACCACTCTTTGAAGATGTGACAAGGATAAAGAAATGAGGAACATATGATACCGCTATCTTTTATCTCCTTTTTGTTAAATTGATATTTTGTCTTGCCAGCCGGGGTCTTGTTGGAGCTTGTTCTCTTGCTGGTTCAGATTGGTGGAAATGTATTTGATTTTCATTTCACATTTCATGGTCATTATTTTTGAATATGACAGGCCTTCTAAAATATAATACCAATGGATTTTTTTATGTTTTAAGATGACATCACCTTAACCTTTCATGTGACATCATTTAATTTGTAACTTTGAGTTGAGACTTGTAACAAATTTCCTTTTTAGTTGTTTTTGGTTGCTGTGTCATACTTAAACTAATGTTGATGGAACATTTGTCCACACACCTAATGAGTCCACCGGCAAGATAACCTTTTCCTCCTCTAGAGTTGCATGACTAGTTTAAGTTTATATAATTGTATTCATAGAAAATATGACCTCTCTTAATTGTGTGCTTGATTTTGTTGTTTTCATTAGGTAACATATCACTTTTTCCACTGGAAGAAAGGAACCCCATTTGCGGATGACCAGGGAATATACAATGGATTGACATGGTGGGAGCAGATAGATAATGGAAAGCAGCTCACTCGTAACAGGAAATTTCTTACAGTTGTCCCAGTGGTGCTGTAAGTTTTCCTGTTTTAGCCAGAATGGGTTGCACCGGACATTGAATATATGTGGATTAGTATATGAGTAGGAACTTTTACATGCTGTCTTCTTTCACAGCACAAACAGATATGCATTCATAAAGCATGCTTCGGTACATTCACATACATGCAATTCATTACAACATTGTCATAAAAGATACGCTTTATTTTCCATTTTGGTCTTGTGATTTTCTTGTGGTGGAGGAACCTACAATTAATTTGATAATGTTTATATTTAAGTGTGAATATACTAACCTCATCATTGCAAATGTATGTACATTTAACCCTTCTGGTTAAATTACTTTTTAATATTGCGTATAAATTGGAATATAAGATGGTCAAGTGTTCTGTGGCACGGTGCTTTTCTAGTTTGATGGATATATCTTGTATACATATGTGGTTCATAAATTCCAAAAGGTAACTTGCAATCTTGAGTGGTGTTAACTCACATTAGGAGGATTGCCTCATTCATGTTGTCCTGCAGTTTGTCTTGATCTGTTTACCTGTTGTTTCTTCCGTTAAACCTATGTATTCAAAGGCTCCACCATTTTGTGTTATGTGGCTGCATTCTTCTTTAGAAACATATTTTCTCAAATGAGACTACTAGAGTGGCTTTCTGTCCCTGAACTCAAAAACCTCTTTGAATTTGAATAAATAGATCGCATTGTTTGTCATGTACTATGTCATTATTAGATTTAGTTTGGGACACGGGCATGGTTTTGAAGTGTAACATGGTAGATGGAACTAAACATGTTTTGATGAACGCGTATTCACATGATGCAATTACTACTATTTGTCAGTCCAAGTAATATTGTTGCTCCCTACTGTGATCTAGTGGTTGTAAAATTTAAATGTTTCCTTCTTTGAGGGAAGGAGCATTTCTTGAGAGGTTAGTTTTAAAAGTTTTGCCAAGTTGAAGCAGTTGATCTGTTGACGCATGCAACTTGATCTGGAAGGTGTAGATTTTAAAGATGATAGGTAATACTAACCATTAGAGTTATCTTGCTGCACTGAAAATTTTGTCCATTGAAGTGAAAGCTCCAGGTTAGTTGATTCTGGACAAATTCTGTCTATATTGATGTTAGACCCCAAACTAAAAGAATAGAGCCTGTTTGAATGGAGTTTACTTGATCTGAGCATGATTGGCTATTGAAAATTACTTAATGATGCCATTATGGTGTGTGGTAATCAATTAGATATGAGAGACTAAGGTAGAACGGAATGTCTTAAGTACCACATTGAGTAGTAAGTAGTCTGGGATATACTGTAGGGCATTTAAGTAGGATATCTCATCCCACTTTGGCAGCCATCAAAATCCTTGATTGATTTAGTAGTGTCCTCTAGCATAAACTGGAAAGTGATGCATGATTTTGCCTAGCTGACTTAGCTTCTCTCTCTCTCTCTCTATATATATATATCTGTTTTTCTTGTTCTAGAGAAGGGGTTCTCCTTTAAAATTAGTTATTCAACCTTACTGCTTTCTTGTCAGGTACTTGATAGCCTCGCACACGACTGACTATCAACACCCAATGCTCTTCTTCAATACCCTTGCAGTGATCGTGTTAGTTATTGCAAAGTTCCCCAACATGCACAAGGTTCGAATCTTTGGAATTAATGCCGATATTTGATGACATCGTCAAGTCAACGGGGACTTGGTTTACCTGCTGATCATGAGCCTCTTGTGATCCTTCTCACTTGTTCTGGTAAAAAAGTTGTATCTTTGTATAGGAAGTCACAACTGGAGGGATAACTCAACTATGTAATGTTTTTTGTGCCAAGTGCTTTTTCAGGCTGCTTCTCAGATGATAAAAGGAATAAATATCTTTGAGTTGTTATTGTACAGTAGAGAATATGTCTGAGATTATAACGTTACTTTATTATTGCTTATAACTGACTTGGAAGTTGAAAAATGCGCCTTTGTTTTGCTTTCAATCCGTTTGATATTTTTTCAGCCTTAGAACTGGAAATATGAATGTGTGGAACAACATACATAGGAAGATGAACCCTTTTGCGTCGCCATAGCATTTAACCTTTATTGGCAACACTTCATGAATTCATATTGTTCCTTTCCTCGCATAAGTGACAGAAGATTATTGGTGAGACCAGGTGTCCCTTCCATCTAAGCAGTAAAGATTAAAGGGAAAATTACTAAAAAAAAGGATTTAATTATCAAAAAAATCCTAATGAAAAGCAGATAATATAAATTTGTTGTCATTTTCTATCATGGATCTTCGGATTTTTGGATGATTAAATCTCATTCATTAGAATTTTATAGCAACTACCCCAAGATTAATCTCTTTGCCCAAACATTTAGTAAGTGTTTGGGAAATATTCAAACCGTAGTTTCAGTAGTTATTTTTCGTAAGTCGATATAAAATTTCTCTTATATACTTACCTCTTAAATCGTAAAAGTTATTCTCAAAAGCTAATTTAAACACACACTTAGTGCTTGTTTGGGATAGCTTATTTTTTGCTGATAAATGTTTATAAATCGTGATTTACGGTATGCACGGTAAGTATGTGAGAGGAGTTTTATCTCGATTTACGTAATAAGTGCTTATTGACCCCTAACCATCAATACCAAACAAACGCTAATGTATCATGCAATGTCTATATTGTACAGCTCAGGAGGCATTTTTTTAAAAAAAGACGCTAATTATAATTTATACTCACAAGTCACAACTACTAGATAGCTTATTTTGTCCCACTACAAACAATCAATTCTATACTTGACAAGATAAAACGATTCTCGTACATTTACTTCTGTAAAGGGTAAAAGTCAATTCTCCTACTAAGTAGGGAGAAATTATTCTCTCGGAAAACATTTTCTTTTCAAAGTAAAAATAGTATGAACTCCAAGGAAAAAGTTGGACCACTTCATTGAAGGACAGGGGAAAAAGCTTTAGCAATACGTAATGAGTAATGTGAAATGGCCCCTCAAAAAAGAGAATTTTTTTTATAATTAAAAAAAGAATTATATATGAGGTTAAGTAAATTATGTTTCTATACACATTAAATGCGGAAGAAAGCATTCTGATTTTACTCATTTTAGTAAGCTTTTTTTTTTGGTACAGAGTAAGTTAATCTCATGAGAAGTAACTGAAGAAAATGGAAATAAGGCTGAGGCGCAAGAAAGAAAGAAGACAGTCTCCATTTCAGATTTAAAAAAAAATAAAAAACAGCACAGAACATGAAAATAATATAATATTTAATGATTGACCCAGAAGCAGCAAAATAATTTCGTCTCTGCCCTGTTTTGGGGTCCCCCCTTGAAGCAAAAATCCTCCTGAGGCCCAAATTCAACCGAAAAAATTACTGTGTTGAAAATTTTCCATAAACAATTTTTTAATGTGATATTTGTGAAGCTTAGATACTTAGATGCAATTATTCCCATAGTGTAGTTTTCTATGTATATTTCAAAAGCAGGTAGATAAATGACAGAGGAAATAATGATGATCGCAGTGATGGAGGATAATGCTGTATAGAGATGAGATAGATTAGAAGAGTATTATAATTATTTATAATAAGGCCAAAGTGGGTGACAAATGCTTTAGGTTAAACGTTTGGTTGGGGCAGGTAATCCAGTTTTCAAGATTTGTGCAATTTGCTATTAATTACGCGCCTCTTTCTTTGTTATTAATTATTCTAGATATTACTTATTAAATTTCATGATTTACATTATTAAAATATTATAATTATTTTTGTTATGATATCAAGTACACTTTTTACAAATATTTTTCAATGTAAGATGTTTCCCGTTCATTTGGAGTCGAGTCCAGAATCTAATATACCCATATGATTGTGTGCTAGTTTGAAATAACTTATTTTTGAGTAATAAATGTTTATAAATTGTGATTTACGGTATACGAGGTAAATATGTGAGAGGAGTTTTATCTCGACTTGCATAATAAGAACTTATTTTTTAAGAAAACTCTGAACCAAACAAGCCTTGTCCCTCATGCCAAAACTCAACTTTAATTTCAAGACTCCTTTAACTAAAAAATAAAATAGACTTGAGTAAATGTTTGAGAATAGTTTTAATATCATTTGTAGCAATTAAAATTAAGGCTTTAACTTGGAAACTTTTGTCAAAAAAATTATTAAGTTCTCTTTTTATAAGCCTTTCCTATTAACTTGATGGTTTTCCCAGAAATTTAATTTAGTTTTCAAACCGTATTTTCTTAATTAAATCAGTTTGATTTACTCTAAAAAAATAAAAATCAGGATTAATATCTCGAGGTTCCTTGAAAAAAACCCCTTTCTTTATCAACAATATATAATTTTCCTCTTGTCTAAAAGGTACATTTAATATATGTATATAATTATAATGCAAGCATGCATTAAGTCAGCAGCAGAAGTGGGTGTATCATTCCTAATCAGCTAAAAGATGAAGATCACCGGACACTCCTTTGTTTCTCCTTTTTCAGTTTAATTTTCTTCCCATATTATTGTTGTTGTTGCCGCTGCTGCTGTTGCGTAAAGTAACATTTGGCACCTCGATATTAATTCTCATACCATCCATCACCCTAATACTCTCTCCGATCCTAATTATAAGATAGAGTTGACTTTTTTGGAGAAATTAAGAAAGCCAATTAAATTACTTTAGAGCGTTTATATTTTTAGTATCTTTAGATTATATATTAGTTTATTAGTTAAATTAATTAGTTTGGAAAAAAAAATATAAATATAAATACTTTAAAGTGATTTAATTGACTTCTTTAATTTCTCTAAAAAAGTTAATTTTATCTTATAATTAGGACCGAATGAAGTATTATATTTCCGGCGCATCCAGCTTGTCCTTATGATATTGTCTGGTTACATCTGGCACCCTGATCTTATTTATGGGTTGTGATGCTTTGTGTACTATAAATAAGATTAGAATGTTGGAAGTATCAGAAAAATAACAACAGTAACTTGAATGCATCATAAATCTAATGAGATTAGGATTTTGGATGCAACTGGAAAATAACCTGGTGTTCGATGGTATTTTACCCTTATTTTTTTTAAATTATCATCTTCTTTTCAATAATTCCATGAAGTGCTTTCATAGTTGGAAGAACATCCTGCGTCATAATTTTGATTTCAAAGGCTGACAACCCACTCATGTTTGCACTCAAAAAGGCATAAAGTATTACCCCATTTGAATAACATTAAATCTTCTTAATTATTTAATTATTATTATTATTTAGACCTTAAAGAAAAGTGATGTGAAAGAGTGTTCTTTGTGCATCGGATTCACCTATTTCCCTTTATTTCTTTTTGAATGTACTATACACACGCGCGCGCGCCTATTTTTATAAATAAAAGAGAATCCGAATTAGTACTTCAAATCCCAAATTGATAACCCTTGGTCATACAAAATTGAATCAATATCTGATTTTTTTCATTTCTTTAATGACCAAAACAAAAAAAAGAAAGTACGGTCATACAAAATTGAATCAATATCTGATTTTTTTCATTTCTTTAATGACCAAAACAAAAAAAAAAAAGAAAGTCACTAATAATTTGGACCAAAGTATTAGTAAAAAGCACACACCATTCAATAATATAAAAGCTTCTGATCTCTACAATTATGATCATGAGTACCGAAGAATTCATGAATACAGGTAAATTGCATATACATAAAAAAGCGTTAGACTACAAAAACAGGCCCTATATTCATCTTTTCTTCTTCTATCTCTAAATCATCATAAAATTACACACCAAAAGATCCATCACAAGCTAGACTGCAGTAACTAATTATATCCTCTCACATTGCATAAAGCTAAGGTAGTTTTTGAAAATTAAAACCAAAAAAAACAAAAAAAAAAAAACAAAAGGCAGAAGCCAAATGTATCCTATTGGTTTTGTTAGTTGTGATGAGCAACTCCAAACAGCATTTCATGGAATAAAAGAGAGAGAAGAGAAAAAAGAAAAATGCATTGCTAGCCTCTTGTTCTCTTTCTCTCCTCTCATTTTCTTCTGACAAAAACTTAGGTAATTTATATCACCAAAGAAACTATGTTCCAAGTTGTGTCTCTGAGATCTCTAATGAATTACCAGGATCCTTCACCAATCATACCAGTCCAATACCCAGAAGAAGATGGATTATTCCCAGCTGCATGTTCTTTATTTTCTTCTGGAATCTGCTTCACATCTCCAAAAGGAAACAACAACCTTCCTCCACCTGCATTAATATTATTATCATCACTGTTCTCTTGATGATGATGATGAACACTACCATATCTGCTTCCTCCTCGAAGCCCTTGATGATTATCCAATACTGAAAATCCAAGGCTTCCTGGCTTAACCTCATGCATAATGGGACTTATAAACCCACCAGAAGCTGGGAAAAGCACATTATTATTATTTGAGTTTGGCACCATCAGTATTGGATTATGAACAAAAGCCTGACTATTATTATTATTCATGCCTGCTCTTAGAAGCGCGAAAGCAGAAGTAGAAGAAGTTGAAGAAGAAGAAGAGCTTTGATAAGGAAGCCCATGATGATAATTGTCCACATTAATAGGTGGGAAAGTCAGATTAAGATCTTGGCCTCCTTGCATTAACAATTTAGGGTTCTGAGAAGAAGTACTTGTTGTTGGTGGATTCAAGTCAGGAAGAACCTTTGTTGTTGATGAAGATGAATTAGGATTATTACTGAAGAGCTTCTTGTTCTTTCTGGAACCTCCACCAACAGGGACATTCCTGAGGGACCCACCTTCAGTCCAGTACCTTCTGCAGGTCTTGCAGAAATATCTGGGTTGTGTGAGGCTATAGTTGTTGTAGTAGCAGAACTTTGTGTTTGTTGAATTGCATCTTGGACAGTTCAGTTGTTCTTGGGGCCTTACCTTCTTCTCTCCTCCTAACCCTACTACTTCTTTTGTGCCTGAATTGTTATTATTATTGTTGCTTCCTTCTATAATATTCCTTTCCATCTCCTTTCTCAATTCGATATTTCACCTCCTGAAAAATTCGAAAAAAGAAACTAAAGCTATATGACAAGAATATAATTCATCATGGTTAGGTTCAGAGAGTATGGAAGATTGAGAAGATAATCTATTGAGAAAGCCAAAAAAAGAAAGAGGGAGATAATTAATCAATAGAATAAAAAATTTAGCATCTTGTTTAATTTTCTCTTTTATCATCATCTGATGAGCGAAAAGGTGATTTAAAGAGGAGATAATAAAAAGTTTCAGTGCCTTTGTATTTGGGACCAGATTAGAGAAAATATCAAAGATATATACACTCAAAGAGGATCTTTAAAACTTAGCAGAAAGCGATTTTCTTTTATGTGTGTGTGTGTGTCAGCTTTTTGAACAAACCCTAGAATCTAGAATAAATGCTCAGAACTCAGAAGAACCGGTAAAGACCTGAAAAATTAAAATCCACCCACCTGAGGCTGTACTGAGCAACTCATATACATGAATGAATTCTGAGCAGAAAAGGAAGAGATAAAAGCAAAGAGATGACTTCAGGGAGAGGGGGGGGGGGGAGAGAGAGAGAGAGAGAGAGAGATCACCTTATTGTTTGTCTGATGAAGCTTCAGCTTTGTGGCGAGAAAGAATGTTTCAGTTCGTTTGTGGGATGGCTTTATGTGTTGTTGGCTTTACTTTATGAATGATGCCATGGAAAAAAGAGAGAAAAAGGAGAAAGAGAAAGAAAAAGAGAGAGTGAAGAAATGTGTTTGTTTTGACTCTACTTGCAATAATAATAATAATAATACCACTTTATTAGTCACAGTTTCTTTATTTATCAGTCCTTTATAGGGTTTGTTTATTCCTTTATTTATTTCTATCTGGGTTGATCGTTAATGCTTTTCTTTTTATTTTTTTAATATTAATTAATTAAATGCAATTCTTAATTATAGGTCTCCCTTTTTCTTTATTTAATATAATAATTTATTAGTTGCGTGGAATAATGAGTGTGTGGGGGGACTATTGGCTCTTTTTTGAACGTACGATCTGGACTCTTTGCTGTGTTCAATCGTCAAACCATCTTTTTCTTTCTAATCAATCAATTAATTAAATTAAAGCACCATTCACGAGCACTGAGAAAATTGAACGTGAGGTTAATTTAATCTGAAACATCGGATTTGATTGCTTCATATATACTTTAATTACATACTTTCATTCTCAAAAACCCCTTTTTTTCGATCCATTAATGTAATCTCCTCTCTATGTTTAATTTCAAGCAGTTACATCCCAGCTAGGGTTTGCTTACAACCTAATCAAGTACGTTCATTTTACTTCATATTTGTCTTTTTTTCCTAACTTGGATCCATTGTCTCTAATCATAAAGTTCATCAGAGAGAATTGTGAATCACAATTTAACAGTCAGGCCAACTGTAATAAGCCCCATATATCGAAAACCTCGTAAATGAATTGCCATTTATAAGTTTAAGAGACCAATATTCACGAGAAGGCTACATAAGGATTTTGACACCAACGTCGGCTCTTAAACAGGGTCTCATTGTTTTGAGATTTCCCTTGTGTAGTTTTTAATCAGTCTAAGGAGCTCTCCCTTTGAATTTATGATCATGACACTAATATACTTTCTTTTATTCAATTAGGTACATTGATAGTATGATTGAACAGACCTTAATTCATATTTCTTTGATTAATTACATGATACCAAATCTACTTGCAAATCTAAAAATATATTGATGGAGTGCTTACGTTATTAAGAAAAATGCGGGAACCTAATTTTCATGTGGAAAATCTGTCAAATGCTTCGATGGTGACCAACAAGATTGCTTGGGAGACTTGGCAAGCACCAGAAAGGCTTAGGTGAAACCAACTTGATAGTGCTCAATTATATATATATATATATACATGCTTGTTATAAAAATTAGCCACCACATTTAAATAATGCAAATATACATACAAGAACAAAACACGTGTAAAATTAATATATATTTAATTGCTAAATATGATGAACTACTGAGAGAAGAGAATAGCCAGATTTAAAAGTGTATAGTGAGGTTTTCTTATTTCATTGAGTGTGGAAACTAATTAATCATTAAAATTTAAATAAAAAAGTGATGGAAAGGTCTATTGATTTTTTTTTTTTCTTTTGGACGATGAAATATCATTGGGAAAATAAGTGACAAGTCTTTGTTTAAAACTTTTATTCGTAAGAAGGACCAAATATATTTTTATACATAAAAATTATTGATACTCCAATTCAGATTCTTCAAACCAATCTCGATATCAATGGGATTGTCGATTAAATTAAGGAGTATGAGGATTCGTAGTATGGAATGATAATGTTGAAGAATTTTCTTCAGATATGATATGAGAAGTAAACCATTATATTCGTTGATAGACAACATATATGCTTTTTCTAAGAAAAGCTTCTTTAATGATGCATCCTAAAATGAGCTACAACGTTTGCTTTATGAGCCATAATGATGTCCATTCTCAATCCCTATAAATTACATTATGAGAAATCATGAATTCCAAATTAAATATATAATCATACATACCAAAGGAAGTGGGAAAGAAGGAGGCCAAGTTGAAGCAAATATTAGTAGCCGACAATAAACGACAAAAAGTGATTGAGATGGGGTCCTACAATGTAAATAAATGGGTTAGGGGATGGGAGAAAAAGAAAGAAACAGAAGAGTTTGTTTAAAATAAAATTGGGTGGTTTCCAAGTTGTTTCCGAGAGTATACTTAATGCAAAATACCACATTCAGTGTATGTTAAAAATAACTTTTATTGGTTATATAAATCGAATGACACTGTCATACTCTATCAACAGTTGAATGTTTGATAGATTATTAATCAAAAAGTAATGTTCAATAATTTCATTTATGGTTATTTGGGTCTTCCTCCACTCATTCTCAGAAGAATCCTTACTATCTTATCTAGTTTTATTATCAACGCCTCCAACAGGTTTTTTTTTTTTTTTTTTTACATATCCGAACCATCTTGAACTATTTTTTATAAGGTATTAAAACTCGGACTGAGTATTGAACCAGTCGGGATACTGGGTTAAGGGTCAGTAAGTCAGACCGGGGCCAAACCAAAGTTGAAACAGGACCAAACCGGTGAGAAATTGAAGATTTTAGGCTTATAGTATGAAATTCTAAAGGAAAATTTTTTTATTTTTTTTTTCCTTTTAAAATTGTAACCCGGACCGGACCAGGAACCGGACTGATCTACAGGCCGGTTCACCGGTTTCCAGGCCGGACCGGCCGGTCCGATTCGGGTTACACAACCCTAATTTTTTATCACTTTCTCTTTAATAGAGGCCACCCCAATGCTTCCTTGTATAAATAAGTTCATCATTACAAATCTAATATTTTATTGTATAACTGAGCAACAATCTCAACATCTTCATTCTCTTATTATCTCTTTAAAACCCAACAATTAGCTAGCACACTACTTCCGGTCTTTAATATAAGAGCCAGTTAATTTTTTTTAAGAGATTAAAAAAGCTAAATAAGTTACATTAAAATATTTATATTTATCGTTTTTCTCCAAATTAATTTTCCTGACTTATAAACCGATATATAACTTAATGATACACGCCGTTTGTTATGATTAAGAATTTATTTAATTAGTTTCATTAATCTCTCCAAAAAAAAGTCAACTGACTCTTATATTAAGGATTGGAGGGAGCAACATATAACATTGTTGATGTTATAATAATTCAATAAATTTTTTACAGGAAAAAAAAAATAAAGATAAAAGGAGAAGATGAATATGGGTGGGAAGGAAGGTGGGGTGAGGTGCGGTGTTTGGAATTTTGGTCATTTTGGATTGAGATGTGAAGGCCAACCAATGAGCCTCAGAATCTCAGTGACGCTCTGCTTTAGATGTTGTGACCTCTTCCCCTTTGAATAATCCTCCTCCTGAATATTACACCACACCCATAATTAACCTCAATTTCAAAAAAAAAAAAAATCCCTCCTAAGTTGTCAAACCTGCAAATTTAAGTGAAATCCTGATAGTAACGTAAAATTATATTATATACTTGAATCGTATACTCATAAGAGTTTATTACTTTTATTAAAAAATAAGTATTAATAGTGTCCAATTAAATAATTAAAATATTAAAAATGATGACAATTTGATTTAAATATATTTTAAATAAAATAATTGAAATTTAATCCATTAACATTCATAATTTATTAGACTCAACAATTTTTTTTTATAAAATTCATAAATAAAGTCACCGGGCATGATCAAATTGAAAAAATCAGCACAAGTTTAAAAACGACTTAACACAATTTTTTAAACTAGAAATGTGAAAAAAGGGGGTAAATTCAGTGTTTAAACTCATAAGTTTGGCCGAGTTTATAACTATCACAAAGCTTAAGAGTGACTCAACGCAATTTTATAAGATAAAAAAGTAAAAATAATAAATTCAGAGAGTCAACTCGTAATTAAATTTAACAACAATGCTCCCTCTAGTTCTTAATATAAGACTATTTACCTAAGTTGATTATATTAAGAAAATTAGTTAAATTAGTTCATATGATATGATTTTATAAAACACCCTAGTTATCTTCCTTAATTGAATAATTCCCCAATTCCTTCTCTTTCTTAATTATTGTTGATGGAGCATCAATATGGGTAAATTAGAAAAAGATTAATAAATATGAAAAAATATATTTTATATTTAGGACCAAGATCAACTCCCAAATATGTTCTATATTAAGGACTAGATGGAGTATAACTTTTACTTTTTTTATTTTAACTATCAATTTTGGTTTTTAAATTTGATTGGAAATCTCAATTTCTATAATTGCCTAACTCAAGATAAATTAGTCTTCATAATTTTGTTTATACGAAATAACTTTATTTTTATAATTTTTTAAAAAATATTCAACTTAAAAAAGTCTAATACCAATGGTTGGGTCAAATAACACTCTTTAATTAACAGTGTGGTGTGGGATCGATATTTGATAATTAAAAAGATAATTTGATTGTTATCTTCATCTATTTTTTTTGGGACCTGAAATCTTCATTTAAAATATTTAAATTTAACCGAATAATAATGGATTTAAATAGTTGTATAAAATATTATTTAATCTTCTTGATTTTTTTGTTTGTTTGTTTAATTTGTGGGATATATAGGACAAGTAGGAGAGTCTAGAGTATATAGTCAAGTGTTTGGACGTGCATGAGATAAAGAGAGAACATACAAAATTATATGCTAGTATTAAAAGCGAAATGAAAAGGAACATATATAACAAAAAAATCAGTATTATAAAATTTATTTAGCTTTGTTTTATTGTTAACTTATCGTCCCTGTTATTAAGATTATTGACTTGCATCAAATCATCAATTTGGAACCTTCAAACTCAATTTATATTATATTAGTTTAATCTCTTGTCAAACTAAATCATAGTCCGAAATTGGTGTGAGCGTGATTTCAGAACAATCATTAGCTTATTTGGTCATTAACTAATTCTATGATATTTCGAAGAAAAATTCTTGCCTTAAATATTGGGAGCCTTTACTTCTTTTTCTTGTGTTTATCTTTTAAACTAATATACTACTATAATTAACTTTGACGATGAGGAATTTCATTCATAACTTTCAAATGTTCACTGAACTTTGCTCCTATATATATTGTAAGCATATATAACTTCACTCCTTTTGCATTAATTATTTATTAAATAGGTTTCTAAATGCGCGTATTTATTTGCATGTCTACTTGTGAAATAAAAATATTAGATTTCGAGGAAATATAGATTATCTTTTGGAGATTATTCTAATGTCGTTTAATCATGTCCATGAGTGAATATTTTAATGTTGTATTATTATTTTATTATTAACCTTTTTACGTATTTGATTGTTTTTTTTTATAACTCAAACACTATTATAGTACCTTTTTATGTATGTGATTAGAGCTAAATAGCTAGAGTGACAAACGCACACTTATTTGTATTATTATCTTGTCATAATTTAACTAATTATAATTAGATTAAATAATCCAATTTATCTAATCAATGACGTGTCACATAACATGCTATAGTTTCTGCTTCGGCCAATTTTATCAATATCCTTCAAGTTCTATAACTTTTTTTTATAAGCATATATATGTCCTCTTATTGAAATAGCCCTATTTGAGGTATAATCGAACATTAAATATGGCACCCCTCTTAATGGGTATTCGAAACTTGGTTTGTTATATTTTGAGTAATTAATCCTTTCTGTCAAAATTAAACCCGTTGGTTATAAACATGAATGAAACATAACGGTTGACATATGAATAGCAAGTGTGAGGCTGAGACCAAAAGATACCACTCCAAGCAATAACATATCTTCCTCATGCTCACGCGCGTCTCCAATATGCCAACTAGCACGAGCTTGAAGACAATGTCATGCATACCCAAACACAAGTCCCTTATTTGATGAGTTCTTTTTTTTTTATTTTTATATATATAAAAATTTAAGTGAGTTGAATCTTAGAGCCCACCAGGGCTAGGACATGCCTCTGAACTCAAAAAAACACTTGCAGATCGCCTATCAACAAAGTCTTGATATCAGTGAGATTCGAACCCACAAACTTACAATTATGAACCAACCTCTCTACTAACTGGACTAACTTTTATTAGCTATTTGATGAGTTGAAGAAACTACGACCTACAACAAACACAGTCAACAAGCTGAAGTAAATAGGGGACAAAAAAGAAGCAATCGTTGAACTTCATGAACAATTGAGACTTCCAATGTACCAAACTTCCGAACAATTTTTGCAAGGGAATAAGATTGGTTAAAAAGCCCAAATTGGATTTCCCAACCATATTCTGAGTTCTGACTATTCAAGAGGATCACAACCGCAGACGGACAAAAACGTGGTTAAAATTCTTTGTTGCTTTTGGATCTTTAAAGCCTTCAAAACCAACACCACAAACAAAAAGTGGCCTCTCTAAATGAAGGTATTAAAACCCGGACCGGGTATTGAACCGGTCAGGGTATTGGGTTAAGGGTCAATGGGTCAAACCAAAATTAAATCGGGACTAAACCGGTGAGTAATTGAAGATTTTAGGCTTATAGTATGAAATTTTTAAGGAAAAAATTAAAAAAAAAAATTTTGAAAATTGGGACCCGGACCGGACCGGTCTACTGACCGGTTCAGCGGGTTCCAAGCCGGACTGGCCGGTCCGGGTCTGAGAACCCTGCTCTAAATACAAAGAAGCAATCTTGACTAGGAATTCTTAATTAGTGAGAGTCATCAGCTCGCGTTGACTATATCCCTCAATCATTCTTGATGTTTGAGATGGTAATCATTTGTGACTTGATACATCAGACGTCCCATACAAGGCCACATGTATGGGTGATTGGGTTGATTCATTCCCCTTGTAGATTTTGGTGTTGGGTTTTAATTTAAATATGATGTGATTGTCAGCTTAGAATGGTTATATATAAGGCAGAAATATCTTCTGTAACTCCAACTTGCAACGTTGTTATCATGTGAGCTTTGAGTGATTGAATACCTTATGCACACTTGGAAAGAAAAAGAGTGGTTCAGCTTAAGAATAAATTGGAGGGGATAACAATGATGGTAATGCAGATAAAACGTGTACGATTATGGTGAATAGCTAATGCAATGTAGTGAATAGCTAAAGAAAGACAAAAATTTCGGAAGCAAAATTGGACTTTAACTCAAATTAAAATGAGAGTTCTATACAGCTGGAAAAAAAAAAGACAAGAATTCAATTCAATAAGCTAAGGAAGAGGGAATCCTGTGCTAAATGTAAACGAGACACTTAAAAAGACTTTTACGTATAAAAGATGTGTCCATCCAACATTCTTGGTAGCAGCTTCTCAATTGGTTGAATTTAAGAACTGCCTCTTAATATACAAGATTTTCAGAGTGTCACTACTTAAAGAAAGAAACTCGGAATTGATTACAAAAAAAAAAAAAAAAAAGAGTAGATCGAAACCTTCAAATTATAAAAAAAAAAAGAAAAAAAAAAGCATATTACGTATGATTCACCTATGGGCGTGTTTGGTTCTTATTAGACCCGGTGTTTTAAATTACATACAATTTTAAAACTAAATCATATCATTCACAACTTGTAACAATGGATATGGACCATTCCCTAGTTGGTAAACAGAGACTTAATTTTCGGTCAAACAAAAACAGAGACTTAATACCAAAAAAAAAAGCAAAGAATATTTCCACATTTCAGGCATACTAACAACTAGCTCTAAGTTGTATAACACAACAAAAACATAATCATGCAATCAGTTTTGCTTCATCAGCTCCAGGAATTACAATGTCAAGCCTCATCATGGGTTTGTACTCGTCAGGAATCTCTGCCCCGGCTTGCATGCACACTTCAACCACAGCCGAAGCCTTGCCGTAGAATCTTTTCAGAGCACCACTCATGGGAGGTCCCACGTTATCTCTCACATGCCACACATAGTTTGGAGGAAAAACTTCCTCAGTCTAGCTGGCCGTACTACCTTGATTAAATCTGTGTTGGCGGCGCTTCCCACTTATTATATGCAAACAATTCTTCTTCCAAAAGGACTTCTGGATTATTTGAAAAAACGAAGTAGAAGCTTCCTATGGGGTGAAGAGGAACTTGGAAGGAAACTCCACCTTGTTTCTTGGGACCAGATAACAAGGGACATGGTTGATGGTGGCTTGGGAATCAGGAACCTAGCCAAATAGAATGAAGCCTTTATTCTAAAGTTGTGCTGGAACCTTACTTGTAATACTGAAGCACTATGGGTAAAGGTCCTTTGAGGTAAATACAAATGTGGGAACATTGCTCTTCCTAAAGTGACAAAGAGACATGATGCTTCCCAGACTTGGAGGAGTATATGAAAAGTATGGTCTACCTTCTGGGATGGTCTTGGTAAGAAGATTTGGAATGGGTTGTCAACATATTTCTAGTTTGAGAACTGGTTGGAAATGAATACTCCTTGATTGACTTTATTCCTGAAAGAGAAGGTCGAGTTAATAGAGATGAGAAAATATCAGATTTTGTGGATTAGGTTGGTGAATGAGACCGAAATAAGATGCTTCGCTAGTTGCCTAGACACATTGTTGATACAATTACTGTTGCACATCCACCCTGAGAGGAGAGAGGACAAGACAAATTTTATTGGCAGCCATTTAGTGAGGGGGCTTTTTCTGTTCAAAATGTATACCATTTTCTTTTTGCAGCTGCCAACTGTAGGGGAAACAATATTTGGAAACTTATATGGAGGTGGATTGTCCCTAAGAAGATCAAATCCTTTATATAGCTTTTTTTCCATAGTAGAACACATACCGCTCAACTTAGACAGCGTAGGGGTATTTGCATGACGACACACTGCCCTTTTGGTTGTGAAGCGAAAGAAGACTCAATGAACCTCCTGAGAGACTGTAGCAATGCAATGGAGAGGTGGAAATCTGTGGTATCTTCAACTAAATGGAATAGCTTTTCAGCTTTACAGGGAGCTCATTGGGTCAAATGGAACCTTCTTCATGAAGCAGGCATGGCACATACCAAGAAGATCCAATGGGCAACTCTGTTTGGATATGTCTGTTGGGATGTCTTGGTGTAAAGATGTAATAGATTGTTTTTTGGGGGGGGGGGGCACTAGAGATTGAATCATGTAATGCTAACAATAGTTTCTTTTGTGCTTGTCTAGACTAGGAATTGCTAGCGCATTGTAATTTTTACAGGTCAAGATTAGATGTGACTGACAAGGAGCAAAATACAAAGAGTGATTATGTGGTGTTTGAAGTTATAGCCGGTAATTCGGGCCGGAGCCCGCCAGCCCATTTTTTTTGGCGGGTTCAGGCCAATGAAATGGTAGCCCATTTAATTTCAGGCTAAGGGCTACAACGGGTAGGTCCACGGGTTGGAGTTTTTTTTTTAAAAAAAATTCTTATAAAATAAATCCAAATACCCTGATTGTCTTTCCTCTGATGCTGTGTTTAACTACTTCCTAATGCTTTTTATTTGACAATTTTATTTTTAAATTATATTTCTTTATTCTACTATTATTAAATTTAAAAGAGATGTGTTTATATGTTTTTGTGATGTGAGTAGATGAAAAAAAAAAAAGGAAAGTAAGAATGAAATTGGCTTCCTAACACAAATGTATAAAAGAAAAGAAATGTTATGTGAATGGGTGAAAGAGAAAGAGAGTGAAAATTTAAAAAAAAAAAATGAGGAATGAAATTAAAAAAAAAAATAGGCGGGCTAGCCCACCAACTCGCCTTGTCGGGTTTTACTAGCCTGCGAAGGGCCGGGTTACACCAGTCTGCCCCGTTTGGCCCGCAACCCGAGGTAGGCTGGCACACAACCAGCAGGCCAGCCCGAATTCCCAGTACTACTTGAAGTGGATAGATCAGTGATGATGGATGGCTGAAGTAGATGTGGAGGAGTTATTCGCGACCAAGAGGGAAACTGGATATGTGGTTTTAGCAGCAAGCTAATCTCAATTCTACCAGTGATAGCTAAGCTTATAAGGATAATTTATGGACTCAACCTATGCTATGCTAGAGGCTATAGAAAAATTTGTCTTTTCTCTGATTGTTTGGAGGCCATAAACTTGGCCACCCAGGGGTGTGGCAACCACCACCCCTTTAAAGACATTGTAGATAAAATTAGATTATTCATTTGCAGAGATTGACACATTGTATTCAGCCATCTCTATAGGGAGAATAATAGTTTTGCTGATTATCTTGCTAAGATTATCAACAACCACCTTCTAATAAGGAGACAATTATTGATGAAGGATCTTAAGTTTGATTGTTCTTTGTGATGCTCATGTATTGAGTCAGTAGACTTCGTTTTTATTCCAAAAAAGAAAAACAAGAAGAAGAGCAGATCGGAACCTTCAAATTATGACGAGCATATTACATATGTTTCACCTATGGACGTTTTTAGTTCTTATTAGACATGGCGTTTTAAATTACATACAATTTTAAAACTATATCATATCATTCACAACTTGTAACAATGGATAGGGACCATTCTAGTTGCTAAACAGAGACTTATTTTTCGGTCAAAAAAAAAAACAATGAATATTTCCACATTTCAGGCATACTAACAACTAGCTCTAAGTTGTATAACCCAACATGAACACAATCATGCAATCAGTTTTGCTTCATCAGCTCCAGGAATTACAATGTCAAGCCTCATCATGGGTTTGTACTCGTCAGGAATCTCTGCCCCGGCTTGCATGCACACTTCAACCACGGCCGGAGCCTTGCCGTAGAATCTTTTCAGAGCACCACTCATGGGAGGTCCTGCAGGATCTCTCACATGCCACACATAGTTTGGGGGGAAAACTTCCTCCACTGTTGCATCTTGCCAACCATGTTTCCCATCCCTCCATTGATGTTTGAATGCCCCACAAAGCTTGGCATTGTGGCCCCATGGCCCCACATGAACCTCTGAACAATATCCACACGCCTTAACCGAGTATTTCTTCATCAACGTCCTCACTCCCTTCCTGACAGTTTCATACGTGTCGATTGTTTCCTGGGCGATCCTAGGTAACTCAGACAATTCTGGGGTTGGAAATCGGTCGCAGGCTTGGTAAGTATCAAAGTCAATAACTGCAGAGGGATCTGCAGAGCGCCATGGCTTAGGTTCTTCAACATAGCCACCTCTGTCAATGACTCTCTTCCCTAGCATTCTTATAGGTTTGGTCCTTCGACGTGAAGGATACTCTGGTATGTCCACACCAGCTTGAATGCATAGCTCCACAATGGCTGGAATCCGATCATGATCAAACCGCGTCTCATGCTTGATGCGCCGACCAAAAGGATCATAGAGATGATATGACTCCACAGGGATTAGTATATCATTGATGGAAGCCTTGACCCATGCATGAAAACTATGACGCTGTGCACTGGTTGGGCCAAGGCAATTCTGGATGTGGTGAACTGAGTGGCCCACGTGAACTTCTGAACATTCACTGCATGAAACATTGGCTTAAATCATAAACTTTTACGTTGAAATTATAGTTATTTGACTAGAAGAAAAGGCAAGCAATTAGGACTCGAAACAAAATTTTGGAAGTGTGCACTCTCGTCCAAGGAAAAAAAAGGTGTAAACAGTCTACCTACAGCCATGTACAGGAATAATGTGCAAGAGCTGTCCAAGACCTTTAATTAGCATTTTCCAAGCATCAAATACTTCATAGGCAACAGGAATTAGGTCTGGCACAAGCAATCCATTCTTTGGAGGCTCAAGGGGCTTCTCTATTCCCATTTCTGCAAGTTTTTTGTCCTCCCTTGCAGCTTGCTTGATCTCCTTAATGGGAATAGGGTATGGTTTTTTCTTTTTCTTAGGTAACACGGGCGGGAAATCAACATTTTGGGGTATCCTTCTTCTTTCCGCAGGTTTATAGCCTCTGGGCTTTTGACTGGCACACAGAAAACTTCCAGGTAGTGTCAATCCACCCTTGTAAATTTGTTCACATCCTAACTGCAATAGAGGTGAAATCCAAGTTTAAGTGGGACAATAACAGTTTGAGTTCCAACAAAGTTGTTGGAAAGATAGACTGAAGTGAGAAAATAAATAAGAATTTTTCCAGCAATTTCCTTAATTGGTTAATATTAAGAGTAATGCCAGCGGTTTACTTTTCAGAATAAAAACGATTGCAGACAAGGAAAACTTTTATAACCTCTATCAGTCACATTAGAAAGTGAGCCAAAATCCTTAACAAGGGCAGCTGAAATTTGCAGTAGTGACTTTTCACAAGCTAGTATACCAAAATTTCAACATAGGAAACATGATGAACCTATATCTTGTGAAAACCAACAAGCATAACTAAAACATAAGTAGTTCATTTAAGAAAAATTTAATTGAAAAGGCACAAAAACCTTCAATCCAATAGCATATGATTCAGAAGATGAAAGTTGTGGCCTCAAAAACTCCATGCCTGGGCGACCATCTGCACATTGAAAGTTCAATCACAAGAAGTAACATGGTAGGTAAAAAATGCACAAGCTTTTGGCATTTCAATCCTGATATACCAATTATAATAGTTTGGGCAGAGTCACCAGAGGGGTTAGACTATAAAATACCACAGTGCAACAATCTAGTTCTGACGTATAGTTCAAATCTAGCTTTGGATCAGTTTGAGACAGAGATATAATATACTTTATACGTTTCACTTTTCTCACTATTTTATCAATATTTGAAGTGGGAGGAGAATAGTGAATGGATCACTTGCCAAAGAAGCATGTGCTAGTCAAGACTGATGTATATTCAACTAAACAGCTGGTAGCCGTGCCAGCAAGGGAAAACAGCAAAAAGTTGCTATAATATAGTATACTGTTCAAGCAAAACCAAATTATTCATCTGTTCCCGGTAGTCTGTAGAAGACCTGAAAGAAAAATTCCTATCGTTGTGCATGAAACCTTTATATTGCAAAAGGTTACAAGATAATCTTCTACAATACTTCTCTGATTCTTAATATAAAACATATTTAGGGAGTTAATTTTAGTCCTAAATATAAGACGTAATTTTCATATTTGTTAATTTCCCCCCCTAATTTACTCCTATTGATGCTCCCTCAACAATAATCAAGAAGGAGAGGGAATTAAGGAATTAAGAAAAATGACTAGGTGTTTTAGAAAATACATGTCGTATTAACTAACTTAACTAACTTCCTTAATTTAATCAATTAAGTAAAAATGTCTTATATTAAATACAAGAGGGAGCATTAAGTTTCTCAACAAGATAAAGCTCTTTCAGATTTCATCTCAAACTTCTACCATTCTACTGAAATGGTACATTATAACTAACTGGAAATGAAGTGTTGAAAGAGTAAAGAAAAATCTCATAGTAGTGGCAGCAATGAATAAGAGCATAATAACATATTCAGTATTTCCACACATTAATTTATGTTGGTCTGCTGGGCACGGAAGCTTAAGTGGTTTCTTACCCACATTAACTAGAAGCTATGACAATATAAAAGGAAAATATAACTCACTTTTATAAGATGAATTCCATAATGAAGAAGAAACTACTGGCGGCCTCTGAATCATCTATAATAGTATCCTGTTCAGTGAATTTTCAATAGGAAAAAAATGTCAATTACAACGAAAAATAACCTGGATTCTCAAATTTGAATACAATTATAAGCACTAACTGTCAAGAGACTGAGGGATTGACGGTCGACGGTGACGGTCGAAGCTCCTGGAAGACGGTGACGGACTGACAGACGGTCGAGGGAAGCTTCTGGGTATTTGGGTGCTGGATGCTGGATGAAGGAGGCTGAGATTTTTTTTTTTTTTTTGGTACAGGGAAGAAGAAGTAAGCTGAGTGGAAAGTCATGATTTCTTGAGGACGTGGGCCACGCTAACCGTGGTTCTGGTAAGGCTAGGCCCACTTCCTACTAAATAGCCCATTGGACCAAAGAAATCGCCATTAGCTATATATATTTCTTTATATTTTTTTTTCAAAAAAGGTAAATGTTTAATTATGATAATTATTTGTATGTTGAGTAAAGAATTATGCAGAACTAAAGCAAACTTAGACCAACGGGATTGAATCTAGTGAAATGAATTAATCCCTCACAATATGACAAACTAATATTCGAATTTCTATTAAGAAATGTGCCCGTAATATTTAATATCCGACCATACTTCAAAAGGGATTCCTTAATAGCAGGTTACATTTGCCTAAAAAAACTGAAACAATTATTAAATATTCTTAAAGAGATGATGGCATATGATGGGAAAAATTAAAATCTAAATGAAACTGATAAAGTTTAAATCATTTAAATCTGATATCCACTTTATTATCAGCAACTACCAACCAAGTTGACTAATGGCGCCACCAAGTGGTTTGGTTATTTAGGGTATTGCTTGTGTATTTGAGTAAACTTTGTGGCCTGCATTTTCATTTGCTAATGATGGCGCAAATTTTTATTTGAAGCAAGAAAATAGTGATGGTGGACAAACCAGCTACAATTTCTCGAACGTGCTCAAAAATCAAATGAGGTGAGGTAATTATTGTTTTTGTTAGGTTTTATGTCCAAATCGTTCTGATTTTGAAAACCCCATTCATATCTTCTATGTTCATGCCATTGCCACGCATCAAAATATTTCCTTATCTTCAAATTTGTCTTTTTGTATCACCAGCTAATTCTAAGTCCACCTAAACTCAAAACATGCACGCATATATAGAGAGAGTTTGTATAAAAAATAATTCATATTATTCGATTTAAAATACTCTCTTTGATTCTTAATATATGACATATTTGAAGAATTAATATTAATCATAAATATAAGACATATTTTTCATAGGGGAAAAGATAAAAAAAAATACAACTTGAACTTTAAAATCACAAATTAATTTTTTTGATAATAAAAGTAATGAGATTGATAAAAAGAGTATAATAATTGATAACTCAGATTTTTGAAAAATCATTGATTTATGATTTTAAAGTTCAAGTGGTATTTATTTATCTTTTTTTCTTTTTCATATTTGTTGATCTTTTCTTAATTTACATAATTAATGCTCCATCAACCATAATAAGGGATGATAGGGAAGGAGCGGGACAAGGAAGATGACTAAGGTTTTTAAAAAAATATATTTCATATTAACTAATTTAACTAATTTTCTTATTAAATTAGATAAATATGTCATATATCAAGGATTAAAGGGATTAATCAAAAATACTAGTTCATCATATACTACATACGATATATGCTTCACTAATTAAGCTAAGCATATTGACCAATGGGCAAGTATGGTGCATATTATTAATATATGCCAATTTAATTAGTTGTATATATAAAGAGGCATTCCTAGCTAGTTAATTGTTCTGACTTTAAGTAGCCAACTACCAAAAATAAAGCAGGCACGTAAATAGAAGGGCCCTCATGAGCGTTAGAGATATAAATGGAAGCAAATCACTTCACTGTTCACAGATTTGGGGGGGGGGGGGGTAACGTACCGTGTGTAATTAAAGAGACATAGTGAAGAGTACACATAATAATAGAGGATTAAGTAGTGGTCTGTGGTTGGTGTTTATTGATGCTCATAAAATGACATACTTAACGGTTTTTTTTTTTTTTGTTAATGGGGATGATAATTGGAAAAATTATTTTAGAAAATCATCACATATATCTTATAAGTAACTAATATAACTAAGTTTTTTTAATATTTATAAATTACTCCCTTCGCTCATGAATATAAAACATAATTATGTAATTTGATTAAATTAAAGAAGTTAGTTAATATATCAGACACTTTTTAAAATATCATAGTCATCTTGTTTAGTTCCTTATTTCTTTCTTCTCTTTAATTATTGTTGAGAAAGCATCAATAGAAGTAAATTAAAAAAAAGATTGATAAGTATGATAAATAAGTCATACATTTAGGATAAAAATAAATTCTTTAAATATATATCATATTAATTATTAAAGACAAGAGGGAGTAATTATTCATAGCGTGTGTGTGTATTGGAAAGGGAATTTAGCCTATATATCTAAGAGCGAATGGAGAATATGTATGTATGTATGTATGTATGTATGTATGTATGTATGTATGTATGTATGTATGTATGTATGTATGTATGTATGTATGTATATATACATATACATATATATATATATATGGCATGGTTGGGTTGGTGCTGAAAATGGCATGGTTGGGTTGGTCGAAGTTCTTTTTCTTCCTTGTGTATGAATTGAATTGGATGAGAAATTATCAAAATTGGCGGGTTCCATAATCCCACGTCCATAGGTCCGTATGCCTTCGTACGACCGGTCTTCTTGCCCTAATAATTTTGGGCATGAAACTTGAAATTTTTGGGTCATAATTTTCATCGTTCAAAGCATAAGAATTTCACATTATTATTATTTGCATACACACTATGATATTGTGATGATCACAAAACCCAAAGGAAGAATCCATCTTAAAATATCAATCTATTGGGAGGGAAAGCCTCTTAAACTTTTAAGGCCTCCTGTTGATCAAAACCTCCCGTGAGTAGTCCTTTCGTTAAACATCGAGCTTTCAACGAAAGCGCCAATATGATGATCATAAGATCAAAGAGAGAACTCATCTCAAAAGACTAATCTATTGAGAGGAACAATCTCTTGAACTTATAAACCCCACTTTACTTATAAGATTTCCTGATATGAGACTCATCACAATATCTAAAATATTGTTAATTTAGACATGCTTTTTTCCTTGGTATGACATATAAGTTAGACATTATCACGTGTTAGGAATGAAAAGGGATTTAGGCAGAAGTTTAAAATGCAATGATAATAAAATTTATGGTGGCAATTCGACTGGGTTACAAAAAGCAGCTACAAATTCACCATTTTAACCGCTACAAATGAGGAAATTTTTTGTAATGTAGTCAAAATGTTTTTGTCAAAAAAAAAAAAAAAACAGGGAGCCAGCTTTTGGGATAAAATTATAAATTATTAATTACTTTGACAATTAGTAAAATTACTTTACTATAATGCATGGAATGCAGGTATATGTCTTATCTAAACATAAGTTAATTAAAATATATTTTATATTATAAATTATTCCATTGCACGAAATACTAATATATGTATAATTATTATTATTATATATATATATCTATATATATACGGACATGTATGTACATGCCTATTATCATTTTTAATAATACTATAAAAACATTTTTATTTAAGAACGTAAAAGATATATTTCTTATTCATATTTGTTTTTCACTTCATTTTATGTGCTAGATGGATCCTGATAAATAAATGGGATTATAAATTTTTGATAGAGAAATATATATATATATATATATATATATATATATATATATATGAGAAAATGGCAAAGAAAATTAATTGAAAGCTTTCCCATCTTTCTTCATTTTTTCAAAAAGATATGTTCTTGGCTTACTTCTCCTACACTCCTTTGAATCAAACAAAGGTTAAGGTCAAGAATTCAAATGCTTCAAGTATGAAAAAGAAATGTACTTGTTTTTGTCACTGCAACGTTTTTGTCAAATTAATAGCTTCTCTCTAGTCTCATTACAACTTTGTTGTCGAAGCAGCCAACATCATAATTCACAAAAAATCTTTATAAAATTTAGGGTCCAAAGATGATATGAAAAATTGAGAAATAGCGATCAGCTGATACCTGTTCAAATAATCCATATTGGATGCTACCGACCAAATAATCCAAAGCAGTAAACATAAAAAAGGTTAAGGTCAAGAATTCAAATGCTTCAAGTATGAAAAAGAAATGTACCTGTTTTTGTCACTGCAACGTTTTTTTCAAATTAATAGCTTCTCTCTAGTCTCCTTACAACTTTGTTGTCGAAGCAGCAAACATCATAATTCACAAAAAATCTTTATAAAATTTAGGGTCCAAAGATGATATGAAAAATTGAGAAATAGCGATCAGCCCATACCTGTTGAAATAATCCATATTGGATGCTACCGACCAAAATAAAATTGAGAAAGAATTAATGCATAATATGTTGCTTGTCTCTGAAAACTAAAAACAATGTCAAGCATTGCGTCTACATGTGTTTGGCCAAAGCAAGGAATGAAAAATCGGACTAGGCAATGAATCGGTCACAGCACAGGTTTAAGGATTAATGGGTCAACCGGGGTCTAACCGGTAGTTGAACCGGTCATATTAAAATATTATAATTTATTAGTGACAATATATATTAATATATTTTTAAACTTTTATAGATAAAAATGAAGATTTTTAGAAAAAAAAGTATTTAAAATATATTAGTATGAGTTATAATGCCTATATTTATGCGATGATATCTCCTTTTCTATAATTATTATATCTTTTTAAATAATTTTTTTCATTATCTTCTTCATTTTTTTAAGATTTGTTCTTTCTTTACATATTTTTCTCTTCATTTTAGTCTTCAACTTTCAATTTTTCTTAGAATAAAAAAAAAAAGAAAAAGAAACCGGTCAAACCGGTTGAACCACCGGTTTCAGACCGATTCCCCGATTTAACCATTAAACCGGACCAGACCACTGGTCATTTCCGGTTCAACCGGTCGAACCGGCTGATTTGATCCGGTTTTTTGTACAATGGGCCAAAGCCGAAAACATTGCTTGTGTTTTATATGTGTGTGTGTTCCTAGTTTCGAATAGCTGTATGTGTGTGAGTATGAATTCTTTCATTCACACACACGTGCTTATTATTATTATTATTATTATTATTATTATTACTACTACTACTACTATTTAAAGAGTGATAAAAATAAAATATATGATAAATATAAAAGTAAAATGTGAGCCTTACGCAAATAATATAATTTTATAAATCTACAACTCCCTCACCTGTTTTATATTTTATAAAGGGTTTGAAATCACAACCCCATGCTTAATGAAGATTAAGAAATGCACTTAATGAGTGTGTTTGGAACAGTGATCGGAAAAATTGAGTTTCTCAATTTAGCTTTTGGTAATTTTATTTTTACTAAAAGTCCGATTGTGTAATGTGATTTATGTTTGGAACAATTATTGTATAAATGACTTTTGTAAAAGTAAAACTTGTTTGGATTGACTTAAGTACAAATGACTTTTATGATAATAGTAAGAGAGAGTGGGTGGAAAAATATTTTAAAGGGTTAAAAACACCAAAAAATTATTTTAAAATAATTTTTGGAACTGAAAAAGTACATTAAGAATAAAATTGCAATCAGTCTAATAATACACTGGGTATAGTTGAAAAAATATTTTAAGGGTTGAAAACACCAAAAAATAGTTTAAATTAATTTTTGTAGCAAAAAAAGTACATTAAGGGTAAAATTGCAATCATTTAATAGCACGCTGGACACAACTGAAAAAATATTTTAATCATTCACATTCTCCCCAAATGCTAAATCAGGAAAAGCTGAGAAATAGAGCTTATGATAAAAGCTATTAAAATTAGAAAAAGCTTAATTGATCACTTGCATCATCAAACACTCACTTTTTTTTTTCCAAATTGCTAGTTAGCTTTTACTCATCAATTGAGCGTTTGGGGGCTCAAAACCCCCCCCCCCCCCCCAAACGCATACAATGTCTGTTGCTATCCATATAACTAAAGAGAGTAACAACTATAAAACCTGCCTTATTAGACGTAAATACATATATCCCAATTTATACAGGAAATTAGAATAGTACTTCATTCTTTTCTGTTTATAAAGAAGATTCTCTTTCATAGAGGTAATACTTAATACAAGGAATAAATCTTTATTAGAAATATTTAACTATTCTTTTCATTTTTACCTTGACTAAATATATGTTTCTCATTATCTCTCTACAATAAATTTTTACTCATTATCTCTCACATGCTCTATTCTAAACAAGGGTATGGCTAGGGAAAAAAAAAAAAATACATGTCTTACATATTAATTAATTTTAATTTACATTTTAAATCATGTGATTTTAGTATTGTTGTTTATAAAAAAGATTGGAGAAACTGGAAAGCATATAAATAGTCAAATTAAGTTGCCAATGAATTGTGTTCAATTATTCATTAAATGATGTTCATTTATTCTTTAAAAGCGTAATAAAATGGGCAAAACTAGTGACTTTTAAGCCTTCCAAAAAGTCTGGCCAAAAGACAATTCATTCTTGAAAATGTGAAGGTTGATCAAGTCTTTGAATCCCACACACAAACTTCATCACCCACTTCAATTAATTAAGAAATTAATGGGCAAAACTTCAAATATTTTCTATTCGAGATCAAATTTATAAGTCAAATCAAAATATATAAAATCTTTTTCAAAGATTCAGGTTCAGCCACATGCATGATAGCACTGAACAATATAAATATTTGTTGATCATATTTAAGTTGAGAAAATTAATAAGAAAATTAAATATACCCCTTCCCCCCTTTTTTATGTTGGAACTCAAAAAGCTGTTGTGATGTACTTTTTTATTTTTTATGATTACTCTAGCTACAAAGAGGTTATCCACTTTCTATTATCTTTGAAGTTTTTTTTTTCATATTATCACCTGTATCCTATTCGATTTTTGAGATTGCTCTTCTCAATATAAATGTATCTTTTGGGATTCAAGTTCAAAACTAAAAAAGATCTAGCAGGGCTTTACATAACTAGACCAACTCTATATTGATTTAACTTTAAGTTATTTGAATTGAAATTAAACGATTAAGTGTTCTGTGTCTGAATTTTGATATTTTTATTTTGACAAATCAAAGCACTTCTGGCAAAAAAATATCAACAAAACACTAAATGAAAAGATTTGATTTCAGTGACCAAAATATAAAATTATACCTATAAAAATTAAAAAATATATATAATTTAAAATTTCAAAATTTGACCTTAATTAATTTCTCAACAATGGTGAAGAGAAAAACTGGGGGACCAAATGCATTAATTTTAAAGGATGAAAGTTGGCCAAAATGGCACAAAAAGCGAACATTGAGCTAAGTCTACTATAAATTCTATCAGCTTGTTATTTGGATCAAATGTTAGTCAATTTAAACTAAGATTGATTGATGTTATATCACTTCTTTTAAATTATAGTGTCGTTATGACATAACTTAGTAGTCAACTCTTATCCTACTAATTCAAAAAAAAAATAAAAAGGATGAACGTATAATAATAGCATGTGTTTTATTAATTTATCAACAAGCTGTCAAACATTTAAAGAAAAATTATAATTGATTGGCTAGCCATATACAAGCCATTTATAAATTTAATTAATAATTATTTGTGTGTGAAATGAAGAGAGAGGGCAGTAGAGTTTGTGTGCATCCTGGATTATTATGGGTAGAAAAATGATGAAGGAATCGTGATCATATACATATAACAATCACTATTATATGTGAAGGGGGAAAAAACAAAATGAATATCAGACTGTACTAGAGGTCGAACTCGCAACCTCTAAAGTATGCTTGGTGTTACTCTTTCTGATCTTTATTTATAAGAGTCTAAAATTTGAATTATTTTTATCCTTTTTAATAGAGTTCCACATAAGTTGTCTGAATATTTAATAAGTTTTTTTTTTTATTTTTGACTCTCGTTAATTATATGTACCAGTATTGCATTAATTAAAAGGTTGGTAATACTTATATTTACTCTATTTTACTCTCTTACTTGCTTCCTTATTAATTAGGGTATACTTGAAAAAAAAAAGTTTATTTTTATATTACATTAACCACTTTCTTAAAATGCGTAATCCAGTTGCCTGACTCTTATACATAGCACTAGAGGGAGTGATTGTTAAACTCTTTTTTTATAACATTGAAAAAAAAGAAAAAACTAGTGCTCTATATCAGAACGTAAGGCATCCGTTAGGAAACCAGGAGGGGCCATAAAAGTTATAGCACCCAAAGCCTATTCCAAGAGAAAACTTTGCTAGTTCATCCGCTACAAAATTTTCTTCCCTACCACACCATTCTAAAGAAACTTTCCAGTTACGTGCCATGAGCTGAGAAATCTCCACTAATAAGTCAGCATTAAGATGAGTATCATCCCACCCTGTATTAACCTGATCTACTACCTGTCCACAATCAGATTGGACTACCACTCTCCTCTAAATTGAATCCCATGCATGCTTCAATCCCATAAGGATACCCCATAGCTCCGCTTGTAGTCCACTTCCACAACCTAAATTAAGCATGAAACCTCCCAGTACACCTCCTTCATGATTTCTTACTATTCCTCCACATCCTGCCATGCTTCCATCATAACGACATGCCCCGTCAGCATTAATCTTTATCCAACCATCGTACGGTGGTTTCCAAACGGGATCTCTCTTCATTTGAAAACTTGACTAATGTAACTGGGGGTTCGACCATTGTGCTTGAGCCTGTACCTGTGTTAAAATTTGTATGCTTCCTATCGTTTTGCCCTCAAAGGCCCCTAAGTTCCTGTTTAGCCAAATTTGTTGGCATAGCAACGCAAAACACGTCAGCCAACTCACCTCCAGGCCCTATTCTTTCAAAGATAGGTTCCAGTCAAACCATGTCCTGATATCATTCAACCCAAAAAATTTGTTCAAAAGACATGCCGGTACCAACTTCTTCCAACAAAGCTTAGCCACCCTACAATCCCGAAGGACATGCATGATATCCTCTCTATTCTCATCACACACACCACAACTCTGACTGCCTTGCAAACCTCTAGCAACACGTAACGAATTTGTCATAAGACGTCCCCTAGCTGCAAGCCACGTAGTAGTTTTGCACCGCTGTAGTGTTCTCAACTTCCAGATTTTCCTCCATAGATTTCGATGGTACGGTACTTGATCTACACTCAACAATTCATATGCTGATTTGATAGAAAAATCCCCCGTATTAGAAGGCCACCATATAGGTATATCTGTTGACTCTTGATTTATCGTGATTGATACACGACTGATGGCTTGAAGAACATTTATTGGAAGGAAAGCCTCAAATTTCCCCCATTCCCAACTACCTGTTGGTGTAAAATATTCACAAACACTATCCTCTTTCATGCCTTCTGGAATGTCCTGGATACAATACGAGATAAGTTTTTCGTGATGTGGGAGCCATTTGTCATTCCAAAATTGCACATGTTGGCCATTACCAATTTTCCATCCTATACCTCGTTCTATTTTCCCCCATACATTTCTAATTCCCTTCCATGCTTGTGACTCTTGTTGACGTACATGGACATTGGGTATGATGTCGCCACCACAATGATACTTTTCTCTCATGAACTTCACCCATAGTGCATCCCTTCGTCTTACTAAACCCCACCCAAGTTTCATCATAGAGGCCTCATTTTGTTTTCGAGCATGCCGTAACCCCAACCCACCTGCTTCGTTGCTAGTACACACATCTTCCCAATCTACCAAATGAGGTTTCCTATTCGTCGTTGTACTTCCCCAAAGAAATCCACGGCATTTTTTATCGATTTCGTCACAAGTAGCTTTTGGTAGCCACGAGGATTGCATAGCATAATTTGGAATTGCAGACATCACAGATGATATTAGAGTATGTCTTGCAGCCATAGAAGGCAGTTTGCTTTCTAATCTTTCAACCTTACTTCCATTTTATTCAGTACAAACTGGTAAGTGCCCTTTGAAACACGTTCATGATGCATAGGGATGCCAAGATATTTCCCAAGATCCGCGGTAGGAGTGAATCCCAGGAAAGCACTAATTTCTGCTTTCACAGTATGGCCAACATTGTTAAAAAAAATATCCTGGATTTGTCAACATTTACCTTTTCTCCAGATTCATCACAAAAGTCATCCATACAAGCCTTAATAATAGCTGCTTGATCAAGAGAAGCTTCCACAAATAAGATTAGATCATCAGCGAAGAACAAATGCGAGACTGCAGTACCATTTCTCTTTAATCGAAATGGAATCCAAGTTTCTGAAGACACTTCATTTTGTATCAGGTGCGTGAGCTTTTCCATTACTAGGACGAAAAGATAAGGTGATATAGGGTCACCCTGTCGAACACCTCGTGTAAGTCTGAAGCCTCGACCCGGCTCACCATTCCACATGATTCGCATCTCTGCAGAATTCAAACAGCAATTAATTAAGTCAATAATTTTTACTGGTAACCCTAACTCCTTCAAACATGCTTCAATAAAGTTCCACCGCACCCTATCATAGGCTTTCTCCAAATCAATTTTAAATGCCATAAAACCCTTCTTCTTCCTAGCATTCTTCATAGAATGTACAATTTCCTGTGCCAAGACAATATTATCTAAACTCTGCCTTCCTAGTAGAGCCGGTAATATGGGCTCAACCCATGGGCACAACCCGTGAGCCCGCGGGTTTTAATGGGTTAGGGTTGGAAAAATCCCAACCTGTAAAAATGTGGGCCGCACAGGTCCGCACCGCATAACCCACGGGTTAATGTGGGCTAGCCCGCGGGTTGGCCCACAACATTTTTTATTTTTTATTTACATATAATAATTTTATAAAATTTATAAGTTTTCCACTCTTATCTTGGTACCTCATAATCCAAAGAGAAAAAATCTTAGCTTCTTCCCTTCTTCTTTAAACAAAATTATTATATCTTGATTGCTTAAGGATGAGTTTATGTTTTGTTTATAAACTTTAACAAATTTGATAACTTTATCTCTTAAATTTTAGATTATGTTTTTAAATTTTTATAAAACAAATTATTGATATTAGGAAGGTAAATTTAATTATTCATATATATGTGTCTCATATTTTCAATCATCTTTAAAAAATATGCATTTTAAAAAAAAATGCAGGCCCGCGGGCTACCCCGCAACCTGCACACTGCGGGTTAGGGTTGGTATTTTGCCAGCCCGCAAAAGTGCAGGCTGCACAGGCTCGCACCGCACGAGCTGCGGGTTGGTTCGGGCCAGACCGCAACCCGCGGGCTGGCCCGTATTCCCAGTTATACTTCCTGGTACAAAGCTACATTGATTAGGTGCGATAATTATCGGCATAACTCGCTTCAATCTGGTAGCTAACATCTTAGTGATGACCTTATATATGACATTATGGAGACTAATTGGACGG
This sequence comes from Inga laurina, assembly GCA_963855925.1. Taxonomy (NCBI): domain Eukaryota; kingdom Viridiplantae; phylum Streptophyta; class Magnoliopsida; order Fabales; family Fabaceae; genus Inga; species Inga laurina. The sequence continues at coordinate 3,671,993 of OY979711.1, read as the reverse complement.
AAGTCTCTAATTGTCTGAGGAATATCAGTTTTTGGGATCAAAACAATATTTGTGCTATTAAACCTCCTAACCTCCATCGGGTTGGTGAAAATCCTTTGAGCCAATTCCACCATAGTCTTTCCAACCACATCCCATTAACTTTAGTAGAATAAAGGGTTTAAACCATCCGGGCCAGGAGCTTTCAAAGATCCCATACTAAACACAGCTTGTTTTACCTCTTGTTCTGTGAACATATGATCTAGCATACCCATTAGATCATTTGGAATTTTTGGAAACACGCCCCCAAGATTAATATCCACCCTCGGTTGGTGATTGGCCACATATAGGGATTGAAAGAAGCTCGTACCTTCCTGTTTTAGTTCGTCCTCACTATATATCCATTGCCCATCCTCTCTCTGTAGAGTTGTCACATGTTTCCTTCTTCTTCTACTATTGGTAACTGTGTGGAAATACTTGGTATTTCTATCTCTATTCATATACCATTTACACTTGGATCGTTGCAGCCACATGATCTCTTCCTATATCAAACACTCTTCCATTTCCTCCATATCTTTCGTCGCTCCTCTACTCCTTTCTCGCTCAAACACACCTTCTCATTTAACTTCTCAAGCTTATTAATTAGCATAGCCTTTCAATGTTAATGTTGTCAAAAACATCTTTGTTCCAAACCATGATATCCTTTTTAAAACCTTCTACATTTTCTTCCCAACTCTTGGAAGCCCTCCAATTATTTCGTACCACATTTAAAAAATCATCATGGGTTACCCATGGAGAAAAAAATGTGAAAAAACTCCCTTGGTACGTACTCTTCATTTTTTTTTCCTCTTGATAAGAAAGGACAGTGATCAGATTTAAAACGAGGAAGGTGTAGTAAATTTACCTTGTGGAAATGCTCTAACCAATCTGCATTTGCCACAATTCTATCAATTTGACTTGCCGAACCTTTTCTGACCCATGTAAACTTGGGTCCCTGAAAACTCATGTCTTCCATACCACTTCTTCCTAACCATTCCACAAACTCACGATTAGGGGGTACTTGTAAGCGGGATGATGAAATTCTCTCTGTTACACGAGCAGTTGCATTGAAGTCTCCCCCAACACACCATCTTACCCTGCCATTGTCACGAATAGAATCCAGTTGATGCCACAATTGTCTTTTCTAGGCACGGTTAGGATAACCATATACCACTGACAATTCCCAGCTATTGCTTTGACCATTATTAAAGATGTCATGCAATACTTGGGATGACTTAGCTTTTATTGAGAAATTAACATGATCATCCCAAAAACACTAAATACCACCACTAAATCCCTGTGTCTCACCATATCCTTATTCTTCGATCCCAAGCGACGAGCTATATAAGTTGCTTTCTCACTCTTCTGCCTGGGTTCAAGTAATGTTAAAAAATCAATCTGATATCTACGACGAAGATTTACTAGCAGCCTATTAAAAGCCTTTCCCCCAACACCACGTGAATTCCATATCATAATGTTGTAATCCATAAAAATATTATGATAAAAGAAAAACAAACCTCCCAGACTATTTTACTGTTCATCCATCGATTGTGACTCTCCCCTGTCCATTCTATCTTCCATTAAAACATTTAGGATTGAACTAAGAGCACTAATGGAATCTTGTTTTGTAACTGTTCCAGGGTCCCACGGGTTGTCTGCTTCAACAGTCTCTAAGATACAAAGAGCGACATCACTTTTCTCTTCTGAGGGAATTGGGTTAATGCTACCCACTCCACGATTGGTGCTTGACCCAAGCTCCATGCTTTGCTTCAATCCCTTAACTCCCAGCCCTTCAATGTTTTACTCAACATTACCCACCTCTCTTGCACCCAGCCTGTCCTTCGCCCCTGCCCAAACTTGCATACCCATCCCTTGCTGGCCCCATTCCTTATTCTCCTTGGTACCAAACACATCCGCCAACCCCACATGTTTTGGTAACTTAGCTTTAGAATGAGAGATGGGGTCAAGTAGCTCTTTTTGTTGAATAACTATTAGCTTTTTGACTTTGTATTTTCCTTTGCACGTGGTACTTGATTGGAAATTTTCACTATTGGCTCTCTTTTGTTCCTTTGTTGACTGCCATTATTACTTTATTCCATAACCTCCACTTCTAATGCAGCAAAATGTGACCCACGTCCTTCCCCACCACTATTAAGCCTCGAACTCCACCCTCCAACAGAACCCACCACTGCATTCTCCGATTTGTGTGGACATCGTGGACGTTGCACCAGTATCCAATTGTCAAATTTTGGAATCTCCTGTACTACCCCCTTTTCCGACACATTCCCACCAACCCCATCCTTGCTCGCCACATGCATCTTATCACTCCCAAACTTCTCTTCCACTTCAGGTCCCTTCCTACAAGAGGCACTTTGATCTGTTTCATTGCACTTCGGTTCTTCTTCTTGACTAGAGCAATGATCAGAGTCATGACCATATCTACCACACTTGAAACATACTAGATGTATACCCTCATACTAGATCCGGGTCACTTTTCCATTAATAAGAATGAACGGCCTTAAGGGAGCAAACAGATTCAACTCCACACAAAAGTCTTGCAAATCTACCTTTTTTGCACTTCAGTATAGCCATATCTACCTTCAAAACTCGACCGACTTGAGATCCTAGCACATAAAGGGCCCCTTTATCATAATAATCTAACGGAAGTTTTGGGAAGTGAATCCATGCTGCTATACTCGTGACTACTTCCCCTTCAGGATCAAAATCCTGCTTCCATGGTTGCACAGAAATGTAGTGATCAAAAAGTAGCCATGGACCACTTGTCAGAGCTATTTCATAATCACTCCTATCCTGGAACTGCACAACTAAGAACCCCGCTCCCACATCTATATCTTCAACTTCGCCATTTCTCGCCCACAGATGTTGTACCTTGGTCGCCAAATATGTTGGGTACACCATTCGTCCTAAAAGTTTAACAATAAGAGCATTTCCCCGCTTCTTTGCTAACCTTTCCTTCTCAGACTGAGGAAATATAACATTTGACCCCATATCCGTCATTTCCACCACGACCCTTTGCTTCCGGCGGTCATCACTCCACCAGTCTTCTTCTTCTGCCATTTCCGAGTTGTTGTTAAGCACTGCTGCTTTAAAAGAATTCCATTTATTTTCCTTCTTTCCAGACTCTATTTTCGCGCCTTCCTTCTTCCCAGTCTTTGTTTTTGCGCCTTCCTCTTCCGCAGTTACAGCATTGTGCATCCAATCTTCATCACGAGACACCAACAGCTGGTCCGTAGAGAACTCCTTTTCAACGGCACAGCTTTTCTTCTTACTCTTAATTAATGCATGCTTTTCAGCATTGCTCTACGTACCATGTCGATAAAAAAAATATGTTATCGCAGTACACTACAAGTAATAGCCGGATTTTTCTTTTTCCCATTGACACTTGTAAATTGTAATCTTAATTAGTACTATAAACATTCCCTGGTTATCTACAGAATGTTTAATTGTTTATCCACTTTTTCTTTTTTGGATTTTGTTCGTTCGTGTTCCCTTCTATTAAATATAAAATAAATAAAAAAAATTGGGTACTACTGATGACTACTGAGTTAATAAAGCTGATCATATTTTTTTGTAATTAATTATATAGTTATATGATTAATTAAAGATAAAACCATGGGCCGTGAGTTAATTAAATTGTAGAGAAGTATCGTTGAGTGAGTATTATGAGGTGGTTTACTTAGTCAATGAGACAGGGATGAATTAATTATTATTTAACAGTATTAAAAAACCTACGACATTTTTGTCCAAATTAGAAATTAGTAGCAGCAATTTAACATTATATTGCAGGCCCTTCAACGCTCGGACCAAAATAGTGTGTCTGACTTGATCATGCGTTTACTCAAACACCTTCGGCGTCATTTACCTTTTTGTTATTTCTTTGGTGTTTAAATTTTTGTAATTATTTAGTGTTCTGTAATTCAGAAATTTTAAGTTAAGTAATCTTCAATGTCATGGTTATAATTATTTTTAAAAAGATCAAACTCGTTACTAAGTTTTGTGAGAGTTATTACAATTTTAGGGAAGATACTATCAAATTAAGAAAGTTGTGAGCTGCTAAGCTTAAGAATCTTTTATGATGAAATTTGTAGATTATTTCAGTAATAATTTAATTAACACATAAGAGTATATTTTTAATTTAATGAATAGCTTATATCTTTAGAATATATAGCTCATATATAGGCTCCGCGTAACCCATATATACTACGAAAAGTGAGCACCATTGTTAATGATTTACAAATAATAAGAATTTACAAGTTTATTGCCTTCAAGTTTAAATTCTTTAAATGAGGAGGGCCTCTTACTACATCTAGTTTAAAAATAAATTATACTATTCAAAAAAAAAATTGTTTGAATAATTTTTATTGTTGTATCGTAATTTGCTATAATTTTGTTTACTTAATTGATTTTAATGTTGATAAAAATATCAATTATTTTTTTATGATACAAAAAAATATCAATTACTTAATATTGATAATTTTTATATTAATTTAAATACCGTGTGTTTGCCCCTTAAAGCGATAATGTTATTGCGTGTGTTTGTTTTGGTAATTTGGCAAGAAAATCAGATTTAAACAGTGGCCAATTGGACTTGAACAGTGTTTTGATAAAAAATGGGTGTTTGTTTTAGTGATTGGATTTAAGGTGAAAAAATTCATAAGTTGGAAATAGTCATAAACCTCAAAATAAAGCTTATAGGAGTTTATATGCCTGTGTGTGTATAAAAAAAATATTAATAGAAGTATTTTTATATTTTTGAGGATCGATGAGGTACTCAAAATCACTTCTAATCACAAAATTTTTTTTATGAAAAATGTTCTAAATAATTTTCTCTTTCTTTAGATAGTAATCTTCTGCTAATTAGAGAATATTTTGGGATAAAAATTTAGGCAAGTTTTGAGGTTTATTAATATATAACTGTAGAAATGTAGAGAATAATTAATAATTAATTTTAATCAATTTATATTTATTATTTAGTTATTTTATGATTTTATAATCAATTTTTTTTTTTATAAACATGTCATAAATTAGTTTCCATATAGTGTTTTTACCCATTAAATTTAGTTTAAATAATTTATTTGGATTATTGGAGGTATTATTGAGATTTTAATTGGTTTATTTTGTTATATTTTGAGGTATGTGAAAATATGAGTTATGATTTAATATTTAAATTAGAGTTTGATATAATTTATAAAATTTAAGCTTAAAGTGCACAGTAAAAAAGATTTTTGGAGTGTACCAATTTAAATTAGAGTTTGATATAATTTTATTAAAATTGTACCATTACCAAATTTTTAAAGTTAATTTTTGAGAAAATTGTAAAAAAATCCCTCCATGTGTAGATATCTTCCCAAGTCTCATTGACAATTAAGTTGTTAATGAGGACTTTTGTCACAATTATCCTTTCGTTTTTTCATTTTTCATAATTTTTTCAATTTTTTTCTCTTAATTAATACAAAAATCACTTATGCAAAAGTCAAACCAAACATCCTAACTTTTACATAAGTTACTTTAAGTTTCTTATCCAATCGCTAATCCAAATACTCATCATTTTACCCAATCTAACTTTTTTTCAATTTTAAGATTCCATAAGTTTAAGTAAAAATAAGTTACTTATCCAATCACCAAAACAAATACACCCATTGTTGATATTGATTTGGGTCCATAAATGTACTTTTCCCGTAACGTTTCCTTAAAAACCCTTAAACAAAAGCAGTCAAAAGTAAGACTTTAAAAGCCGACTTAATTTGATTTTTCAATTACTAGAAGCATCACATCATCTATTTGACCGCTTGAAAGGAGAGAGTACGTAATAGTCACACAGAACTATTTGTTTATTTATTTAGTTATATACTAATCTATAAAAGGGGATTGGAATCACTTAATCAGTTTATAAAATATAATTTGCCACTAATCATTATGCCCACCAAAACATGCAGTCAATTATCTCTGAAAAATGCCAGAAACAATTTTTTAAATTTTTTAGTCCCTATAATAGCACAGAATACTTTTGTTTTCACCACTATCTCAATTTCAAAATAGTGGTCACTTTTGTTATTTTAATTTGGTTTTAAAATATCTTTATGGTAAAATTTACTATCTTTACAGATTCGCCCCGGATTTTCTTAATGAGAGAAAATATATAAGAAACAATTACAGATTTCATGTGAAGTATCCTTGTTACCAGCTTATAAGATATCATATTTTAAAAAATACAAAAGCATCTTAGTTATTTCAACTAAATTGTGGGTCGGCCTCTCTCCTGCATTCTTAACTTATAGTTCTTATATTATATTATATTTATATATATATAGATATAGATATAGATATATATATATATATTAATTATCGTGCTTTATTTTTTTTTAAAAAAGAAAATTATGCTTATTCTTCGGATAAAAAATTAAATATAGGGAGGTATCAAAAAATTCATATTTATAAGTCAAATTACCTCATTTATAAATCAAGTTTGTAAACAACTGAATTTCTTGGGGCTTCGGTGTTTGTAATTATTTTAGCCTAAAACCTACAAATAATTTTCTTTAAAATTTAATAATCATTTTGAAAAATATTAAACAACTTCGTGTTCAACCAAAATTTTTGGTTATAGCTGAATGAGTTTTACTGTTTAAACACGAGGTTTTGAGTTCAAACATGTGTCAATGCAGAAAAAAGAAAAAAGAAAAAGCTTTTAAAGGAGCTACCCAATGTAATTTAGACCCAACATTATTCAAATTAATTCGATCCAGTCAAGTAGACATATAAAAAATGAAATTGTATTCAATTTATTAACTGCTTTTTCTGAGTTTAAAATTTTGACTAGGAATAATTGTAAATTGCTGTTTTTTCTTTGTACTACTATCTTTGAAATTGGTTATTTTTTCAATTGATAGTTAATATATAGTATCATTTTTATCCCCCCCAAAATAGAATGTGCTTACGTATGAACACGGTTTTATACAAAGACTTTTTCCAAACTGCAATTCGGCAAAGATTTGCAAAGGGAATCTTCCAAAAGCAGCAAGAAAATAATTTAAAATAAAATATATTTTAATTACTTTTTCTGAATATTCGGAGTTAATTAGACTCGACATAGTGATTAATTAACTAAAACAAAACAGACCATGTCCAATTATGTAATTAAATGTCTGGCAATAACTGGTTCAACGTACCAGGCAAAGTTTCTTATGTGTCCTTAGTTATTGGATTATTATCTCAAAGGCATGGCATGAATCTGCAAATTGGGTATATAATCATTAATTGTTGAATTACATACAATGTGGGGCATAATGTTAAAAATTAATAATAAAAAAATAACCTTTGACTAATTAGAAGTTAGACCAGAACCACCAACTTTCTTTTCCTCTTTTTATTTATTTTTTTATTTATAATGCATTTTCACTGTGTTTCACTGAAACTTAAAAAATCTTAAATCTCATTAATATTATCTTAAAATTTAATAAGTTTTCAATTTTACCCCTATTTAATATGAAAAAAAAAAGAGCATTGAGAGGTTCAAGAACAATAAATTAAAGATAAAATTATATATTCGTATAATTAATGTAATGATGCAATATATATATATATATATATTAAGGATAAAAAAATAATACTCTATTTGCCATATATGAACTGACAGATGCAGAAATTATGATAAGACCAAACTTTTTTAATACCCATTGCCACCCCCACAGCCCCACTGAGTATATATATTTATTTATTTTAATTATGTGATTGATTAAGCGTGTTTATTCTGGCCCAAAAAAAAAAAAAAGATCAAGCGTGTTTAATTAACAGTAGTATAAGAAAGCTTGACCAGGTGAGAGATTTTCTTTTTTTTTCTTTTTTACCTGAAGGCCTGGGGAGAGATTTAACTTATCCCAAATGCAATAATTATTATTCCCATTATATAATAGTAACTAGTTTTACTTTTGTATAGATATTTTATTGATTGAAAATTTCTACTTTGCTTCCCCTACCCCGGTTTTTCTTATTAATATGGAGATTGTATATAATTAATATTAACATTAAAATACATTAAATTATATATATAAGTAACGTATAAAATTTAATTCACAACAAATTGTATAGCTTATGTAGTATAAATAATATGGCCATATTTTTCAACTTACTAACTCACAACAATAAATGAAAAGGGACCCATTTGGAAGTTATGAAAAACATATGCCTAAGACAAGTAACAACCAACAAACAATACACTGTTGAACTTTAATTTCTTATGCGAATTGCAGGATTGAAAAAACAAAAAGCCTCCCCAAATTTTAGGGACAATAATTACCGAATTTCATCTCAAAATAAATTAAGCTATATATTACGTAGTTAAAAAAATTAATATAAAATATATAAACACTAAGAAATCTATTATAAGTTGCCAGCACCACAACTTAGTTTCCAAATATATAGTATATAGACCCAAATTTAGTTAATTAAATACATCAATGTAAAATATAAAAAAGTACTAAAAGAGCAGTATTACATGGCCCGTCATCTTAGACTCAATACAAATTTGGCAGTGACGCATTTCTGTTGAAACTGTAGTTATAATAAGATGGATGATAGTGAAATAGAATAATTAGTTTTGAACAAAAAACACAGTAATTAGTGTCGACAAAAATACTAATATTTGATTAAATTAATAATAACGATAATAACAACAGTATAATTAAACTACATACATATATAGAATACCACACAAACTATAGGAGCTATAGTAGGAGAGATAATACAGGTAGAGATCAGATAAGTTGAGAGGGAATAAATATTTTAAAAAAAAGTTATTAGAAGGAATAAGAATGGCAGCCAGGTTCAACAACCAATAGTTTTTGTCCAGGTACATTGAAAAGAGATAAAAAGCAAAAAAGAAAAAGTCAAATGTGATTGAGGGGTTTATAAAAGGGCAAGAGACATTGTGGTGGGGATATGTATCATCATTTAGGTTGCTCTTTGCTTCTTGATAAGAGCCAGTAATACCCTCTCTCTCTCTCTCTCAAAATCTCAAAAATAATAATTAGAACAAATATAGTGGGAGAGATAAGAGAGATAGTGTTATAATTAAGGGAAGAAGAAGATGGGAAGAGCCCCATGTTGTGCAAAAGTAGGGTTACTAAGAGGTCCATGGACTCCTAAAGAAGATGTATTGCTCACTAAGTATATTCAAGCACATGGTGAGGGTCAATGGAAATCTCTTCCTAAAAAAGCTGGTATTTAATCTTCTTTTCCCTCTCATTCATCTTTATTTTTCTTTATTTATAAGAGCAAGCTAGTAATACCAGCTTGTAAGCTGATCAAACTCACGACCTCTTATTTATCGGAGAGCTTCCATTCTATTATGTGGCAAAGTGATTGACGCTCATCTGTATTCATGTTTGTCTTTTTTCATCAACTTTGTTTTAAATTATCAGTTATGGATAACCCATCTTGGCTTTCAATCTCTCTCCTTCTCTCTAAGTTTCATTCATTTTCCTTTTCTGATGACAAAAAGTTTGAATTTGGTATTATTTTTTTGTCTATTTTATAAATATATGACTTTGAAGTTTAGTCTCATTTGGAATCACTGCCAGGATAGATTCTAACATATCTAATTTACAAACGGCCAAATCAATTATGAATATGAACACAAATAATTCAAAGATCTCTGTCCTCGCTGACAAAAAAAAAAAAAAGTAGTATTATATATAGTACATGCTTGACTGAGTTTTTTTTTTTTTTTTTTTGGACTGAATGCTTGACTGAGTTAACTGGCTTAATTATATTTTAATTAACCATGAGTCCTTAATTAATCTTATCTCACCTCGATCTATCAATTTTGTTCTAATTAATTAATTACAGGGCTTCTGAGATGTGGGAAAAGTTGCAGACTGAGATGGATGAACTATCTGAAACCAGACATAAAGAGAGGCAACATAACTGCTGAAGAAGACGACCTCATCATCAGAATGCATGCTCTGATTGGAAACCGGTGGTCTCTCATCGCCGGCCGATTACCAGGACGAACCGATAACGAAATCAAGAACTACTGGAACACTCATCTCAGCAAAAGAGTCAAAGCACAACAATCCAGGCCTGATCATCACCAACCATTAAGAGACAACACCGACAATGAGGCCAGGAATAAGATCATTAAGAAGAAGATGAAGCCCGCGAAAAACAAAAGTAAGAATAAATCCAACAGTGTCGACGAAGAAGCAGAGAAGAAGACCAATATATATCTGCCAAAACCAATTAGGGTTAGGGCTTTACGTATAAGTGGTAGAAACGAAGAATATTCCAAGACCGGTTCTTCTTCAGCAAGTGGATCTTCAAGCCAACAAGAGTTTTTATTACAGAAGGAAGATATGGATAATTATGTAATGAGTTATCAGCCCTGGGTTGGTGAAAAAGATGCGTTTGGGTTTTTTGTGGAAGAAGATCAGAACATTGACCTAGTCAACGGCTCAGTATCAGAAGAAAATATTATTAATGTTAATAACAATATTAATGATATGGAATGCGAGTCATTGGATAGGTTATACGAGGAGTATTTGCAGCTCTTGAAGGATGATAATAATGTTAGTGGTGAAAACCAAGGGCAAATATTGGATTCTTTTGATCAATCTTTGTTTCTCTAAAGATTAATTTGTTGATATATATTTAGAATACATGATTATTATTAATAAGAATTTGACCTATATTTGTGGGTGTACATATTAATCACATCTCTCATTTCGTCCATCTATATATATCAGAGATCAACACTTTTTTTAATAGTCCATCGTCTGAGTGAAAACGACGTGTATTTTGGTCGGACCCGCCCACAGTTTTTTAGAGCCGCTCTGGCTTTCCTCCCATATTTATTTCTCAAAAAATATGTGTATATATATACTCCTCTCCCACCATGACCATTATAAATCAACTCTAATCATCTCTCTGATAAAACTAAGAAGAGATTATAATTAACTTAGTTTTATTCAGTAACTAAAAAAAAATCTACTTTACCCTTATTTAAAAGAATAAAAAAATATTATCAAATTTTAAATCCTTTCAATAAATTGCAGTAGGGGTGATATTGAAAAAGGATAATAACATGCTAAATGAATTAAATAAGAGACCATTAATTCCTTTTAAAAGGTGGTTTATAAAACAATGAACTGTTTAGAGATAGAACCGGACCGGATGTAACATCCTGAATTTCGGTCCCTGAAATTCCTTGTATTTAAAGAAATGAAATGGTGAATTAAAGAGTACATGAAATGACAAAACAAGGCAATTATGGGTCACACACAACATTATGATGTGGAAACACAAGTTGCACAAGTTGATGTTTGCTACTGATGAGTTTTCCTGTGTAGCGGTCTTATTGTGCGACTTTTTTAAATTACCAAATGATGTTCAAAAATTATGAAATTTTATAGGATGAAAGTAGACATCCTAAGATTTAATTTGATAGGTAATATGACTCAATGATGTTCAATGATAGTTGTAACCTAATGGAATAGTTAATAAAGTGGTTAGAAGTAGAAATGAACGCGTTTACTGAGCCAAAATCGCTAAACCCTGATTTTTCTCAAAGTATACCAAGATTTCGGCTAGGGCTAGATCTGAGGGTTAGAGTTGGATTTTCAATGATTTGATGGTTTCATTGAGTTCAGGATGGAAAATTAGATGGGGTTACAGTTGGACGCTTTTTCGGAAAAGCCCAAAAAAGCATAATTATTAAAACGCCCCTAAAACCCTGAAATAGGGGCTGTCAAGGGTATTTTGTAATTTGATAGTGAATTTGGTAATTCCGAGTTTAGAAATGAATTCCTTGGATGAAAATATGTTAGAATAACCCCAGTTTAAATTTTGGGAAAAGTACGGTCAGGCCAGATATCGAAGAGTCGGGCTGAGGTCCCAGGAGTATTTTGGTAAATTTTCACTACAAGCTAATATTACCACCAGAAACACTATGAAAGTGTCTAAATGGTACATTTAGAATTGTAGGACTGAGTTGAGAGCCTGAGGGGTCAGCACACATTACGAGGAAGCAGATCAAGGAGAAAAGATTTGAGGTAGGGAACTTACCTCTCATACGTGTATTTGATATTTGTGGTGGTGCATTGATGCATGTTATTTCTTTACTTGATTATGTGAAACATATATGAATGATTGAAGCTCTGTTTCTATTTATGTTATGACCATAAGTATGTTGTTTGAAGCATTGAGCACGCAGATATGTCATTGTGTTAGCATGAGTTTATGTAATGCATGCATGTCATGTATTAAGCACTTATCCTGCATGCATATTTGTACTGTTTTCCTATTGAGATTCTCTCAAATCTCACCCTCCTCTACCAACAATTTAGACAGGAGAATACAGAAGGTATACGGAAGTTAGAGAAAAGAACTGCACAAGAGAGGGTTGCAGTGGTGGAGCGAAGACGGGAAGAAGTCTCCATTTCATTGGGATGAGTTTAGACACCCTAATAGCCCTATGCGGTTACTTTAATTGTAAGTATCATGTACGAACCCTTATGAGGATTTTCTGTAATCATGCACATATTATCAGTATATTTATGTTATTTTTGTGTTGCCCATTGAACCGCATATCATTTTCCATGAATACTCTGGTAAAGGTGAAATTAAAAAAAGGGCGTGGCATTTTGGTATAAGAGCAAGGATTCTGGCAACAGAATTGTCTGCTCAGAGTAAATGCGGTGGTTCTGGCAACGTGATAGTATACTGATATGCTTGATTATATAGTGATAGGAACTGCGAAGTGAATTGCTTCGACTAATTCTCAAGCCTTAAAAGGAACAGACACACCTCAGGGAAACAGTGGAATACCTGAAAGGCAGTACATGTTACCATACCAAAGAGAGGATGGTACAAGGATGACACGAACGTCGAGGGAGCGAGTCCAAATAAGTCCAAGAGTATGGAGCTGCATCCTAAAACAGAGTCACTAGTTCACTAAACAGCGACCAATCATTGGGATGAGTTTAGACACCCTAGTAGCCCTATGTGGCTACCTTAATTATAAGTATCATGTACGAATCCTTATAGGGATTTTCTGTAATCATGCACATATTATCAGTATATTTATGCTATTCTTGTGTTGCCCATCGAACCATATATCATTTTCTATGAATACTCTGGTAAAGGTGAAATTAAAATAAGGGCGTGACACCGTACCGGACGGTTGGACCTATTGAACCGTTGGCCGATCAATGAGGCGAGCTGGATATATCCGTTGGACCGTTTTCTGAGGAAGCTGTTTTGGGCTATCGTTTATCCGTTTTTGGGTCGGAAACCATTGTTAGGTTGGAAACCAGACCGATTTTTCAAAAACTGTCTTGCCTAATAAAAATGAAAAAAAAATCTATACTTTTTTTTTTTAATTTGATGTTGCAAAAAAATTAAAAAAATGGTATATAAATTTTAGAAATGTTATTTTATTTTATTTATATTATATGTTACTAATTTTAATAATTTGGTTTGTTGCAAACTATTTTATAAAGATGCTTTTGGAAAAAAAAAAGAGAAAATGAGGTTCATCCTCAAGCTAAGGATGAAATTAAAAGCGTTGAAATTAGAGTTGAAGGTCTTGATTTTGGGTTATTTTCTCAAGAAGATTATGACATTTACCACTTTGATCTTTTTTTTAAGTCTTTTTTAACTAAATCTCACATACCAAAGAGATGTAGTTAACTCAATAATTATAAATTTACAACTATGCCCTTATTTATGAATGGGTACTCTGCAACTTTTTTTTCTCTATATATCTTTAAATTATTTCTTCATTTGTACAATAAATAGGGGTAAAATTGTCACAATCTCATTTATTACACTGAAACTGGACTTATAAATAGGACCAAATTTTTTAGTCAAAAAACACTTATAAATAGGATTAGAGTGGTATGATCAAATGCCTTTCAAGAAACTCATATTTGGATCAATCAAAAGTTACCAATGTTTGACAAATTATGAAATCATTATTGTTAGTGCATTTTATTAAGTTGATGATTGACTTAATGTTCTTCATTAAATAGTATTTTGTGACTTTATTAACTTCCTATGAAATTAGACTACAGATTAATTGTAATATATATAAATAATATCTTAAAATTTAATTATTATGTCACCGGTCCGACCGAACGGCTCGATCGTTCCAACCGTTTAAACCATGGCCCGTTGACCTTTCCGGCTTGACATCCGATCCAACTTTTAAAATATAAGACATAGAGTTAGGAATACGAGCCAGCCTACACATTGTACAGTGCGGGCCACAAGCGGACTAGCAATGCCAACACTAACCCGCAGTGGTAGGTTGCATGCCAACCCGCCAACCCACACCTTTTCCCCTTATTTTTTAAGATGACCAGAAGTCTGAAACACATATATGAGTCATAAAATTTTTCTTCCTAACATCAATCATTCTATCGCTTACAAAAATTCACAAATATAATCCATAATTCAAGAGATAAAATAATCAAATTTGCTCAAGTTTACAAATAAAAATATCAAATTATCGCCAAACAATCAAGATATAATAATTTGTTTAAAAAAAGGAGGAAGGAGGTTGTGATTTTTTCTTTTTGGGGTTGGTAGATACCAGGTTAGGAGTGTGCATGGGACTTTAGGATTTTATGACATTACCATATTTTTTGTTTTTTTCTAAAAAAAATTAGTCGGGTCAACCTGCAGGCTAGACCACATTAATCAACAAGCCACACGGTGCGGCCTGCACTTTTGCGGGCTGCAAAAGTGCCAACCATAACCTACGCCTAACTTGCGAGTTGTGAGTTGAGCTCGCATTACCAGCTTTAGGAGGTAAGGTAGGAGTTTGGGACTTTAGGATTTTATGATATTATTATATTTTTTGTTTTGTTTTTTTTTAAAACTAGTGTGGGCCAACCAGCGAGCTAGCCCGCATTAACCAGCAGACCATATAGTGTGGGGCTGTGCAACTTGCACTTTTACATGTTGCAAAAGTGCCAACCCTAACCCACAACCTGCGGGTTGTGAGTTGAACCCGCATTATCGGTTTTATCATGATCAATTAACTTAACAGGATTTTCAAAGATTTTACTCATCTTCTTAACATTTAGATCTTATTAGCATGAGATCTTTACTTCTATTCTCTGATTTCAGCTTCACACGCAAAAAGGGGGGAAGAGAAAAAGAAAGACTTCACGCTTAAGAAAGATTTAAGATAAGTGAAAAGCTTGGTATAATTGAGCCACAAGGCCTCAACATTAATTTCACCACAATGTATGTATTTTGTTTGTTTTTTTTTATTATTATAACCTACATAGCTATTATATCATTCATAAATTGTTTAAACATACGCAACCTCGCCTTTAATAAGGCATTTAAAGGACCTGGTTCCCCTGTTAAGCAGTTTGCTTATTAGGGGAACCGGTTTGACATTTAGGCTCTGTTTGATTTGGAGGGGAGGGGAATAGGAGGGATTTTGCTCCCCTCCCCTTGATTGGTAAGATTAAAAATTTAGGAGAGGAGGAGAAATTTTTTGAAATTTTTCCCTCCATTCCCTCTAAATTGAGGGGATTTGGAAGAGAGGCTAAAGTATTTAACCTATTAGACTAAAATAACCATGGCATTTTGTCATTAACCCAAAAGTACTATTTGCCATTTTTGACTATATATATATGTATAACTATAATTATAAAATATAATTATATATATAATTATATTAAATGTTATTTATAATTTAAGGTATAAAAATGTTATTTATAATTAAGCTTTATTATACATTTAATAGAGTTTAGAAAAAATCACTTGTAACATAAGAATAAAGTTGTTCATGTGAAAATAATTTCCCTCCCCTCCCCTCCCGATTCAAACAAGGTAATATTAAAATTTCTCTCCTCTCCTTCCTTTTTATCAATCCAAACAAGGTAATATTAAAATCCCTCCTATCCCCTACCTTCCCCTCTCTTCCATTAAAATCCCTCTCATCCCCTCCCCTTTCCTCTCCTCTTTGAACCAAACAAACCCTTAAAGGAAGTTATTTGTGTAATTTAGGTTATTAGATCGGTAGATCCTACACTCCTACGCTCCCTCTGTTGACTCTATGTCTCTATATATCTAATTGTCAGGGAAAATCTTGAATGTTTAAAGTTTATAAATAAAAATAAAAACTCACTGACAGATACAAACAACACCTAACATATAACCTCCCTCTTAATTAAGGGTGGAAATGTGCTCTTCTTCATTTCCAACAACTAAACGATACTTGTCAACAACTAATTAATAATAAGCTTTATAAACTTGTCTTCTTCTAATACTACTCTACTTTTTTCATACTTTCAAACCCGGAGCAATACTCACCATTCATATTCTTGACTTTTGCAGAAGTCTAAATATCTTTCAATTTAAGAAAGATTCGCCAATAATCTGGTTTATCCACACACTATTACTTGTGTATTTATTAATAGTTTATTATATTTTTAAATTAAGTTTGTTGTTATAGAAAAGTTTGATGTCAACGATAATACGTGAGTTTACTTATTACATACCTTTCTTATACACACAAGTACAGGAGTTTGAAAAGCGAATGTCATGAAGGACAAGGGTAAAAACATGGGAAAATCACTCTTAGTTTCAAACAAGTAAGATATTATCAGAAAGATCCCTGGTTACAACCCTAAAAACGTATATTCATAATATGTTGAGTGTGTTTTACAACCTCCAGAAACTTTTCTGATAATATCTTACTTACTTAGAATTTAAGAATAATTTTCCCTAAAAACATAGAAAGCGAAGTCATGATTTTCCAACCACTCACAAGTATATCTATGCAACTTGACATTTAAAAGAAATAAAATCAATGGTTTTAGTTTGAAACGAGGGATCAACAGTTACAAACGAAGTAAATTTAAGAGACCGAAATCACTTATTTCAAATTTGATAAACCAAAACAATAATCAGATCAAACTTTAGAGACCAAAAGTTATATGTTTGTACAAATTTAAATTTTAAAGTACATATGACATAAAAATGCTTGTCATTTACACAAACAATAAGGATTAGAGGGTAGGTAAGATTATTAGTAATAAACAATACGCGCATTATTAAAAATCTGAAATAAGTGATAAGTTTTACATCGCTGGTCTTCCACACTTCATCTAATTGTTGGTTGATTAATTAATTACTTTATTAATTATATTATCACTTGATTATTTCAACAAGTGAAGAAATTGTGACATGGGCAAAAATTTGAGATTAAGTGCCCACACACTCCGTCAGTGACAATCTCAAATGGGAAGTATCATCACTCCTTTTCCTTTACTCTCTTTTTCCCCTCCTTTGCTCTTCTTTTCTCATCTCCACCACTGGATGAAAATTTCAATGGCTTAGATTTTACATCTTTAAAAAATATTATTAGTTTCACTTAAAAAAATACATAAATAAATTTAAATTGTTAAAATTTGATTTGAAAAAAAGTATATTATTATTATAGAGTAAATTTTCTTTGCATTTTTTCACTACATATGTAAACTGTTCAGAACAAATTTTAGCAGCTAAAATTTGTTTATGTATCTTTAGCTAAAATTATAACAATATTTTTATAAAATATAAAATCTGGGTCATTCAAAATTTTCATTCAATGGTGGAGATGAGAAGAGGAGATTAAAGGAGGGGAAAATGAGAATTAGGGAAAAGGACATAAACCACTCCCATGCAAAATGCTACTCACTAGAGATGGTAATATAGGTTGAGACCGTGAGCCAAGCCTGCCCAACCCTACAAAATGGGCGATTTGGGTTCTATAAAACTGGGACCATATTGATGTGGTCTTTTTAGGCCCAAACCCATATGGTCCCAACCCGTGACAAGTTGAACCATCGGGTTGGCATGTTGGCTCCTTTTTTTTTTTTGTAAATCAAGAGGCAAGAGCCATTAGCTAAGGCCTAATAGTCCAAGACCATACAGTCACTCCAACCCAGTACTCCCAATCCACCGTCCACTCCTCAGTCTTCAGTATTGGTTCACGAGTTCTCACAAAATATAGAAGTTCTCTTCTTCCTAATAATGTTTAAGCCAGCCTTATCTGTACGTGTAATTGGATGCTTGGTTTCCCAACAGAAGATGTTATTGATGATAGTAATATAATTATATTTACTCATTTATCCCATTGTCATTTGCTCGTTTATTTAAAATTAGCATAATATTATCTGTTACTTTGTTTTTTTATCTGTAGTAGTGGCAAATTTACCTATGCAAAAGCAAAGTTATTGAACTCAAGATAATCTTACGGCTTCACATCATACTTCAAATTGAAACACCTTTAATATTAACTAATTATTGATTATTGTTAACTTATACCGATGGCTTGTGGATTTATATTTATTTTGTTATGTGTGGACTTGTGATGAATATTTAATTTGTAATGTATTTTTAATTTTTTTTATGGTTTAGGTGTGTGGAAAAAACAATCTTAATATATTGTTAAAAATTTTGAAAAAAACAACATGGGTACCCAGCAGTTATAGGTTGGGTTAGCATTTTAATGATGTCCTTTTAAGCTCGAACCCATATGGTCCCAACCCGTGGTGGGTTAGCCCGAACCCAACGGGCCGGACCATATTACCACCTCTACTACTCACATCAATTTTCAAAACTTCCTTATTTTTTAATAGGAAAAAAAGACATAAAGACCAATACAAATAGTAAAGGACAGATAGATAGATAGATGCTTCCAATTTCAAAAACCCTATGACATACTAGTGTTTTATTTGTCTTTTTGTAAAATTAAAAGGAAATGACACAAATGCCCTTCACACAATATTTTTTAGAGTAACCCCTACCCCTCACCAGCCAGTCACCACCAACTGCCACCGGCCAATGGCTAGCGACGTACCTACCGGAGCTCCAATGAGAATAATTGTTCATTTTTAAATGGATAGTTGTCATTTCCATGTCCGAAGTTGTTATTTTCAAATCCAAACTTAGTAAACCCATATTAAGTCTAGGAATTAATCTATGCCTTCTCATTTTCACAAGTGATCATTTTTAAATGGATAGTTGTCATTTACATATCCAAAGTTGTTATTTTCAAATCCAAATTTGGTAAACTCATTTCAAATTTAGGAATTAATCCAGGCATGCCTTCTCATTTTCACAAGTGGTTATTTTTAAATGGATAGTTGTCATTTCCATATCCGAAGTTGTTATTTTTAAATCCAAACCTAGTAAACCCATATCAATTCTAGAAATTAATTTATGATTGCATTCTCATTTTCACAAGTGATGATTTTTAAATGTATAATTGTCAATTCCATATTAGAAGTTGTTATTTTCAAATTCACAAAAGACAAAATCAACAAAAACTTAATAAGGGATCTGAGAACTGTGAACCAGAGGGAAAAATCATCATCACCTTCACCATCAAGCCTCACCATCTCACCATCTCTGACTGCCACCAGAGAGGAAGCAAACTTTCAAACCCAGCATGGACCTAGAACTGGAGGCGCGATTTTGGAACGAAAGGGAGAGGGGAAGAGGAAATCGGACCACCTTCAAAGGCACTATCGAGATTCTCCACACCGTCTACTTCTTCGTTCTCATATACCACCGTCACCAGATTTTATGCCCTCTCACTCCACCACTTCGGACCACAGTCGACAGCACTATCAAGAGACTGCAAAGGTTGCAGAGAAATACAATATGAACAAAGAGGACGATAACAAGGATCATACGCGAGGGCTTTGAGGAGAGAAAAGGACATTCAAAAGCGAATTGAAGGAGCTCTTGCTATCGAATAGTTAAGGAGTTCTGGCTCTTCGGTGAGGTTGGGGTTCCTTCGAGAAATGAGCTGATAAAAGGCAATTTTGTTTTTTCCTTTAAATTTCAAAAAGGAAAAAATTAGGAAATCACATGTTATAGAGAATACTGAAATTGGAAGCACCTCTCTATCCACTATTTATATTGGTCTTTATGCGTCTTCTTCCCTTTCTTAATATAGGTTTTTTTTAATTATCTTGAAATTATTAAAAATTATTTAAATTATTAAAGTTGCAAAAAAATTAATTTTAACTATTACTATTGTTCATCGGAGTTTTTAAGATTATGTTTATTTTACATTAGAAATTAAAAAACTAAAATTCTGACTTTGGTGAAAGTAAACATTTGAGTTTCAATATAAAAACAAGGGTTAATATAACTTTTGGTCCTTGAAGTTTGATCTAGTTTTGGTTTTGGTCCCTCGAGTTTGAAATCGGCGGTTTTGGTCCCTAAAGTTTCACCCGATTTTGGTTTTGATCCTTCAAGTTTAAAAAGGATTTGGTTTTTTCCGAGTCGGGTCGGGTTTCATAACTGAGTCACTAAGTCCTTTTCAAACTTGAGTGACCAAAACCAAAATCGGGTGAAACTTCAGGGACAAAAACCTCCGATTTCAAATTTGAGGAACCAAAATCAAAATTAGATCAAACTTCGGGGACCAAAAATTATATTAACCCTAAAAACAAACATATATATGCTTAGTTCAGTAAGTTGACCAGCCGAATGGGTACATGACACATTGGTGTCCAATTAATTCACGTAAATTTACTCAGTTAAAGTAGATAATTTCAAATAAGAAGGTACAGCAATATTTAATTAATGATGTTGTTAGAGACTTAAAAATAACCAAAGTGCTATCCCCCTTAGTATATATACACAAAATAGGAAATAATATAGAAGTTTTTTTTCTGTCAAGAAGTTGAGTTTTATTGTTATATATAAATATTTTTTAATTTATACAGTATTTCATAATATTATATATATATACACACACATATATATGTATGTATAATGTAAGATAAATAATAGAAATTTGAAATTTTCAAAAAGACAAGTTTTTTAGCAAAAAAAATGTATACATGTAAAACAATGATATAAGTGGCGATCACGGCACGAGTTAGGAACTTCTACGCACTATAAATAATATAGTCAAAAATCAAAATCATATATCATCATTACAATGGATAGTTGAATAATGATGTGCGATTCCATTTCATAATTATATCGTCTTGCTTGCGATATCTGATAGATTTTTTTATTTGAATGATGATTACTTTCAAAACCAAATTTATATGAATTTATAATGAAAACAATTTTACTTTTTTTTTATAAGATTAAATTAATTCTAAGAACTAAATTTTGGTTGGCTGCCAGAGAGTTTATTCTTTTCTTCAACAATTTTGGATTCCTAAGTTTTTAAGATTCTTAATTGTTTATTAGAATTGACTTTGGTAAATTTGACATACTTTGATTTTGTTTGTAACATTTGAAGAATCTGGCAAAAAATGAAGCAATTGAAGAAAAGAAAAACTCCATCTCATTATGCCAACTTAATTATTAACTTCCTTTTTTTCTTAATTACTTAAACAACTTTGCATGGCATAAATAAATAATCAATCACACATTCACATCAAGTATAATGGGTGCGACTTGTGACTTGTGACTTGTGATTCTGTGTGTGTGTTTCTCGTATGTTTATTATGGAGATACCTGACTCTTCACATTAGAATAATGTTTTATGATTATTTTTATTTATACAAGCACATGTAAGTATGACACATATAACAGCCAAGAAGGTTTTTCCCTTACTAATTAATTAATTACTTTTGACTAGGAGGAAAGTGAGGAGCTTGTTCAGATTGATGACTTATCAAATGTTTGACTAATTATATACACTTTGTTTAGAGGTGAAATTGTTAAGTTATAGTTTATATATTATTTAATTGAAATTAAAATCAAGAAATGAATATCCAAGATAGATAGGCAAACGAGACAAGGGGAATAAAATTAAAGAGAGGAGAAAGCTACTCTATCAAATTATTTTGCTAATAATAAATTGTAAGTGTGTGTAAATCGACAAATGAAATGGTGAGATATTTTCCTGTATAAATTTTGTATATTATCATGTCTTAATAAATGGAAAGAATAATGGGAGAATTATATTCAGGTCCCAAGAAAGAAGAGAAATGAAGAAATGATCCCTATAGATTGTAAAATGAAAAAATGGTCCCATGAAATTGTCGATACAGGCTTCTGGAGTTGTTAATAAGTTATCAATACAGGCTCATGGAGTTGTTAATGGGACCATTTTTTCATTTTGCAATCTACAGGGATCATTTTTTCATTTTTTTTCTTCCATGGGACCTAAGTGTAATTCTCCCAAGAATAAATGTTGCAAATAACACATTTTATTAAAAAAAACATACAAGGCAGATTAAAATAATACATATGTGAAATTATTTTTTTTGGAAAAAATGATGAGAGATGGTGATTAATCATATACAAAAGACAAAAAGAAAATTTGACCCAGAAAACACATTCATTGCCTTCATTGTTTAGACTTTAGATGCAATTGCAATGTATGAATAAACATCAAAGTATACTTGTCGTTATTTATATATTCTCGAAAAAAAAAAAGAATTGAATTTACATCAAAGGCAGAGGCAAAGAAATTAAATTAAGAGTTTAATGACATAACTTTAGGATTCTGATGATGATCGCGGGTCGTTATAATATACTCTAGTAGGGATTAGGATATATAATTAGATTATTTTGTTATTGAATGATTCTTATAAAATGATCATGTAAAAGAATTCTTACTAGGTGCACAACATAATTAAAATAAAAATTAATATTGATCGTATTTTTTTGCAAATTAGCTTGAAACTTTCAATTATAAAATAGGTTTTGACCATTTGAATTCTCATTTATCTTTAAAATTTTCGTACATCATTCACGAACCTCTTGACATATTGACAAATTTATTAAAAAAGAAAAATTTGTTACGCATGTACTAATTATGTGAATGTCTATAAACTCTTCACATTCCACATTCTAATCACCACTCATGAATATAATGTGAGAAACTAAAAGACAATTTAATGTACTCCCTCCGGTCCTAATTTATGTATGTATTGCACCATATATTGTACTTTAGTGGTGACCCTTGAAGGCATTGTGATTATAAGAAATTGAGGGAGAATTGCTCTCTCTTTTACCATTAGAATTTTCTCTTCTCTTATCTCTTGTTCTCTTATCCCATATTTCTGGTATTTTTATAACAAAATCAATATACCTTCTCCATATTAATATATTGCTTTGTTACCGGAGGGCATTGACATATATTATTAAAAAAAATAGTAAAAAACAACATACTTTCTATCCCTAATTGTTTTTTTATCATATTAAGGTTTCACCCTCAAGACTTAGAAGGAAAAGAGTTCTCACCTTTCCCAGTGTATTTTTCAGGATTCAAACTTCTATTTTCCTCCTTACGGGGTGAGACTCCTTACCATTCAAACTAACAGCTTATTGGTATCCCTAATAATTCTGTTTTAATCAAGGTTCTAAAATCCGGACAGGCCACTGCACCGATTGGGATATTGAGTCAGGGGTCAGTAGATCAGATCGGAGTCAAACTGAAGCTAACCCGGGACCAAACCGGTGAAAAATTAGAGATTTTATGCTTATTAACGTGAAATTCTAAAGAAATAATTGAAAAAATCAATTTTTGTTTAAATAAAAACATTGCCGAACCGGACCGGACCCTAGACGGGACCGATTTCCCAGCCGGTTCACCGATTCCCAGGTCAAGCCAGATCGGACGGTCCAAGTTTCAAAACACTGATTTTAATCAAACATCATCTCAGTATCACTTCTTTTGGTGTATTTAGATGGATGTCCCCCCCCCCCCCCCAATTTACCCTTACTCAAGCCAAATCGGACAATCCAAGTTTCAAAACACTGATTTTAATCAAACATCGTCTCAGTATCACTTCTTTTGGTGTATTTAGATGGATGCCGCCCCCCCCCCCCCCCCCCCCCCAATTTTACCCTTACTCAAGGTCAATTTTGTTTAACAACATTTGTTGGACCGAATGAGCACCAAACCTCGTTGTTGCACCCAACTTGAATCAATACGACATTTTAACTCCAAACCTCGATGCTCTTAACTGATCAGTGTTGAAAACACATGCCACCTCCAATTCTATTTATAACCGAATTACATGATTTAAAAAAAAGGTTAAAATTAATTAAACATAATAAATATATCTAAAATAAATTTCATTTTTCAAGTATGCCCTTATAAATGATGGGGCAAATAAAAGAGAGAAATAGAGTAAATGTAAGTATCATCAACCATTTAATTAATGAAATACATATAATTAATAAATGATAAAAAAAAAATCAATAAATTTTTTAGGCAACTCTATTTTTTTTTGGGCCAATGTTCAAAAAACTCTCATCGCGCTCTTATAAAAAAGACATATAATTCAAATTTTTGGCTCTTATAAAAAAACCGGAGGGAGCACATGCTTTGTCATAAAAGTTTGCAGCTTACTTTGCCTTTAATTTCAATAGGTAATAGGTAATATACCCCCCTCTTATCCTCTTTACAAGCAACTTCCTCTCTCATAAGCTTGATCCTACATATAATTAACAAATTTTCTTTGTCTAAAAATTTAATGCACCTTTTCCATTCGGAAAATTCCTTAAAAATGCCACCGGAATAGTGAAATCTCAAATCAATGCATCGAATTTCCGAAATCCCTATTCAGTGCTGTGTCAGTACGGATGAACAGTGCAGGTGTGCAAAAAAATGATTTTGCCCTTCAACCCTCCCTCTCACCAATTCAGAATAACAACACAGACTCTTAATTAGCAACTCCTGATTCTTAATTAACAACTCCACTTTATTCTTTCACATATTTGTATCTCAAAAATATAATGTTGTTAATGTAAAATAGATTATTGTTATTTGTTAATAAGGAAAGAGGTGTTGTTATTTAGCCCTGAAACTTAAATTACAAAGTTGTGAAACAAGAAATGAGAGTTGTTAATGTAGAATATGGTGTTGTTAATAACAAAACCGGTGTTGTTATTGTGAAAGTAAAAAAGAAGAAACTGGAATTGTTAATCAAGAATCAGAAGTTGTTAATTAAGAGTCTCGTGTTGTTATTTTGAAGTGGCGAGAGGGAGGGTTTAAAGGCAAAATCGTCTTTTCGGAAACCCACACTATTCATCCGTACTGACATAACACTGAACCAGGATTTCACAAATTCGCTGCACTTATTTGAGATTTCACTATTTCAATCGTGTTTTCAAGGGATTTTCCCTTTTCCATTTTTACCTTTAATTTTGCATGTCTCTCTCATCACTTTTTTTTCACTCATTCCCTCTCGCACTCATAATCTTCACAAATAAGTGCATGGGGGGTCAGGGATTATATTTTACATAGTCATTGCTTTTTAACTGATTTTAATTATCAGTTCGTTTTGCATTATTTGTATAGTTGTTGACTTGTCAGCTACTGCTTATAAAAAGAACCGGAGCGAGTACATAAAAGTGGAAAGATTCATAAATATGAGATTTAAGATTTTGAATTAAGATGTGATACCGATTCCACAATACTCTCTCCCCGCATACTAGGCTTTGCTCATCCTTTTGTCCCATTCCCCCAATCCTTTTTAGTAGTATTAAAGCTTGGTTCTGACTACGACTTCACACTTGGGGAATATTTGCTAAAATGTCAAAGCTTGAGCGTATATGATGAGTTTTCGTGCCACCATGTGTATTTAATTATGAGATATCCATCATTATTAACAAACACTTACCGTTAATTATGAGATAATTAATGTAAATATCGTTGTTATACCTAAGCGTCGCCCTCCTATTTTTTATACATGATTTGCTTAGGTTGGGGCCTTATAGTTTAACTGACACTAGGCTTTCTAGTCCAACTCTTATACTCCACCTCATCTCAGGCTTTGCTCCTAACTCTTCCCCAACCAAAGGATCAAAGGCGATCACTAAGCAAAAACATGTTATGCTACATGCCTGAAGTTTAAATTAGTAGTAAAGAAGCACTCCAATTCCTTTTAATTCAGACTAAACACGGGCTTACTAGTCTCTTATGACTTGTAGTACAGCTTGTTGAACCCATCCACGTCTCCTCCTCAAACCAAACCTATTATCATGTCAAAAGCTAAAACTAATAGCAGAAATGCAACCTAGTTCCTTGAAATCAAAATCAAACATACGTTCACCAACCTCTTACAATTGTGTGGCATGTGTTGAAACTGATACATATCTCTTCCCTATACCAAATCTTAGGAATGAAGTGCTAATCATTATGCCAAAGCTTAAGCTAGTAGGGGCACAACCCAATTCCTTTCAACCCAAATTAAACATGGGTCCACCAGCCTCCTATAACTTGTGTTCCACTTGGTTGAACATGATCCCTACTCCTCTCATACCAAACCTTAAGAATGAAGCACTAATCATCATGCCGAAAGCTTAAGTCAATAGCAAGGGCCCAACCCAGTTTCTTGCAACCCAAATTAAACATGGGCCCACTAGTCTCCCATGACTTGTGTTTTGGTTGAACCTGATACATACTCCTCCTATACCAAACCCCTTAGGAACGAAGCACTAATCATCATGTCACCAGTCTCCCATGACTTGTGTTCCACCTGGTTGAACCTAATCCATACTCCTCCCATACCAAACATTAGGAACGAAGCACTAATTATCATACCAAAAGCTTAAACTAGTAACAATCTAATAGGCGCACAACTCAATCCCTTTCAACCCAAATAGTCTCCTATGAATTTATGGTCCAACCTCCTCATACCAAACCTTGAGAACAAATGGTTAATAATTGTGCCAAAAGCTTAAATTAGTAGCAGAAGCACACTCCAATTTCTTTCCATTGGATTAGACACATGTTCACCAATCTCTTATGACTTATGATCCACGTGTTTAAACCTAATCCTTACCCTAACAAAGCATTAATCACCATGCCAAAAATTTAAACCAGTAGTAGAGGCGTAACTCAATTCTTTTCAATCCAAATTAAACACAAGCCCATCAATCTCCCAGTCCACCAAGTTGAAATCCCTCTCTAGCGCGAAATGTATCAAACACTGGTCAAATCTCCTCCAACAATGTCTCCTACATACATATTCCTTGGTGCCTTTTTATTTGTTCCTAGCGAGAAAATGTTTTTACGCAATGAAATATTTATGGTAAACTACAACCGCATTATAAAATAAATTTCAACAAGCAATAAAATATATAATAATGCCCACACAAAAGAATAAAAGGCTCACAAAAGGAAAAGCTAGTCCCTTTCCTATGATGTCAGTATATACCAATTAATGTTCAACCCCAACATATGAATTCCCATAAACAGATTAGTAATTGTGGAAACAAATGATAAAATGAAATGTCATGAATGAATGAATGCTTGCTTACTGACTTACGGATTTGAAATTCAGACTTCTCAAACGAATATATTCTAAAGAGTCCAAACATACAAGTCCTCTTCAGGTGGAAGAACTTCCCAACCGAATAACAATTATCAAATACTGCAATATAATTACGAGACTTCTAATCCACTCTCTATCCAGGAGTTCAATAGACCAGAGGTAATTGGCACCACAGATGTCCGTATGTTCCACTCAATACCAACCAAAGAAAGAGAATACCTTAATGAACAGTAAACATAACACAGGTAGGAGTAATAGAATTAAAAACATGACACATCTGGGACAGTTGATAACATCCATAAAAATAGTGATAACTTATTAATTTTGTTGTAGAAAAGTTTGCCAGAAACCTCAGAAGATGACTTATTTCTTCACAAATTATTTGAAGTACTAATATAATATATAAATTATCCAAACACATAGTTTATCACTCTCCTAATAAATAATAGAAATAAAGTCAGTATGAATTATTCAAAGCATTCTGATCCCAAAAGCTCCACATTGAATATTGAGAAAGTAAAGGCAAGCGATCACCATCAAATATATGACGCGAAACAAGTCATAAGGAAGCAAAAGAGGAGCATAGACAGAGATGACAAAAAAAAAGAATAACTATTTCAAGATGTAAGCTTTTAGTTAGTTGTTCATTCAAAGAAAGAACACTTACTAGACTCAGATGGCATCAACTTCAGCCCCCGCAACTGGGATTAATATTAGTACTTATTTAATTAAGAAGCCAAAACTCAACTTCAGTCCATTCTCTCTAAAAAGGGCGATGAGGAAACACGCCTTGGGAGCAATGAGATACAAATGCCAGAAAAAGATTATATAAGACAAAACTAAAATCATTTAAATCCTAAACATTGTACACCAGCATGATTTCAAAAAATCTGAATCCCAGAACCATAGGTGATCAGGGCCTCCACACATTATAATAAATAGCACATGATTGTTCATATCAATAGAACACTCAATTAACGTCCATTAAGTAGCAGAGATTAAAAGTTTTTAGAGTTATAAGGATTTGATCACATATTTAAAGTACAAGACTGAAAGAAACTATAAGGAGAAAAAATCCAAATTGCATGTTCAATGAACTAGTAGTAGTACCTGTTACTGAAGTTATCTCTGATTCCTTTGACTCATCCTTTCTACCAGTAATACAATTTCTGGGACCTGAGCTTTCTCCTCCTAGTCCTAGAAGATGGAGATCTCCAAGTCTTCCATCATCCAGAGGAAACAATACTCTTCCAACTTGTAACTGCAAACCTGTTATACTTCTTGCTGCTTTTGCATGCAAGGGATGTGCATGATTTACCCATGATGCTTGAAATTCTACTGCTTAAGGGACGTTAATTGAGTTCTATTGATATGAACAATCATGTACTATTATATAGGATTGGAGCCACTGCACTCATTTAATGAGTTTGATGACTAAAGTTACATCCTTTCTCTCACAGAAGTAAATCTTGAAAGAAAAAGAAATAGCTAAATTTAGCTAAAGGACTATTAAAGCTAAATCCTTTAACAGAGTGACTGAAAGCTAGCACAAAGTCAGTTCTGAAGGCAAAATTATTTATATTTTATCACACATTCAACAAAGAAATTTATCGAAGTAGAATTATTTTTTTCACTAGGGTAGGTAGTTTCACACATTCAAATCCCATATTTGAAGCCAGTTACAATCTCAGTGATCCAAGGCGCTATCTGGCACTCATCATGCCAATGAGAGCTAATTACAGTTCAACCCAACATTATTATTATTATTTGTATTTCAAAATTGAGATAACAGCACATGAATGTCGTATTAACTCACAAAAAAATCAACGAAGAAATAATTTTTTTTTTTTTTAATTCAAGTAATGGCAGAAAGCCAAGCAAGATTATGGTTAAACTTTCCTAGCAGGAAAAGACACGGCAGAAACAGAGTATTCTGCGATTAACCCAACCTAATCAAACTCAAACTCAATCAGCAAACGACAACTGTGGATCGCATCAACAGGCCTTGTGCAGACGAAAGCATGTTCCTTGTAATCGTATCAGGATGTCTGTTTTACGCCCGGTTGCCAGAGACCTATCATATATTTGTGGTAGAAAATATTATTAAAAAGTAAACAGAGGGTTCGATTGATCTTAAATGAACAATAATTTATGACCGAATTAAAAATTCGGGAAAAAAAATAGGGATAGATAAGAAAGAAGAAGAAGTTACCAAGACGAGAACTCGCATTCTTTGAAACCTAGCACAATAAGTAATCTGCCTCTATCTCCCCCCACCGCCAGAACCCAAAAAAAAAAAAAAGCGATTGTACAAACTCAATCCAGAAGACAAAATTATTTGTATTTCATCCCATATTCAACAAATTGACAGTGTGGAAATCATAAACGGGTAAAGAAAACAGATAAGCTAAAACGGACACTATACAAAAGAAATTTATCGAATTAAAGGGGAAAAGAAACCTTTGACAAATCCCCCAGAAGATGACAAACATGTAGAAAAAGTGCATACATCATCATCATCATCGAGGAAGCTTGGAGGAATCTAAGAAAGGTTTAGCATCGATCTCTGATCCGATATGGACATCGTCGTCTTCTTCATCGTTGTCGGTGGTGCTGAGGTTGATGCAGGAGCATCGCTCTAAGGAGGCGAAGAAGGCGGAGGCGACGTTGCGGCTGAACCAGGAAGCCACTCCATCCAATTTGTCGCAAGCTACGGCGGAGCCACCGTTGATGTCCATGTGCGGATCGGATCGGGAAGAGAAAAGTGATCGGTTCAGAAAAGTATGGATTGAATAAATTTGGATGTGGAAGGAATCAAATAAGAGTCGGTGTATTTGGGAGTGCAAAAAGAAGATATGACCGTTGGATCTGAGCTAGGCCGCTCTTCCTGGAACGTCAAGAATGATTAATTGATATCAGGCACCAGCAATAGCATAAGGGTCACGAGGGATTTGAAGGTTTGAAGGGAAAGAGAGGGGTGGGGAAAATTTTTATAAGTTGGATTTAAAAAAATTGAAGAAGTAGGATTAAAAGATTTTGATTAATTTTTCTTACTCCTTTATCTTATAATTTCTCTTTATTAAAATATTATGATCACAGTTCTCTAATTTTTTTAAATTCAACTTAAAAAATTTTTTCCTCCATTCAGTTTTCCTCCCCTCCCCTCCTCTCATACCAAACACGCCCTAAATGACCGTTGGAGGTGAGACTGTTCTTTGAGTTAAGATTAAGTGTGTGTGTGGGGGGGGGGGGTGTTTGACCCCCAATTGAGCGTTTGAGCTAATAAGCTCAATAGCCTAGCTGAAAAAAAAAATGCAGTGTTTGGTTTCATCGGTGAACAATCGAGCTTAATTTTATCTTAATAGTTTTTGCCATAAGCTCCATTTCTTAGCTTTTACTCATTTAGCTTTTGGGGAGAGTGAGAATGGTTAAAATATTTTTTCGGTTGTGTCCAGTGTACTATCAGACTTATTGCAATTTTACCCTTAATGTACTTTTTTTGCTACAAAAATTAATTTCACTATTATTTGGTGTTTTTAACCCTTAAAATATTTTTTCAACTGTACCCAATGTGTTATCAGACTTATTACAATTTTATCTTTAATGTACTTTTTCAGTTCCAAAAATTATTTTAAACTATTTTTTGGTATTTTTAACCCTTTAAAATATTTTTCCACCCACTCTCTCTTACTATTATCACAAAAGTCACTTGTGCTTAAGTCAATCCAAACAAGTTTTATTTTTACAAAAGTCATTTATACAATCGCTATTCCAAACATAAATCACATTACACAATCGAGCTTTTACCAAAACTAAAATTACCAAACGTTAAACTGAGAAACTCTATTTTTCCCATCTCTCTTCCAAACTCACTCAAGTGTGATTGGAACAGCGATTGCAAAAATGACTTTTTTCAATTTAATTTTTTGCAATCTTATTTTTAGTTTACTTTTGGAAAAAGTCAGATTATGTAATGTGATTTATGTTAAGGTTAGTATAACTTTTGGTCCCTAAAATTTAATCCAATTTTGATTTTAGTCCCTCAAGTTTAAGATCGGTAGTTTTGGTCCCTGAAGTTTGACCTTTAGTCCCTCAAATTTGAAAGTTTTGATTTTGGTCTCTCAAATTTGAACAGGACTCGATTTCATTTTTTTCCCGGTTCGGTATGGTTTTCCACCAAGTCCTTCTTAAACTTGAGGGACCAACAGTTACAAAAGGAGTAAACTTGAGAGACCAAGGGCCAAACTTCAGGGACCAAAATCACCAATTTTAAACTTAAGGGACCAAAACCAAAATTGGATCAAACTTCATGAACCAAAAGTTATATTAACCCTTTAGTTTGGATTGGCGGTTGTATAAATGACTTTTGTAAAACTAGAACTTATTTGGAGTGATTTTTGTGATAATGGTAAGAGAGAAATTAAATTAAAAATTATAAAAAATTTATAGAAGTTAACGTTAGAAAATTTGGCAATAAAAAAATACATAATTTGATTAAATAATATCACATAACTAATTAGATCATATGTCCCGTATAATTTGGTATCAATTGAGTCACAAATGAGATTCATTTTGTAAGGAATCGATATCAGATTATAATAGGAGAGAGAGAGAGAGAGAGACGGAGAGAGATAAAAGTCACAAAATATATTTCTGTTGTTCCATTATTGCTGATCACCAAAAAACAGTTCGGCCCAAAATTTAGTTCAAAAAGAAAGAGTGAAGTAGCAAAAGTAAATTGATCAACCTCCTAACTCTCTTGGGGTCAATGAGAGAAAGTTCAACGAGCTTATTGGGAGCCATGTCCTTCATCACGCAGTTGATAGCTGTGTAAGAGTCGGCCTTGAAAGACATTGACGATGACCTATCCATGGAATTGTTGTGCCAGTAATGACCCACCCTTCTCTCCTTTGCACCTTTGTCGCCATCAACACCACCTGTCAATCCCAGGCCGTTGAAAAAATCAGAATCCATCAACAAGCTCCGGATATGGCCGACAGGAGAAGCCGCCAGCCTCAAACGTGAATTCCTGCCGCCGCCGTTAGATTCCTCCAAAGGCGGATTTGAGACAAACTCCATGGCTACAAACATGCCGCCGATACTTTATGCTAAGGCGGTGGCGGATAAAGGTGAGGAGTTGTTGCCGCCAATGGAGGAGTTGGGCAATGCCGACAAAGGGAGGTTGGAGATATCGAGGTTGGAAAGGTCGAAGAGGAGGAGCTCATCGAAGTTGGCTATGCGGAAGGAAGTATTAGAGGGGCCCTACGGTGGTAGGACCCACAATGTAAATCATAAGCCAAACGCTACAAGCTCGTCGGTCTGGCTTTTTTAAAGAGCCATTAAATTTATCACAAGCCCAACTGAATTTAAGCTATGCCAAACACTCAAAAAAAATTTATCCATGCCCAATTAGGCTTATCATGTCCAATCGGGCTTGCAACGCCTAAAAACGCTAAACCAAACACTGCATAAGTTAGTAGAAAGTTGGGCTTGGGCTTAAACTAGTTAGCCTAGTAAGAATTCTACATAAAACAAGTTTCCCAAATACTCCATTTAGCATCAACTGGGTTGCATTTAGGAAAAGGGGGAAAACCCTCGTAACGTGGCGAACCTTGGTTCAAATTTCCGCTTAGAGAAATACTTACATTTAGTGCCCGATAATGCCTCGAATAAGAGGATACCTATGCCCAGAAAAAAAAATGCCCCCTTCAGTTCTTAATATAAGACATATTTTCCTAATTTGATTAGATTAGAAAAGTTAATTAAGTTGTTAATATGACATGTATTTTTTAAAACACCCTAATTATCTTCTTTAATTCCTTCTTTCCCTCTCCTCGTTGTATATTATTGAGGAAGCATCATAGAGGTAAATTAAGAAAAATTGACAAATATAAAAACTATATTTTATATTTAGAATCAACATCAACTTCCAGAATAAGTCATATATTAAGGAATGGAGGGAGTATATCTCAACAAATTATGCGATGGCCCGCTATAAGTCCACACTCAACAACCAATACTTGAATAAAAATATAAAATATAAACAAATTATGCCATGGCCCCTTTATACACTGACAAGCTCTAAGTTGATGACTCATTTTTAAGAATGCAAGTTTGAGTCTAAGGGTGGAAACAGGCCAGACCAGGCTTTTGCAGGCCTGTTAAGGCACAAAATAGCCTGAGCCTTGCCTGTGACCTGTCAGAGGCCATTTTTTGGGCTTAGGCCTAGCCTATACATAGGTCTAGCCTGGCTTGAAGCCTGTTAAGGAAACCTAGATCTTTAAACATTTTTAAGCAAACTGATAGGTCACAGGCTGCATTGCAAACAGGCTGACAGGCCACAGGCGTACTTTAAACAAGTCGAAAACAATGTTTTTAAGGCCGGACCATCATCGACCGGAGAAGACGCCGGCTCGAGTCACACATGAAAACCGTTTTAGAGGTTGAGCCGTTTTGAGCCACTGTGAATCGGTTGTTCGGCCGGGAACCGCCATTAAGTCGGGAGCCGGAACGGTTTCCGAGTAGCCGGACGGCCTAAGTTTTCCTTAAATCTTTGAAGTTTTTGGTTGTTTCACAACTCTAAACACACATCTATGGCTGCCCTCCTCTACCCATAATCTCAAATATAAGCTACCAATGACGAAGCAGAAAGAAGAAGATGGAAGAAAAAGAACCAGTGACCATTGGAGAAGAAGAAAAACGGAGTATAAGAAAAAAAAAACGTTGTAATAGAGTTCGAAGAACTAGAACCTGCGCCAACAAAACTTGATGATAGCCCGGCTCCAGTCCAAATTCCGCCGGAGGAAGTCAGATTGGGAGATGAAAACTTGTGAAGTTTTGAAAAGAAGTCAAAGAAAGAAAAATAAATATCATAATAATACCTATTAGCCTTTTGTTTTTTAGCCATCAAGGACTACCTATAACCTATTACCTTATCAATCTCTCATGTCATACCTTGAAAATATGCATTTGGTCACGTGAAGTTGCAGGGGGAGGATATCTTGGATGTGATTTTTAACCCTTGCTCTTTTCTCTAATTTTATTATTAATAATACAAGATTTTATATATACCTCATGTTGTCAAACGTTAAACATTTTTTGCAAAAAAAACAAATGCTATAACATTTTAATATTAATCATATTTTATGTTCCATGTGTCATAATATAATTTAAATTTTTATCAATTTTATTTTTTAAATTTCCATGTGTGAACTAATATACTTAAAAAATTTTTGGTATTTTAATTTTATTTATAATAAGTGATATGTAATTAAAATATATTTTCTTTTTTTATATTACCAAAATATATATTGTGACTTTGTTATGTTTTTATTAAATTAGACTAATTATATTTATATCATTATATATATAAATAATATTATTTTTAAATTTAATTATTATGTCACCGGTTCGGCTCAACGGCTCAACTGGTCCAACCGGTTGAACCTTGACCCGTTGACCTTTCCGGCTCAATGTCCGGTCCAGCTTTTAAAACATTGGCCGAAAACAAGCCTACCTTAAACAGGCCGAAATTTATATAAATTAATATTAATGATTCAAAACACATCATAAAATATGAAACCAAATATAACAACATAATTTTCATTATAAGTTCACCAATTTAAACTGAATCAATATAAAGTCATTATGCAACAGTGTCAATAACTGTGACTATAGTCTCTCCTAATAATGACTCTGCCCTTTCTACAAAAGTATCTCCCACTTCTTCATCTTCTATCCCCATTATAAAAACCTTCATCCTATCCTCCAGATCTGACATTGATCGCCAAATTATCACTATAATTTAAAAAAGATAAACATGACGTGTTTCTCATCCTAATGAGCATAGGCCTCAAGAACAATGGCTCTATTATGGTTAAAGTTGATGAATAATTAGGAGACAAAACACCAATTATTATTATAAAGGAAAATCATGATCTTCAACAATTAAAAACAATAATATGGACCCCAGTCCCCAAAAGAAACATTAATTACAAAAAAACATGGTCCTACTTATTTGACTTCTTCTACTTAACCCTTCTTTTCTGTCAAATTTCAAGAACATAATGTTGACTTCTACAATAATGGACATGATCACTGTCTTGAGCACATAAGTGACACACATAGGTAAATCTGAATTAAATTTAAAAATCATGTCTATATCCACACATTAATCAAAGAGAAACAAATCCATCTAAATATACAAAGTTGGTTTCAACCTCATACAATTTTTTACTAGTGGAGCTAGGTCAAAAGCTTGGAGGGGAGACTTAAAAATGGGAAACAAAGGAGGACTAAATTTCTTCTACGATGGACAAGGTTTCATGTCAGTTCAATTGACTCAGGCATATGCAAACATAAATGGGACGGTGTATAATTTTGGGGTAGGAGATAAAGACAAGCCAACCAACAAAAACAATGACACAAGAAAAGGGAACACTGAACATCAAATCTTAAGTATAATTTCTTCTTCTCCTTCAAATACCTTGAAAAAAATTAATCAAATGCATAGTATTAGAGCATAACACAATTTTACAAGTAATATGCATAAGAAATGATATTATTTTAACAATGCAAAATTTATACCTTTTATTTCTTCTTTAAACCGTATTTGTCACGAAGCCAATTCCCACCACAAATAAGTGCTTTAATTGATTCTTCATTCAATTTAGAACGATATTCATCAATAACTCTGCCTCCAGCATTGAATGTGGACTCTGATGCCACGGTTAAGATTGGAATAGCTAGTATGTCAACAGTCATCTTAGATAAAATCTTATACTTTAGACTATTATTTTTCCACCATTCCAGGGCACTAAAGGAGTTAGATCTGCTCTCAAAAATATAAACACCCTCCTCAAGATAAGCTTCCAATTCTAATTTCATAAGGAGAATTGCTTGCTTTTCACAAACAATGTTCATTATTTGATCAAATTCAATAATTATAGAAGAAATAGGCATATGGGGAGAAGAGTTGTTGCCAACATTATCACCTTCATTACTTGTCTCTCCCTTATACACGACAACATAGTCATCATACATTGAGTATAAAGCTTTCACCACTTTAACTATATTCTCAGAAGCAGCATAATCAAGCTTGTAAGTCAAAGGAAATCAATAAGATTCTTGTGATAATGACAACTATTACTTGCAGGAATAAGATTCTGTGTGTATTTTTAAAATGCAAATAGATGAAGATAAGAATGTCCATTTCTGAAATTATTTATTGTTCCCTAGCAAGAAATCATACTATCTGTTGAATTCAAATATGCGATGCAAATCAGAGTCCAATTAAACGAAAAATCAAACACCAACAAGAACAATGAACCTCAAAATATTCAATGAAATGAAGAAAGAAAAATCAGTATAAAAACCGCATCGCAGCATCGCAGGCACTCATTCTCCCTGTCCTACGGTGCATATCAAATTGAAACAAAGGATTGAAAATCGAGCTCGAGAAGGTCACTAACCTAAAATCATGGCTAACTAACTCAGGAGCGAGAAAGATCAGAGAGAAAAAAGAGTTTGCGTGGAAAGCTAGAAGCTTGGCTTGATGAAAGGGAAAATCGAAAGAGACGATAGAGAGATAAACTGAGAATGAAATTGTAGAAGCAAATCGTAGAATGAAATCAAATACTTACTTGACGGTTAACAGCTAATGGAGAGACGACGGAGAGAGGAGGGCCGTGTGAAGGACCGCAGTCAACGGTGGACGGATTTTTGAAGAAGTCGACGGAGTTGGAGTGTGATGCGAGTGAGAGCCTGAGATTTGAGAAGTCCACACAAGAAGAAATGAAGATTTAGGGTTAGGGCATATGGAAATGGCAGATGACTAATTACCTTTTCATCCTCCTTGCTGATTTTTTTTTTTTTTTTAAATACGTTAACTGGTTCATGCTAGCCTAATAGGCCTACCAGACCTGTTAATAATCCCTGGCCTGACCTTTTAACACAAATAGACTTTTAAAATGGCCTGCTAGGCCCATAACAGGCCAGGCCCTAGAAAATACACTTATAAAGAGAGGTGAAAGCTTTTGCGCACTTTCTCCCAATTTTTAATTCGGTAACTATATATATATATATATTTGCCTTGTAATCATATTCTCTAATTTTACTTAGCATCATTAGTCACGTAACCTTGCTCTGTTTACACCATCAGCCCTCTGTATAGAAGCTAAAGGAGTTAACATACATAACAAAATTAAATGGTTTAACAGAGAGAAACACATCAATGCCAAATTAAAAACGGAGGGAAAATATAGAAGATACCTACAAAATGTTTTTTGTCCTCAAAATTTATGGTTTGCTCTCATTGTACCTCAGTAAATCTTAGAGAACCCAAGAATATAATGAATATACGATAAAACAGGCGTCCCTCATCCATGAGGTATAACTGCTTTAAAGAAAAATCTATAAAAGATTCCCATGTGGGTTTTATTACGCCCACTGATTAATGAGAAATCCTGGGTTGCAAGTAACAACCATTGTTATAGCTAAGTTGTAGAAGCCTATGGAACTTCACTTGCTTCACCAAATTAAAATCCAAAGCTCCCTCACCAAGAAATGCCTTTTTATTGCAAAATCAACTTTAGATTGCTTACCAACCAAAACCATGAAACGTGCATCCCTCACTACCCATTTTGCCCATTCAAGTCATCATGATTTGTCAATTGTCACGCACCAAACTTGTACAGAAACCACGGGCACACCCTGTTTTTCCATTTCATATCAAATGGTAATATTTTCGACACACATGAAAAATAAGAAAAATAGACATAAACAAATAAATTTTTATACCCTTTATTAGTATTATTATCCTCTCAAAGTTTATGACTCTTTGATGATAAAATATTCAATTCCATTTTTATTTGCTCGTCAGCCTATCCCTCTCCAAGGTGTGAATCCCAAGTTTCCGGCTTATACACTCGATGTGATACTAAATTTAAGGTCCTTTAGATGGCAACAAAAAAAAAAATTTTAAGGTCCTTTAAACTAATTTGTAAGATAAAAATAGTATTTAAAATAATATTAAAATTTAAATTATCTCAATAAATAGGGTTACTGTAAAAAATAATTAAAATAAGAGACAAGAAATATTTGATCCTTATACTTGAAATCAACTAACCAAGCCAAAACTCTTAACTAAACCTTATATTTATGACTAGAGTAAGCTAACTTCTCTGTAAATATTTTTAATATAAGAGTTAAATAACTAATTTTTATATATTAAGACAATTAATTGAATTAGAGATTTATAAAAATTGTGTTAATTTTTATAGAATATCCTTTTTAATTTAAACTATTTTTAATGAATATTTCGTTGTTACGTGCACTCAATACGTTTGGAAGAAAGTTATGAATTTAAAAAATAAAGTGGATTGGAGTGTGTGTGTGTGTGTGTAATTAAGATAAACCACCTAACCAATTTCAATATTTTTAAGATTGGACAGAGTACTGCTGAGCAATGAATCATTTATAAAATATTATTATATAGTAAACTATTTTTCTCGATACAAAAATATGACTCCGCCCTCAGCCCCTCCTGTTCTCCTAGGCGATGGCGTGTCCTTGTGGGGTATTTTAGATTTTTTCTCCCTATTGTTTGTAAGGATAAAGTTCTTATCTTTAGAGAATCAGTGGACGGCCGTCGGATTTCCAAGCCACTGCCACGCGTCACATTTTGGAGACCTCATCAAACTTGTGAGTCATAATGAAGTGCCAAACTTTTTTGGCGGTGAGATGATCAGTATGGGGCTATAAACGACGTCGTGTCATTCATCTTGTCCCTTCAGCGACGCAAAAAAAAAAGCCTCTGCAAACCGACACCGAAGAATGATAGTGAATACACACAGAAAAGAGCACACAATTCTTGGCCCCTTCTGATGAGCGTCACCTTCATCTTCTTCCGTCCCCTGTGATGATTCATTTAGCTCCGTATTCGACTCTTGTCTTTCATATCTATTAGTCTTCCTTTAGTTTTCTTCCACTATCTGCATATTGTTCTCTTGGTACGCCCCCTCGATCCTTCTCTGTGCTCCTATATTTTACTCCGTTTTCTGTCTTTTCCTTCTAGTATAGGCATGTTTCATCTTTCGTATACTCTTCAGTGTATGCTGGATCTTTTGGGGCTTCTTTAACTGATTGCAAATATGTCAAATGAATAAATCTTTACTGCAACTCTGTACTATTTTGTCTGGTTTGTGGTTTTCTTGCTTACTTCGACTACATATACTCAATTTCTTGGTTACAAGATCAGGGGACTACATGAGGAATTTAAAATTTGACTCCACAATAACTATCATGAAAATTGAGGCCTTGTTTTGCAGTGGAGTGGACTTGACCATTGCAGTTTCAGATGATCTCCTCCTCCATTTTCTGGTTATTTTTTCTTGACTGGGGGATTGTAGTTAGATCCTAAAAACCGATTTAATAATAATTAGGCGCCAAAACAATTATTTGCAACTGATACTGCCTTATTTGTAACCTTGTAGATTATAATTGCCAACTCCTCCTCCACAATCTTGCGACTGAAGATTGTTTTAGATCTTACTGTTATTAAATTACTACCTTGGAATCTAATTGCTATTCTCCCTTTGATGAAAAACTCAAGGAATTTATACAATATTACTTGCTAAAGCACGTTTGAATGATTGTTTCTAGTAATTGTTGTGCAAGCATTCACCTTATCTTTCTTTGAAGAAAGGGGGGTTGTTCTTGCTGCTTCTGGAACACAATTCATCCTTGCATTATTTATTGTTTTAACTATGTTGGTATATGACCATCTAATTGTGAACCATTATCACCCATTCTAAGTGATTTCATCATTTCATGGTTTAAGGTGCTGTTTGGAGTAAGCATCTCTTCTTTGAGTTCTGAATTTTTTTAACTCTTAACATTTTTTCCCGTTATAGGCAATGATTAGGAGGAAACCTTAGGCAACTGATGGCAGCGGCAGAGGTAAGGGCTGTGTGGCAGAGAACAGTTAATCGTTGTTTTGTCCAAGAAGATGCAAAAAGAGCTCCCAAATTAGCATGTTGCCAACCTTCATGTGCAGCATCAAGATTGGTTGATGCAGAACTAGCCAATGTAGCAGATGAATCAGCTGATGCTGCTGTTAATGTCATGCCTTTAAGCGGGAAGCCTTCATTTTCCAATCTATCTCCTGACTCGAGATGGTGGTTGCAAACACAAACTAACTATGGGCATCAAAAGAGCACATTGCATCAGCAATCAAGTGCAGTGGATGATGAACCAGAGATGTTGAAAGCCAGTGATGAAGATGAATTATACGAAGATTTTACTTGCTTTGGTGATGAGGAGTATGATTCATTTTATCATGTGGACTATGATTCGCAGGTTGATATGATCAGGAAAGCTAGCAACGATGAAATGCTGGGGCGTTCCAGTGAAAAATCTCAGCCATTTGTGCAACTGATGGATATGACGGGAAAGCACAAGACGATGGAGATTGACAGTGTTGGTTGCTCAGTTTCCAAGCAAATGGATGAGTTTAACTTGGATAGCACTTGGACTGAAGGTGACAAGGCTGAGCCATGGTGGCAAACTACAGACAGCGATGAGTTAGTTTCCTTTGTTTTGATGAGATCACTCAACAATATCGAAAATTGTGATCTTCCTCCACCTCGGAGGAAGTATGTAAGCAGACAACCATGTGAAAGAATTGGTGATGAAAAGATGAGGACATCATGTGTTAACTGGGAGACAAAGTCCTGTGGCCTGTCCAACTTGACTGCTCATGCTCAAGGGAGTTTGGATTCACGATTGATGCATGGAAAGCAAG
This sequence comes from Inga laurina, assembly GCA_963855925.1. Classification (NCBI taxonomy): domain Eukaryota; kingdom Viridiplantae; phylum Streptophyta; class Magnoliopsida; order Fabales; family Fabaceae; genus Inga; species Inga laurina. The sequence goes on along the minus strand of OY979711.1, from coordinate 3,630,884 downwards.
GCGCGTCAGCTAATGAAAAGTTCCCACGTTGTGCTTCTGAAAATTCTTCCAGGTAAAAGGAAAAGAATATCATCTAGTTGTAAATACTGGAATTTCCCCTTGTCTTCTGAGTTTTAAGTAGTTTGAATTCACTCCCCAAAATCTGTAAACACAAATTGCATTAGCAAAATAGGAGGTGATTATTTTCTTGTACAAGTTTTCTGTTAGTTGGATCCAACTTAGTCATTTTTGAGGTTTTCATGGTTGTTAATCATACCGTGTCTGGCCTTGCTGCTTCATAACAGTTACACTGCCATGCATAACAATACCACAGAGGAGCAACAAGCTTCTGAGGGAGATCAAAGCAAAGCTCAACTAATGGAAGCACTGTGCCATTCTCAAACACGAGCGAGAGAAGCAGAAGGCGCAGCCAAACAAGCATATGCGGAGAAAGAGCAAGTTGTCAGACTCATTTTTAAGCAGGCATCGCAAATTTTTGCCTATAAGCAGTGGTTTAGGTTGCTGCAGCTGGAAACATTGCTCACTCAAATCAAGAATAAGGATCAGCCACTCTCGACTCTATTGCCTGCCGGACTTCCATGGATGACTTGTGAAGGAAGAAACCTGAGGAAGAGAAGGCAGAAATTGCCCAAAACCGAACGACTGAGATCAACAAGTGAAAATATTACAGCATATGCTGTTGCAATTGCTTTAGGACTGTCTATTGTTAGTGCTGGCTTGCTCTTAGGATGTTGTGTGGGTTGGATGTTACCTCATTTGTAGTTTTTTTATTTAATGATTTGAGTATAGTCCTGCGTTTACATGAAGTTGGTAGAGAAGGGGAAATAGGTAAAAAGAGAGAGAAGCTGCATTTATTGTGTTGTATGTGTATCTAGTTTAGTTCTGTAAATTTTTGCAGTCCTTATCAAATATCTTATTAATTTGACATCTAACTTGTGTGATGAATGCCATGCACATGAAATCCAGGGTGAGGATGAAGCAGAAGCAATTAGTTTTTTTGGTTCTGTTTGTTTAGGGTATGTTTGAATTAGCTTTAAAGAAGCATGTTCTTGCAAATAAAGAGAAAAATTCCCTTACATGATATAAAATCAATTTCTATCGTCAATCTAAATAGACACTTATTATTCATTGGCTCCTATTCTTTTATATTAGTTTTCAGATGTTAGAAAGTGAAGAGCAGCTACATATGGCTAAAGAACACTGTTTGAGAAAAATGAACTCTACTGGACTAAAACTCGTGAAATTGACAGCGGAAATCTTGAATAATAAAATCCTTCTCCAAGTCTACAAGATCAAGTCATCATAATTTTTTTAACGGTTAAAAGGAAATTTTATTCTTGAAATTTTTATTGGGGATAATTTTGTTCTAAAAGTTTTTTGGGGGGAAATTTTACCCTGGAAAATTTCAAAAGAGAGTAATTTTGTCCTAGCCGCTATCTTAATTAATTTTGACCGTTAGTTGATCAAATATACTAAGCTGACAATCCACTTGTTATTGACATCATTTTTGTTAAGGTGCAAATTTGATTCAAAAGTTTTAAATTTAATTTTGAAAAAAAGAAGAAGAAGTGAATGACAAGTGAACTCCCGAGATAAATTTGCACTTTAACAAAAATTAACTAAGATAATAGACAAGGAAAAATTGCTCCATTTTTTAAACTTCTGGGGCAAAATCCCCCCTGAAAAACTTCCAGGGCAAAATTAACCCTCGGTAAAAATTTCTAGAGCAAAATTGACCCTTAACCCTATTTTTAATGAGATACTTCTTATACTTCCTATTTACAAATATATTTTTTTATCTGCAAACTATAATGGGTTCTTGTTATTTTTATATTCTCTAGGAAGCTAAGTTTACCTTAGGTTAGTTAGGTGTTAATCTTATTCCCTCGTATTCTTAATATAAGATCTCATTCATAATACAATATACACTATAAACGAGATCTTATATTGAATATCGGATATGGTACTTCGTAGGAATCACTTGGACCATGAGGGAGAAAATGGTCTTTTGCTATAACTGTAATATTAATGGTGGACATATCATGATGGCATTTGTTGCTCTCGTGACATCAGAGTCATATAATTAGGGGAAAAGCAAGGCATCTTCCCAGTTTGATTACAAAAGACAGAAAGTACTTCATAAGTTCATGTGTATATGTCTTCTTTTGTTTTCATGTCACGTGATCGGATCCCACATCCTTATTTTTTAGTGAGAGCATGTATATTTCCAAAATGATAGTAGTGTTCAGTTTGGCTATAACTAATCCTGACATTAAGTTACAAGTGAAGTTCAACACATTAGTTCATAGTGTTTAGAAATGGTTTTACACCATTTGAGATTAGTATGTAAAAAAAGTTTTATCTCAGTTTGTATAAAAGTATTTTTAAAAAAAATGCTTAAAAAGACACTTTTCTGTACTTCTCAAGTAAGCACTTAGTTGAAAAAGAGATTTCATTCAAAAATTGTTTTGTATGCATTTACACTTTTAAACTTGTTACATGTGATCAGAGTTATGGCTTTTGTCTACTACTCATGAATCTAGCTCTCCAGGAGACTGTTCTTTGAGATAATACTACAACAACAAAAACAAAACCTTATGTACTTAGGTGGGGTCGGCTATATAAATTATACGACTTTATTATGCTCTGCATTAACACACAAATATGAAAATGGTGCAGGATAACACTGACTGTTTGCAGTTGGCAGAATCCAAGGGCAGTGGTCGAATATCTAGTGCAAAATATTAAAAAGGAATCATGAAGAGGACAATAATATACTCTGGAACAAACTTAATATTAGTAGTGAATTATTGATTGATTCACACCATGATTGCGTAAGAGGATATTTCGGGTTTGGGTTTCCTCTTTGATGTACCAGCTAAAATAAGAAATATAGGGATAGGTTGCAAAAACCTGTACAACAAGGTCACATGGGAATCCCCAAGGCTTCCACGGTTTTTTTTTTTTTTTTTTAAAAAAAGAACCGAATCCTAAGTCTTGCAGCACTGTGTTTTTTTTTTTTTTTTTGTAACTCTGCATTGCAAGAAGAAACTGGTCCTCACTCACTGCCACTTCCAATAACTAAGCTGTCACCCTCTCTTCCATTAAAAGATAACATTGTACAGGTGATGCAGTGGATAACACATGAGACAGGCATTACATTACAGAAATGATTGACTTGACCATGGAGTGCCACAGAGAGATAAAAAAAAAATTTAGTGATTCTTCAGCCCATACCCACCACCACCAACTTTCTTCTGTTTCTTCATCCGCCATGGAACCACCTGCTTCAAGCTCTCTGCGATTGTTGTCTGCCCAATCGAAAAAGACACCACATTGCATCATTGCCTCAACCCCATTGACAAGGGAAAAAAATAGAATGAAAAAATTTCACTGCTTTTTATAAAAGTTTCTTGCTTTATCCCAGAAACAGAGACCATCTTTGGAAGCAAAATCTAGATTTTACAGTACTCCCAGTCCCATGTGTATAAGAGCCTTAGTCTTTTAACCGAATCACCACAAAATTCAAAAAAAAAAAAAAACAGTTAAAAATAGTAAAATATGATAATTATCTAAGAAATTTAATCCCTAAAAATGTCACTGTTTAAAAAAGGTCAGTGGTGAAGTGATAATGAAAACAGATGAAAAAAGATGTTTATAGTATAATAATTAATTAAGTACAAAGTTGAAAAAAATCTACTTATTATTGATAGAAGAAGAGATCTTATATTCAGGAAAAGCTCTTACAAGCAGCAAATTCCCAACTGGCATCTAATAGGTCTCTCTAATTGAAACAGTAACGTTTTGTTTTCTGGCTTAGAAGAACAATGGGTGAATTCAAGTGAGGATCTTGGCAAAAATTTCACTGATCGTGTCAACAACACATTGAAATTAGTCTTCCAAGCAAGAATTGCTGAAAAGCCATAACTTTTTACACAAAAGCAGAGCGATAAACATGAATTATTCCAGAACAGAGTGAAAACTTACCCAGACACAAGAGTTGGCTTGGAAAACGCTAGAAAAGCTGCCAGATCGTTTCATCTTGTGACTGCCTCCACCAATAAAACCAGTATCATCACAGTCCCTATTACTATCAGCAGAAGATGGAAAGACATAACTACCCCAACTCACTTCTCTTCTGACTCTCAAACCCTTCTTCCTCCAAGACCCAAACCACCTTCCTCTTCCTTCTTTCTCTCTGAGTCCTCTGTTCAGAACCAGAGCACCAAGCCTACCCTTCTCATCACTGAAAGAACCACCAACTCTAAATGAAGGAGGAGAGCGAAAGCTCTCGCTACTCGCAGAAGATCCCTCCAACACTGAAGTGGGTGAGAGTAATTTGGTGAGCTTGGCTTCAAAAAGCAATCTTGGAGGCAAATCCAAGGACTTTGGAGCAAGATCACAAGTGGGGTTGTTGTTGTTGAAGGGGATAAGAGCAGTACAGGGCCTGGGCTTTCCTGGTTCTTCTTCCCATCGGAATGGGACTGAAGCTGAAGCATGGAGCGGAGGCGTGGCGGCGCCGGAGTGCTCCGGTGATGGCATTGACTGGATGGAGAGCAATAGGGGTAGTTTTGGTATAGTGGTGTGCTCCTCTGGATCAGAATTCATCTCTCTCTGTTCTTTTCTTTCTCTGTTTCCTTCCTTCTCAGTACTGCGAGGTTAGGTGCTTTGTTTTTCTTTTGGGACAAAGGGAAGGGAAGAGAGATCTCGCTCAGAGAATGAGAAAGGAAAGGAGGAGGACGAAGCTGAAGCACACTGTGCTTTTCTCTGCAGAAAATGTTTGGTTCTTTCTTTCCGTCACGTTTTGCCTTTCACTGAAGAAAAACTCCAAAAGGAGTGTCCTTTATTGTGAGTTTTTTCCTATTATGCACAGGACCACGTGTTCCCACAACACATTTTTATTTTTTCGTCGAAATGTTCCCACAACATTTTTTTTTGGCCCGACACAACAAATATAAATATGAGGAGGGTATAGTAAATCTTTTTTAGTTTTTTACTTTTTTTTGCCATAGGGTATAGTAAATCAATTCATCAATCAATCGACTCCATCCTCAAAAACTTTGTACTACCTAAAATTGATGTATTAATCAATAAATATAATTTTTTATTTCATTTTTTTTTATATTTCTTCATAATTTATTGATTGGCTAATCATAATTTACTCATTAAATAATCATATTTTCTTTTAACTGCATATCCCTTAATTTTAGTAGATGTAATTTATTTCTATATTTAACTACATTACTTTCTTTATATGATTTTTCTTTGGATAGGGGTAGAGTTACAAAATATTCTTCCAATTTTGTAATCATGAAATTATATTTATCTCATGCAATGTTTCGGGAGTAAATGCTCATTAATTACTCAATCATGTAATATTACAGGAAAAATTGGAAAAATCTCTTAATAAATATTTCTATTAGGCCCTTTTCACCTATAAAATTAAATTTTATTGAAGTCTTTTCTCTGATTTTTCTATTATATTATCCTCTTTCTTTATTTCCAAAATAAAATTTCATTTAATTAAACAATGTCGAATGCAGATGTAGAAATTTGATTATTAGTAATAACTAACAAGTGTGTTATGTTGTTTGGCAAAAAAACCTTAATATTATGTTAAAAATTAGTATAAAAAAATAATTTTGGTGATAATTTAAATGGGTTTTGATATATTTTTATTATTTTTCTTTTTTTGCGTGAAGGGTTTTGATTAGAGGTGTTCAAATCCAGGACCGGGATCCCCCACTCCCGGTCCTAGTCCCGGTACAAGGCCGAGATTGAGAATTTGTGACCGGTCCTGGGACTTGTAGTGGGAAAACGGGCCAGCCCGCGGGTTGAGGGCCAGCCCGTGTGGGCCACGGGGCGGGCTGGCCCGCCAGGTCGCCAATTTTTTTTTTTTTAATTTTTAATCTTTTTCTCTTTCACCCGCTCATATTGCACTTCTTTTCTTTTATATATTTGTGTTAAGAAATCAATTTCATTCTTACTTCCCTTTTTTTCATCTATTTACATCACAAAACTATATAAATATATCTCTTTTTAATTTAATAATAGTATAATAAATAAATATAATATGAAAATAAGTGTCAAATAAAAAGTATGAGGAATTAATTAAATACATCATCAAAGGAAATGAGATAAGGGACCAAGGATATTTGAGAAAAAAATTAAAAAAAAAATTAAGGGGGCCAGCCCGCGGGCTAAACGGGCTCAGCCCGTTTAGCCCGTTTTTAATCGGGCCGCCATTTCGGCGGTCCGAACCCATTTAAAATTGTCGGGTTGGCCAGTCCGGCTCGACCCGGGACAGTCCCGGTCCCGAAACAACCGGGACTATCCTGGGACCAAGACCGGGAATTCCCAATTTGACACACCAACACCATTTCTTTTTTTGCACAAAGAAAATCTGGATTGAGACCAATTTTAACCCCATTATAAGAAAATCCCGAAATAATCTGGACTAAGGTGAGGGACGAGAGTGATCGACTCAAGGTTCTTTTTGTTTTTTGTCACCCAATTGAGTCCGTTGTCAATTGGGTTCTTTTTTTTTTTTTTGTTACAATCGGGTTTTTATTAGTTTTGGGCCAATTTTAACCCCATTATAAGCAGAACCCATTAAACATTAATATAACAAAAAAAAATTGTATGCATAAGATACCGGGACCGGGAATCCCGAAGCCTTGACCAGATCCCGTCCTGGTCCCGGTATCTTCCACTCCCAGTCCCCGCTACTCTCGATCCTTGTCCCGGTAAGGCCGGGATTTTTTAGTCCTTGTCTTACCGGGACTGGGCCTGGACTGGACTGTTGAGAGCGGGATCATATGGACACCCTTAGTTTTGATTTGCTTAAGAGCTTGTTTGGTTGGAAGGGAGAGGAGAAAAAATGACCCCCTCTTCTAATTTGGTTTGAAATTTTGGAGGGGAAGGGACACCAAAGTTTCCATCCCCTCTACTCCAATACCCTTATTTTAGCTCCTCTCCAAATTAGGGCGTTTTAGAGGGAAGCCAAAATTTTGGACCACTTTACCCGTAATACTTATGTGATATTCTAATAATATTATGATGAAAAATATCATGATAAATAAAAATATTATTATTAATATATTTTATTATAAAATAAAAATATATTATTATACAAAAATTATTATACATAAAAATATATTGTTAAAAAATAATTTAATATCAAAATTTTATATTTATAAATAAAAAATTATTATAATTATAACATATGCTCATAAATTAATTTAAATAAAAATATAATTTTATCATTAAAAATATTATTAAGAAAAGAACTTTAAAAGGATTATATTTTTTCAAATAAAAAAAATATTATTAAATTTTCAATAAAAAAATGTTACAATTATAAGATATGTTAATATAATTTTAAATAAAAATATTATTATGATGAAAAAATATTATTTTTATTAAATTTAAAATATAAATTATTATGAAATTAATTTAAAATGAAAATATGTTATTATAAATAAAAAATACTATTATATTCAAAAAAAATATTATTATACAATTAATTTTAAACAAAATATATATTATTATATTAATGAAAAATAAAAATTTTATTATATTAATTAGATAAGATACAAATTAATTTATATAACATATAAATAAAAATTTAACCAAATATGCTAAGGTTGAAAGGTAAATTGCTATCATTTCTCTCCTCCTATCCCATCTTAAACTAAATAAGGGATCATTAAAACCCCCTCATCTCCTCCCTTAGAGCTGGTAATATGGGCTCAACCCGCTCGTCCGCAGGTTGGGAAATCCCACCCCGTAAAAATGACAACCACATAGGTCCCCACCACATAACCCGCAGGTTGATGCACGGGCTGACCCGCACAATTTTTTTTTCATATAATAATTTCACAAAACCTATAAGTTGTGCACTCCCACCGTGGTACCTTCCAATCCAAAGAGAAAAAATCTTAGCCTCATCCCTTATTTTTTAAACAAAATTATTATATCTTGATTGTTTGAAGATGATTTTATGTTTTTTGTTTATAAACTTTGATAAATTTGATAACTTTATCTCTTGAATTGCGGATTATGTTTTTAAATTTTTATAAGAGGAATTATTAATACTAGTAAGGTAAATTTAATGACTCATATCTATGTGTCTCATACTTTCGGCCTTCTTTAAAAAATAGTAAATTGTTTTTTTTTAAAGAAAAATGCGGTCAGCAAGCTGGCCTGCAACCCGCACACTGCAGATTAGGGTTGGCATTTTTCCAACTCGCAAAAGTGCGAGTCATCCTGCGACCTTCAGGTTGGCCCACATTTTCAGCTCTATCTTACCCCAGCAATCAAACCAAACAAAATAACCCTCCACCCTCCCCTTCAATTCCCTCTCGTGCAAACAGGGCCTAAAGCTGAACACCCACCAATATTAAGGCACATATCCCAAAGATTCATATTCAATTCCTATGGCTATCAATATCCTTGTTGTTTTAAGTAACTTTGTTAGACTTGGTGCCTCTACCATCCCAAACGGGTACTTGTTTCAAAAAATCATAGTGGTTTCTGGGTTTTTGAAAATTGGAGTGTTTGGGTTGGTGTTTTGATAATTGGGTTTTTTTTTCTTCCAAAAACAGCTTTTGAGAAGAAGCTCGAAAGTTTGGCTTTTCTAAAAAAAAAAAATCACTTCTGTCACTATCAATCCAAACACAAATTATATTTATAATCTGACTTTTATAAAAGTGAGATTAAAAAAACCACTTTTACCACTGTAAATTCAAACATGCCCCTGCTCATTTGTACAAGCATAGTACATAATCATTAATTCATAATGTGGATACATGGTAGCCTTTTCTTCCTAACAAGTAACCTCATTGTTCTTTATTTCGTTATTTGAGATGCTCATGTGGGGTTCCGTCCCAAAACAAAAAAAAAAAAGATACTTATGAGGCCGAATACAAAAGTTTAGATAATAATTTAACATTTTTAATTAAAAAGATTAATAACCTTTTTTTGCAAAACACTAATTTTTTAGTTCTGGCCAGTTAACATGTTAAAATACTATCTTGTATCATAACATAAAATGGCCAAAATAAAATATTTCAAAGGTATTATGATCAAATTAACAAATTTCAAGGACCAAAAAAAAAAAAAAGAACAAGTATTTTATCTTTAAATTAAAAAAATTGTTAATTACATATGCACCCATACAAGCATATTATGCTTTGCTTTTGTATGAAATTGTATGTACACCCTTTTAAACTATGGCCCTGCCAAATCGCATTTTAAATCAGTAAACTTGAGAAATCATTTCCTAATTCTCTTCCGTGGTTAAAAAGATAGTTTTTTTTTAGACATATATACTCACTTTAAATTCATGTATATGAACGAGTGGCTATCGAGTTTTGTTTTTTGTTTTTTTTTGTTTTTTTTTTGTTGCGTTCAAAAACCCCAGATGGCCAATTTGTTTCTTTTTAAAAATGAATAGAAATGAGGGAATGGTACAAAATGGGAAGGAAATATCAGCGTCAAAAAAATTAGACGGAACAATATTACGTGTAAGAATGATTATGAAGGTGAACAAGACTGCTCAAAAGCAAATTTGTGGCTATCATCAACTATCCAATACGCTCACTGCACACTTAAGACATTATTCTAAGAATTTTGTCGCCTCTTTCATACACATACCATGCAATCCGGTTTCTCTTTACCTAATTATGCACGCTGAATAATTTGAATTGATTTTTTTTTTTCCAAATTATATTGTTCATACGTGTTGATATTTTATATGAATACTATATCTTCTATTTATATTTTCTCATATTGTATCTATCTTAGAAGTAGGAGGGCATGGAGGTGGCTACAAACCTTGGGGCCTGAGCTATGTAGAGTGGCCGTAAATGCAAATCTTAATGATAAAAGTAAATATTCAAATGAGAAAATATTAATATAGGATATAATATCTATATCAATTATGAACAATAAGTAATAAAATAATACTACATTTGGTCTTAAATATAAGATAAAGTTGATTATTTTTAGAGAAATTAATAAAGTTAAATAAGTTACTTAATCATATCATATGTTATGTATCCTTAGATTATATATTAGTTTATTAGTCAAACTAATTAGTTTGGAGGAAAAAAAATAAAAATAAAAATGTTCTAAAGTAATTTAATTAGTTTCTTTAATTTATCTAAAAAGGTTAATTTTATCTTATAATTAGGACAGAAGAAAATAATATGATTTAGTCTGAACATTACTTAATACACAAAAAGATGTGGGTGTAATTTGACACATGTAATTTGTGTGGATGACATAACTACTATATGATTTTGGATGTCAAATAAGTGATGGAAATAAATTGAGGTTAGATGTGAAGAGAAGGTACACTTAGAATGAGTCACATGTGTGTCCTGCCAAGCAGGTAATTCCTATTTGTCACTAAACTCCCCTATTAGATTCCCTTCTCCGAATGCCTTAGCTAGGAGGGTTCTCAGTATGGGACGGGAAATCCTGATCCCGATCTCTTTCATTTTTTTAATAATTTTTTTTGTATTAATTTTTTTATTATGATTCCTTCAGTTTAATATAAATATATAATTTATCTGATATAATATTGTACCAAATTAGTCCAATGTAAATATTTAAAATAAATTAAAAAGAACTATAGATTTCATTGTAGACTTGAATGGTTGAATCTATTTGGTACCAAATGACAGAACAAGAAAACTAACCATTATTCTTATTTTGGAAATCAAAACAACACCATCTGATTAGTTGTCTAGTACTTACTCTTCATGTGACACTCTTAAAGTTGTCGATTCAGTTGCAAAAAACACAAGGACAAGAACAAAAAATTAAAATTATTTAATGAAATTAACTAAATAAACTAAAATAGTAGATATTATCTTAAGAATGTCAGGGATTTTCACATTTTTTTTTATATTTGGTCTTACCATCTTGGATATTTAAAAAAAAAACTGTGTGTGTGTGTGTTTTTTGGGGATCGGGATTCCCGATTCTGAATTTTTCCCGTCTTGATTTACTCAGAATCGAGACAGGAAGCCCAGAACGTGAAAACATTTAACACCCCTGGCTTTACATACCTTCTCTGATTTTAATTTGAACATTTTAGGGGCAAAATATAATTTTTGGTCTCACTGGAATTATAGGCAATTCGGATCAATGTCTCTATAGTTTTTTCACTAACAAACTAGTCCTTAAAATTATGATAAACTTTTGTTAATTAAGATTTACAAAGATGACATGTTGCTGATGTGACAATTATATTTGATAACAATCAGGGCCTTGATGAAAATTTACTGAAACTTTAAAGATCAATTTCTTAACGATGAAATTACAGGGGACCTTGAGTTAAGTTGATCAAAACTCTAGAGATAAAAAACTATGCTTTCTCAATATTTTATCAGTGGGTGACTAGTTGAGATTTTATAAAACAAGTTTTTGAAGAATGATTTGGATGAGTGGTTAACGTGTGAGTAATCAAGATTTTGTAGGCACCAAGATAGTGAGGGATTGACTCCAAATAAGTGGGTGAGTGAGTTTTGATTAGCGTGTAATAAAAGGCTCATCATATACATACCACATGCTTATCTTTTGCACTTGTAATTCGCACTCCTTTCTAATATCTTATTATTGCGAGTGGCACCCCCCAAATATGTTTAATTTATATTTTGATCATGACGATTAACCCCAATCCAAAAGTCAGCAACGTAACACAGCATATTTCTGTAACCGGTTTGTTTAGTAGAGAGAGCTTGTTAAATCTAGGTCGTTCAGATATGATTTTGAACTGTCCAAATCTTTTTTTTTTAATAATGATGTTTTAAATAAAAAAAATCATTTTTTGAAAAAATAATAGTTAAAAAAAATTCTTTATTTTAGATTATATATCCATTAAAATAATTTATTCAAAAAAAAATATACTTTTAAGAATTCAACTCTAAACCGTCTAAATTAAATCAAACCGTCTAAGTCTAATGAGCTCTCCACACCCTTACAAGTGAAACCAGTTCGGCATGTTTCCTCTTTCCCTCAAAGTCAAAAGAACAAACTAAGGTTCTCTCTTTTGGGAGACCATCGAAGATGCTTACCTACATACACGGGTGTCTGTGAATCATTATATATATATATATATATATATGCGCGTGCGTGCCTATAAAGAAAAAAACACACTCAAACAAGAAACGTTATTGGCACAAGATTGTAGATTCATAATTAGTTGGTGCGACTATTTATCCAACCGCAATCAAAAACATAGATTCATAAAAGCATGCTCTCTCTATCACACGCACACATTTGTACCTTTTTGTGCTCCATTTTTCTTTTTGCCCCATTTGCTATTTGAATGGGGAAAATTCATACTCTCCCATATACTAAATATAAGAGTCAGTAGATTTTTTTATTAGAGGTTAAGAAAGTTAAATATATTATTTACTCATGGTATATATTATGGATCATTAGATTATATATTAGTTTATGAGTCAGACTAACTAGTTTAGAGAAAAAATGATAGATATAAATATTTTAAAATAATTTATTTAGCTTCTTTAACCTCTCTGAAAAAAGTCTATTGGATCCTATATTTAAGTCTAGAGGTATTTTGTTGGTGCTAATTTACAATTTCCATAAGTCTGAAAACTGACAAGAAAAAAAGATAAGAAGGAAAAAATACCCCAAATCTGCAAATTCCAATTGAGAATTCCAAAATGACTCAATTACTATGAATTCCCCATAAATTAAATTGGGATTCAATTTTACAGCAAAAATACTTAAATTCTATTAATTTGAAATATGAAAAACAAAAAGATGATATGACTTCCCTCCATGCCTAAATATAAATTTCAAATTTGAAAGTAGGTCATTTGGGTTATTTTGTTACAGCATTTAATTGTAGACTAATCCGTAGAAACTTTATAGCGATTAGGTTATCTCAGGACCTTGAATTAAAATTTGCAATTTTGAAGAGCATTTTTATATCCTTCCTCCCTAAAAGTAATGCCATTTATTTGCATAAAGCATGCACCTTCTTGCTTATTTTCCCCCTAATTTTTTGAAATGCATTTCAAAAGTTCACTCTAATTCATACAAAATAACGTTTGAATTACAAGTAATATTTTTATCCGGGATTAAACTATTAAGCATACTCTTTGGAGCCTCATAAGCCAATTTTGGAATAATAAAAAGATGGGTCCTAACCAGTGTCGATGGCGTGATGGTCATTAAGTGACCCTTAGGTCACTCCCCCCCTCACGGATTGGATCCATGCCTTTATAATAATAATTAAAAAAAAGGTGGGTCCTCTACATGGATTGGCCTACAGAGATTTCATATCATCACCCAATCTTTAAACCTAATCCAAATAAATATTAAAGCCCAAGTTTGATTGACCTTCCTTATAATACTAACCCTAAACAAACCACAAAAAAAAAAAAAAAAAGCAATTTACTTAAATTAATTAATCAATCATTGCTAATGAATATTCACTAAGTGGAAAATGCAATCATTAAAGGGCTAGAAGGTACCTTAGAAGAACCACTAATCAAAATCAGTACTATTAGAAAGCTAACTTTTTCAGCAGTTTCCCAATGTATATTACTCCCTCTTGGTCTAAAATAGATGTGTTTAGGCATTTTGATGGTCTAAAATATAATTATTGCTTTGGCCTTTGGGTCATTATTATTATTTTTTTAAAAAAATCCCCCTCTTTAATGACAATTTGAGAGAGGAATTTATAATTTATGGAGAGCAATGTCAACAAATAATTGAGGGTAAATTTTAAAACAAAAATCGCCTTGCTACAAATTCAATTAGTTTAACTACTCAAAATTCCTTGATGTTAATAAGGTTGATCATGGGCTTAAGAATATAAGGGTACAAAAATTTAGGATAGCCTCATAGGCCCATCAACGTTCTTTTAGAAGACAAACATTTACAGCAGTCCAAATTAATTACACAAATGGACCCAAAAAGAGTTCAAAACAACCCATCTTTTGTCTGTCTGTTTTTTTTTTTTTTTTAAATATATTGAAACAAACCCACGCATGTTAATTGTGGTATGGGGATGAAACTAGTTTGTTCGTTAGGTTCTCACAACCTATTAAATCAATATTAGAATTCTCGCTTAGATATCACATTTAATATATGATAGTACAAGATATAGGAGCTAGGAGATGTGGATGCCATTTTTTGTTTTGTAATTAGAGAGGCAAGAACTAAAAGTATAAGATTACGAGCGTGATAGAACATGTGACTTCCTACTGTTAGGGGAGTTTTCATGTCACTAGGTTACAAAATCATTAATTACAATGAAACTATCCCCATTTTAAGTGAGACATGTTAATATGTCCTCCAACAATTGAAGAATGAGGCAAACCACTCTGAAAGGAGCTTTCACTCACTTATGTCACCAACCAATAAAGCATGTTCACTAAAGCACCATTTCCCTTTTGTGTTATTGTATATTTAGCTGGATAAAAATATAATGAAACATGAAAAGGAAAAGGAAAGATAATTAAATGACCAAACTATATTCAAATATTTTGAAGACAAATGATGTTTTCAAGTTTTTATCAACTATTTTACGATACCAATATGATGGGCTATCCCACTTATGATATGATGGAATTACCAACTTCTCACTTCTTTACAAATATGAGGTAAGCTTGTGAGAATAGAGTCGGGAAATCGAAGCCCTTTAAAGGTTAGGCCTATGATTTAGAGGCTTCAAATGGAAACGGGCTTAAAAGGGACAGGGCCCTTTTAGGCCCGTTTAATATTTTTTTAAAAATAAATTAATATATGTAATATCATTATATCAAATTATTAATATAAGAGACACATAAATACCTAATAGAGTATTAATAACAGGCAAATACTTATTAAATGGTTTGATTTATTTTGTTTTCTATAATGATTTATTCATTTAAAATTAAAAAAAAAGATTAATTTGGACATTAGATAATTATTTTAACTAAAAATTTATGAGTTTTAAAAATAATGTACCTCAATTTAAAGAAAAATAATAAATAAATTGTAAAACTTGAAAAAGATTTTTTTTTTGAATTAAAATGAGTTTAGGCCTGTTTAAGCCTAGCCCCGTGAAGGGCTAGCCCTATAAGGCCACGAGCTTCAAAAATTGAAGGTTTTACAGGAAGCGGGCCTAAACAGGCCAGCCTGAGCCTATGAAGGGCCGGCCCGTATTTCCGCTTCTATGTGAGAAAAGTCTTGTTTCAATTTATATAAATAAGCATTTTTGGAATGACATCTGGATTTATGTAAATAAGTATTTTTGGGATAATATCTTGATTTACCTAAATAAACACTTTTGGATGCCTAAACGTCATCCCAATCACACAATTAGCGTGTTTGTTTTGACGTTCCAGAGACCAATCGGCGCGTTTGAGTAGGCCATCGCATGTGAACAGTAATTTATTCATTTTGGTGCGTTTGGTTGAGCGATGGACTTTAAGAAAAAAGTTAAAAAAAGTCACAATCCTCATAAGCTCAGAATTGGAGCTTAAAACTGCTTAGGAATGAGCCCTCAAGCAATGACTTCTGTTTTGAGGATCTTTGAGGATTAATGAGGTACTCAAAATCACTTCTAATCGCAAAACTTCTTTTATGAAAAATGTTCTAAATAATTTTCTCTTTCTTTAGATAGTAATCTTCTGCTAATTAGAGAATACTTTGGGATAAGAGTTTAGGCAAGTTTTGAGTTTTATTAATATATGACTGTAAAAATGTAGAGAATAATTAATAATTAATTTTAATCAATTTAGATTTATTATTTAGTTGTTTTATGATTTTATCATCAATTTTTTTTATAAACATGTCATAAATTAGTTTCTATATGGTGTTTTTACCGATTAAATTTAGTTTAAATAATTTATTTGGATTATTGGAGGTATTATTGGGGTTTTAATCGATTTATTTTGTTAGATTTTGAGCTATGTGAAAATATGAGTTATGATTTAATATTTAAATTAGAGTTTGATATAATTTTATTTAAAATTGTATCATTGCCAAATTTTCAAAGTTAATTTTTGAGAACATTGTGAAAAAATCCCTCTGTGTGTAGATATCTTCCCAGGTCTCATTGGCAATTAAGTTGCTAATGAGGACTTTTTTCACAATTATCCCTTCATTTTTTCATTTTTCATAATTTTTTCAATTTTTTTTTCTTAATTAATATAGAAGTTACTTATGCAAAAGTCAAACCAAACATCCTAACTTTTACATAAGTTACTTTAAGTTACTTATCCAATCGCTAATCCAAACACTCATTATTTTACCAATCTAACTTTTTTCCAATCTTAAGATTCCATAAGTTTAAGTAAAAATAAGTTACTTATCTCATCACCAAAACAAACACACCCAATATTGTTTACCTCTAACCAAACAACTTATATAAAGCTGACATTAAAGTGCATACTTTTCAAAATTAAAAGAAAAAGGAAGAAAGAGAAAATCATGCTAGCGCTATGTAAAATGAAAATGAAAATGAAAAAAAAAAAAAATCACAACAAAAGTAGAAATTATGAAAGGAAAAATTAGTTTGAAATCTGGGAAAATTAAACAAAAATAAATTATATAATTTATCTCCCCCCAAAACAAGTGCAAAATGTGAGGATGAATGTAGCATCCCAAATTTTTATTCACCAAAAATATATTGTAATTAATTGAGAAAATGGGTCAATTAAGTCAAGGAAGGAATTAAATTACAAAGGTGATAGAAAAATCATAATTTTGCCAATTTAGCCCAAGATTAATTGTTTTCTAATTAATTAAAGTTAATTTCAATTAATCAAGGAAAATAAAGGAAAATGTATAATTGGATTATTCTTAATGGAATAAATCAAGAATTTTGAAATTAGAGGGACTTATACATAATTCATTTAATTGAATTATGGAATTATTGAAACACATTTTTCCTTCCCTTCTCTTCCATATTTTTGTCCAACACATGAAAATGAAGAGGAGATTAGATGATGATTTAATTTCATGAGCACATGTCCAAAATGCTATAAGAAAAGAATAATGATGACAATGGTAAGGTGGTTATGATATGAAGTATGGACATGATGATCATGGTAGGGTGATGGTAAGAGGGCAAGTAAGTTAAATTATGAGGAAGTATGGCATAAAGTGAGAGCATGGAGGGAGGCATGGTGAAAACAAGGAAGGAGGTATGGTGCAAGAATGGTGTTGCAATCTCAACCATTGATGAAATCAAGGGTTAGAATGAAAGAAAAGATATTTCATAAAACACATCCCTTTCCTTTCCCCTTCCTCATTTTCTTCCAACACAAGAAGAGAAGAGAGAGGGGGGGAGCTCTCAAGTTCTAGAGAGAAGGAAGAAGAAGAAGTTTAAGGTAAGAGTGATTTCTTAAGCTTTTCTTGTGATTTTGATTTAAATCCTTCTTTAAATCGTGATTCTTCATGCATCCATGATCTTGAAGACACCATTCTTAGCTCAAAAAGAAAGAGAGGAGATGTCTAGAGAGAGAAAATTCAAGATCTCAAGAGGTAACCTCACAAACTTTAGATCTAAACTAGTTTGAATGTTGTTGTTGAGGGTTGTGTTTGGTTTTGGTGATTTTCGTCAAGTTTGTAATTTGAAAAGTCCTAACCCTAAGGGGAGGTGCTGTCCAAATTTAATCTAATAATGTTTAGAACGTGATTAAGTGGTTAAAAAAGTGATTAAAGGTCATAAGAAGGTGTTTTATGAATCGAAATCATAAAACTTCATTTTCTCCAATTATTAAAGAATTTCGTCCAGATCTGTGTTGGACAGTGTTAGGACTGGATTTTGGTATTTTTTATGCTTTCATTGTGTTTAGAATGGAAAATTGTGTAGGTTTCATGTTGGGTGCGAAGTGAGAAAAGCTCTAGAAAGTGAAATGACAAAAATAGCCTTAAAACCCTCACATAGGAGTTGTCAGGGGTAAATATGTAATTGGATCTGGATTTTCATAAAATATATTGTTCCATTGGATTCAATGGGCAAAAATAAGTGGGGTTACAGTTGGTCACTTTTTCGGAAAAAGTCGAAAAAGCATAATTATGAAAACGCCCTTAAAACCCCAAATCGGGGCTATCAAGGGTATTTTCATAATTTGACAGTGAATTTAGTGATTTTGAGCCCGGAAATGGATTCTTTGGGCGAAAATATGCCAGAATAGCTCTAGTCAAAATTTTAGGAAAACGTGCATCGGGCCGGGTACGGTGGGGCCGGCTGGGGTCTCAGGGGCATTTTGGTAAAATTTTGCCATAGACTAATATAATCACCAAAAACACTATGGAAGTGTCTAAACTGTACATTTGACGTTCTAGGACCGATTAGAGAACCCGAGGGATTGGCATGCAAATCGAGACATGTTATTCGAAGATCAGGGAAGGGCGATTAAAATAGGGAACTTACCTCTCATGATGCATGTATTTGATATTTATGCTGGTGTATTGATGCATGTTATTGCTTTGCTTGACTATGTGAAACACATATGAATAATTGAAGCATTGTTTCTGTTTATGCTATGGTCATATGTATACTGATTGAAACATTGAGCACGCATATATGTCATTGTGTGAGTATGAGTTATGTAATGCAAGCATGTCATGCATTAAGCACTTATCTCTCATGCATATTGGTATTGCTTTCCTACTGAGATTCCCTAGAATTTCACCCTCCCTTATCAACAATTTAGACAGGAGAAGACAGAACGTTTGCTAAGGATAAAGAAGAGAACCGTACGAGGGGATTGCAGTGATGAAATGAAGACTGGAAGATGTCTCCGTTTCACTGGAACGAGTGTAGACACCCACGTAGCGGTGCGAGACTACATTAATTGTAATTATCAAGTACGAACCCCTATGAGGAATTTTCATAATCGTGCAGATAATATCAGTATGTTTATGCTATTCCTGTGTTACCCACTGAACTACGTATCGTTTTCCACAAATATTCTGAAATAGGCGAAAATAAGATGAGGGTGTGACAATGAAGATGATAGTGACGCATAAGCATGTGATTATCAAATCTTAGACACGCATTTCCTGTTATGGTTCATGCCACCTACCATGTGTCCCATTTTCTAGCACTACACTTAATGGAAACCCACAAGGTCCCATTTTGATTCTCTATTATTCTCACCAACTTTTCTAACTCCAATCTTTTATCCTACCCATTTCTATGCCTACTATTCTTTTTCCACAAAACTATTCCCAAACCCAAATCTTACAATTCAAACCCTATTGATTTCCAAATTAAAAAAATTTTCACAGTTTTTTTAACTCTAAAAAATTGATTATTTAAATTTAAAATACATAACTAATAAATTTAGATCATTTCAAATTTTGGAAGTGCAAATTAATTGGAGGCCACCCTTTTTTTTTTTTGTGATTCGGCTTTTTTATATTCTTTTGATTTGTCGTTTATTAGAGCAACTTTGGGTGTATTGCTAATTAAGAAATGAGAAGACCACCACATGGCAACATCATATCTTTATGCTCTGAAAAGGTAAGAGAGGAAGGCCGACGAATCTTATGCACATTTGGTGATTTTGTGACTCACTTCTACGCATATTCCACATTCATTCATTCTTTCATAGTTTCATTCTTCTAATTAACACAATCAAATGATTAGCCCTTCTTAACTTCAAGATTGACTTTTTTTCCTAGCACACACTTATTAGCAATTCTGTTACAAGGGGAAACTCCACCAGACCACCACCCAGTATATGTCACTTTTTTCGAACCCTGATCTTCTACAACATGCCGAGATTCGGTGTTATCCTTCTTATAAGGGGCAAGATCACTTGCTATCTTGACTAATCACATGTTGGTAATTGAAAGCAATTTTATTTGAGATGTTGTCAGACATTAATTATAGACATTTCTTTTCAGGATTATTAAAACCGAACTGATTCAAGCCAAAAACCGGCGAATTGGTCACATAGCCGGTCCAATCCAACCACATAACCGGTTCAATATTTTTTATTTTTAAAATACTCTAATTCAATTTTTAAAAAAAGAATTTTCTAGAATTTCATATTAATAACGTTGAAATCTTCACTTCCTCATCGGTTTGGTCTCAGGTTAGATCCAATTTGACTCACTAACCCTTAACCCAGTACCTCAACCAATTTAGTGTCTGGTCTGGATTTAATAACCTTACTTCTTTTCATAAGGAATTCAAATTTCAGTGGGCCATGCTACGAAGTCCCTCTCACTAGATCAACCTCCCATAGTAATTAATAACATATTACGTGCAAATAACTGAATGACACTAACATTATAGCTAAAGAGGCAATAGCCCAATGC
Organism: Inga laurina; assembly: GCA_963855925.1. Classification (NCBI taxonomy): domain Eukaryota; kingdom Viridiplantae; phylum Streptophyta; class Magnoliopsida; order Fabales; family Fabaceae; genus Inga; species Inga laurina. The sequence goes on along the minus strand of OY979711.1, from coordinate 3,610,571 downwards.
CAATACTATTAGTTTTAGGCTGCTTTTATTTTTGAAAAATTTATCTTCCCCCATTCAATGCAGTGTCATCTCAAAAGTGTTAGGTAATTGAAAGCAATTTTATTTGAGATGTAGTCAGATACTAAATATAGGCACTTCTTTTTAAAATTATTAGAACCGGGCCATACTGGTTCAAGCCAAAAACTGGCAAACTGGTTACATAACCAATCCGATCCGGCCACATAACTAGTTTAATCGGTTCAATATTTTTTATTTTAAAAATACTTAATTTGATTTTTTTAAAAAAAATTAAGAATTTCATATTAATAACCTTAAAATCTTCACTTCCTCACTTGTTTTGCCCCGGGTTAACTCCAATCTGACTCTGATCTGACCTACTAACCCTTGACCCACTACTCCGACCAGTTCATTTTCCAGTATGGGTTTAATAATCTTGCTTCTTTTCATAAGAAATTCAAATTTTAATTCACCACAAGAGATAAGTCCTCTCACTAGATGAACCTCCCCTAGTAATTAGTAACATATTACGAGCAGTAACCGAATGAAATTAACATTATAGCTAAATAGGCAATAGCCCCATGCCAATGTTACTAGGTTTAGGCTGCATTTCTTTTTGAAAAATTTGTCTTCCCCCCTTCAATGCAGTCATAATATCCAATCGGCATTTAGGACCAGTTTGACTAAAATTAAAGTTTAAAACAAGTTGATTAAAGTTTTCTTGTCTTGTTAAATTATCAAAATATTAGCTTGTGTTATAAAAGTATATGTGATAAGAAAGAAGATTGATAGGATTCAGAGAAAAACGATAGAATTTCTAGAGAGAAGTTAGAGAGATGTTCTCATTCAGTTCAATTGAAACAATCGATTACAGCCCTTTATATAGAGGCAGAAATCTAACCCTGGTTGTATTACCATGGTTATATGTAAATGACCATAGTTACTTTATATCGTCTTTATATCCTTGTCTTCTTTTGCTGTCTTTATATCCTTGTCTTCTTTTGCTTTTGCTTTGTGTCAAGTCATCTTTGTGTCAAGTCATCTTTATGTCAAGTTGACTGGAAGAGTAATATGAGTCAATGGACATCCACATATTTAATATTCATAACACTCCCCCTTGGATGTCCATTATGAATGTGCCTCATTAAAAACTTTAACTAGGAAAAACCCAGTGGGATAAAAACCTAGCCAAAGAAAAGAGTACATCATTCATTGATACACCATCGAGTGCTGCCTCATTAAAAACCTTTCTAGGAAAACCCAGTGGGACAAAACCTAGATAAGGGAAAAAGAGTACAGCGTGTATCGACTCCCCCTCTTGATAATATCAATTGAAATCTTTGAATCTCCGAAGACCAATATCATGAACAAGTTTTTCAAAGATTGTACCTGGGAGTGACTTGGTGAATAAATCTGCTATATTTTCACTTGAACTGATTTGCTGGATATCTATTTCACCATCCTTTTGAAGGTCGCGAGTGAAGAAGAATTTTGGTGAAATATGCTTCGTTCTATCGCCCTTGATATAGCCTTCTTTAAGTTGAGCGATACATGCAGCATTATCCTCATAGAGGATTGTTGGGATCATTTTGCCAGAAGATAAATGACAAGTTGTACGTATATGATGTATTACTGACCTCAACCACATACATTCTCGACTTGCTTCATGTATTGCTAGAATTTCTGCATGATTAGATGATGTGGCTGATATAGTCTGTTTCATAGATCGCCATGAAATAGCTGCACCTCCACATGTAAATAGATAGCCCGTTTGTGATTTACCATTATGTGGATCAGACAAAAATCCGGCATCTGCATACCCAACCAGTTCATGTTTGGATACATTTGAGTAGTATAACCCCATGTCTGTTGTACCTCTGAGATAACGAAAAATGTGCTTTATTCCATTCCAATGCCTTCGTGTTGGTGAAGAACTGTATCTTGCTAGTAAATTAACATCAAATGATATATCAGGACGTGTGTGATTAGCAAGATACATTAGTGCTCCAATAGCACTAAGATATGGTACTTCTGGACCAAGTAGTTCTTCATCACCTTCTTCACTGATTTCTCGGGGTCGGAATGGGTCTTTATCCACCTTCAAAGATCTTACAATCATTGGGGGTACATAATGGATGAGATTTATCCATGTAAAATCGCTCTAGGACCTTCTTTGTATAAGTTTCTTGATATACAAAGATCCATTTCTTGAAGTACTCGATCTGTAATCCAAGACAAAATTTTGTTCTTCCCAAGTCCTTCATTTCAAATTCTTTCTTTAAACAATTAATTGCCTTTTGAAGCTCTTCAGGAGTTCCAATGATGTTGATATCATCAACATAAACAGCAATTATAGCAAACTCATTATTAGATCTTTTCATAAAGATGCATGGGCATATCGGATCATTTTTGTATCCTTCTTTCATCAAATATTCATTAAGGCGATTATACCACATGCGCCCTGATTGCTTCAGGCCATACAGGGATTTATTTAACTTAACTGAGTATTGTTCTTGAGAACATGAATTGGATGCTTCTGGCATCTTAAGTCCTTCAGGAACTTTCATATAAATATCATTATCAAGTGATCCATATAAATAGGCAGTCACAACATCCATTAGATGTAAATCAAGTCCTACATTTACTACTAGACTGATTAAATAACGAAAAGTAGTCGCATCCACTACTGGTGAATACGTTTCTTCAAAATCAATGCCAGGTCTTTGCGTAAAACCTTGGGCTACTAGACGTGCCTTATATCTAGTTATTTTGCCCTTTTCATTTCTTTTTCGTACAAAGACCCATTTGCATCCAACTGGTTTTACATCTTCAGGTGTAAGGACTACAGGTCCAAATACTTTTCGTTTTGCCAATGATTTTAATTCTGCATTAATGGCATCTTTCCATAGGGGCCAGTCTTTTCTTTGTTGGCTCTCACTAATGGATTTTGGCTCATGATCCTCATTATCATTCATTACATCATATGCTATATGATAAGCAAAGATGTCTTCAACGTTGACTTCATTTCTATCCCATCGGATTCCATTCATAACATAATTTATTGAGATCTCATTATTTTCACATATATCAGGTACCTGGGTCTCTTCTGGGACTACAACATTCTCTTCTGGAGATAATATCTCTTCAGGAGATGGCTCTTCTGGAGCTACTAATTTTTCTTCATTATCCTCGACTTGACCATCTATATTCTTTGCTCCTTTTCTTTTTCGAGGATTTTTATCTTTGGAACCGATGGGCCTGCCACGCTTCAGGCGTGCTTTGGATTCATTCATAGCAGGTTGTCCTTCAGGGACATCAATTTTAATAGGAGCATTAGCAGCTGGGATATGTGACTTTGTCACTTTCTTTGGGTCAGTAAATGCTTCTGGCATTTGATTAGCTAAATTCTGTAAATGAATTATCTTTTGAACTTCAAGTTCACATTGTTTTGTACGAGGATCAAAATGAGCCAATGATAATTCATTCCAACTAATTTCATTACCCAGCTGCTTGTTTTCTCCCCCTAATGTTGGGAAAAATGATTCATCAAAATGACAATCGGCAAATCGTGCCGTAAATAAATCTCCTGTAGATGGTTCTAAATATTTTATAATTGATGGAGATTCATACCCAACATATATTCCCATCTTTTTTTGTGGGCCCATCTTAGTGCGTTGTGGTAGTGCTACAGGCACATATACCGCACACCCAAAAATTCTTATATGGGAAATATTAGGTTCCTGACCAAAAACCATTTGTAAGGGGGAAACCTTTAAATAACTTGTTGGCCTAATGCGAATTAATATTGCTGCATGCAAAATGGCATGGCCCCAAGCAGAAATTGGTAGATTAGATTTCATAAGTAAAGGTCTTGCAATTAGTTGCAACCTTTTAACCAATGATTCTGCAAGTCCATTTTGCGTGTGAACATAAGCTACAGGATGTTCAACATCAATTCCAAGGGACATACAATATTCATTAAAAGCTTGTGATGTAAATTCACCAGCATTATCAAGACGAATTTTCTTGATAGGATAATCAGGGTAATGTGCTCTTAATCTAATCAATTGAGCAAGTAATCTCGCAAACGCCAGGTTGCGAGAAGATAATAAGCAAACATGTGACCATTTAGTTGATGCATCAATTAAAACCATATAGTACCTAAATGGTCCACATGGTGGGTGTATTGGCCCACAAATATCTCCCTGTATCCGTTCTAGAAATGTGAGAGACTCACTTTCTACTTTGCTTGGTGAGGGGCGAATAATTAATTTTCCCTTGGAACATGCAGCACATGAGAAATCATGGGATTGTGGTATTTGTTTACACTTCAGGGTATGTCCACATGAATTCCCAATTATTTGTCGCATCATTATTGAACCGGGATGGCCTAACCGGTCATGCCAAACATTAAATTCATTAGTAAACTTCTGGTTTACATTATCAAACTGCTGGTTTGTATTGGCAAACTTCTGGTCTGCATTATTGAACTTCTAGTTCACAATAGTATGTGTTTCAATTGTGTTTATACATGTGTAATACAAACCAGAAGAAAAAATAGGAAAACTTTCTAATATGCATTTTCTACCAGCAATTATATTTGTAATGACAAGATATTCCTTATTATCTTTAGTTGTTGTTTCTAAATGATATCCATTTCTGCGGATATCTTTGAAACTCAGTAAGTTTCTTTTAGACTTGGTAGAATAAAATGCATTATCAATGCATAATTTTGTTCCTTCAGGTAACAAAATATTAGCTCTTCCGGAGCCTTCAATTAAATTTATACTACCAGATATAGTCTGAACATTGGCTTCTCGTATTACCAAGGAAGAAAAATATTTATCATGTCTGAGTATGGTGTGGGTTGTTGCACTATCAACGAGACATAAATCTTCAGGATTGATGCCAATAAGATTCATTCTTCATAAAAACATAATTAAAATTAATATATATGATAGAAACAACTTTAAATAAAATATAACAGTTAAAATTATATTAAGAAATCTGTAACATCCAAATAGTTATTATCTATATCACCATACTCAGAATTCTCGCCCTTTTTGGTTCTTATAAGTCGCCCTTTTTGGTTCTTATAAGTCTTTTCCCACTTCTGGTAGGAAATTTGAACCTCCATGATATCGACCACGACTACGCCCACGGCTGTAGCCACGCCCACGTCCACGTCCATGTCCACATCCACGGCCACAATAAAATTCATTAGTTACTACATTCACTTCAGGGAATGGAGTTGAGCCTGTTGGACGGGATTCATGATTTTTCAATAAAAGCTCATTATTTTGCTCAGCCATAAGGAGACAAGAAATTAACTCAGCATATTTCTTGAAACCTTTTTCACAATATTGCTGCTGCAGGAGCAAATTGGATGCATAAAATGTAGAGAATGAGTTTTCTAACATATCATCATCAGTAACATTTTATCCACATAATTTCAATTTAGAAGTAATTCTAAACATAGCTGAGTTATATTCGCTTATAGATTTAAAATATTGCAAGCGTAAATGCATCCACTCAAAATGAGCTTTTGGAAGAATGATCATCTTCTGGTGATCATACCTTTCTTTCAAATTGTTCCAAAGGACAAGTGGGTCCATTACTGTCAAATATTCGGTGACAACCAAGATAAATAATTTTTCCCAGTAATATCAAGAGCCACAATTTCAAGTTTTGCCATGTTTGCCATTGTTCAAACTAATTAAAGAAATAAATGAAAATAATTAAAATATGAACTGTAAATATAATAACTGTAAATTCATAAAGACAATAAATAAATCATAAGGCAAAATAAGAAAATTAAAACATGTATGGCTTCGGGCCATTTAATCTCATGACTTCAGGCCATGTATGGCTTCGGGCCATTTAATCTCAAGATGAGGAATTAACTATTATCTTCAGGATAAAAGTTGTACATGACTTCTGGTCATACAATAAGATAAAATATAAAAATATATATAGCTTCTGGCCATATAATAAGATAAAATATATATAGCTTCTGGCTATATAATAAGATGAAAAATGTATATAGCTTCTGGCTATATAATAAGAATGGATATGGCTTCTGGCCATATTATAAGAAATTAAAACATTATGACTTCTGGTCATAATTTCAAGAATCATATGGGTATATGGCTTCTGGCCATAATAACAATAATAATAATAATAATAATATAAAAGAACTTGTAAATAATATATAAAAACAATAACAATCTCCAATCTTAACCATGGAACCCGATGTTATATAACAATCGGTAAAAGAATCTTTCTTATTCCATATAGTGGCTTAGATTATCCCAGATCTATAAAATAAAACAACGTATATAAAATCACTAAAGAAACCATAAGAAGATCATACCTTCTTTTAGAGCTTCGTGCTGATAACGTGTTATAAAAGTATATGTGATAAGAAAGAAGATTGATAGGATTCAGAGAAAAACGATAGAATTTCTAGAGAGAAGTTAGAGAGATGTTCTCATTCAGTTCAATTGAAACAATCGATTACAGCCCTTTATATAGAGGCAGAAATCTAACCCTGGTTGTATTACCATGGTTATATGTAAATGACCATAGTTACTTTATATCGTCTTTATATCCTTGTCTTCTTTTGCTGTCTTTATATCCTTGTCTTCTTTTGCTTTTGCTTTGTGTCAAGTCATCTTTGTGTCAAGTCATCTTTATGTCAAGTTGACTGGAAGAGTAATATGAGTCAATGGACATCCACATATTTAATATTCATAACAGCTTGAAGCTAGTTGATCATTATTTACCAATAATTATTTCTCTTATTTATATCAAAAAATAAAAATACTTAGCTTGGCCCCGTTTGGTACGTAGGAATTGAGGGGGTGGATATGAAAATGGAATTCATTTCCACCATATAAGTTTGTTTGGTACAAAGAAAGATCATGGAATTAAATTCCATGTAGAAGCCAAGACATGGAATTAGCCTCATTTTGGGTTCCGTCAAAAAACATGTGGAATTAGAAGAAATTCCATGGAATCTTTTTTTTACCCCTCATTTTTTACAATTCTATATGATCATTTCCATCTATTACCCTTCACTACTTTCAAAAAAAATAAAAAATAAAAAATTGAAGGACATTTTGGTATTTTTATACAAAAATTACATCTCATTTCCATGACATACCAAACATACTTTTAGTCCCCATTTCCATTTCCATTTCCATTTCCATATCCATATCCATATCCATTTCCATCAAAATCAATTCCAGCGTAACAAACGGGCCCTAAGTCCAATCCACAGATTCATCGAGAATGCTAGCATATTTTGTAGTGAACAAGAAATTTCTTGAATGTACTATAGGCAATATTTTAAAATTATTTTCAAAATTATGAGAAAGGTTAGATATAAGTGACATAAATTAAATTTTTTATTCTCAAAATAGAATTAAAAATTGTTAGCAAAAACAAAACGTATCAAGATAAAAATTTCAACATAGGTGTAGAAGTTATATTTTTGGAGGCATTCTTGTAAACATGATATATTTTTATTGAAGTCCACATAAACACTTCCAGTTCTACACTGTTCTTGAGAGTTTCACAAATTTAAACAAACCCAAATTATCTTAAAGACACCCTTCCCTAAAAAAAACAAACAAACAAACAAAGAAAAGAAAAGGTTGAACAGTCAAAAGAGATTAAATTTACTGACTTTCATCCTTATTCTGTGAATTCCCTGTGATCAGAGTTTCATCATCCTCTGATGAAGATGCAGGAACTGGGCATACTGCATTCATCTTCTTCACTTCCTCGCTTGAATATATTATAATCCTCTTCACCATTTTACAAAACTCCCTGCAAATGCAAGTCAACCACATATTTACAGTCAACTAACTTGTCATTAAAGCAACCACTCCAACCAGGCTAGTCACAGATAACATATAAATTATTCAAGTTACTTACGGCCACGGATCATCGCCCACAAGCATCATGTCATTCTCATCATCTGTAAAAGTAACCGCCCATTTGTTTTGCGTACGAAGCTCTCCTTTAATGTTGAACAACTTTTCAAGCTCTTCAGTCAGACTTTCGTAACCATCCAACATAGTCAAGTCAACGGCACGACCAACAGCCACTCCTTGCATTTGTACCTTCTCATCCAAAACAATACGCTCAAATCATTCCTTAAAATATGAAAGAATTTACACAAAAACAAGTATATTGTGATCAAGAATGTCCTTCGGTTCTGTCATATGCCAAATTCAATACTCGTGTATTTTATGGCTGTACGTTTTTTTTTTCTTTTTTGCGTGGAAATGGCAAGATTACTCTTGAGAATTCTATTTTATGTCTGTACTGCCCTATGCGACATCTGAGCGCCATGCTCTCTTAAAGTGTTTTAAAACCGTGAAGGGTGATGTGGGCTCCAAAACAAACAATATCAAGAGCATGGTGGCGCTGCGATGTTACACCCTAACATTGAACTACCACTTCAGCTTCAAGCTTCAAGGTGTTAGAAGTCAGATTCCAAACACATTAACACAATACATGCCTTAGAATATAGTATACTTTTGCTGATCAAGTACCTTTGTGCGAGTCCTGGTGGACGGTAAAGATGCCTGCTTGCTCTGCCTCTCATTATTTGGTGAAGCATTAGAAGTTTCTTGCTTCTGCTCCTTTTTGGACACTGAACAATTGGGATTCTGGCTTGCCTTAGTTTCACATGCAACAACAGGAACGGATTCTTTGGAACCACTGGGACTAGCAGTGCAGCCTCTTGATTCTTTCTCTGGAGGAGCAACATTGTTAGAGTTGTTAGTCAAATTGACACCAAATAGCCGGCACCCCACGGGATTCTCACATTTCTTCGCATTCTCAACTTGATCATAAGCTGAAGCATCATTTGGCCAAGAAGAGCCAGGAGGAGGATAACCAGAAATAGAAGACTGAACTGCAACAGCCTTGTTGTTTTTGGGGTCAGGAAAACAGTTTGAAGAGATGTTCAAATGTGATGAAGGCCATGGCCCTTCAACCCGGACTCTAGAGTTGCAGGAGCTACTGTTGTTCATAGCATTGCCATTTATGTTGTTCTGCCTTGCATTCCATAAAACCTGGTTTTCATTACTTTGGGCTTCTGTTGCGCCGCCTAATTGTGCAAGTTCATGGGACTGGGATGACCCGTGATACCAGAAAGCTGAAGCAGCTGAATTGGAAACCATTTCTGCAACCAGTCAATTATTGTTGATTTTGTCATCTCGCATATTTTTAATCATTGTTTGGATTTGTGATTCTATGAATAGATATAATCAAAGCAATATTTAGGATATCAGGATTTAATCATTGTTTGGATTTGTGATTCTATTTCAGTTGCATATGAAGGACCAAAGGAAGCCTGAAAGAGAAGTTAGGGTGAAAGTCTCTCCTACCAGAAGATGGAACATCAGCAGGCCGAGATCTTTTGCTCTTTACGGCTGTTTGAGCGAGATTTATGGGCGCAGAAGCAACAAAAGGTTCTATCTCCCAGGGAGAAACCCTCTCTGGCCTTGGGATTGTTGCAGGCTCATCCCATTGTACCTAACGACAAAGAAAATTTAGTTGCTCCACTTCAAAGAACACAATCAACATTTCAATAATTTCAAATGATGTTCACCTTCAATGACCGCCACTTTGAGTCTGGCCAATCTGTAGATAAATCACCAACGCCAACAATAGTTCCTGAAAACCTGGCCAAAGGATCATACAGCAATAAGTGACCAACTGAAAGAAAAGCAAAACTCCGTAGTGGTGGTGATGATGATGAACGTAGATACCTTCTCTCAGGTGAATCATCTCCCTCAAATCTCATCTTGAAGCGCATGCCAACCGTGAACTTATTGTTGATTGCCGCCAGATATTTGTTTAAACCAATAATATACTGTCTAGTCCTGAATTAGATCAGATCAACATGAAAAAAGGCAATGTGAGGCAGAGTATCAAACTAGTCAATGGCATCACATTATTATAACATCCATTCAGACTTCAGACCTTGGTTTGTAGTAAACTACAAACATGGTACGAGTGGCAACGGCATGGGAAGCAGTGGCAAGCACTCCAAGATGCATGCTCTGGCTTGATATCACAGATGAAGGCATTGGACTCTGTTGCCGGGCAAGGCGCCGGACACCAACTCTCAGTTCTCCATTCTCTCCCCTACAAGATCAAAACCACAGACAACCTCATCAGGAGGACCTAGCAAAAACTATACAGCACAAAATAACAGAAGCTGTCAACATTTAAGTACCTCAAAAACACGAATGCATCTCCAGCTACCAGTCTTTTGGAAGTGACAAATGTACTCCAGCCGGTTGTAAGCAAGTGTCTTCTTGGTTGACCTAATCAATACAAATGGAAAACCACAATGCTACTGTAATGTAATGGAGCTGAAACAAGACAATGTTCCTATCTATGAATTCTATTCCAACACAATCATGATGTTTAATTTTATAGTTGATACTTCAGATATTCAATATCCCACTAAGAAAATATCCATGAAGCAAGGCTTAAATATAGAATTCAAATTACCTCTGAATATATGCTTAAATTTCCACTCAAACCCATGAAGATCCTTTGCTGCTAACTCCTGAGTAGGGGTTGCTTGGGTCATGTCCTACAGTATAAGTTATATTGTTCATAAACAGTATAGCTTCCTATATGCTCTTAACATATCATGTTGATATTGATATTGAATATTGATGTGACCAGAGGATACCAATTGTGGCAAGCACTCATTAGCATGCTTCCGAAGAACTGAAAAACCTCCATGCGTGCTAGTATCAGATGCTGTTAGTATTTTGCAAAATGAATGAAAAGCCTGCGTCCGAGTCTCCGGTGGAGATGGATCAGAGCTGGCAGGTTCAGTTTGCTGCATAAACCACACCCAGAAAACCCCTTCATCAATTTTCAACTTTATTTAAAAATAAAAAATAAAAATATTTGAGAATTTAAAGTTCAAAAATATTTTAGGCGTCTTCCACAAGCTAATGGATGGTATGTAAGAATGAGAAACGTTTCATGTTTTAGGTTATTAGCAATAATTAGCAATTAGCAGTATGGGAAATTCTGTTATGTCATGTTCTCAGTTGCCAAACAGACAGAAAAGACTAAAGCTTAAAAAGTATAGGAGGCAAATATTCTCACATCTGATTCTGGAAGCAAAGTAATACGAGCATAAACTTCATCAGTGTCTGGTTCCGCCTACAAATTGAGAGAAAAAACTAAATTCCATACACACACACAGAATTACTTTTTTTTACTGAACGAACAAAGAAAAAATTCCCAAGGGAATCAAAAAGGCAGTACCAGTAACTGAATGTGCATAACACGGCATAGAATCTTAGATGAAATGTTGAAATGGGGAATTTGTTGGTTCAATTCCTGATTCGTTGATGCTTGCAACTGCACACAAAACGCAGGCGCCAAAAAGTTTTTTATTGACTATGTAAGTACAAGAATAAGGGGGGAAAACATGATTTCGAAGGAACCTGAAAGCAACTGTAAACCCTAAAAATACCAAAAGAAACAAGAAAATGGCCGTAAAAATGAAAGAGCATACTTGTTCCATGTGACCCTGAGAGAAGTAAAAAACTCTCTCCCCAGCACGAGGAACATCCACCAGAGGGCCAGCACATAATTTCCATAACTCTGTATACAGATCGTCATCTTCCAAACCTGTCAAACATAAATTACAGAAAACATAAACAAGAGGTTCAAAACTTGGAAATAAAACATTAGAAGAAGCCAATTTCTCTGCATGGTTTCTGAGAAAGTGAAGGAGGAGCTAACAAAAGCTTCTTCTAGATCAAAATCCTCACTCAGCTAGGTCAGTCCCCTGCTTCTGGTTTAAACCAGAATCGGTGCAGAACCCAAAATTTTCACAGTAACCCATTTTAGTTCTCATAAAAAAAAGGCATGAAATTCTCACTTTTACATCAAAAGATTAAAACACACCATGAGTACTTTGCTCAAAACAAAGCCGTTTTCCTTTTTCTCCCACAACTTTCTCAGCATCCAAACAGAGTAATCTCGAATAATAGTTATAGCCATTATTGACCTGTATCCGCCGCAGAACTCGTCGGGCCTCTCAAATTACACCCCAGATGTGCCATTCAACGGCGAGAGAAAAGCACGTCGCAGAGCAGGGAACACAACGAAGAAGAAGAAGGAAAAAAAACCCACAGAAACCCAAAAAAAAAAAATCCAAAAGCTCAGCAGCTCCCTATTCACGCAGCCACAACAATAAATTACCCCATCAAGAGAGAGAAAACACTAACCAGACAAAACAGTTATGCGATAGCGAGTAATGATAATAATTAGCGAGTAGTTATTTTTTTCAGTAACGAATATGAATTGCGCTTTCTCTCGTTTTTTTTTTCAATTTTCTCATTTTTTTTCCTCCCTCTCAAAAATATCGGCACGGCAGCTTCAAGTTTCGTTTACAAAATACAGAGCCACCGAAATAATCTCCTTTTTATTTTTTCTTGCCTTCGAAGTCTGAATGAATGAAGGTCCTCCAAGAACCCAACAACCCCTTTTGGAGCTTCAGATTTTTTTTTTTTTAAAGCCCCAAAGGAGGATTGATGATGGTCTTCTTCCTTTTGCTGCTGTCGTTGTCGTTGATTATTGTTTCTGCCTGCAAAAAAACTGAATCAACGTGACCAAATATCGAAGGCTACTTTATCTGAGTCATAGTACAGTTGCTCTGTTTCTCTGCTCTCTCTCTCTCTCTCCCCATCTCTGTGTCACTCATTTCTGGCTCCCCTGTCTCTCTCTCCTCTTGCGCTCTTTCTTTCTCATTTTTCAATCTCTCTCTCCCTTGTTTGTGTTGAGGGGGCCTCAAACTTCTCTATCTATGTCTCACTCTCTCTCTCTCTCTCTACAGTCTTCTGCATAGACTGTGTGGTCCTCTGGTCTACCAAAAGAGATTCAGCTACGTATACTTCTATGGATTATTCTCCGTTACTCATTGGCCAACTAGAAACTGTTTTTCATTTTTCTTTTTTTAATGCAAAAATAATTCATGCTTGTTTGAACACAATAATCAAGGACGTGTTTGGTTATTTTACTTGAAAAAACAAATCGCTCTTAAAAATTGAGGAAAAAATTATCGTGCTCATTACTGGTGCTCCTCTAATGTTATTTATAGAGTAACGGGAGTTTTTTATCCTATTTATAAAACTCTTCACTAAAATTTTGAGGTCAATATATAATTTAGTCTTTCACTTAGTATTGGGTTAACTTTATTCTTATTTATCATAGGACTCGTATTTTTTATAATCATAACCTAATTAATTTAAAATTTTTCAATTTAAGAAATAGTAACATGGAAATTTAAAATCCATATAATATTTTATAATTCCTTTCATATACCAAAAATCTTGCAAATATTTATTATAAATAAAAAATTGTGTAAACTCATAGATGGAATAATGATAACTAAACGGATAACTTATTTCTTTTAATTATCCGTTAAATAAGCGCGCAATCATTCAAAACATTATTACAGCTGCTATGCTAAGACATACACTGTACAGAACCTCACAAAATAAGTTATTACAGAATGTAATATAGATCATAGAATATATTAAAATAAACCGAACTAATAACAAAATCCGTTTAAAGAAAACCGTTGTTACTATAAGTTTTCAAGAAATATAATAAATATGCATTTAACATATAATAATGATATGCTTGTTTAGAATATGTTATACTCCCTTCCCTTTTAAATTAACCAGTTAGATTACTAATGTCTAAATATTAAGAAAATTTATTAATTTAGTTATTTTAAAATTGCATTAATTTTTTAAAAAAATTACTATCTAATCATTTGCATGGAAAATATCATATTGATAAAAACTCTTTTTATATAAACTTATAAATTTTAAAAATAAATTTGATTAAGATTTATAAATGCAGAACTAAAACAAATTATTCAACCAGCTATCATAGGACTATGCGGAATAGCTATTTATGAGTCATGGGCAGTGTATCTCATTACTAAGACAACCTAAATTGTGGTAAAACATGCTTAGTTGGTTTATAAAATAAATAAAGTTTTATTACGATAAACATGTTTGAAATGTTTTGAAACTTTTCTCACTTTGTGTTTGTTCGAATCAGCGTTCGAAATAAACACAGCTCGTTTGAGATAACAAGTGTTATAAATCGTGATTTACAGTATACGGGATAAACATATGAGAGGAGTTTTATCTCGATTTATGTAATATATGCTTATTCTTAAAAAATAAGCTAATCAAAACATGCTAACTGTCAAATTTAAACCTCACTTATAGCCTCCAACTACATGATCCTCTAAATTAGAAACAGAAATGTTTTTATTGTTCATTTATACAATTATGAATTATCTGATTCGAGCATTGTGGGAAATTAAAAATACCGAATACTATGTGATAATATATAAAAAAAAATTAAGAATCATTAGTTCTTAACATATTTTTTCCCAGATGTACACGCTTTGAATCATCAACCCGAACCGGTTGAACATATATGAAAAAACAAATCTTGGTCGCCTGCTCATAAATGCGAAGCATTTTCCTTTCACTAAATTAATTAAAAAAAACCAACATATTAAACTGTTTCAGGTTGACCAACGGAATATATACGGTTGAAAAATAACGGGTTTGGAGATAATTTTGTCCTAAAAGTTTTATAGGGGATCATTTATGTTATTTTTGTCAAAGTATAAATTTGCCACTAAAATTCATGCGCCACCTATTTTATTTTTATTCTAAGTTAGATTTAAAACTTTTAGGGTAAATTTTTACCTTAACATGAATGATGTGGATAACATGTAACATTAAAAAGCTTAGTATATTTGATTAACTGATTGTTAAAATTGCCCCTCTTTTACACTTCTGGGGTAAAATTACACCCAAAAAACTTTCAGAGTAAAATTATCCTTCGGAGAAAACTTGTGGAGCAAAATTACTTCTTAGCCAAAAAATAAACAATGGTTAAAAAATGTTGTTCATGCGGCACAGTAAAGGAAGGATGGACATGTTTTTTTATTTGTCAATATCATTTGTATTTCAAAATTTTAAATTAGTCTTGTCACAAATAAGAGCATAGGGATCAATTACAAGAGTATAATAATTGACAATTTATTTTAATAAGAAATCATTTATTTATGATTTTGAAGTTTAAGTGGTATTTTTTTATCTTTTTCCTTAAAAAGTTCAAAATCATTTTATATTAAATAATTGTATACACAAATTATGCAATATTTTAAAAATAACCCGGAAAAAATTATTTTGGAAATAAAAAAAAAATTCATAATTTATAAACAATATAATTAAATTAGATATATTTTACATTATCAATGATATTAACTTATCGTGTTAATTTGATTTATAAATTTCATAGTGTATATTATACTTCAACTACTGTAAATAAAAACAAAAATATAATCATATCATGAAAATTTTATTGAGTATATGCTTGGTTGGAGGTGTTTATTCACATAAATTAAGATAAAATTCATTTCATATACTTACCTAATACACCATTAAAAATATATTTTTTAAGGCTCCAATTTTCTTTCTAAACAAGTTCGTAAAAGATTACGAATTTGATCTCACTTATAACATTAACGTATCTATGTACCATTATAGTATTTAATAGAAGTCTGCTTTAACTAATTCTCATATGTAAAATACAGTTAGTTAAGTCATTAAATATACTTATAGTTTTACAAGTTTATCCTTATTAAAAAAATCTATTTACACTTGTAAATCATTCTCACATCTCCCTCGTCTTTCTCTCTTTTTAATAAGAATTAAATTAGGGAAAAACCTGGAAAACATTCGTTAAAAACACATTAGTTGACTTACATTTAAGATCAATTTTTTTTAAAAAAAAAAATCTGACTTATAATAGGGACTAAAGTGGTAGTATATTATAATTTGGTTAATGTAAAGAGTGAGAAACCACTGGACCTAGTATAATTGACACTTTTTTTTGTTTACCATGTATTACAATTGACCCTTTCCTGAGCATTTACTTTAAGGGTTTGATTCTTGACGGGGGCATATATGAAGAGGGATTTGTGGCCTGCACGAAAACCAATGTTATTTGACCCGGGTTAAATCAGTTGGACCGGAAACCGGCCAGTAGATCGGTCCGGTCGGTTGACTCAGTCCGGGTCAAGTTTTTCATTTTATTTTAAATTTGTTCTTTATAATTTCATACTATAAGCCAAAATCTTTCATTTTTCACCCGTTTAATCCTAATTTAGCTCCATTCTGATCTGCTAACCCTTAATTTAGTATCCTAACCAATTCACTAATCAGTTCGGATTAAATTACCTCGACCAAAACACTTTCAGAAAATTTACAATACAAGGGATTGATAGGTTAAAAAAAAAAATGCGTGTACAGGAGTGATAGGGATGTTGGTGTTGGGAAGGAAGAGTACCTATGACGAGCAAATCAAGGAAGGGTCCAGGGGGCATACAATTGAATGCGTGTCATCATTATGCATTCCTATCCACTAGTCCCTTACGGCGCCACGGGAAACGTGATCCTCTCTTCCCGTTCCGTTTCATTTGACGACTCCACTGTTACCTTGCTGTCCTCCTCCAACCGGGCAACGCCTCCTTCCTATTCACTCTCCCCCAAAGCGCGTGCCCTTTCCCCTCCTACCTAGAGCTGAGAATCAGGACCGGTTCTTGACGAGTCAGGGCTTAAAAGGGCCGGCCCTAAAGGATTTGAGGTTAGAAAAATTACAATTTTTTAAAGCCCGGCACTAGAGCATTAGGGCCAAGGCCTGCCTATAGGGTTGGGAAGTCCTTTTCACAATATTTAACTATTTTTCCTACGTATTTTCTTTCAAAGGCATATACAAAGTTCTAATTTAACACATAAATGTTGTCAACATTAAAGTTTAAACATGTCTCACGCAATAAACAAATACAATTACTAATGCATAACCAAAAGTAAAATCATGCCCATAATAACTTATATAAAGACCAAAGCATAAGAAGGCAAGAAACTAAACACTCTAATCTCTACACAATATTAGTATGACGACTATCATTTTTATCTTCTTCACCACTATCATCGATTTTAAGGACATTTGATTGTACTTCACTTTATGTGGTAGGCTCTTCTTGAGGAGTAAAAATATCAAGAATTTTTGGACAAGGGGCGACTAGGCAAGGGGCAGGAAGAGGGTAGGGGCAAAAAAAAATTAAAAAGGCCTAACAGGCTGGCTCTTTTAGGCCTGACTTTCTTTGGAGGCTTCAATTTACAAGCCCAGCCCGAGACTTAACAGGGCTTGAACGGGCCGGCTTGACGGGCTCAGCCCGATTTCCCGGCTCTACTCCTACCAATGCTAACCTTTTTTTTTTTGCCATTGCTAACCTATTTTCAATACTCTTGCCTTTCCTCATGTATTTATTTAATATGATTAGATTAAGAAAATTAATTAATTTAATAATAATATATATTTTAAAATATTATAGTTATCTTTTTTAATTCCCTCTCTTATCTAATTATTTTAAAAAAAATATTAATAAAAACAAATTAAAAAATTGATAAATATAAAAAATATTCATAATCAAAATTAGCTCTCCAGACCTGAGGTATGTCTTATATTAAAAACCATAGTGGTATTAAGATTAAATAAAATCTTAAAACTTATTAACTGTATCTAAAATATTAAGCATAATTTTTTTAAATTTTTTTTTATAAAGCTCTTTTATTAAAAAATGAAGTATTTTTTAATGATAATAATAATAGTTCATGATGTGTATAGAAGTAATTTGATTTTCCAATAAATAAATAAATAAAGAGGATGGAAAGAGAGGAGAGAGGTGGTCCTAAGGGGAGGGTACATGTCATGATAGGAAGGGGAGGGAGAGGCGATACACGTGGTGTGGTCGCTTTCTAACCCACGTGCTCCTTCCCCTCTAGTCTCAACATTTCTTCCCTCATCCAATTTATTCATTCTTATTCCTTTGTTTATTTAAATATAGGTAAACATATACTCCACTCTAATCTTGATCTCATTTTTCATTAGAAAATAATATTGATATTCTAATTTTTAAGAACATATTTAATATGAACAAAACAAAGTTGGTAAGTTTTGAAGTTTTCTTTCATCATGAAAAAAATATAAAATATAAAACTAATTGTCAATATTTTGTTCTGCTTGTCATGAAGAGATAAAAAGTTCGTTTTAATTGTTTTTTGATGAGACGCAAATCAGGACACTTCATAGATACCAAGGGCTTGGTTGATATGAGGGGAGTGAGGGAAAAATGGACGCAGGGAAAATTTTTTTAAGTTGATTTTAAAAAAATTAGAAAAATGAGATTAAAAATTTTTAATTAATTTTTTTTACTCTTTTATCTAATATATTCTCTTTATTAAAATTTTATTACCTCACTTTTTCAATCTTTTAAAATTCAATTCATAAAAGTTTTTCTTCCCCTCCCCTCTAAATCTCTCACACCAAATAGACTCTAAAACTTAGAATTTGAGGATGCAGGACCAACCTTTTTCTAATAGGCTACTTATAAATAGAAGAACTTTTTAACTGCCATATTTTGCTTCATTTTACACATATATTTACATCCAAACAAGACTTTAAGAAGAAATTTCTGGAGGCAGTGAGGGACAGAGCAATCAGATCGAAAGGAAGGGCGAAGACAATCATGGAAAAAATTATAAATGTAAAATTCAGCAACAGTATATACATATATAGTATATATAGAATATTATACTGTGTGTAAAAAATTCTTAAGAATCAAGGTTATTAAATCCGGACCGGCCATTAAATTAGCCGGAGTACTGGACCAGGGTCAATGGATCAAACTCGAATCAAACCAGAGCTAACTCAGGATTAAATCGGTGAAAAATTGAAGATTTTAGAGTTATTAATATAAAATTCTAAAAAAATAAAAAACAAATCGATTTTAAAAAAATAGTGAACTAGGTTGATGCTTAGATCGAAACGGTTTGCCAGTTTTTGAGCCAAACTGGTTTCAAAACCCTGTTAATAACATGGCTTTTTTTTGTGCCATTAATAACATGTTTTATGTTGAAGCCATTGTTTTCTTGTTTAGATTGACAATAAAAGTTGGTTTTTTATTGCTATTTACGGATATACGAAACAAATATATTAAAAAGGTTTTATCTTTCCATACTTAAACTTATTTTTTTCACACTAACTCAAATATGCCTTTTGACCAAAAAAAAAAAACTCAAATATGCCTTGCCTTAATGGCCTGGGCAGGACACAAGTAGCATGTTTCTTGCCCCACTTGGTATAACACATGCATATAATTGGTTTTTTAGAATTTTTCTCATAATATTTTTATTAAAGGTTAATTTTATGGGATTTTTGGATGTTTATTGTGCAATAAGTTTTATTTATGTGACCTTTTTTTAGGGGGGACCATTTCATAGAGACGGAAGTCAATAGAAAGGAAGAAATGAAATGGAAATGATGCAAACATTCCAAACAGTGATTTCAAATTCTGCATTTGGACCACATGGGCATCACCAATAACTATTATGTGTCAGCCTTTTACTTTTTGAATAATTAAAAAGAAATAGTATTAAAAAAAAAATATGCCAAGTAACGCTATGTGAACCTAACGCTGCGAGGTGTACACAGTGAAATGATACCCACGGATCATAGTGCTTATTTTATGCGATAAACAAAATAAAATAAAACATTATTTTATGGATAATTTTTTGAATAAGAAAATAAAAATTTATCAAGATTATTGTCGCTTGATCTATACCCCTCATGTCCTAGATATTCATATAAGTCTTTATGAGAGTTTTTTTTATGGTGCTAAATATAAAATTGTATATACCCTTTGATCCTATATATAAGATGAAAATAACAAAATTATGTTGATAAAAAATTAGTTAAAGAAAATAAACATGTAAAAATGCATTTTATTTTTTAAAATCTTGACATGTGTAATTTTTTTATTATTAATAATGCATGGTCCCAAAAATTGTATTTCTAATATGACACGGAATGAAGTAATACAAAATAAATACAACGAGGTATGCATATAGTTTGTGGTTTAATTTAAACCACAGACTAGATTTTATATTAATAAGGAACATATGTAATAATTAATATAAACTAATTAGTTATTTGTTGAGAGGGGTAAATGCACGTGCAAGCGTGACTTAATATTCCTTCAAATTTTGACTAAATGGGAGGCGAAGAGGTCAGTCATGATGAACGTTTGATTATTTTTTTAATTAAAGTTTGATTAAGAAGCTTAATAAGGATCTTGTTTCTGCGAACGGATGTCAGCCTCAGAGAACGAAAAAAAAAAAAAAAGGAAGATCAAATATTCTATGATTATCGTATAATTTGTAAGAGAAACATGAATGAGATAATATATATTAATATATATCTTTTCGGTGGAGGAATATTATTAATGTTAATTATGTATTAAGAAAGGCCCTAGTGGTAGAGTGGGATTCAAATTATATTATTAAGCTAAGTTTAATTAAAGTCTTAGTACGCCCAACTTTTCTGCTTATATCTTCCGCTACTGTAAGCTTGATTGTTAGGCCCATTCTTAGACTTTTTTTTGGCTGCGCAATCAATGCTGTGTTATTCACTCATTTATTTTAGGGAGAATGACGGTGAAGTCCTAAGGAAGAGGAGAAATGAAGAAATAGTCCCTATAGATTGCAAAATGAAAAAATGGTCCCATAGAGTTGTCAATACAGGCTCCTGGTGTTATCATTAACAACTCCAGGAGCCTGTATTGACAACTCCATAGGACCATTTTTTCATTTTGCAATCTATAAGGATCATTTTTTCATTTTTTTCCTTGTATGGGACCTAAGTGTAAATCTCCCTTTATTTTAATTTCATAATTCACATCACATCAATTTTAATTTTTATAAACATTTTGCCATACTTTTGAGTAGTTAAACTTAGAAATAGATCATGTCATATTTTTTTTTTTGCAATAATAAAATATTATTACTTTATCTCACATCATCGATCCAAAAATTCATTTCAATTATCAGATTTAATAATATATTAATTTAGACTATAAATATTAATTAAAAATAACAAAATCTGTGATAATACTAATGTTAAATTAACATATTTTAAACTTTGCATGAAATATGTCAACAACTAACATTGTCTTGTCCATATTTAAATATGTCAACAGATACCATATAATAAGTTATGTTCACACAAAAAAAAAAAAACAAATAATTTAACAATTGACAGTGGTGGAGACAGTTTTAGACTGTAGCTACTATTTCTCCAAATTCCCAGTAAGGGCACAGTTTAAAACTGTCTGGGCAAATTAGCTAATTGCATATGTTGATGGCTTTTACCTATTACTCCCTTCGGTCTTAATTATAAAATAAAATTATTTTTTTTTGGGGAAATTAAGGAAGCCAATTAAACTACTTTAGAGTGTTTATATTTTTAGTATCCTTAGATTATATATTAGTTTATCAGTCAAATTAATTAGTCTACAGAAAAAAAATAAAAATAAAAATACTCTAAAGTAATTTAATTGGCTTCCTTAATTTCTCAAAAAAAGTCAAATTTGTCTTATAATTAGGACCGGAGGGAATATTTCTCCAAATAATGCAGAAAAAAAAAATCAGAGTTCCGGATAAAAAAATCAAATACAAAAAAGTCTCATAAACTTCATATTTATGAGTCAAATCTTTATACCTGTAAACAAAATATAATAATTTATACTTTTAATTTAAATTTTTTATATTTATAATCGATTCGCGTCATTTATAAATGAATAAAAATCACCATTTATTATTACGTGTGAATAAAAATCTAAATAACAAAAACTTTTTAACTACTGGTTCCGATGCTTTTACAATTTATGTAGATTAAGTTTATGATTTCATAATGGTTTCTTAGCTCATTTTTTTTATTGAAAGTCTCGCATTTACCACCCATTTTTTTCACTGTGGATCCCATGTCAACATTTTTAAATAATTTTAAAAAAGTAGATGTTGGGGACCAGATTTACAATATAGTAATAAATGTAATATAATAATACATACAAAGAACAAGTGGGCGGATGGGATTAGCGTGGTTGTAAATTCTTACTTACAGATAACAAGAATTTGTCCCAAAAGCATCCAATTAATATAATTAAATAAAATAAATGCGCTAAATGAATCATTATCAAATAAGAATTATCGATCAAGAATATGCATCTGGGCTGAGAGCTTTATTAGATTTCTTGGATTCTTATTATTATGAAATTAAAAAGGAAAAGACATATGTTTTAAGAGCCAATCTTTATTAACAAGTTCCTTCTCAGCATCTTACATTTCTACACTAAGCAAACCTTTTTGACTCATTCTTCTTCTGCTTTAATTTATATATCTTTAATCTTTGTAAGTAGTCACAGCCGTATCTTGAATATTATTAACTTTTATTCGTGAGTGACCTTAGAATCCGAGGGCCCGTACAAATAAGATGTTCCGTACAAGATTGATGATTGATCATTTACAATTTACTTAAGTAATTGCCAAAAGCTTGCCGGGTGAAAAATGATTAATTTATGAATGACAAATAAATAAAATAAAATATATTTTTAATCTTTTAAGTTTATATAAGATACACTTTTAATCCTTTAATTTTATAAAGTTTTCTTTTTTTCTTTTAATTTTAACATTATTAATGTTGTTAACGAAAAATGCTGACATAACAAATATAAATGATGACTGTATAATTAAATACTATTAATATTAAATTTAAAATATATATAAATTAAAAAATATCTAAAAATCTAACGAAGCAATAAGAATCAAAAACTCAATTGTATTAAAAAAATTATTTTAATAATATAAATATATTAGTTTAATAATCTAAATAGCAAAACCTTAATTTTGTTTGCATGGTTTATTTTATTTTAATAATCTATATGTATTATATTAAAAAAATAAAATTTAATTATACTTTGTCAGCTGCATAATCAATACTTAAATTTGCTGTGTCAATATTTTCTATTAATAATATTAACACTGTTAAAAATATAAGATTAAAAGTATCCCTCATGTGAAATTTAAAGGATTAAACATATACTTTAGCCTAATTTAAAAGCTTTTTCTTATAGTTATATGTAAAAAATTCTATTAAGCGATACAGCAAATGGTCATTATTTGAGGTTACTTATCTCATTAGAACAAAAGAGATGCGGTTAGGTTATTAATTTGATCTTTTGTTGACAAAAAAGTTATTGATTTGATCTAAAAAAAAAAACTTTTGCTTTACCTATATTTAAAATCATGCATTTGAAACTATGCTTTTAGCAAAAGCAATGAAAGAGATTAAAAAAAATTACACCAGGCTTCAATTAAGGGTATTTAGAGGAAAAAAAATTTAATTAATAGCGTTTTTGGTGATTTATAATACCTATTTATTGCTTTTAGAATGCGACTTGTAGGTTTTCATCAAAAAAAGAAAATGACTTACAGGCAGAATTGAAGTGAGCGTTACTTATGGATTAAAAATAATGCACATATGACATTTTCCGACTGTGCATGATAAACTCGACTAATGTTCATTTATTGAGTTTGAGATGCGTTCTTGAATGAATTACGGATAATATAAATAAAATTGTAGAAAAATATACCACATAATACCTCAAAATTGATTTTTTTTTTCCCATTTGATAAAATGCTTGCCTATTCGAGATTCTGAGCGCAAAAGCTTTCAAAATTAATACTCCCCCTCGTCCTAATTATAGGACATGTTTGCCTAACTTTAGAGAAATTAAGGATAGTGGTTAAATTAATTAATCATATTTATTTTTTTAAAATACCCTTATTTAAAATTTAAAATGACATCCAATTACGCTAATTCTCTGTTTTTTCTTATACCTATCCTGCCTCACACACAACTTCTCCAAACTCTCATACAATCTGGCGTCGTCAATTTCCCTCAACAACTTCCGATTTACTCTTATTTAATTATTATTGAGAAAGTATCAATATGGGGTATTTTGGGAAGAAATTGATAAAAATTAAAACTTTATCCTATAATTAGGATCAAGATCAATTCTCAAATATTATCATATAATTAGGACCGGAGGAAGTACCATACAATTCATTTTTAACACTCAATTTTAGGTGCAAAAAGTATATTGGACTAAGTTAATGTTGATAGTTAAAAAATAGTCATATTGTGCCGATTTTTTTTTTTTATAAGTATTACATCACCGTACAATTTTTTTCATGGTACTCAGTAGGTTTTCTAGAAGTCTTTCTTTAATAAAAATCAACTTTAACCCTTATTTACTTGTTCTAAGCCAATCTAAGTTTAATTCAACCGTGTAAGTGGTTCAAAGTCATTGTCTTTATTTTAAATTTTGGAAATAATTAGTACTACTAATTGATTTCAACTTGCCTAGTATATGCTATCGTCACTTTCACAAACCCAAATTCTAAAATTCACACAACAATTTTCAACCCAAGATTTCTAAAAATGTGTTTGATCAACTTGCAGCTCAATGAAAATATCACTTATAATGAATCTTCAAAATGTAATAAAAAGCATCTCAAGTTACCCAATTTGATTGGTCAAATCTATTATAAGTTATACTATAATTCACCAACAATTTTTTTTTCTTATTTTATAAAATTTGCATACATTTCAAATTTGAAGTAGGCCAATTCAAACTAATTAAAATCAAATCAATTGTGGTAGACCAACCGAATATGTCTACACAACTGGTAAAACCGTTGGGTTGGATTTGATTTTTGATGAGAATAAAATCAACCGAACCCTATTAACACGCATTCTTATGCTATATATATTTGTAATAAAGAACAATACAAAGCTTACAAATGTAACAAAGTAATTTGCTTAGAGAAAATACCAAAAAGTGTGGTGGAGGGCTAAGGACAACACAATTATAATTATTTATATATGAAAGTGGGGTTAATTAGTGTAAGCAATTCCTAATTATTGGGACCCCACCATGATTAAGCAATTTATAATGGCCAACAACACTTTCTCCAAAATTTCACCATTAACATTATATAAACATGAAATCGCTCCTTGCCTCCACTTAATTAAAGTCTAACAAATATGCACATTTTTTTTTTTAAAAAAAGTAATAATTAAAAGATCAATTGGCTTATCATGTAAAATCTGATAGATTCCATTGAGATTAGGGATCAGATCCCTCCATCACTGCCAATAAAAAACAAAATAATCAGAAATTATTGTATCGTTTGGAAAAGAATATGGCTCTTTGTTTTTTTTTTCCCCTCATGACTCAAATGATTATACTCCTCACGATTAATTTATTATTTTTCCCATAAAGATTGGTATCTTACCAGAGTCTTTCTCTATATAATGTTCCCATTAATTTGGGTTATCAATGACACATAGGGAGGTACAGTGAGAAAAATGAACTCCCTTTTCACATTACTAATTGCCTTTGGAAACCTAAAATAATGTCTCCTTCTTGTACCCTATTAATTATCATATTTAGGAAAAATAGCACAGGTCATGAAAGTATACGGGAAAAAACCAGCTGCAATGTGCATAACCTAGATATAAATAATATATTTAATTAAAGTTTTTTTAATTATATATAGGCAATTTTAAAATGTTATTTTTAGTGTCATATTTAATTTCATCTTAAACATGATATATTTTGATATAATTGTAATGGTATTTTAGTCATTTAGGCATTTGATTATTTTCTTTCCTTCCTGATTTCTCCCTTCTATTCAAAGAAGAGGAGAGGTGACATTTTCTTCCAAGGATTTTTCTTCCTCAATTTTTTTTTGGTTGCCCACCCGGTTTACCGGAGCTTTGCCCCGACTACATCCGGATTCGACCCACGTTGCGCACCTGGCTATGGTGGGAGAGTCTCCCAATGGGAATTTTCTACATACACAAGGCTCGAGCCCGAGACCTTGTTTAAGCGGAACCAAGCCGCTTACCACTTGAACCAACTCTCATTGATTTTCTTCTTCCTCAATTTTCTCTCTTATTTCCTTTCCTCCCAACTTTTATTCCCATCTGAACAAGGGGCTAGTTATTAAGAATGTAAATCCCATGTGAATGTGAAGACCAATTCAGCTTATGATTTCAAAACTTTTCAATTTTCAACTTTTTTAAGAGAACAATACGGTGGACTCTAATGGAGTTGTATTTGAATATTATCGGCCTCAAGTAGAAGTAACTCTACCAATGACATTTTCTATATTCATACAGACTTAAATTCAAGACTACATACTTAGATAGCTGTCAAAGCATCTTCCCCTGTAACCAATGTTGATTGATTAATTTTGGAGTTTAATCAAAACTCTAACATTGCAACTCAAAAAATGAGTAAAGAGATATTTAGAAAGTACTTCTCCACAAAATTTTCACAATTATTAATAAGATTTGTGTATTAAAAAAGGATTCGAAACTTACGTCCTAACAAAAAATGGGTTGTATTTTATCAACGCTAAACCAATCAATATTTTTTTTATCATAATCCACCACTAACATTTGAGTTAGGGTGGTAAAAGAAGAGTCAGGGAACGTAGGTGTTAGTGCAAAGTGGCTTAGGTTTTGATAAAGAATGAGCATGATTAGGTGGTAGTATTAGTTATTAGTAAGTAGAAATATGTACATCCATATCCATAAAATGAATTAAATAAAGAGTGTATTAAAAAAAATAATTATTATTATTTGATGTGGGAAAACATGTGAAGACAACGATGGACGATTCGATTATTACGAGAGTGCCACATTCTCACTATTTTTAAGGTTTAATTTGTGGGCCCCTTCTTAATTAATCAAATTACACATACTTTAAAGAAAAACTTAGGTTAAGTTTCTTACATTCATCATATCAATTTACTTAATCACACATGATCAAGTAGATTTATAATTAAATGATAATATTTTTAAAATATAACACATGATTACGTGTGATTTAAAATTTTTGACATAATAGATGTAAAGAAGTTGGCCTAAATATTGTCATATTTTTAATTATATCAAATTCAAGTATAAGATTTAAATATTTAATCAATAAACCACTTTTTTTATCACTTAAAAAGATAGCATAACTTATTAAACATTTTATATTAGTGATATTAATTTGTATCCTTCCAAACTGTGGTAGGTCATTTGCACACCCAACGAGGTATGCATTATATAACTCTCCTCTTATTTATTTATTGAAAATAAAGTTATATCAGTTGAATTTTAAGGCTCGTAAAAAATAATTCTAAAAGTTTAAAAGGGCTTCCCGTATCAATGACAAAATTTGAACCCGTAATTAAGTGTTTGTTTGGAAGAGTTTATTTTTGGGTAATAAGTGTTTATAATTCGTGATTCACGATATACGAGGTAAGTATGTGAGAGGAGTTTTTTCTCGGCTTGCGTAATAAGGACTTATTTCTCAAATTTAAGCTCTTCCAAACGCACCCATAACTCGTTACTAGCGGAAGCTAGTATAGATGGTAAAGGGCACTGTGCCTCATTCATCCGCTCCTCGATTCAGTCTTGAGGGGAAGGTGGGGAGGTTTCTTCTGGGTGGAGTGTCCCCACAAAATGGGTTTAACCAAATATCACATCTGGATTAGTTGGTTGCTCGGTGACCTATGCCAAATAAGCCAAAAACTAGAAAAAGAGCCGGATACAGGATGGTCCACCAAGAATGGATTAAAAAAAAAATATATATAACTCATATATTTATCAACTATGTGTATATTAGCCTTCATTGGTTCCTGCCATTTATATTTAATTTTAAATGAGACATGCGTTTTTAATATATTGTATAAAGTTTAGAGTAAATCATACTATTTATGATGTATTATAAGTTTCATATTTAATTGTGAATATTACTATTTTTATAACATATCTTTTTGTTTTTGTTTTTTATTTGAACTATACAATAACAACCATGACAAAGTCTTATCCCATTAATTAGGGTCGGTTATATAGATTAAACGACACCATTGAATTTCGTCAAAAATCAAAATTCATTTTTATTTTAACAACTATAATCATCTTTTTTTTTTTTGATACGGTAAATCATCATATTTTTAAATTAATAGTTAACAAACTGAATTTTTTTTACCTTTACAAACTGCATTTATTTTTACATAAAAGTATTGGGAAAAGTTTTAAAGTGAGATGGTGATGAGTGACACGGAGAGGATAATTTTTACAAGATTTCCTTTTTTAACTTATTTTTTATTTACCGTTTATTTTATAAAAAAACTCTATAAATTTCAAACTTATAAATTTGTACAAGCAGGTTTAGGCGTATTTAAATATCCTCATCTTTTGAATAAATACGTGAATGTTATTGTTGAAAAGATGTGAAAAACTTTTACAGAGAATCAGATGCCTAATGTGGCTTTGCTTTTCAAATAAATAAAATGTACTTTTACATTTTTAAATTTTACCCCTGGAAAATACAAGAAAAAATAAACATTATTGTATATAAGGCAGATTCTTGGACTAAACTATTGATTGTACATGACACTAGATCTTCTTGCATGAAATTTAATAGTATTAGAATGGAATATATACGCGCGCATTGCTTAGATATGATAAAATAATGCATTTTCATATTTGGTGTATTTTTTGGTGTTCGAAGGATTAAAGATATTATAAAAGAAAAATCTTGCTTAGATCATTTCCGACTTATCAGTTTTTTCTGTTCTATAAAAAAAAAGATTAAAAACTCAATTTTTATTAAAAAGAAAAAAGAAATTGAACTGTTGCAAAAACTTAATGGGGCATGAGCGTACGGACAACGTACAGTTTTTATTCTCATCATCTTCTTAATCCAAAATTGATGTGTTAAGAATCACTAAGCGTTATTTAAAAAAATGAAAAAAAAAAAAACTTCAACTTTTAAAATAGTTTGGTAATTGTTTTTAATTAACATAAAATAAAATAAATAATATTTTTATCTGGTAATATTAATGTTACAATATAATGAGGGCAAACCTTTCTTAGATAAATGTATGTTTTTTATTACTTAGCAAAAGAGTCAGGTGAGTTATGATTGCCACGGAACTTGCAAAATTTAAAGAGGGTTTACATATATATTTATAAATTATTTATTGATATTTTAATCCAATAATTTATGATAATAGAATGAGTTAAAGGTGAGTTCTTGAGTTTAAGTTGAAAATAATTGATGATAAATTGTTTATATATAAAAACAATTTTTTTTCCGATCCTAAAATCCAAACCAATAAGGAAACAACTAATTGTCAAAGGGAAATAAAAGAACAATGTAAGCATACAATGAAATTCAAAATCATGTTTGTGGATCATTGCCTAATGAAGAATTAAGGGAGAATAAAGAAGACAATATAAAATTTAAGATTAATTTAAAGTATTATAAAGGGAAGCATATATGCAATATAATAGCAGATAACAAACAGACAAAGAAATAAATAACTTAATAAAATCAAATTGCACCAAGCAATAGCAATTAACATTCATGATCTAAAAAGGACAAAATAAAGGCATGCCATGCATTTTGAAAACATTTTCTATTAAGTTTTTAAATAAAAACATATTAGTGAATAATTTGTACAACCAAATTTATTTCGCACCTCATATTTCTATTATAATGTAAAATAATGCAAAGTAAAAATAATTGTGGGGGGGACCATGTAGAAGAGTGATATAAATGTAGAGGCCTAAGCCAAATGCCAAAAGGGTCCTATCAAACAGAGGAAACATGATTGTCCCCTCAACAAAAAAAAAAAAAAAAAACAGAGAGATGTTATGGGATGGGGGAAAGTGTCTTCAGACACAAAGAACCATTATCCACAGCAAGAAATTATTTGTTTAAGGGTTAATTAATTAATTAATGCCATAGAAAAAGATGTTAATTAAAGAATGTTTAGTGGAAGCAGGCTTGTGTGGTTGTACTTTTTATAGTTAGTTTAATTAAAAAGCCATTTGTTTATAACATTGTCAATTAGGCCTGAAATTATTGTCTTTTTGTTATTCAACTCCATATATATAATCTCTCTCTCTCTCTCTCTCTCTCTGTTTCTTGGCATCTTCTCTCAGTGATTTTCCTTTGCAGCTTCCCTTTGTTCTTTCTCTCGTTTTGTGGTTTGTGCCTCAGAAATTTGTGAGTGCAAGAGATGGATTGGTTGAGTTAAGATACTACGTATCTTCTTCTTTGTGCTTAAAATTTTTGGTCATTTGGCACACTAGTTTTATACTATCAAGTGGCATATGCATAATTTAGTAACTAGTACTTCCTTTGATTCCAGATATAAGTCATTTATAATTAATTTACACATAACTATAAAAAAAATTAAATTTGTCATAAAATTCAAGTGATTTCTAATACTATGTCCATTAATAATACTAAACTCTAATGTCATATTAATATCTAATTTCTCACATTACCCTTCTTAAATAGGGTATATATATGAAAGAAAAGCATTTAACACTCCTTAAAACTATTATATGTATTATAAAAAAGATCAAGAACACCTTCTAAAAGATGCCCTATATATGAGATCGGAGCCGGTAGTTGTTAAAAATTAATCACAACCAAAAATAGAGCTAAGAGTTAGTTATAGAGTTTGTTAAAAAAGAAGAAGAAAACAATACAATCTTATGAAGAATGTTGGATGTCATCCAAAAAAGTGATGAGTGAAAAGATGATCTTTTGAAATGGCTGAATAAAATTTTTTGTCTTAATCATAATCTTCGATGTTGGTTTATGATTGTATTTATTACAAAAAGAGTAATTGAAATTCATTAATGTCAATGTGTATTATCACCATGAGTATTGCAAAATAGATAAACAAACGAACAAATAAAATAAATCTATTGTGTCAATAACAATTTTACTAGTCCCAATGGGAAAGGCCCAATCAAAGTATTGCACTTTTTTTTTTTTGCCCACAAAGTATTGCACTTAATTGTAAACTTTTATCTTCAATGGCATGATTATAGGCTTTGATTATTTATGTTTTCAATATGCCTCATCCTTGTTACTATATAGAATGTAAGTAAATGTTTGCTTATTTAAAAAAGGATTAAATCTGATGTACTCCCTCTGCCTGCTCCTCGGATGCTTTTTCAGATACATATTCTTTTCAAACTACAGGGACTAATGTTTTAAACGGAGATAAATTTGAGGGACCAAAACTATAGGTTCCAAACTTTAAGGATCAAAACCAAAATGAAGGGAAATTATAAAGAACAAATATTATATCACCCCAATTTTTTTTTTTGGGTACAATATTTCCCGAATATAAGTAAAATGTGACCAAACATGACATAATTTTGATTCATTGGTGACTGACAGATTCTGATCCAATTCTAAGGAAGCCCACAAAATGATGATATCTTCTTTATGGTTCATTGGTGCCCGACAGATTCTGATCCAATTCTAAAAAAGCCCACAAAATTGGACATCAAGGAAGCCCACAAACATAATTGAAGCAGTTCTCAATCAATTGACCTCGAGTGTTGGTCACAAAAAAAAAAAAAAAAAACAAAAGGCAATCCCCACGTGAATATCTTCTTTCCCAATTAACATTGACCACTTCCTAAAATGCACCAACTATTAATAATCAATAATAGTTTTGCTAGATCGCTTGATACACACAACGCAAGTGAAAGGCTGAAAGCATACATCAATATTAAACCAAATGCATTTTATAAATAAAACCTACCATTTTGCTTCTTTTAAAATTTAAATTAAAATGATATTCTTACTAAAAAACTAGAAAACAAACCTTTAAACTTGATCCAAGTAACTGACTATTGTCAAAGGACTTCTGTCGCATTAAGTGTCACAAGGTTTCCATAATTTTTTGGTCGCGAATGTTGGATAGAAGCTAAAATATGGAATCAAGATTTGCACATGAAAATTAATTTCACATGCAATCTTATAAAAAGAAAACTGGACCTCAATATTTGTTACAATTAGCTCATGCATACTGAATAAGAAAAACAGCAAGACATGGAATGGTAAGAACAGAAAATAATTTTACACCTAAACCCAACAGATCACATGACACTCCAAACACAAGCACAGATCTCACGGATTCAACCAAGATTCGAACAAAAAATCCCAGTTCTTCATGTAAAATCATGGCAGGAGCAAAAATGGATGATTGAATACTGATTTAATTCACATCGTACAAGGGAAGTACCATCACCTAACTCATGAATGCTGCAGATAACTCTTCCGAACCCAACATCAATCCATTAATTCGGTTCCCGCAGAAAATCCTGTGGAGTAGAACAAATGGATTATTAAGGAAAGAACTCATATCACTCATTCTCAACCAAATTAGAAAATTGAAGCATAACAAAGATATAAGAATGAGAATGAGGATTGAAGACCATATTAGACACGTAAAAGTGCACCTATAACACAAGTTTCAACCTCAGCCCCTGCCACTCACTACATAAGATCATTGGACACAAAAACGTGCACTTGTAACACAGGTTTCAACCTCAGTCCCTGCCACTACACACACATGCACAAAGATGACAAAAGATCAAATGTGGTAATTTCTCCACCAAAATGCCAAAGGAGCGTGATATTCTAGCATCTTGCATGCAAAGGCGCCCCACAATAGCCGCGCACCAATGAGCACAGGCAGTCAGTTAGACTTGAACTAAATGGTGGGACCCAAATCAGAATATGTCATAAAAAGTGAACAGCTCATGCGCAAAAGACAAGTTGACATCTTTTCAGTCACAGCAATGGAGAAAATTATAGTAAAGTTTACCCTATGAAACTGGAGAAAATAGACACTAAAATAGAGAAATTTTGTACGCATTACGAGGAATTTAATCTTCATAGCGAGAGCGCATGACAAGCGTCAACCTCACCGCAGATTTTTTTCCTGTTATTTGACAACAATGAAATACATCCCACACTAAAATCTCACAAATATAACTAACTGGCCTACAAATTCCAAGATAATGGGCAACAAAATCGACAAAACTATTACCCCGTCAGAACACTTCTAATCCAATAATTAACAGATAAAAAAAGGGAAATAAAGCATCATTTGCTTCTACTTACTCAGGCTATTGGGAGATTATAAGTTTGACAGAGCTGAACCAATGCCGCTTGATTTGTTGGATCGACATTTTCACTAATGACCTTAGGGTACCTTCCAGGAGAAAGTGAAGAAAGTCGGGATAATGAAGCCACAAAAAATTGCTTTGGATCTCTTATATCTTTCAGTGGATCCTCTTCTTTCTTTCCAGCATTGTAAAGACGAACAAAGGTGGCAGTATAACCCACGTTTTCTGTAATATCTGGCATGTCAGGTTCATCCTCAACTCTATCCTCTTCAGGCCGTGAAAGAAGGGTGACAATGCTGTCAACCATCTTCCCCCAGGATTCAGCAGCTGCAGCATCTAAGAAGATTGGAGATTCACATATAAGTCTAGTTGAAGCAACAGCAGTCAACTTGAGTTCAATAGCTCCAGTAATAAGCTTTAAATTAGGAATCCAAATTTGATTTAGAATCAAAGTAAATACACCAGCCTGCACGTGATTCATAGTCTCAACAAGGATAGAAGGACCATGCTTAATCAGAAAGAGTGACATGACTATTAAAAGAGACTTTATAAGCTTTACTGTTCGCTTATTATGAAGCACTGTGAAAATGGTGGTCCAAATTTTAGGGATTTCAGGTTCAATGACAGCATACTCAAGACTCTCGATGACAGTATTGAGCACATAAAATCCTTGCTCAGTTGTGCCAGTAGATTGGATGAGTAACTCAAATATGCCAAGCACCTTAGTCAGTCTACCCTCTTGGCTGACCTCACGTGGAGCCTTCTGAAGGAAGGCCCGGAGAAGACGCACAAGTGCAGGAACATTTGGAGCTCTTTTCCAAGAATCGGGTGACAAAAGGATCTCAAATATCTGCATGTAGATTACTGGGACAGGCGGCCTGTTCAACTCAACAAGCTGAGCAAGCAATTGAAATGTGTATGGGAAAAATTCAGTAACATCATTGGTCAATATTATTTCAAGCCTAGGGAAAAGACTTGCTTCAAAAACAGGTACAAGAGACAAATCCTTCTCACAGGCTCTCTTTACAAGAATCGCCACAGACTCGAAGAGATAATGATTGAAGATGGGATTTTTTGGATTTCTGCAAACTTCACCAAGAATAGAGGCTAAACTCTCAATACAAATTCGAGCCACTTCAACAGATATATCTGCAACCCCAAGAACCCTCATGATACACTTCATTACATATTGATTTTCTTCAGACTCTGGGAGCTTCAGGGCACTGAAAAGACCGTTCATCAGCACAGGGAAAACAGGATTAATGTCAGCCGATGTATAACGGGCTCTGCCACCCTCATCCTTTACCAACAAGAGTTTTTCAATACAACTTGCTGCATAAGAATGAACAACATTTGATTCTGCAGAGAGGAAACGAACCAAATCTGGAAAAAACTTTAATGCTATGTGTTTTGATATATGACTCCGAAACATAGTAAAAAATTTGAGAGCACCCGCCTTAAGCATAGGATGCCCATTCACATCTGGACTCTGCAGCTCTGGGACAATAACAGATTCAAAAAAGCTCTGAACATCAACAAGTTCTGTTGAGACATAACTAGCACCAGCCTTCTTGGTTGCAAGATAAACTACCAAGTATATAGCACAATCCTTGTCCTTCCAATTCACCACTGGATTTGCAGCAAAGGAACTTAATAATGTTTGTATTAGTGCGGAAACAATGCTTCTCACAGTATCCCCATAATGTATTGCAATCCCTTTGAGTAGCTCACAAGCAATCCTCCTCCTAGTATCAAGATCACTACCTTCCATATCTCTCCTAATAAACTCAATATAATTCATCTCAAAGAGTTCCTCGTCATCTTCCCTCAACCTTACATTCGGGACCACAATGCCCTGACAAATCTGTGGTATAACTCCTTCACTAGCAAACAAGGTGTGGTGCACACTAGTGCTAACAGTGGTCAAAAACTTGATTGCTGTGATAGCCAGCTGATCACGGCTGGAAGACTGGGACACATTCGTCAGTAAAGTCCACACAGCAAGTGCAAAATCATTCAGGTATCCTTGAAACTCCTCCTCGTTCTTTTCCATATAAAGATTAATATTCTCACAAACTGCAGCTCGAAGCTCATCTACAAGTGCAAGACCATCAGGACCACTATTCTCAAGTGCGGGATAACTTGTCGTGAGGTATTTTTGAAATTCAGTCATCCACTCCTTCATATGATCCTCAAAAAACTCAGGAAGCTCCTGAAAATTTAATGAATAAAATATCCTACAACACAACCTCTGTGACTCAAAAAGGGGTCGGAGATCACCAGCAAGCCCACCAGAGTTTGCGGCCGCATCAATCAGAGAAGCCGTTTTGAGGAATATTTCCAGTAGAGGTGCCGCAAAAAGATCAAGACAATACTTCAAATCAAGCAACAGATCGTTGGTTTTATACTGGTACCGAAACTTTTTAAAAATAGAATTGGCAGTACCAAGAATACCATTAACCGAGGCATAATCAGAGGCTTGCGATGCTTTCTGAAGATTCAAAATGAGCTCAGGAAGCAACGCAGGCCACGATTTCGGAAAATCGTGCTTACCGATTACAGCCAAAGCTTCACTAAGTTGGCTTTGAATCTTGGGACTGGCCGAAAGCATCAGCGGCACTATCAGTGATTTAATCTGTTCCTTCTCCGGGTCAAGTATCGGGGAGAAAGTGGGCACATTGGCGTTGTCCGAAGCAGCCGGCACCCATCGGAAACGGAGGTGGTTCTTAAAGTTGACGGCAGCAGCTTGACGGATCTGATCATCGATGGCAGGCTCGGCGACGAGGCGGAGCACGACGAGGCCGTAGTTTGGACGGTCGGCAGCCTCAGCGAGAGATGCTTCAGCGCGGCGGCGAGGTTCCGGCGAGGGAGAGAGGGTGTGGAGGAAGCATTCGGAGAGGAATTGGAGGGTTTGAGGATTCCATTCCATGATTGAGGAAAAGAGAATGAGAAGACGTTTGGGAAGAACGGAAACGAATAGGGTTTTATACAAGAGCGGGTTTTACAGTGAATTCGAACTACGGATTGTAAGGAAGAATCACGAGGCCTTTTCTTTTTTCTTTTTTTTTAAAAAAAAAACCTTTTCCCGCGGCTCCTATATATAAAAAAAATATTTTTTTAAGATAACCTATTTTTATGGGAGAATGAGACAGGTTCCAAAGACCAAACAAAATCACAATAAAATCTCTTTAAAAAAAATAACAACTCATTAAATATGTTTTCAGTTTTTACCAAGGTATTAAAACCTGGATCGGGTATTGAACCGGTCGGGGTACTGGGTTAAGGGTCAGTGGGTCAAACCGGGGCCAAACCGGGACCAAACCGGTGAGTAATTGAAAATTTTAGGCTTATAGTATGAAATTCTAAAGGAAAAAGTAAAAAAAATTTTTTTTTTAAATTGGGACCCGAACCGGACCGGTCTAGTGACCGGTTCGGCGGTTTCCGGTCCGGACCGGCCGGTCCGGTCCGGATCCGGGAACCATGGTTTTTACAATATATTGAGTAATTTTTTCATGTTTTAACCTTTTAAACGAACTTTATTGAGATTTTGTTTATTCTTTGGAAGCTCTGCGTCATTCTTCCTTTTATTTATGGGGCCTCCAACAAGGGCATGAGACTTACAAGGATGAACTGAATCAAGTTTTGTTGATTGCTTAGCCCTATTTTTATTTATAAGATATACTAATACTCTAATACGAGTGGTTTGTCTAATATTTTTATTTTAATTTTTTATTGAATGTTATTTGATAGAAGGTTTTTCCTTTTGAAACATAAAAGCTTAAAGGTTTTGTTTTTAATTTTTATTATCAAATAGATGGTGGAGCTTGCATATTATGCAATTGATTTATTGTTCAGAGCAAGACTAGCTTTGAAACAGAGACAGTGTTTTGTGCGAGATACGGAGAGGAGAGCGGGGTTTCTTCTTCTTCTTCTTAATGAATCTTAATTATAATTAGATTATAGGGTTAGCCACAGTTTGTGCAAGATAATAAGGGCAGCGGGAGGTTTTTTCTTCTTGGATTATTTTGTTTTTTGCTACACATGATGTTCACCTGAGCGAACCCGATGACTAATCCCTTAGGTGCTATTAAACTCAAGATAAGGACGACCATCCCAAGTGAATTTTCTCCATACACACTGTTCTAAAGATTGAATCCGGGACTAAAGCGCTTAAAGAAAAACAAGCCCCCTAATCCCTTGCACCAACCCGCAGTGGTTGTATTATTATATCTAATTATGATTGGATTTGATCATATTCTGGTCTATTAGCTTATGGTTTGCCTATATATGAGCTTATGCGGACTCTCTCGTGCGTTTTAAGGATAAAAACTCAGGCCTCTTTTTTTTTTTTGCTAATAAACAGGGGCCAAGCCCAACAATTAAATAGTAAAATCAAAATTCTCCTAGGGACAGCGTGTCCCTCATTATCTTCTTGCAACATTCGTTCGACCAACGTCGGTGGCTCTTTCCATATCAAGGTTTTGAATCGGTTGGGGTACTAGGTCAAGGGTTAGTGGATCATATCGGAGTCAAATCGGAGCTCAATTGGGGCTAGACTGGTGAGAAAGGGAAGATTTTAGAATTATTTATATGAAAATTCGAATAAAATATTTAAAAAATTTAAAAAAACCGGTCAAACCGTGAGAAAACCGGTCAAACCGGGGTTAATAGCTAAAACAGACCGATGGTTTCGTGGTCGAACCGGCCGGTCCGGTCTGGTCTTAAAAACACAGTTCCATACTACTTTCCTACCAAGGAGCTTCAGGTTTAGGTCCGCTAGTACATCTACCACACGATTAGCCTCCTGATACACACACTTTCCAATCCCTATTCAGTAAATCTCTGATATTTTGAAGATGCACCAATCCCTCGGTGGTGGCTTCCATGAGATCATTGCGACTTTTCCACTGAGTGGTCGTAGATTATCCCCTCCCCATTTCTCTTTGTAGTAACTGAGGTATTTTCTGATTCTTTCTGCTGCATTGTGAGGTAAGCCGTCCTCCTGTTCATGTACCTGATCATTTCTCCATTTCCACAAGTGCCAGCATCCAACTGCAAATATTCAGACGCTTTTACTTCAATGTAAGATATAATATCTTTCAACATTTATGATTAACAAACAAAATGAAATCATCAATCAATTTTATCTTTAAAAACTTGTAATACCTGATTCATATGAAAAATGTATGGATCTATTAATCAATAAATACAATTTATTATTCATTATTTCATAATTTTCTATTTTATATTTCTTCATAATTCACTCATCAATCAATCAAATTTATCTTTAAAAACTTGTAATACTCGGTTCATAAGAAAATGAGTCGATTTAGATATTGTAATCAATAAATACAATTTATTATTGATTATTTTATACTGACATGTGGGAATAGTAATAAGGAAAGAGGTTGTTTGGAAAATATACTTATTAGGATTATAAATAAGGGCTTGATGGTTGTAATGAATGTCCAATGAATTAGTAATTTCTTATTTTTACTCTCATCTTCTCTTCTAATGCTAACACATACTTTCCTTCTTCTTTTTTTTTAATATTTCTTATAAATTCGCTGATTGCGTAATCATAATTCTTTGATTAGATAATCATATTTCCTTCCTTCACCATATCCTTTAATGTTAGGAGATGTAATTTTTTTCTGACTTTGGTTACATGCAAGTTTAGATTAGCTTTGAAGAATAGTTTTTATGATTTATGAAGTAAGTATGTGAGAGAAGTTTTGTCTCAATTTGTAGAAAAAGGCTTCTAAAACCATGGTTTTGTGGTTTCTCAAACATTCACTACATTGCTTTCTTTGTGTTGGTGGGACTGGTTCTCTGAGGAGGATAAGAAGAATATATGAAGAATAAAGTAATGCACAATGTCTTCAAGGCATGTGCAACATTTTCCTTTCGGCTTAATTCGTCCCTACTTATACCTATCTTATAGGGTGTGATTTGGATTAGAGGGCAAATTTTATGCAGGATGCAATAAAGATCCTTGAGTATGGATTGCATTCTCAACACTCAAATCAAGGCAACAATCACTTTTACAAAGTGACAATTTAACTTTATCTTTGTGTGTACTCAAGGACAAAAGTAATTAGTTTAATCTCTTGTTGTTATGTGATTTATGATGTTTTATTGTCTGTCTTAAATGAAGTGATGGTGTAGAGTATTTATTTATAGGCCATGGAGTGGTGTCTTGAAGTGATACCTCTTGAAGCAACACATCTTCAATTAAAAGTCATAACTATACGTTAGATTTATGAACCCCCATGAACCAACATAACCTCAATAACCAATGATTATTTAAAATAAATCTTTCATGAAGGGTTATACTTTTATAGTATGCATGATTTTCTTAAAAACCAACACAACTTTCCATCAAATAGTATTTATTACACCTTTTCATAAATGTCTTTAAAAACTAAAAGGACATCACCTTGATGACTTTTAATATTTAAACTCCCTACACAACCCTTTCACATAAATTCCTTAATTTATAAAGACATGATTTTTCAACAAACACATCTCTTCATTTTAAAATATTCAAACACTTTATGTGATTTTTCTTTAGTTAAGGGGAATGTTACAAAATATTATTCTAATTTTATCACCATTAAATTATATTCATCTCGTTTAATACACGGAGAGTGACCACTTGTTGATTGAAAAACAAAGAGGGACGGCATTTTAGAATTAGGGAAAAAATAATAATATTGCCACCACTAAACAATTATACAGACAAAACATGCACGATTTTGTGGCACTCAAAAAAGGTTTAAGCTTCTATTATTAATAATTAATACTTCAAACTTATGGAGGAAGAATGGATGACAAATTTGTTTATAAATGAGTTTACAACATTAAAACCGTGCAAGGCACAACCAGAGGAAAACCCATTAAACCATAACTTTAGCTCACTCAACTCTATGGCTTACAAACCTGATTGTCATCCTCGCACGATATATATTATAGTCTTAATCCTGACCTCTCAGCTTTACACCGTGACAAAAGGAAAAAAGATGTTACAGAGGCACATCAACGCCACGGCTTTGCCGATCACGGCTGTTTACTTCCGTGTAACCGGGATACAAGCTTCTTCTCCGGCTTCTATGGTGTTTCATCCTTGTTCCTCTTCTCTTATGACCTGAATAAACAAGAAAAATGACCACAGAGAAACCCAAGCCAGAAAATGCCCATAATACTATCACCCAGAACTTGAAAGAACTAAGCATCCCATCTTTCTCAGAATTTGATGACATTTGATTGTTTCTTGAAGCGGAAGTTTCGTTATTAAAGTCGCCTAGTTTGCTTGAAAAAACTCCTCCTGTTTCATTAGTTGCATTGTCTTCTGAACTGGACAAGGAACCACCAATGGGGCAGTTCTTTCTCTCATGATGCAGGCGCAGAGCTTCATTGAGTGTTGTTCCACATTCTATGCTGAGTAGGTCTCGTTCCCGAGCATCCACGTCGGAATCATCAAGCGTTGAGGGATCCGGTGGGTTTGGGAACTCAGCCCAGCATCTGTTGACCATGTCAACTTCCCTCCAGTCAGCCTTGTCAAAGCTCCAATTCCCAACTCGGAAGAGCAATCCATAATGAAAAACTCTATATTTGACACCAGGTTCAGGAACATATCCCGGGTATATTAGTATATCTTTTTCGATGCGATGCCTTAAATTCAACTGCATAAACGGAGAATTGTCAGTTGTAGATACTAAACATGTTCATACTTTTGAGTAGAAAATAAGAATACAAATGCACACAACATACTGGGATAACTTAGGGCTCCTTTGGATTAACATGGGCAAAAGTGATTTTTTTCCCAACCTACTTTTACAAACTGAAGGTGGGGTAAAAATCAATTAATGTAATGTGATTTATGTTTAGATAGGTTTTATAAAAAGTTAGTTTGACAGAAATTTGTTTAGATGATATATTGAAAAGTAGCTTTTAAGCAAAAAAGTCAGTTGTTTTCAAAACCATGTCAAACATCATATTGGATCTAAATTGACCTTTTCAGTTGAAAAAGTCAGTTTTGTTACCATGCCAAACACACTTAAATGCACAAAAAGGAAAAATAGCATGTTACCTCCGCCGCGCCAAATGAGTAACCATACATCTCACTGATCCACCCAGATTCATATACATCTCCTGTTATATTTCTGGAATAATGTGCTCTATCGGCCCGGACCTCCTCTGTTTTGTGCAGCCATAGTATAGCAAATTGTCGTAGGTCGTCAATGTGCATAATGATTACTCCACCAACCTTGTCACAAGCCTCGGGATGGCTAGTATGAAGTTTTGCGAGCTCATTATCACAACCAATAAGATAGCTGCACAGAGAAAAGGAGGGGTAATAAAGAATGAGTAATAAGATTAATAATCAGAATAGAGGACATTAAAACAGGAAAAGGAAATAGACACTTATGCGTGCATGCTGCTACTGATATTGCCTGTTACATCAGCAGCAACATTTAGAGACCACAACCATAAGTTAAATTCACTGGTCTCACTCGTATGGAGTAGAAACAGGCCGGCCACGGGCAGCTTTGAACTCCCACAGTGTGATTGGACCTCTCAAGATCATATCAGCATCAAGAATAACTATGTATTCTGCATCGATGTTTGCATGGTTGAGCCAGTGAAGCACTGCAGCAGGCTTATTAATTGCTGGATACCTAATATGAAACAGAAAATTTCAATACTTGTTATGCTCTAAATCTAAATCATTCAGAAAACTAGAAAAACTATGAACAAACAACCTCCCAATAACTTTACACTGCATGATGTAACCATATGGTTTATCCCTATTGTGCATATATAAGCAAGCAACATTCAGCATTAGAAAACTATGAGCAATTCCGCGGCGGCAAATAAATAATCAAGATTTGTGTGGAATGAAATGTGATCACCACCAAACACATTGAATAAATGAAGATCAATATTCATCTGTATATTTAGGACATCAAAATCACAGCATGAGAGTCAAATAGTCACATCAAGCAGCTCAGGAGGTCAGAAAGATTCTGACAGGACATATCTAGAACTAAAAGCTGAAGATACTGTTGAGCACAAAACACTAATGATCTTATTTTCGAGTTACAAATCACATTATGTAGCAATGATCATCACAGAAAAGTCGATTGGCCCAAAAAGAAAAAAACTCAGGTGAATAACTACTTTGGCTAGTATGAAAAAAGCTTCAGTGACAATGAAAGGAATTTCAAGGAGACCAGCTCATAGAGATTCTAGTGAGATAACAGCAAGCAGCCAACTAAGAGGACTAACACCCAACATAATACAACTGAGCTTATCGAAATTACCAATCGCCAGTTAATGGATGGCGGCTCATAGATGGAACATAATGGGTGGGTGCCAAGTCATGGCCTTTATATTGTTTCAAGTCCTCATCATTACAGCTGAGAAGTCTAGTGATATTTCCAGGTTGCCCACATGTACGGAAACTGTGCATAAGCCCTACGGTCTGCCAATCGAAGTATGGTGTGCATTCTGTGGAAAAGACGGTATGGATTTTAGGATGTGGCTTTCTGGCATCATCATCATCATCATCATCATGTTGTTGAACGATAGCCTTATCCTCCATCATTTCTAGAGTAGCAGGATTAACAAATTTAGGCTTGGTTAGCTCGGCAAAGGTTTTGCTTTTCAAGAAACTCAAGTATTTAGACCATGCTGGTTTAGGGCAACCATTAGCTGCATGCTGCAATAAAAGACCTTCATTTAAAGTGTTCATGCACTCTACACTGAGAAACAGCCCACGCTTTTGATTAGCATCAATTTGCATCATCCTTACCTGCAAGAAGAAGTTTTTCCAATTTAAGCCCCCTAGTTAAACATAAAAATAAAGAGATGAAAAGGAAGAAACAAAACTGATCCAACATGTCCTGTACATAAATTAAAAATATTGGGATTGAAACTTGAGCTTAAGGAACCAGCTGGAGTCCACAAAAATGACATCAAGCTTACAATAATGAATAATGCAAACACCGATATGCTTGCTTGTCATTTGTCAACAACACTGGAATTAGTCCCAAGCCAACAAGCATAATTGCTTTTGAAAAAAGACCCTAATTTCCTCCAACAAGTTGACTTACTGACCTCCCTAGGATAAGGAGGTTCTGGAAAGAGCCGGTTACAATCATAAACAATATCATCTTCATGGTGAGCTAGTTTATTAAATGACCAATTTCCAACGCTAAAAGGCAGCCCATAGTGAAGCAGAATTGGCTCAGTTCCCTCTCGCGGAACATAACCAGGGTAAACCATCAAGTAATCATTGATCTTGTGCCGAAGTTCAACCTGGGAACAGGTGGGGAAAACCCAAAAGGGAGTCAATGAAACGAGGAAAAAGGAAACACTCAAAGTAACCAGCAAAAACTGAATAGTCAAGCACTTAAAGCTGTGCTAGATGGGTTAGAGCAGTAAGACAAATAATAAAAAAATTTTGTGGTGCTCACAAACAAAAAAGAAAAAAGAAAGAATAGGACAGAAAACTCACTTCTGCA
Organism: Inga laurina; assembly: GCA_963855925.1. Lineage (NCBI taxonomy): Eukaryota > Viridiplantae > Streptophyta > Magnoliopsida > Fabales > Fabaceae > Inga > Inga laurina. The sequence goes on along the minus strand of OY979711.1, from coordinate 3,566,973 downwards.
GCACCAAATGAGTATCCGTACATCTCACTAATCCATCCTTTCCCATAAATATCACCGGTTATATTTGTTGCCCAGTGAGCTGTATCTTCTCTCACTTCTTCTGTTTTCGAAAGCCACATAGGTGCCAATTTTCTCAGGTCATCTATATGCATTGCCAGAAGACCACCAACTTTGTCACAAAGTTCTGGGTGTTTAGTGTGTAGTTGGGCCAAAATATTGTCACAGCCTCTTAAATATCTGGAGGAGAAATGTTGGCTATGCTTATAGAAACTTCTAACAATAAGTCATATGAAAGAAAACTAAATATACAATACAATATATATGGGCTACTTAATAAGATTCAAACATTCAAATTTCATAACTTGACCACAATGCCAATGTCAAAAGCGAGTTAAGGTTTGATGAAAGTCCTATTCTCTAATTTCCAATACAAATAGACAATAACCCATTCCTTCTCTGTCCAATAAAAATAATATTGAATAGAAATATTATGAAGGTAAATAAAAGGGAAAATTCCAGAAAACTAAAAACAAAATTAAAAAAGGACAGAAATGTTGGGTGAAAATAACAAATCTCAAATCAGTGTGGCATGAAGAATCTGGGATATAAAATGTTAACAAAATGACTTAAATACCCTCCTAAAAAGGGGAACTAAAAACACGAGCAAGCATATCAAATCAGAGAGTGACGGAGAGTCGGAGAGAAAGGAAGAGACACGAGGCAAAACGGAAAGGAAGAGACACGAGCGCGGGCTGAATGTAATTATGCAGATTGTGATCTGACAGCAACTGATAAATATATGAAGGTGTTAATCAACATAGTCATGTTGTTATTAGAGAGGCACATGGTGTTATTACGCTGGTAACATCTTTTTTTGCAAACTTGTTCCTACACACGTCTTCTGTTGTCTGTGTCAATGGAAGATGTGAAAGGTGTTGCATTTGGACAACGACGCTAAAAAGTTCACATTTCTTGTTGGGCAAATGTTAATCAACAAAATAATGTTGTTAACAATGAACATAATGTTGTTAATAAAGAAAAGAATGATGTTATTATGTGAATACAGGTTGTGTTTTCCCATCTACATGACAACGTCCTTGTTCCTTTGAAGATGTTAATGGACGAGGCCTAGTCGTTAATAGCGAAGCTAATGATGTAATTACGTTGATACAAGTTGTGTTTCCCACTTACAGACGACCTCCTAACTTGTTCCTTCGAAGATGTTAATAGACGAGGCCTAGTCATTAACAGCGAACCTAATGATGTTATTACGTGGATACACGTTGTGTTTTCACATTTACATGACGACCTCCTAACTTGTTCATTCGAAGATGTTAATGGAGGAGGCCTAGTCATTAATGGCGAATGTAATGATGTTTGTATGTGGATACATGTTGTGTTTTCCCAACCACATGACGCCATCCTAACTTGTTCGTTCGAAGATGTTAATAGACGAGGCCTAGTCGTTAACAGCGACGCTAATGATGTTATTACGTAGATACACGTTGTGTTTTCCCATCTACATGACGACCTCCTAACTTATTCATTCGAAGATGTTAATGGACGAGGCCTAGTCGTTAATAGCAAATGTAATGATGTTATTATGCGGATACAAGTTGTGTTTCCCACCTACAGACGACCTCCTAACTTGTTCCTTCGAAGATGTTAATAGATGAGGCCTAGTCGTTAACAGCGAACCTAATGATGTTATTACGTGGATACACGTTGTGTTTTCCCATCTATATGACGACCTCCAAACTTATTCATTCGAAGATGTTAATGGACGAGGCATAGTCGTTAAAGGCGAATGTAATGATGTTAGTAAGTGGATACATGTTGTGTTCTCCCATCTACATGACGCTATCCTAACTTGTTCATTCGAAGATGTTAATAGACGAGGCATAGTTGTTAATAGCGAATGTAATGATGTTATTATGCGGATATAAGTTGTGTTTTCCCATCTACATGACACCGTCCTAACTTGTTCATTCGAAGCTGCTAACAGTCGTGTCTCCTCATTTCCCTCAGCCCGAGCTTGTGTCTCCTCCTTTCCGTTTTGCCTCGTGTCTCTTCCTTTCTCTCCGACTCTCCGTCACTCTCTGATCTGATATGTCTGCTCGTGTCTTTAGTTCCCCTTTTTAGGAGGGTATTTAGGTCATTTTATTTATTAACATTTCATATCCTAGATTCCTCATGCCTCACTAATTTGGGATTTATTATTTCCACCCAACCTTTCTATCCTTTTCTAATTTTGTTTGTAGTTTTCTTGAATTTTCCCTAAATAAAAAGCCATAGACAACTAAAACTCCTTTATCATTATCTCTATAAAAGTTGTAGGAAGTCATACTATTTACAAGCTGTGAACAATGTGGCTCATCTCAAGTTCTGTGTAAATGCATGAGTACCACTCTAGTTATAACTGATTGATACTAAATAAGCTGTTTCATTTCAACAGTTTGTGGGGAGTGAAAATGCTGCTTACACTATACCACTAAGGAAAAAAGTGAATAAAATGGATAAGAAGTAAGAAATTATTAAATACCCATAATATGCTGCAACAGGTCTGCCTTTCTCTGCACCAAGTTCCCAAGGGACAATGGGGCCACGAATTATCATGTCCGCATCCAGTATCACCACCCAATCAACATTTTCTGCTTCTTTACTATGTTTAAGCCAATGAACAACTCCAGCAGGTTTGTTTATTGCAGGGTACCTGCATGGTAAATAAATGATTTATAAATTATACCTCTATCACAGAAAATGGATTTCCATTTTATAAAATGATATGCACATATCTCATTTAAGAAAAGGCAAATTTTGAAATTCATTACTGAAGTGGAATATGGGAGAGAAGAAACACAGACAAAATCAGACAATAATACCAAGGTACAACCAAACGAATGGCAGAATAATTACTTAGCTGATGTTGAATAGCCTTTAAATTCAGGTGCGTGCAACTGAACATAGTTCAATAATGTGAATTCAAAGAAGACATCAGGGAAGTTTATGTTAACCTCGAAATTAATTAAGGCATGACATAAAAATCAAGGAGTAGAAATTGTAGTGACCAAAACTAAACCATCATTGCAAACCAAAGTCCAGAGCTATGCTTGAAGAAATGAATAGTTTGGTACTTTTTGGTTGAAGACAGAAGGGGAAAAGGAAACATACACATGCACACAGAGTGCAACAAAAGTGAGAATCTTTAATGTATGTAATGTCTAGCATACTCCAGTTATCCAAATTCAACAGTATATGTAGCTCTGCATTACTTTCTAAATAAGGATATATAAGATTTGTTTCCCATCCATTTCATCCACATCCTCATTTCATAACCATTTCCATGCCTCACAATTCAGTGTACCAAAAAGCCCCTTCGTTACCACGGAAATCCACAAAGTTAGCATACAAAATTTCCAAAACTACATATTCTGACCCAGAGGTACCAACAGAAGCAGCAGTTACATAACTATGTACAAGATAACATCATGCAGAACCAATTTTTTTAAAATAACTATCATGTCTAGCATTGGGCAATCAGAACTTAGTCAAAGATAGAAAACTTCATTTAGAAAGGCAACTAACCAAAAATTCATAATTGAATTTAAATTCCTAAAGCAGATAAAATTTGGAACAGAAGTCTACCAGTCACCAGTTCTAGGGTGTCTGCTCATTGAGGGCACCTCAAACGTGGGAGCCAAATGCATCCCTCTGTAATTTTTCTTCTCTTCATCAGTACAACTGAGAAGACGGGTAATCGGTCCTGGTTGTTTGGCCTTCCTATAGCTTTGCATGAGGCCCACTGTCTGCCAGTCAAAGTAGTTCTGGCATTCCACAGAGAACAGGGTGTGGATCCTCCATGGAGGTTTATGACTTATTTTTGCACCCCACACATGGTCAATGCTCAAAGATACCAACAACAACGCTAATAATACCAAATGTCCCGACATCATAGCTTGATTCAAGACTGGATGTCAGATGGTTATTGTCTGCAAGAATTGAATTTGATGACATCAATATTCGGTAGAACATAATGGGTTACAAAACAATAGTTATTGATAAATGTGTTTGGATGCGTATATTCATAATACATCTTGATTGATTCATTCTTATATGAGTCCATTGAGAGTCAAATTGGTATAGAGAAACTTCTAGGAAACTAAACAGAAAATGTATAAACAATCATGTAAATTTAGCAAACCCTCCGTCCTTGCAAAATCATGAACACAGTACAAGAACAAAACACTTGGAAGACAAATCAGAATTTTGGGTGAATTTAGCTAACAATGACTAAATTACTACAGCAATCATCAACAGCATAGAGAAGCAAATAAAATTTCTGCATTGAGCTTTTTTACACTACTAACACTTCCATCGTAGTTTTTAAAGTCTTGAGCTTCAGCATGTAAAAATGCAAGCAAGAAAGCATTAAGGCTTAGGCACATTATTGCATCCATGTCATGATTTGAGCTGTAGATAACAATGGCAAAGTAGTAACCAGTGAGATGTCATTATACTCCCACAGGATAAAGAAACAGAAGACAGGAGTGTCACAAGCATAATTCTACAACCTTTATAAGTAAAAATCATATACAAACAACTTTTAGATCAATGGATATCAATCACAACTTCAACAACATAGCAGGAACCTCTTGATACAGTACTTAGTTATCAAGATCAAAACACCAAGTTGTCTAAACAAAGATGCTAGCAAGAACCCTAGCTGTAAAGATTTTTGCAGTTAGTATAGCATAAAAACCGAAGGAATGTTGGGCAATCAACAAATCCTATGTGGGAAATTCACAACATAACTCACCTGGGTCATTTCAATATCTTGAACCTGAACATGGGTCATTTCTTTTTTACATCATTGACCATCCAAATCAAGCTCTTTAGTCCCAAACAAGCGAAAGATTAGACGCTTCCCTCCCCTGTTTTTTTCTTGAGACGAATTGTCAGATGCAGAGTTTCTGGGTAAGTGAACAATGGCTGATAGGTTTTCTTCGTCCTTATACAAGGAGACCCACAGAGAACAAGAGATTTGTAATCAGAGTAGAGAAGTTTTTGAGACGTTGACTAATCTTACAGAGGCGATAAGGATTCAGATTTGAGACAGCGGGAGTAAAAACTAAGAATCTTCGATTCCTCATTAATAATTTGCACTGATCTATGGATTTGGTCGTGTCAAAATTGAAAAAGTCCTCTTTGAGTTCTGTGTTTCTATCGAATATCTCTCTTACCTTTGATAGATTAGCAAGTGAGTCCTTTTTTTAGCCTAATAATTAAGTACTTGTTTACAACTTCATCATTCACATGTCTACGTTAATGACAAACGACAGCTTATCGGGTTAGTTTTAAAGATGTCTTAACAAATGTCAAAATGTCTGGCAAAAAAAAAAAAAACAAATGTCAAAATGGGATTACTACCGGGAAAAAATAGACAAAAAGGCCAATTGTTATTATGTTAAAATTTACTATTTAATTGACGGTTTACGATTATATAAAATTTTAAGCTGATATTGTATACTAATTTTTTGTTAGTTTGCTTGAAGTGGATGCAAGATTTTTGTTCTGGTAGGCAACTTCTTGTGCTTTTGTCGGCTTTGTTTGTGAATAGTGTCTAATCGATTTGAAATAATTAATTAATTATATATATATGCGAATTTGTGTTGGAAACAAGATATCATATTATTTCTAAGAATAACCCTGTGCTTATTTGGAATAGCAATTGAAATGGTTAAAAACAGCTTTTCAATCGTGATTTACGTCATACGAAATAAGTATGTGAACGAAATTTTATCCCAATTTACATAAAAAATAACTTATAAGTAATCCAAATGACATCTCAAATATACCCATATTGACATCTAAATCTACCCATACGCTACGCGTTGACATTTTTTTTAGTTTACGTAAAAAGAATATAGAGATAATTTTTAAAAATTAAGATGCATTGCCCTTACGAGAATATGTCCTTTTTTTTTTAGTAACTTTTTTTAATCACAAAAACATGCTATATTCACTGATAGCTATAGCCAGTCAACACTCTCATAAAAAAAAAATAAAATAAAATAAAAAACCTATTCTTACAACCTGTCTCACGATCCAAACCAATAAAGAAACAACTAACATAGTTATAACAAGTTTGGCAAAAAAACAAAACATAGTAATAATATGGTTGTCAAACTCGGGCACCGACGCTAACACGCGTTTAAACTTGTAGAAGTTTATTTTTAATATTAAATAGGTATTAATAGTAGGGAAAATCCCTATAAAATACCTTTAACTAGGGAAATCCCTAATCAGTACATTAAAATCAAAAAATTCGGATCAGTCACGCGTCAGTACGGATGAACAGTGCGAGCAGTGTCAAAAGACGATTTTGCCCTTCAGCCCTCATTCTCGCCACTTCAAAAATAACAACACATGAATCTTAATTAATAACTCCGGATTCTTGATTAATAACTCTGTATTCTTGTTTCACAACTTCCTCATTTAAGTTTTAAGGCCAATAACAACACCTCTTTTTTTTATTAACAACACGCCCTCTTAATTAACAAATCTGAATTCTTGATTAACAACTCCGTATTCTTTATTAACAACTCTATATTCTTGATTAACAACTCCATTTCATCTTCTTACATTCACAATAACAACACCGGTGTTGTTATTAACAATACCATATTCTACATTAACAACTTCCATTTCTTGTTTTACAACTTCGTAATTTAAGTTTCAGGGCCAATAACAACACCTCTTTCTTTATTAACAACATCGTATTTTACATTAACAACACTATATTTTTTAAATGTGAATATGTGGAAGAATAAAGCGGGGTTGCTACTAACAAGACCGGTATTGTTATTGTGAAAGTAAAAAGATGAAACTGGAGTTGTTAATTAAGAACCGCGTGTTGTTATTTTTGAAGTAGCGAGAATGAGGGTTGAAGGGCAAAATCGTCTTTTGGCGCTGCCCACATTGTTCATCCATACTGATACGTGATTGATCCGGATTTTTTTATTTTAATGTACTGATTAGGGATTTTCCTATTTCAAGGGTAGTCTATAGGGATTTTCCCTTAATAGTATATAATTAAAATATAAAAATGACAATAATATGATTTAAATATATTATAAATCCAAATAATTATAATTAAATCCATCAACATTTATAATTTATCATATTTTTGGGACAAATTTATCATACTTAATAAATAATTTTTTATAAAATTCATATATAAAGCCATTGAGCATGATGAAATTAAAAAAGTTAATACGAGTTTAATAATAACCTAACTTAGTTTTATAAGTTATAAATGTAAAAGCAATAAACTCAGTGTGTAAACTCACAAGTTTAACCAAATTTACAACTAACACAGATTTATCAGTGACTCGACTCGATTTTATAAGCTAGAAACATAAAAAATATAAGCTCGAAAAGTAAACTCACAAGTTTAACAACAATATACAAAGTTTACTACCTTCATTGAGTATAATAAATAATAAATATTGACGGATTTTATTCCAATTGCTTTGATTTGAAATATATTTAAATCAAATTGTTGCTATTTTTATATTTTAATTATTTAATTATACATCATTATCATTTATACCTATTAATTGATAAATATAAACGCTTAGCAATTTACTATTTGAATTCACATTATGAGCTTGTGTCGTTATCATGAACTTAGTTAGGCTAATGAATTTCAGTATTTCACAACTTTGGCGGTGATTAGCTATTAGTTATTGATATATATCACTTTCATCTTATTTATAAAAATTTTTTAATTAAATCTTGTATATCAAGAAGAGGTAGTTAACTCAATGATTATGAGGTAAATTTTTAACTATGTCACATTTATGAATGAGTACTTTTCAATTCTTTCTCCTCTATCTATCTTTAAATTGTTTCTTTAAAAAACAACACCGGTATCTTTATTAACAACACCGTATTCTACATTAACAACTTTACTTTCTTCTTTCACAACTTTGTATCTCAAATATGGTGTTGTTAATAAAGAGATACGTGTTGTTAATTTCAAACTTATCCATAGCATGTGTTTGGTTTTGAGATATGAAATAAGAAAGTAAAGTTGTTAATGTAAAACACGATGTTGTTAATATAGAGACCGGTATTGTTATTGACCCCTGAAACTTGTGAATTTTAAACTTATCACTGGGATGTGCTGGCTTTTGAGGTATGAAGTTGTGAAACAAGAAAATTAAGTTGTTAATGTAAAATATGGTGTTGTTAATATAGAGATCGATGTTGTTATTGTGAGAGAAGAATGTAGAGTTGTTAGTGTAAAATACTATGTTTTTAATTAAAAAAAAAAAACATGTGTTGTTATTCTGGGTTGAAAGAAAGGGATAGCTGAAGGGCAAGGGCATCTTTTCACCAATATTTTATAATCTCATATTCTTCAACCGTACTGACATCTCATGGACTTGGGATTTTGGAATTTCGCAGTTCTAATTTATCCTTTTATATATCCGAACGTATTTTTCTTGAATTTTCTCTAGTCTATATGTGGCTCTTGGATTATTAGAATGCCTGCCATGAATTGATCCAGGTAACTGGAAGATTATTAATTGGTTGGTGGTACTTAAGGAAAGCCTTTGATTAATTAGCCTTCAACTTTTTTTTTTATTTGCCTTAGGATGTACTCCAGCTATATACCTATAGGGCCCCCGTTATTTAATAATCATTGAATGATATGATGTGTACCCTACAATTATTATTATTATTATTTGCATTAGGTTTTGTGTATTTCTGAAATTTTCTTTCTTTATTTAAAATATTAATACTACTTACCGTTTTCCTGTTTGTTATTTTAAAGTTGTATTAGGTTGCAAGGGTTTGATGAAGTTAACTTCGCTGCTAATAAAGTAGACGTAAACCGAATAAAGTGCCTGTTTAGAATAGTGATTGAAATGTTTAAAAACAGCTTTTCAATCATGATTTATAGTATATGAGGTAAGTATGTGGAGGAGTTTTATCTTGATTTACTTAAAAAACAACTGATAAACAATCTAAACGTCATACCAAACATGCCCAAAAGCTTGATAATTGGCTTATGGGGTATGATATTTGTTTAATTTTCAAGGTAATGATCGCTTCAATGGTTAATAAGAGACAATTATATTCAAATCCCACATAAGAGAAAAATGAAGAAAAGTCTCTGAAGTTATTAATGATAAGTTGAGGGGCATCTATTGATAATTTCAATAATCATTTCTTCTTTTTTTTTTTTTATATAGGACTTGAATGTAATTATTTCCGGATGTTTCCCCCTTCATTAAGGGTTTAATTTGAAAAAGAGAAGCATAATTCGCAAGTTGCAAACCCCACCTCTGTCATTATGGCTGATGATAGCTGTTTCGACATCATGTTATTTCCTGTGTTAGGATAAATGATAGCTGGATAAATGACAGCTTGAGCTAAATAACTACTCTCTCCTGTGATTAATATAAAATATATTTATTTAATTTGATTAGATTAAAATAATTATTTAAATTAATTAATATAATATAAACTTTCTAAAACATTATAGTCATTTCACTTAATTCCCTTGTTTCCTCTCCTCCTTCAACAGGGGTAAGTTAGAACAAAAATTGACAAATATATAAAATATATCATATATTAAAGATCAAGTGGAGTCATTTATAAATAATAAAAAATTAGTTAAATTAATTATTCATAATAAGTATAGGTTGATTTTAAAAAAATCATATTTAACCATAACTGCCTTATATTGAATCTCTTACTGTGTGCAATTAGTTGTAATGTTTTGAAAACAGAGATTATAAATTTAAGAGACAAAATAAATTAAAATTTTACAGGATCCAGCACCCAATTAACTTTCCTAATGAGAAATGAGAATTGGGGAGTTTGGGGGGGGGTGAGGGAATAACTTTTTTTTTAAAATTACAACGTGGCCGGGTTTGAATCGGGGAGGAGGAAAAAGTGCTTAAAAGCATTTTAGTGACCACTGCGCCTAGTGACCCTGGCGAGGGAATAACCCTTTGTAGGTGATGTGATGGCTCTCAACGAATAAAAAGAATAAAGAGGTCATATTTGTTCCACTGAATCACACAAAATATTACCAACTACTGTATGGAATCAGACTTTGTCAAATTTGATTTGTTTATTCGCATAACCCGGAATCATCTTGAAGTATGCCGTAACCCTTATGTTGTGTTTGGAGATCCAATTCAATCTATTTTATTTTAGGGTTATTGTATAAATTTATTTCATAAGTTTTTGATGAAAATCAATATCTCTTTGAAAGTTTTTTCAGGTTTAATGTTGTCTCAAAAGTTTCAAAATATAACATTGTTGTCTGTTAAAACACTATCGTTGACTGTTAATTTTTTAACGGTAGGGGGTAACATTGTTCGATTTTAACACTTTCGAGATAACATTGAACCTACAAAAAGCTTCTAAGGTAATATTGCTCCTCAGCAAAAACTTCCGGGACAAATTTACATCTTGACCCTTTATTTTAGTTTAAAAAATAACATCAGAAGTACAAAACCTAAATGTTTTAGGAGAAATGACTAAAAAAAATTAGAAATTGAAAAATCTCAAATCAAATTTATTACATAATTAATAAAGTAATGACGACTTTTGATAAATAATTTGCAACTCATTTTTATGAAAAATATCTTATTTGGGATTATGTAGTCTTCAAGTTCCTTTTCTGTCATTTTTCTAATATTTTAATATTATAAATTATTTTACATGTTATACAAATTCATAAAATAATTATGAATATCTTTAAGTATCATAAAAATGTATTTAACCACACAAACCCTCATATCTCTTGATTATTTATATTTAGCGTACTTACATGCAATAAGGAAAATTTAAAAGTAAGTTGTGTCACTGGCAAAAAAAAAAAAAAAAAAAAGTAAGTTGTGTCATTCATAACGTATAAATAATATAATATATTAATACATAATATGTGGATGTGTGTAGTTTTACCTTTTCATCTGAACCGAACAATGTGCTTATTGTTTGAGGTTAGCTGAGTGTTTGGGTTTCTTTTAAACATAGGTTTCCGTAACCTGAGACAAAACTCATTTTACACACTTACTTTATAAATCGTAAAAGTTATTCTCAAGAACTAATCCAAACACACACTAGAGCAACCAAATTTAAGAATCTCAAATTTAAGATATACTTCAGTCTTACTAGTATTATGTTATGAATTTAGGCAATCGCAAGCAGTAATCTCAAATGTGTATAAAAAAAACAGTAATCTCAGTTGCAAACTGAAAGTTACATTTCAAACTTAATTAAATATTTTATAATTAAAATCACTGAATCTGCAGTTGTTTGCAGATCATTTTTCATAAAAATTTGTCAGATACTTTATTATCATTAATCTGCTTTTTGGGGACCCCTCTGTGATTCTTCATTTGGAAATGAGCATTTCATTTGTTCATGGACCTGAATAGTATAATTTTTCTTGGAAATGAAAACCGGCCCAATTCTGTGGATCTAGCGCAATTTCACGTTTCGTGTATTGAGCTTAGGTGTTGGCCCAATTGAATATCCACCTGAGCCTTTTTCTCTCTCTCTCTTTTTTTTTTTTTGCGGTCAAAAAATTTAGATGAGTTGATCTCGGGACTCATTAGGGTCAGAGTATGCCTCCGGACTCAATAAATACTTACAAATCACCTACCAACAAAATCCTTACATCAGTGAGATTTGAACTCATAACCTTATAATTATAAGTCAAACCTCTTATCAACTGGATCAACCTTTATTGGCGACTCATCCCTCTTTCTAGTAAGCAATATCTAGAATTCTAGATAATTCCGAATTGTCAGGCCCACAAAAAACACTCTACTGGAAGGTGTCTGACCAAAAAAGGAACTCTGTTTGAAGATGAGCGGTTTAAAGATAAGAATTTTGTATTATTGAAAGAGTTTCCACGTGAGCCTTCATTTATGACCTAAAACAATTTTGCTGGGTCAAAAGTAAGCCGTGAACTATTTCAGACTGGAAAAAAAAAAAAAAAAAACCAATGGCGGTAACGAGTAAAGACAAAAGTCAAAACTCCTGTTCATAGAAACAAGAATATATTTATTATTCTATTAAAAAATTATTAATTGTTAATCTTGTTTCCATGCCAACAGGATTACACTGCTTATCATTTATTTTGAGTAATTCTGTTTAGCAGAAAGTAAACTAATGAATTAAAACACCATGTTAATGAAAGTGATGGGGGAGGCTGGCGCGTTTTCATGGTTGGGACTTGGTATATCTACATTAGAATTTGGGGGAAGTACTTGATTATTTAATTTTGACACAAAATTCTCTTCTTTGGTCTACTAATATTTAATTTGATTATTTAAATTTGAAACATTACCGCTTTGTAACTAATTTAGTCAAAGCGTGTCCTTCTCAGATGCAAGAACAATGCTTATGTTTAATTGGACCTACTACGCTCAATTATTCTTTAATTTGAATATCAAGAGGTCTTAATCCAGCCTATCACACATACCATACTCATTCCCCCCTTGTTACGTGTGTGTGTGAGACTTAATTAGAAAGTTTGTGTTGGTATTAGATCTAATATCTCAATTTGTATTGTTTCTCAAGTTTATGACATTTTCTCCAAACTATCCATATCGACTATGTGCTCGTTTGGATGAGCGATTCGATTGCTTATAAGTTACTTTTTAATAGTGATTTATGGTATACGAGGTAAGTATGTGAGAGGAGTTGTGTCTCGATTTACGTAAAAAGCAACTTATAAGCAATCTGATCGCCCAAACAAACAGACGCTATATATGTTAAAGATAGGTTTTACGTTGGGTTAGTTTCTCTTACAAATTATTTTTTCTGGTTCTCAGTATAAAATATATTTACATAATTTGATTAAATTAAAGAAATTAACAGGGTTAATTAAAATGACATGTAATTTATAAAATACATCAGTACTCTTCCTTAATTCCCTCACTTCCTTTTCTCATTAATCATTATTGAAAAAAATTTACAGCTTTACCCATGTTAAATGGGGTTTTGAATGAAAGAGAAATACAACAAGTCATATTAAAACATTAATTGTAAAAATAAAATCAATAAAAAATATTAATTGATCTAAAAATGATTTATATCATAGATTAAACCCTTTTCCTAAAAGCGAGTTATATTTATAAATCGGAGAGAATATAATGAATCATCTAATTGTTTTTTAACGATTGACTTATATCTTGGATTGAATCGGGCAAAAAAATATCTTGGATTGAAAAGTTCTAGTGTGAAAAAAAAAAGGTGACCTGTCACTGATTATGTGATAATGAGAGGTGGCGTCCTGATCTCTACCGCTTCATCTCCTCCAGCCTACCACGATCCAACTGTAAGCACTAAGCAGGGAATGTTTTCACGGAGCAGGGCGGTTTCCCCAAAACGACAACGTGATTGACATAATGAGTGGAGAAATACTTACACATTTTGAGAGTATTATCTATATATCTTGATTAATTAAAATATAATAACTTATTTTATTTCAATCATATATGACCTCATTTAAAGATATTCAAATTTTATGATTTTTTTTAAAAATAGCTTTTGAGAGGAAATTATGTCTTTTATTTTTCTAATTTATAAATTTTATGTTTTTTAAAATTATAAAATTTAAATTTTTTTAAATAATTTATCTGTTATATAAAATTAAAATAAGATAAGTTATTATATTTTAATTAATGAAAATACATATGAGATAAGTATTTTTGGAATGAGAGTGCCCGCCACTTCATCCCCTGACCGTTGAATGGTCGGCTTTTTGGGGTTCTCGGAAAAAACGCGGATCTAAATGCACACGCCAAACACGTTACCAAGAGTCCCCCATCCCCGCTTTAATTAATCACAAATTTCGGGCTTAAACCGCATTAAAATAAAAGCCAGTCCCACTAAATGTAGTTCACGTGCTCCCTCACGTGGGCCCCGCCTAAGCATGGTCCCCCCACTAGATTCATGTGCATGTCATGTGATCCTCAGGAGTCTCGTCCCGCTCCGCTCTGATAAAATGGCCTCAGATCGCGACACGTGGAGAACAGTGATCGGATATGCGGCACGTGTGACGCGTGAGGCTGTGTGAAACGTGTTGGTTTTCGGGAGAGAAGAAGCCGCCCATGATGCGTGAAGACTGACGGATGGGTTGAGAGAGAAAGGGGATTTGTTCACGCGCTAGGCAGTACGGTTTCCTTAACTTTCTTATCCGGAAAAAGCGGAGTTAGCGTGCTTTTTGGAAAAAGAAGCGGTGAATCTTGCTTTCATGTTTTCGACGCTGTTTCTGGGATTTGGGGATTGGGTGTAATTGCTCAGCGCGGGTTTGAATTACCGGTAGAAAAACATGTTTATATAAATCGAGAAAAAATTTCTTTTATAAACTTACATTTTTATATATAGTAAATCATTTTATAAAAATAATTTTTATCGTTAATTTAAATAAATATTTATATCTTTTTACTTATATTCTATTTTTATTTACATTCGACGCTGTTTTTGGGATTTGTGGATTGCGTTGGGCATCCCGGCTTAGGGCGTGTTGATTTCACAGTGAAAAAATATGTTTAGATAAATCGAAAAAAAACTTCTCTTCTAAACTTATTTTATATATCATGAATCATAGGGGTGTTTAAAGTATCTCAGTTCCGGTTGTCCTGGCCCGGTTCCGGATATTTTATCTCAGAAATTTCCCGTCCCGGCCGGGACCGGGACCGGGACCGGGATCAGGATCACACCTTGTGATCCCGGGAATTCCCGGTCCCGGTTTTTTTTTTCTTAAAAAATAAGTTATTATTTTATTTTTGTATTTTTTACCCCATAAATTAAGTTATCATTTGATAAAATGTATATCACATATTTAGTTAGAGTTAAATTGTATATATCGTGATACAAATCCTAACTATATAATGTATAAAGATAATAACAAAAATGATGAATGTGATAATAATATGTTATTTTTCAATTCTAACTCAATTTATGTGATTTTTATGACCTTATTAGGTGTTAAATAATTACTTTAAACACTAGATTATAAAAAAATTTAACTAATATAATTATATTATTAAGACCGGGAATTCCCGGTCCCGGTTATCCCGGAAATTTCCCGGGACCGGGACCGGGACCGGGAATGAGATCCCAGTCCCGGGAAATCCCGGGACGGGAACCGGGAATGGGTATTCCCGGTCCTGTCCCGGGATTTAAACACCCCATTGAATCATGTCAGAAAAATAGTTTCTACCGCTAATTCAAGCAGATTCTTATATTTTTTATAAGTCACTTATATTCTATTTTCATAAATTTAAAAAAATATTAAATGAATGAATTCTTTTATATTTGCTTTTATTAATAAAAAAGTGCACATTTTCTCTCATATTTTTTTATTTTATGTATTTACATCTCTATCCCTTCTCTCTCTCTCATGTGCCAAGCAATAGTGAATAAGGATGAAATTGATAAATGACTTACTCCCTCTTATCCACAATATCAAACACTTCTAAAAGAAAGGTATGATCCAAAATATAAATAATCTTCAATTTAATTAATACTCATTTTCTTGTTTCACCCATGCGGTTAATAATCACTTTTTAACTTTATCTATTCATTATATCCCCTCTCTCTAAAATAATATTTTCTATGTAATTAAACACATTTCACAATAAAGATATAAGTGAAAAAATAATAATATTTTATGATATATTAAATAACTTAACTATCATTTTTTATTTCTCATAATATAGTTGAACTGCCATTAGTGGACCTGAGGAAGCATATTTTGTGCAAAATATTTTGGGTACAAGTGAGTAGTACTGTACATCAATATTCATACATTACTTTCCTTGTTTGTTTCCTCGACAAGGACTTTTTTTTCAATGTTATTCTTGTGTCTTACGAGCAACTTGCGACTGAAACACAAATATCAACAAAACGCGATTTTTCTAAAAAGAATTGATTTGTTTATCTTGATTTTAGTATTTTGCCTTGACAGAGTAGACAGGGATAGGGGAAAAAAAATAGTGAATTGATCCCTCTTCTTTTTATAAAGCCAAAAAAAAAAAAGCTTATGATTTGCAAATTTTTTGGAATCTTTTAATTTCAAATCAGGCCTACCTTTTTTTTTTTACTATTTGTCTTGTTTATTAATAATCTTAATTTACTCTTAAGGTATAATTAGGAGAATACTCAAGTCAGAGGTGTTTTAGTTTACGAAAATGATAATTATATCTGAAAGATTAGTTTAATTATAGTAAAGTCCCAAAATAATTTCTAGTTACCATTTGCATTTGCAACTTATGGAGGAGGTTGAAAATTGTTCTCTCTGGGTTGCAAAGGAGGAAAAAAAAAAAAAACACGATTTCCAGGTAAATGCTATGGGAATTAATTTTCATTAAATTGATTTTTGGGATCCAAATCATCCAATTATCATGTCATCTAAGTTTTACTATCACTTGTTTTATTTAATTATTTAAATTTGTTTAGCCGAGTATAGTGATTTCTTTTTTCTTTTCTTCCCCTTTTAACCATAAGCATCTAAGGAGTTGAATTATTAATTACCAAATGAATTCTTCAACTTTAAATTTTTGAACACGAACAGATAGATTTGCACAATTCATTTTCTAAATTATAAATAGTGATTAAAAAACTGTCATTTATTTCTAATAGATTAACTAAACGGATCTTGGTGTGATAAACAAAATCTAACAATAAATCGTTCTATTCAGGGCCTAAGAATAATTCAATTTCAACATAAAATTATTTTATAGTCATTATTAATTAGTCACTGGTATGAAAAATAAATACTTTTATATCTTGATCATCCAAAAAAATGAGTTCCACTAGGGGTTTTCTTTGTTACCCATGTGTGTCCTCGTATTAAAAATAATCTTATTTAAAGTATTGTCAGGTCACTACATGTATACACATTTATTGGGGGAGATTGAATTTTGATTCATCATGTCGTAATCTGTAAAGGACTAAACCTCCACTAAATCCAACCCCGTTAATCTTTAAGGTAATTTTTTATCTTGAAGGAAATTGAAGAATTTTAAATTCAACCCCGAATACTCTCCTTCACTTTCTATCTGTCTTTTTTGATGCAACTCCAACAGTAACCCGGGCCCCTATATTATTTTTTTTAAAAAAACAAGATAAATGCTTTATCCTTTAAGTCTCTAATTAGCTATAACAATGGTTTTTAAGTTAAACCTCAAACAAACCAAACCAAACCCTGTTTGGTTTCCTAGGAATATATACTTTCTGTGAAGCTTTCACCCTAATCATCTTTTCATTGATTGATGATTAAGGAACTTCGATTGTGTTTTATTTTTGCTAACAAAGGTTTAGTCATTGATTAACATTAATCAAGCAAGTTGCTAGCCAATCAGCCCCACCCTGTCATGTCATTTCTTTTGCTTTATATATTGTCATCAACATCCTTGCTCCTCCAACTCGTAACCGCAACAACAATAACAAAACAAAAAAATTATTCCTTACAATTTTAAATATATAAGATTTAAATTCATTTTATCTTTTAAAATTATCCTTATTAACAGCATATACTAATTAAACTATTAAAGAGATTTTTTTAATCAATATGGGTGATGATTAAAACTGACATTTTAGACAAACTGACTTATATTTATTATGAATAATTAACGTAATTAATTTCTTTTATATACGTAAATCATTTATTCTACTTATGCATCATCGATATCAAAAATAGCAAGGTTATGTGGTTGTTCATGAAAGAATCTAGCTAAGGAATCATGCCTCATGCCTCTCAATGAAGATGAATGCAAGTTGTGTCGGTGTTTCTCCGGTCAGGTTCATAATTAACAACAATGAAGACATTTATTCTTCCTTTTTTTTTTCCCTCCCAACAATGAAGACATTATTCAAACATTTTTATTTAAACTATGATAACAGACATTAATTATCCAAGTATTTTGTGGAGAATAAACATGTTATGAAAAGGATAATTTGAAATTCACGTATATCTACTAGATAAGGACTTCCTGTTGTAACAAAAAAAAAAAATCAGCGACGTTGTTTATTTAGATATTAAATATTGCTCGAAATACTGTTGAGAGATAAATATTCGTTCTGGAGTTAATTGCTATGATAATATTTGTCCCTTATTGTTTTTTTACTATTTGTTCTGGTCTACTAATGACAATTAAAAGATTGTTCGTTATACATGAGAATTAAAATTAGGGAAAATCACTGTGAGGTCTTAAGGAACATAAAAATTTACAAGAAAGTCCTATACCAAATCCCTCTATCAAAAAGGTTATAGAAATTGCATTGTGATTAATTCAGAATATAAAATTACTTTGTTACCCCCGTTGAATAAAAAAAGAAAGAGACAACATATGCGAATTTTGATAAGTTCTTATGCCTATTTTGACAACTTCATAAATCTATTTTAACAACTTTATGAGTCTATTTTGACAAGTTGATTCTCCTCCCTAGAGAAGTTACGAAATGTCACAAGTTAATTTATCAACTTCCATAGGTGCATATGTGAATTTTAACAAGTTCTTATGCTTATTTTGACAACTTCATGAGCCTATTTTGACAAGTTGATTTTCCTCCGTAGAGAAGTTATGAAATCTCACAAGTGAATGTTAAAACTTTCACAAGTGCATGTGCAAATTTTGACAAACTCTTATGCCTATTCTGACAACTTCATTAATCTATTTAGGAAAATAACAACTTCTTTAGGGAAGAAAATCAACTTGTCAAAATTTGCATATGCATTTGTGAAAGTTAGTACATTAACTTGCAACATTTCATAACTTCTCCGGGGAGGGAAATCAACTTGTCAAGATAGGCTTATGAAGTTGTCAAGATATAATAAGAACTTGTGAAAATTTGCATATGTATCTGTGAAAGTTGAAACATTAACTTGTGAGATTTCATAACTTCTCTGAATAGGAAAATCAATTTGTCAAAATAGGCTCGTGAAGTTGTCAAAATATACATAATAACTTTGTCAAAATTCACATATACATTTGTGAAAGTTGGTACATTAACTTGTGAAATGTTATAACTTCTTTGGGGAGGAAAACAAACTTATCAAAATACGCTCATGAAATTGTCAAAATAGATATAAGAACTTGTCAAAATTCGTATATACACTTGTGAAAGTTGGGACATTAACTAGTGAAATTTTATAACTTATTTAGGGAGGAAAATCAACTTGTCAAAATAAGCATAAGAACTTATCAAAATTCACATATACACTCATAAAAGTTGGTGCATTAAATTGTGAAATTTCATAACTTCTCTAAAGAGGAAAGTTCAATGTGCCTTTTTTATAGGGAATTTGGTATGATATTTTTTTATAATTTTTTATGGTCATTGAGACCTCACAATGATTTTCCCTTAATTTTCCCTTAAGTAAGGATAATATTAAGAAGTTGACATTTTTAAATTGCGTTCGCTCTGTGTTGGCTAATGATCAATACAATTATCCATTCATCAAAAGAAGTAAAATTTGTACTTGTTAATTAATGATATATGAATTATTCATTCTGACAAATAAAATCATATACAGAACATCTTGAGTTTTATGAATAATGTCAACTGTTTTTGTTAACTTTACTATTTCCAATCTATCTAGTGGAGAAAAGTGAAGTGTGCACCAACTTATTTCATCATTATATATGTATGCATACATATAGTATATAGATATACATGTTATTGCTGTTTCAATACGTTTAGAACGAAATATACAAATTTTTGCAAATAATCCACCAAATTTTATGTGTTATATGTAGATCGATGAATGTTTTTTTTTTTTTTTTGTTTTCAATCGCTTGGATGAAATTAACAAGGGGACAATATATAAATGTTTAGAGTTTAAGCCATGTGCGGATAAAGTATTATTCCTCCGATTCTTAATACAAGATATATTAGGAAAGTGGATTTTAATCTTATATATAAGATAAAATTTTTATATCTGTCAATATAATTTTTTTCTAACTAATTTACTTCTATTAATGATTCCTTAATAATAATTAAAAAAGAGAGGGAATTGAATAAGATGTCTCGAACATTTTTAAAAATATGTGTCATATTTTGTTAACCAACTCTATTAATCTAGTTAAATTAAGTAAATATATTTTATACTAAAGATACGATGAAGCACTGGATCATTGTGTTGGCACAAGAAGCAAATGTGTTTTTATTGGATGAATTATTTTCATTTGCTGTCGGTGCAAGCAGCCCATATTTTCCAAATTAAAAGGGCAAGTTTTTTTTCTCTCCATATTTAAAAAGATCCAAAAGCGATGAGATTTTTCAAGAGCTTAATTAATGATCCGCACGGTCTTAAAGTTTGAGAGATCAGTTGAACATAAGTAAACTCGTTTTCCTCAATTGGCATGACATTTATTTTCTAAGTTTATTCACAAAGGAGGAGGACAGGTGAAAAATCTACCTTATTTATTTTTTTAATGTGAGTGTTGCTCATTCCTTCTTCTTCTTTTATAGCCCCTCCGTTGCTTAATATAAAAGAAATATTTATCTCATTTAATTGATTAACTAGATTAGTTAAGTTAATTAATATGACATATATTTTTTAAAATACCCTAATCATTTTTTTAATTCCATCATTCCCTCTCTTTCTTCATTATCACTAAGGGAATATCAATAGAGGTAGATTAGAAATAGATAGACAAACATAAAAATTAATATTTCTTATATTTAAAACTTAAATCAATTCCCTACATTTATTTATATTAAAAACCAGGGAGTATATTTTTGCATCTAAGGATCCTCTATTAAAACCTATTAGGAAAGGCCCTTGTGGCTTTCTTCAACTTTTAGTTTGGTACATTTTTCTGTCACTTTTGAATCATTTAATTTTATTCTGATAGCACATTTAATTTTTGTACAAAGGCTAACAACAAAAATTAGAGTCTGTTTGATTCAATCACATTGTATGTATACAATGATAATCATGATTGTATTACTAAGAGAAGATAGTTTGGTTTATCTTTAGCATGGTAATAGGGTTTACCATGGTAATAATAGTTACAAGAAAATCAGTAATCCTCATTCATACCTCCCTCATATGAATCCTCATTATCATCTTATTGCATAGTTAAAAAAGTCCAATTTACCCTTTAATTTCTAGTGTTTTTGTTTCACTTATCCCACTTCACTTACCACATCACGCCACAACCGCCACCGCCAATACCTCCTCCTCCCCCTCCACCGCTACCTCCTCCACCGCTGTCACCTCTACTCGCCGCCACCACCACTACCTTCTTCTTCTTCGCCGCCGCCTCCCGCCCACCACCACCTACTCCTCCTCCGTCGTCACCACCCACTGCCGCCGCCGCTACCTTCGTCGCAACCGTCGCACACCCACTGCCGCCACCACTAGCTCTGTCACCGCCGTCGTCCACTGCCACCACCATCACCTCCTCCTCCCCTGCCGCCCCCCGCCCCCGCCCCCGCCACCGGCCCACCACCCACCGCCACCACCTCCTCCTCTACTGCTACCTCGGCCGTTGCCGCTGTCGCTACCTCCTCCTTCTCCATCCCCTCCGCTGCCGGCTCTTAAATATTTTTTCTGCAAATATTATATTAAGGGTAAAATAAATTTTGTGCAATATATTAATTTTAAATAATGGTTAAAATATTAACTCATTGCACCTTACTTAAAAATCAAACCAAACATTACCCTTATAATTAATATTGTATTGCATAACCATTGTACTGTACTGTACTGCAAGGTGTAATGAGATCGAACCAAACGGACCCTTATGGGTTAACATTTTTTTTAAAAAGAGAAACAGCTATTGTCATGACCTAATGAGTAATGATTTTTTAAAAACTTTAATTTATGAGCAAATGCATTCATTAACGGGTGCATAAAAAATTGAAAAAACGGTCGTGAACATGGACGAAAATAACAAAAAGAATTTTCATGTTCTTCTTAAAAATTACAAAAATAAATAAATAAAAATATTTTCTTGGTAAGATAACTTATTTCACCTACCTTCAAGTCACATGCAGTACTTTGTGTACAAGTTATTGCGGTCAACTATTACACACGAGGATCACGAACCTATATAATATAAATTAATAATACGTCACAAATTTATTATCTTACCAAATTCAACTGGCACTGAACTTAGTAAATGTTTCATTAACCAAAGAATTTAACAACATAATTAAACTCAAAATCTCCAGTCAAAGAAAACAGACGCAACTACGCAAGTAAATGTGGTCTTTAACTTTCTTATTTTTGTTTCCAATTCTGGTATACCTTTTATGAAAAGAGAATCTGAGAATAGTAATAGTAATAAATAGCAATACGAAATTACGTTCGTACTAATGAAAAGTCCTTAACCAATGACGTACAAGTTCTGATATTCAATTTCTTTTTTTTTTTTTGCCAATGATTTATATTCAATTTCATATGAATACAAAAGACGTAATTGAAAAAACTAGTTTTAGCTGAGTCTAACAATGTCTAAATCTAGCACATGTAGATAATTATATAAAATAGTACTCCTTCTGTCCCTGTATATGGGGCACCTTTTTTTTTTTTTGATGGGTTTATCTTTAAGTGTAAGATTTTTTTTTTTAAATTTTGTCTCAATAAAAATACATTTTTTTTCATTTTATCCTTAATTAATTATTATATTACACATGTTCTCTTTCATCATTTTTTCATTGTTATTCTCTTTCCTCATTCATAAATAGGAGCCTTTTTGAAAAAAAATTAAATTTCCTTCATAATTTTTAGAATATCGCGATTCGATTGAAAATCATTTATATATAGGGATAGAGGGAGTAATAAAACACATGCTCGATTTAGTAGAATGGATTTTGACTACTTGAACACGAGGTCTTAAGTTCAAGTTCTTGACAATATTAAAAAATGGCTTTGGAATAGATACCTCAATTAAGTCCAACAATACTCAAATTGTGTTAATGAGAGTTAAAAGGAGGGGCAAAAAAGATGTTTTTGAGGGTATACCTAATTATGTTCAATAATGTTTGATATATGATGCAATTAGGATAACACTATAGACATTATAGTGTTACTATTATTATTATTGATCCTTATAATTTAATTGAATTTTAATTTTGGTCATTATAATTTTAAATTATTGGTTTTAATACCTATAATTTTGTAAGGACTTAGTTCAAGTTTTATTAAAGGGGCCAATTATTAAGCTAAGACAAATTATTTGTCTCATGAAATTATATGAATCAAAACTAAAGATTATAAATTATAGAGAGCAAAGCCAAATTTTGATCAGACCGTAAGAAGCAACGAAACTATAAAATTCATTCTCACAGAAAAACTTTGTGCAGTGTCTTTTGAAATATCTGGAAACGCTGGTAATAGGATTGGGCAGTTCTGGTTCAGGGGTCTTGTGTTTAGATAACAGAGGAAACAGAAACCAAAAAAAAAAAAAAAGGGAACAGAAAAAAAGAAAATAAGAAAACTGAAATCCACGTTACATTACCCGTCGCCGACTCATTCTCTCAACATCCAATCCAACCTATTAACTCTGGTTAATTATTAACCTCCTTTGACTTGACCATGGTTTAGTATCTTGCAGTTACAAGTTAGATTAGGGGAGCACAATATACCGCAGGTTCTCTTCTCTCTCATTGGATTTCTCATTTCTCTCGCACAAACAGCAATCTCGTCCTTCTTCTTGTTCGTCTCTTCTCTGATACAAAGGAAGGAGGGGAAAAAAATACATATAAAGAGGAAAAAAAGCGTTTTCATTTTCAGTTTTGATTCCTGAAATACAATCTCCTGTTTTTTTCTTCCTTTGCACTGTTGTTTGTTGCTCTCACTGTTCGCTCTTTCCCTGTCACTGCCTCTTTTAATTTGTTCTGAACTTGTCGGTGTAAATCCCAGTTCCGAGCACAAGAGTTCAAATGCTGGAGATCTAATTTAGGGGTTTGCATCGTGATAGGCTTCATGTGGGTTTTTCGGAGATTTTCTCTCACTGGCGGGGTTCTTATTCTGATAGGTGAGAATCAACCAGGGGGTTGAAATTGAAATTAATCTATCTGGAGATTTTCCATTTTTTTCCTTCTTCTAGGTGTTGATTTTTTTTAATTTCTGATATTGAACAGATGATGAAGATTGAGGTAGGTTTTCGAGTCGGAGGAGGTATGGTGTGGAACGAAGACGAACGAGACATGGTGGCGGCGGTTCTGGGCGCTCGAGCTTTCGATTACTTGGTGAACCACTCTGTTTCGAATGAGAATCTGTTAATGGCCGTTGTCACTGACGGGAATCTCCAGAAGAAGCTCTCGGATCTCGTGGAGTGTCCAAACGTATCCAATTTCACCTGGAACTACGCCATTTTCTGGCAAATTTCTCAGTCAAAATCCGGCGAATGGGTCTTAGGTTGGGGCGATGGCTGTTGCAGAGAACCCGATGAAGGCGAAGAAGAAGAAGAAAGAGGAATCCTCAGCCTTCGCATGGAGGATGAAGTTCAACAAAGGATGAGGAAGAGAGTATTGCAGAAGCTTCACACGACCTTCGGTGGTTCTGAAGAAGACAATTACGTTTATGGATTAGACCGAGTCACTGATACTGAGTTGTTCTTTCTGGCTTCTATGTATTTCTCTTTCCCTCGTGGCCATGGAGGTCCAGGGAAGTGTCTGGCGTCTGGTAAACATTCATGGCTCACAGATGCACAGAAATCTTCAGTTGATTACTGTGTGAGATCGTTTCTGGTTAAATCGGCGGGAATTCAGACTATAGTTTTGATCCCTACTGATATGGGTGTGGTGGAGCTGGGTTCTACGAAGATGGTGCAGGAGAATCTAGAATTGTTGCAGGCAATCAAATCGGAATTCTCCATTGAATCTGCATTCCCAAGGCCAAAATCGTCAATTCCAGCACCAGCTCCATCTCCATCTCCTCCTCCGGTTCCGGTGACGGTGGAGAAAAGAGATGAACTTACCATTTTTCCGGTTTTAACAGTTTCTGATAAAGTTGAAGTAGTTCCGAAGATTTTCGGGCAGGATTTGAACCAGACGAAGAACCCGAACCCGGTCCGAACCGGCCAATTTAGAGAGAAACTTGCTATTAGGAAAATGGAGGATAGGCCATGGTTAGTAGGTCATCACTCTAATGGCGTTCATCATCATCTTCATCCTCATCCTCGTAATGGTGTTCATCCTTCAAGCTGGACGACAGCTAACAACAATGGCGTAAGGCAAGCCAGTCCTGTTGAAACTTATGTTCCTAGATCGTCGCCGACGAGCAATGTACCGGTTCTGGACCTTGTTAATGGTGTTAACAACAACTATAATCATCAGCCACAAAGGAAAGCGCCGATAATGCAGATTGATTTCTCAGGAGCTACTAATTCCAGGTCTGTTGTCACCGCCGTGAGACCAAATGGCGGCGGCGCCGGTGAATCAGAGCAATCTGATGCTGATGCTGCTGCTTCATTGAGGGAGGAGCTGCTGCCGACCGCGGCGGGGGACGAGAGACGGCCGAGGAAGCGGGGAAGAAAGCCGGCGAACGGCAGGGAAGAACCTCTGAACCACGTGGAAGCTGAGAGGCAGAGACGTGAGAAGCTGAACCAACGGTTCTATGCATTAAGAGCTGTGGTGCCTAATATATCCAAGATGGACAAAGCCTCTTTACTGGGAGACGCCATTTCTTACATCAATGAGCTTCAGGCAAAACTGAAAGCAATGGAATCTGAGAAAGAGATCAGACTCGGAGGAAGCAGCACTTCTTCTTCGAGGGATCCATCAATAGAACCCAACTATAACTCTGGTCAGTCACAGCAATCTCCTCCTCAAGTGGAAGTCCAAGCTCGTCATGACGAGGTCGTCGTGAGAGTGATCTCTCCGATCAACTCCCACCCAGTCTCACCGGTGATCAAAGCGTTAAAAGAAGCACAAGTTAGCGTTGTTGATTCAAATCTTGCCACTGCAAATGAAGCTGTGTTTCACACATTTGTGATTAAGCAGCCTCAAGAGCCTGATCGGCAGCTGACAAAGGACAAGTTGATTGCTGCATTTTCCCGCCAATCCAATTCATTGACTGGCCAATTAACATAGTCCCATAGAGAAGAACCACAACAACAACAAGAACCACCACCACCATCAGTCTCTGATCTGAAAGCTTCCTCAGAAATTTTTGTTATGCAGATGGTGGAAGTAAGTAGCAGTTTGAGCAAGTAGAGCAGCATCGAATTTAAGTCTGTCTATAGTTTTTTTATTAATATACAAAGGGTTATTAAATATTGTAAGCAAGTATCATTCCTGCAAGTTCTTTTCTTCTTTTTTTCCTAGTTTAGCTCTACATGGTTAAAAGCTTTGTTTCCTTTTTCAGTTACTAGGTAGATGCTAAAGTTCTTGTATTCATCCAAGATCTGTGCATAAGAGTAAAAGTATTTAGTTAATTCTTCAACTGCTTTTGTCATGTTAGAATTTAGATAGATAGATCTCAGGTCCATTTCAAGCACTTCAAAAACATCTAAAAGTATTATTTTGCTCACCCTTCTTTGAAAGAAGGGAAAACAAATTAATTGTAAGAATCGTTTTTTGGTTTTTTTTTTTTTGGGGGGGGGGTGTTTATAAGTTTATTAATGGCAGACGCGGTTTCATGGTTGGCAACTTGGCATGACGTGTTTTGTCTTGTACCAGATTGCTTTCTGCTCTCACATCTGGAAACCAGCACGTGGACTAGACCTTCGTGATAAAAAAAAAATCATTTGAAAATATTTTAGGGAAAAGATAGAAAAAGAATTTTAAAATTATAAAATCATGTTTGTTACAAAGAATTAATAAGAGAATGATAAAATTTGATAAATAATTCACAATTCAATTTTTTCAAAAATACCTGATTTGAAAATTTCTAATTTCAAAATTCTTTTTCTGTCTTTCTTCCAACATTTTATTCAGTAATGTAGTACAGGAGGTCTCAAAGGCCATTAAAATTATAAAAAAAAAAAAATCCTATAGCAAATTCCCTTATTAATTTTGGATGTGAGGTTACCCGAATTGCCCTTACTAATTGAAAACACATTGTCGGACATTGACAACTTCGTTAGCCTATTTTGGCAACTACATCAGCTTACTTCGACAAATTCTAAAATGCCAGGTTAATATACCTCTTTTCACAAGCATGTGTGCTAATTCGACAAGTTCTTCTGTCTATTTTGACAACTGCATCTGCCTATTTTTAAATTGTCAAAGTAAGAAGATGCAGTTGTCCAAGTAGGAAAATGAACTTGTCAAAGTAGATAAATGCAATTATTAAAACAGGCTGACAAAGAGACCAATACCTGACAGTGTGTTTTCAATTAATAAGGATAATCTGATAACTTCATATCTAGAATTAATTATAACATAATCTCTAGAGACCTTTTGATAGATAGGGGGTTTGCTATGAAATTTTTTATGGTTAATGGGACCTTATTATGATTTTCCCTATAAATTATAAAGCAGTGTTGCACTGTTGCTTGTAACTTGTCGATGGGGATTATAAAAATGGATGCTTTATTTTTAAGAAGGAAAAAAAAATAAAAACAGGCATATGGTAATTTTCAGATGGGGCAGGGCAGGTGGTTCTTTATGAGTTTTTTTTTTTTTTTTTTGGGTGAAGTACAACCTCAGAGCCTGCAAAATTCTATTACAGGCTATCACCTGTGAAAACGTGTCCAAAAGTGAGGTTTCCTGCAATAGGAGGCTCAGTTTTGGGACAGGCTTTGTAACCTTTTCTTTGGTTTTTTTAAGCTCGCCGTTCAAATGAACAATCAGCTGATGACAAAATTTAAAAAAAAAAAAAAACTCTGCATAAATAATTATCTGTAGCCATGATTCCTAAAAGAAATGAACCATAATCTAGGAACATTTTTGTTTAAGATTTTATTATCCATTGAGAGAAATCTATTGTTGGCTAGTGTTTGTGACCCGCCGGCTCATAAATATGTTTTTAAGTATATTTTTTCCATTTAAGATGGGCACATTTACACAAGAAAAAACACACTCATGCATTCACATACATGCACACACACACACACATTCAAAAGTACTCACTAAGCATAGTGGAAAAATGACTTGGTGTGAGTTTGGTAAGACTTAAAATACATGCTTTTAGTTAATGATTTTGTAATAAATTGGCATAAATGCTTTACTATAAGTGGAAAATTGTGAGTTTAATTCTACTTATAACATCATGCTGTTAGTTGTGCATCTCTAGTTAAAAAAAAAAAAATATTTTTACGTGGTAAAACTTTATTTATATATTTATCTTGTATAACATAAAATCATTTAAAATAAACTTATTCAAATAAATATCACTAAATACTTATTTGAAACTGCTTGTTATGAGTACGTTCATGCAAACTAAGATAAAACTTATTTTACATATATATCATATATGATTCAAAATCTATTTTTAAAAACTCCAATTATCATTTCAAATAATCATGCAAGCCAGAGCTTGTGCTGTGTGCTAACACTAGCAAGTCGAATGAGACGAAGGAATAGTAGGTGTGTATGGGGTGAGTGAGAATGTAAGGTAGTACCAGTGTTGATACTTATCTTTATATGCTTTTTTATTTTTAAATTTTTTTAGGGTATGGGATTGTTCCCAAAATCTGAAGCAATCCAGAGAGACCTTCCTTTGGGTGAACATAGGGGGAAAAGCATAAATGCTAAAACTTGGTCTCAAAATGTAGGCCGTTGCTTTCATTTCATGTTTGAGGTATCTCCTCCTCATTCAGAAAAGAAGGTTGGTTAGTCATATTATGCCCTTCAACTTCAAGTACCAAAATAAAGCAAAACGTGTGCCTCTTAAACAAATATTAATTCGTTTCGTTTTAGTTTTTGTTTGGATCAGCCTTGTATGATCTAACTTGACTTATATATTGCTCCTTCCAATTTTTAATGTAAGACATATATCTACTGAATTTGATTAAATTAATGAATTAGTTGATATAACATGTTTTTTTCAAAAACACTCTATTTATCTTCCTTAATCCTCTAAATCACTCTATTACTTAATTGTTGTTGAAGAAACGTTAATAGAGGTAAGTTTGGAAAATATTGACAAAAATAAAAAATAAATCTTGTTTTCTTCGGTCCATAATATAGGGACTTTAACTAATTAATAGGAAATAAGAAGTGACGGTTAACTCTTTAAATATGTCACAAATTAAAAAATTTTCACTTTTACCCTGATTGGAAAAATGTTTGAAAATTTAATAAGCGGACAAAATTGGAAATGAGCATTAATTATGAGAACAAAAATAATTAATTATCTTATAAATGATTTATATTTTAAATTAAGCCATTCTTCTTGAAACATTCTATATTATCTGAGGAGTATATTTAGATCTAATGTCAACTTTTCAATTAGATATTATATTAAGCATGAAAGGGAGTATTGGGAATCTCAGTAATAAAATAAAATTTAAATTTAATAATTTATTTTTGGAAAGGGACCAAATAATAGGTGGTCCCCCCGGAGGGGGAGAAGGCGTGAGGTCGTAGTCGTAGGCATTATGAAATGCCAAAACGTTCACGTGTTGGCACCTTTCAACCAATCAGTTGTGTCATCCCAAACAATCATGTGGTGCATGTGTTCCCATTTATATCTCTACATTTTCTTTTTTTTCTTATTATTCTTTTATAGTATATACATATATATAATTATATAATTATATATATATAAAGTAATAAAATTTTGAGGTGTGACAAAAACACATCTTGCATGCCCTTTTGTTGTGGCCCTCGGAAGCCCATCACCACCATCAGGCTCCTTTCATTTCAACCCTTCATTTTCTTTCCTTCTTTCTTTCGCCACTCTCATCATTATTTTATTTCCATCAACTTCACTACCCAATCCTCTTCTCTCTCCATTATTCTTAGCTTTAGATTTTTTTTTTGAGATATAATGTTGGTTTGGGATAGTTTAATTTTAGATAATAAGTGTTTATAAGTTGTGATTCATGGTATACGAGGTAATTCTGTGAGAGGAGTTTTATCGTGACTTACGTAATACTCCCTCCGATCCTAATTATAAGACAAATTTGACTTTTTTGGAGAAATTAATGAAGCTAATTAAATTACTTTAGAGTGTTTATATTTTTAGTTTTTTCTTCAAACTAATTATTTTAACTAATAAACTAATATATAATCTAAAGATACATAACATACGATATGATTAAGTGACTTATTTAGCTTCCTTAATTTCTCCAAAAAAAATCAATTTTGTCTTATAATTAGGACCGAAGGTAGTAAGTGCTTATTCTTAAAAAATAAGCTAATCCAAATATGCTAATACTTGATTCCTCAAATTCTATTATGAAACATACTCTTTGTTATTATTTTTTTATTTAAAGGGTTTTCATGTCTCCCAATAAATATGTTTTTGTTGTGAATATATGTATGTATGTGTGGGTGTGTCAAAGAAACAAATCACACTTTACTTCAGAATAGGAAAGTACAAGCTTATATATATACATTACCATGTTCAGTCTTAAGAGACACATTATTCAGATCGTCTAGTTATGGTACAAATCATCACATAATGATTGTGATGATTTGTATCATAAAAATACTTATTTTTTTAACCAGAGATGCATGCACTAACAATATGATGTTATAAGCATAATTAAACCCACAACCTTTCCATCATAACGAAGTTTTCATGCCATTCTGTTACAAAATCATGAAGTAAAAACACTTATTTTAAGTCTTAGCAAACTCACACTAAGTCATACATCTGATATGCTGAGTGAGCACTTTTGAATGTGTGTACGCATGTATGTCTGTGTGTGTATGTGTGTATTTTCTTGTGTAAATGTGCATATCTTAAATGGAAAAATTATACTAAAAGCATTTGTTATTTATCAATGTCAGCATACATACACACATTCAGAAGTATCTACTTATATAAACTTGAGTTTTCTCAATAAGGGTCCATTTAATTCTGGGGAGTACCGTTCCCTCTGTATTAGTGATCGCGGAATAACTCTTAAGGACAATATCCTCAAACATAACTTAGATTGTTCAGTTCTTCGTTCTTGCAGATTGCTTCCAACAGCTTGTTAGTTAATCATACTTCTTATTCTAAATATAGGAGTTAAATAATTAATTTGTAAAAATTAATTAAGAAAATTAGTTAAGTTAGCTATATGTAATAAAGATGTATTTATTTTCTTAAAATATCTCGTGTAATCACTTGCACTGAAAAACAACCATTATTGATGAAGATTTTCTTGAATATATGTGCAATCAAACAAGATTTTTTG
Source organism: Inga laurina (assembly GCA_963855925.1). NCBI lineage: Eukaryota > Viridiplantae > Streptophyta > Magnoliopsida > Fabales > Fabaceae > Inga > Inga laurina. The sequence continues at coordinate 3,535,672 of OY979711.1, read as the reverse complement.
CAAAACTATTTCAAACTTGTGATTGAAGTACTCCCTCGATCCCTCGAGTCTTTGATTTAAAAATTTATTTATCTAATTTGATTATATTATTAAAAAAATTAATTAAGTTTTTTAAAATACATTAGTCATATTTCTTAATCTCTTCCTTCTCTCTCTCCTTTGATTATTGTTGGGGAAGCAATAATAAGGATAAATTTTATAAAAAAAATCGATCAATATAAAAAATATATCTTATATTTAATATCAGTAACAACTTCCTAAACAGATCCAATACAAAAGTAAATATTCTCAATGTCCATTTGTGTCTTGGTCCGATAGGTTTGGGCATTTAGAAAGAAACACATCACACAGCCTTTAAGGGTCTGTTTGATGAGAGGGTTTTGGAGGGGAAGGGAGAGGAGGAAAAATTTGTATGAATTGAATTTTAAAAGATTGAAGAAGTGGGATAATAAATTTTAATAAGGAGAATATATAAGATAAAAGAGTAAGAAAAATTAATTAAAAATTTTTAATCTCACTTATCTAATTTTTTTAAAATTCAACTTAAAATTTTTTTCTCTTCCGCTCACTTTCCCTCCCGTTCCCTTAGACCAAACAAGCCCTAAGAGAAAGGCTCAACTACGCCTAAGAAATATGAATATATAATTTTAAATTGTTTTTATTCAAAAGGTTGGGGGCAGTTATGAGATTTTCACCTTCATTCCATGGAAACAGAATCATTGGGATGCATGATATCATTCGGAGCCCTTGCGTTCCTTCAAAAGATGACATCATATGGCTATTTGCTAATTAACATTATAACATACTAATTTCCAAACATTAAAAAAACACTGAGAATTTCACTCACATTTCTATTCTCTAACAAAACTACTCTGGGCTCCATTTCCCTTGTATATTAGTACTTCAATTTTCTTACAGAATTTTAAACAAATTAAATATAAACATTTAAAAATCCGCATAAGTTTTGAAAACATTTTAATTTAATTTTGTATTATTTTTATTATTATATCTATCTCACAATTGTTAATTCTTAATCTATTTTCTTCATGACAATTAACAGTGTCAATTTTTTTTATTAACATTGTATGGGAGTTCTATATTTCTTCACCGTAAAAAAAGGAGTTATATGTTTCTTGTCCCTCCAAAATTTATGTAAACTTTATATTATACTACCTCTGGTCTTAAATATAGGATAAAGTTTGTAGTGCAATTTGCACTACAAACTTTGTTCTATATTTAAGACCGGAGGGATTATCAATTTCAGCTCTCTTGGTAACTAAATTCTCATTGGCTAAAATAAAAAAAAAAAAAAGGGAGAATTGCATTCAAGTCCTGCACAAAAAAAAAATGATCTCTTGAAGTTGTCAATAATACCCCTAAATTTATTAATTGAAACCCTTAAACTTATTAATGAGATCATTTATTCTTTTATATGGGACCTGAATATATTTCTCTAAAAAAAAAATAGCTGGTTGCGGTACAAATATCACGCCCTTTGAGTTCGTCCGGTCAATGGTGCCCTTAACTACTTTTGAGGTCGGGAAAAAAAAAAAAAATCTAGTTAATACTGTACTAATATAAGAAACACACCAATTATGAATAGCAGAAACCATTTTTATATTCATAGTTTACTTGGTCATATGTATTTAAAAAAGAGTCACAAGTTATCATAGACTTTGTGTGTGTTTTGATTAGCTTTTAAGAATAACTTTTATGATTTATAAGATAAGTGTGTGAGAAGAATTTTATCTCAATTTACATAAACCTAAATTTAGATAATTACCAAACACTCACTTATAGGCCACAGGATACGAAGAGAAGATGGTTGACAACATTTAATGTCCGTTGAACCTAGATTTATGTCTATATATAATATATATGTATTAAAAAAAATATTTATGTCTGGATATTATGCGTTGTTCCTACTTCCTAATGTCTTAAATTGATTACTCGTAAAATTCCAAAAGTTGGTTGCCATGTTGGTTTTTAATTTCCTCTTTCCAAATAGCTCTGTCATTACTTTATTCTTGTACTAAAATGCATAAAAAATAATAACTAGAAGACTGAAAATTTTTTTGATGGGTTGCTAATAAAAGATTATGTAGCTATTTTGATTCAAAAGACCAAGTCAACTGGTCGAAACTAAGCACGAGGGAAAAAAAAAAAAAAAAACTCAAATAGTAGGACTGTCGAAATGTGAACTTCAAGAATCATGTGTATTCTGTTTTTTTTTTTTTTTTTTTTGGCTGAATAACAATTACTCGCCCATGGAATTAATATTGGACTATATTCATGGTATTTTTTTTTGGGTCAAAGACTATATTCATGGTATTCAAACTTATAAGTTATAACCATTCAATGATTTAGATATTAGGTTTCTATAATAGAAAACTAAGAAATAACTAATTTTTATCTCTAATATTAATTTATTATCCTTTTGAATTCTCTATTTTCTTTTTTAAAAATTAACTCCGATATTAATTTTGAGCGCAATTCTCTGTTTACTCAAACACAATTCATATTTTATAAAAGAATTAATACCCACTATTTTTTTTTGTAAAAAGAAAAATTAAGATATTATCTTTATTTTAAATTCTATATACATTAAAATAATAATTTTAACCAACCGTTGTTGGTCATAGTATAAGGGCCTTTGACCCGCTTAATCATAAGATTTCAAGTTCGAGTTTATGCAAATATAGAGAATGTCTTTAAGAGAGTTGTCTCAATTAGGTCTGACAGACAGTGCTCAATTATAACTCAATTAAATAGTCGCACAAAAAATAAAATAAATAAATTTGAACGGGCAATGAGTACCAAAGCCACATCTTATTTTGAATGGCTAAAATTTCATCACATCGCAAAGCACTCACAGTTGCAAATAGCACAATGAGGGCAACGTGAGAATCATGTAGAATAATATAATGTGACGAGGTAGCTAAACAAAATACACAAAAAAGGAATAAGAACCAGAATTTAGGGGCCACAGATTAAAGCAGCAACACGATCCGTAGTACACTGAACATGGGAGAGAGAAAGATACACAAATCAACTTGTGTGGGCCCCCCCAAAAAAACGATTAACATATTTGTTTGGGCGTTACGATTGCTTATAAGTTGTTTTTTACATAAATCAAGACACAACTCCTCTCACATACTTACTTCGTATACCGTAAATAACTATTAAAAAGCGACTTATAAGCAATCGAATCACTAAAACAAACATGATAGATATCTCCATCACACTTTACCTCAAAAAAAGGAATCAACCATCTCCCAACAAAGGTCGGTTTAGTTAATAAAAAGATGTTAGTTCATAATTATAAGACTTTGAACTCAAATTTAATTTATATAAGGATCTTATTAGTCGATCATCTATAAATAAGGTTATCGAACTTATAAATTTAAATAACTTTGTGATATTGATGGAAACTTGTATTGTGAATTTAAATTATAAATTCGTAAGAATTTGTTTTTATTAATAAAATATATATTAATAGTGTATAATTAAATAATTTAAAAATAAAAAATGATAATAATTTGATTTATATATATTTTAAATCCAAATAATTAAAATTAAATCTATTAACATTTATAATTTATCATACTTAACAGTTTTTTTAAATTCATATATAAAACATTCAGTATAATCAAATTGAAAAAAAAGGGTTAGCACAGGTTTATGAGTGAATTAACACAGTTTTATAAATTAGAAACGTGAAAATAATAAATTTGGTAAGTCAACTTGCTTGTCTAACAATAATGACCGTAAATATCTCTGTAAATGTTGTTTAAGCATGTTCTGATCCAAGTAAAATCCTGTCCAACTCACCTAAATTTTATTGTGAAAAAAAAAAAAAAATCAATCATGAGATGTGTGTGTGAGTGTTTTGCGTCTGATTTGAAGCTATGTGTGGTGTCTTAGCTTTTGGCCTTTGGTGGCAGTGAAGGATCGGTGCGTCAAGTGGGTGTGAGGAGTTTGTGGTTCTTTAATCTTCAAAACGACACCCTGGCCCCACCATTTCGTATCGTCGTCTATCTCCACTCAATTCCCCCAACCTTTCTTTTTCGTTGCTCTCTCACATTTGCACAACAATAACTCTCGTTTCATTATTGCTTTATAATGAATAATAAATTGATTGATGTCATCTCTATCTTCCAGGTTTCAAGGGCCCAGTGAATATTGAGAAATTTCGGTGTGAACTTAGTTTATCACGTTTTTTAATGATATAATCAATTAAAATTTAATAATTTATAAGTTGATTTGGCATTCCTTCTAATTATTAGAAGGCATTTTAATAAAATCAAAAAGATTTCACAAAATTTACTTTTTTTGATTACTTATGAAATCTTAATTAAATGATTTATTTTTTTAAGAAAAATAAAAATGTAAATCACTTAAGCAGCTAACTAGAATTAATATTAGTTGAGTTATTATATTTTAATTGATTAGATCACAAATGATGTGACAAATCATGTTCACATAAGAATTTCTCAACAATTCCTTACCATGCCGTGCTAATAGTGAAAAGGGTTAAGGGGTAAAAATACTCATAAACTTTTTTTAAAAGTGTATCCACCACTATAACTTTTTTGTGTGCGCAAAAATAACTATAAACTTTTAAAGGTGGGCAAAAGTGACACTTCAATTAAAACTAACTAACGACGTTAACTCCAGTGTAAAAGTATCAAAATACCCGTATCTAAAAAAAAAGTTACGGTGGTGGATGCACTTTTGAAAAAAGTTTATGGGTATTTTTACGTTTTTTAAAAAATTTTATAGGTATTTTTGCCCCTTAACCTTTTTTTTAGATAGGGGTATTTTGGTACTTTTGCACTGGAACTGCCATTGGTTAGTTTTAACGAAAATATTACTTTTACCCCATTTTTGAAAGTTCATGATTACTTTTACATCCAAAAAAAATTTATGGTGATGGGTGCACTTTTAAAAAAAATTTATGGATATTTTTACCCCTTAACCATAGTAAAAAAACAATATTTCTTGAGATAAGGATGATAAAAGATAGATCTTTCTCACAATCAAACTTACCCCATGTACGATAATTGATAATAATTGAATCTCAACCATGTTTTTAAGGGGTGAGTTGTCTAAAGAACCACTGAGGTAAGGACTTTTCTTTTTCATGAAAATATCGAATATCTCTTTACTTTTTTTTTTAAAAAAAAAATCTTCACCCCTCCATCGCCAGTGTTAGAGCCACCCCAAAGCCCTATCCATGTTGGTAATTGACCGATAAAATTTCATTTCAATTTAGTCCCTACATCCTGTAGAATGTCATACTTCCTTCAGCACTAAATGTATATGCAAGTTGAGAAATTTACTTTGATTCTAAGTATAAGATCTTAATTCATTTTGTCTCACAATTCATAATCCTTTTCTCAAATATTACTATTGATTAGACTGAAGGCATATTCTCTCAAATGTGATATTATGAAAAAGCTGATCGAGACATCAATAATCTAACAGTGTAAGGTCTTATTAGATCATTTTGATCTTAAGTTCAGGTTCCACAAGATACATATGTGTTGCTCACCTGATGATATGATTTAAAGAAAAAGCTGAATACTGGTTGATAGTATAAAAGCTAACTGCGGTTACTTCTCCCAAACCATGGTTTCCTCTCCAAACCGCATAATTTTGCTTTTTAACGGGTGTTTGAATACTCTACATGAAGATCAATATTTTGTATATATAAATAAAGTTCTTTTTCTTGAGAGATCCAAACACACACGACGAGAAGTTAAAAAAACAAGAAGGGGACGATTAACTGAGCTGATATGGAATAGAGGATTGAAATTGAAGTGGAGGGATAAAAAGGAGGTCAATTCATGAAGACGACACTTATGGTATGGTTTTGAAGCCGATAAGAAAATGAATGTACATTAATAGTACACAAATATCTAGAGAGATGATATATGAATGAATTGGACCACGTTGGCCATAGAAAATTGCAAATCCAGGAACGATCAATATCGATCACCATTTATTATTATTATTATCTGTCAAAGGACAAAAAAGATTGATGTGTTAGTTTCAAAGCATGTGATTCTCATTTTTCTCTTTTTCTAAATCACAAAATTTTCTAGACATGGTGCGTGCATGGCCTCTGTGATTGGATATTTCACCTAACCCTCTGATTTTTTTTTTTTTTTTTTGCCTTGTCGAACACATACCACGAATGTGCATGTTCCACTACTTCCACAACACCCCATGTTTTTCCCATATTTATAATCTCATCTTTGATTTTAGCAATATATCATGCAATTTTAAAAGTCCATGCACTGAGAAAAATATTATTCAAATTTAAGCAAGTGGTGTGCTTATATGTATATGTGCATGCATGTGTATGCTAATTTTGGTGAGTCTGCATTAATAGAATCTATGTCCTTTCTTATATATACACTGAATGTAGTTTGAAAAGTGAGCCTCATGGCTTGTGCATGGCATGACTTTGTTGTTAGTTAATGAATCTTATATGTTATATTGCCATTGATTGATACTTTTAACTAGTATTTGGCTTCGGGATTCGTAGTTTCCAGTTCTAACATAAGTGTCTCTTCTAAGATTTAAACTCAAAACTCATAAGGATTTAGTGGGTCATTACACCGTTAGATAAACTCTATATTGGTGTTTGTCATATATTTTAAATCTTATATGGATATTGGATATAATGATACTAGTATTTATAAAAAAAATTCTCTTTGAATTCATCTGATCTGGGTATCTTAATTATCACAATATTGAAATATTTTGTTTAATGCATTGGTATCGATTTTAGTGAAAGGAACTATATACATATAACTGCTTAAACACAAGTTTTTGAGTTTAAACTTACAAATGCCCATAAATTAAATGTTTTTAGGAGGGTTACCTCCGGTTTAATGTCCATCCCGAATCATGCTTAAATTTGCTGAAGTCTAATATAATTTTGAATATCTTCTTTACCCAAAAAAAAAAAAGAAAGAAAGAAAACCAAATATCTTGTTTTATCTAATTTTACTTGGTGTTTACATTATTGTTAAGTCGTAGTTAATAAAGACATGGACCAAACAAACTTTCTTTCTTTTATGAAAAGGGATATTCATATCAAACATATAAATAATGAGGGAAAGAATAGGCTGTGTTTGATATCACTTAATTTTAGACAATAAGTCTTTATTACGCAAGCTGAGATAAAACTCTTCTCATATACTTACCCTGTATACTGTAAATCATGATTTATAAGTACTTATTACTTAAAAATAAGCTATTCCAAACAAGCACATAGTTACTATTGGTTGATGAAATAAGGGCTTATATTGATAATTGGAGGATGCAAGTGAGATTGAAAGAGCAACTTCCCACTTGTAAAAAAGCCTTTGTGTCACTATGCCATGCATAAGTGTAGGTATTCATGCCCTGATCCCATTTTTTACCTAAAAGAAAAACTATGAATTTATTAATATATATAGTACTCAATAAGTGAAATGATAGTTAGGTCATTGTTAGATAATTATTTTTCGATTGTTTGCATTTGTGTCATTGTATTGCAGATAACTTTGTTCAAGGCATGGTTAGGTTTCAAAATAATCTCTTGATGCAAATTATGGAAGAGTAAACGTAAATTATACTCGACAAAATTGAAAGTAAGATATATTAGTTACAAATAATTGTTCTATAATGTAATTGCTATTAAATTAATAATTTACAGCTTAACAATCATTCATCAAAATACCCCCGTTGTGCCTTGACAAAAAAAAAAAAAAACCCAGTTGTCAGTCAATGAGATTGAGAGATGTCATGAAGTCTTTGTATAGATTCAATTCATTATAGATTTTATATATATTATTTATTCTCAAAAAATAATATAGGTGTGATTTTTCAATAAAATGCATTGTATTTATCAAAGTACAGTTATTAAAAAAAATAATTTTTCAGTGAAAGTAAAAGGATTAAAATTAAATTTAATCATATGATGATTTTCATATATTTCAAAACAAGAATAAATATATGTCTTTTATTATACTCCCTTCTATCTTTAATATAAGATATATTTAATTAATTCAATTAGATTAAAAGAATTAGTAAAGTTAGTTAGTATGACATGTATTTTCTAAAAAACCTTAGTCATCCTCTTTAACTCTCTCATTTTTTCTCCTCCTTAATTATTATCGAAGGATCGTCATTAGGGGTAAATTAATAAATGATTGAAAAATATGAATACTATTTCTTACATTTAAGATCAAAGTCAACTCTTCTAATATACCTTATATTAAAGATAGAAGGTCACAGGAATTGATTAATCACCCATGAAATAGTTAAATTATGAGATAAATAGTTGGGGGTTTAGAGAATGACAGCTTTTATTAGCAGAGTCGTTTAGACTCAAAATTCGATGGGCCGAGCCCATATGCCAAGGCTTTAAAAGAATTGTTAACATTCAATGGGGCCACCCTTCATTTGGGCTGAGGCCCATATATCTTTAGCCCATTGATTAGTTGAAAGCGTCCAAGACCAGAGTGAGGAATCATTAATCATTAAGGCCAATAAAGGAACAAAATAGTTCAAGGATAGTTATTTATAGGATAATAAAACTTGTCACAGATTTTATTATTTATAAGTGGATTGTATGACTTATTTTAAAAATAATGTACAAAAAAACAGATTATTTATATATGATAACATTTTATAATAAGTGATATTATATATTTAAAACTATTTCTTTATAAGGAGTAAATTTATTCTATTAAGGGAAAACCATACCACAAAATGGGTTTCAGTATATCGGAAAATAAACTCAACACATTTTCAAGAGACCCAACCCACACAAAGTAAACCAAAAAAGTTGAGCAATAAACAAGGAGGAGGGAACAACCGGAAACCAAAAATAAAAAATAAAAAATCAAGCCTTGTAAAACAAGCCAAATGAGTAGCTTGAAGTAACCGAAGACATAAAAAATTATTATTTTTCATGTTGCATATAACATAAAGATCCTAATTAAAAAACATAAAATTAGAAATGTCTCATAATTAAGTCAATGATAACCTTTTCATTTGTCAATAACTAATTTTTTAACTAATGGTACCATAAATGCAAATATACAGAATACTTCATTCCGTCTTTTTTATAGCAGTTCAAAATTTAAATTTTCTTTATCTATTTTATAAAAGTCACACAAAAGTTGTCTTTGTCCAATATTTACCCTTTATTAATTATATTAATTAAAAGATTAATGATATTTATACTTACTTTATTTCTCTCCTTTACTTGTCCTCTCATAAATAAATAAAGGCATAATTAATAAACAAAAATTATTTCAGAAATACCTATTATTCTTAACTAATTTTAATCATCTTCTCAAACTTATTAATTCGGTTTTTGAGCTCCCCTAAATAGGGTTGGAGGAAGTAATTAATAAACAGTGCTACGAAAAGCAGCCATCTTACCGTATTCACATTCCTCACTCGCGCAAAAGGTGCGTCACACTTTGCTTCTTTTGGCGCTAGTAAAGTAATAGTGCCCATAATAAGCAACAACACACACTACCATTTTCGGCAAAAAAAAAAAAAACACACATACACACACTACCATGAATTAGGTTCGACGTTTCAGATCTTCCGTCAATAGCTCCGTTTTGGTACCATGGACTCGTCGGCCGTTCGGCGGCGGTGCAAGCGAAGCGCCGGTTTGTGGCGGTGCTCCGAGGTGCCGTCGCAGGGAAATTCATACTGCGAGAAGCATATGGCGCAAATGCAGAGTTACGTCCAGAAACGAAGAATCAAGGAGCAAGAAGGAGGGGAGTTGGAGATATACCGTGATTCGAGCTCCAGGAAAAGGAAGACTGGTGTGGTCCGCAGGGAATCGGGGGGTGAAGTGTCAGATTCCGAGTTGAAACGGAAATCTGTCCGAGTTCGAGAGTTGAAGCTTGCGGCTAGTTCGGAGAAGAAGAACATGAGTGATGGTAGAAGAGTAAATAACACCGTGAAGGCAGTGTTGAAGGAAAATTCCGGTGAAGAGCGGGGACGGAATTGCGCCTCGCTGGAGAAGCCATCCATGGTTACGGTGGGTCTTAAAGAAATGTTTGCCAATTTCAGTTCTGGTATGGGATTGAACATATGAGCTAATTTTTTTCGTATTTTTACGGATTATATCCTATAGCTGCAAAATGTTTCTACCAAGTAAGAGCTAGGGGATTTTCTGACGCAAAATTCCTTTTGGAAAGAGTGCTTTTAGTGTAGTAAGAAGTAACTACATGCTTCGCCAAGAAAGCATTTGAATTGCGTACTTCGTATTGAAAGCACGGACACTTTAGCTATATTGAAAAACTTTTAAGAAGGGAGATTTGTTCAATTGTGAAGAGAAAAATTCACTATAGGTTGAGAGAATCTGATCATCGAAGAGATCACACGACAGATTGATGCCCCTTTATACAAGATTGAAGTGATCAACTAGTCATTAATTTTCAGTCTATCATTTTCAGATCCTGATCATGCATAAATCACTGCACGGCCCAAGGCTCTTGAAATAGATGATCCGGCCTTTTTCATTCCCCCTGGAACTCTCCATTATCTTTGAGATCTGTTCTTCAGTGGGTATACTTCCCAAATCACCCCAATATCTTGCTTTGCTGTCTGGACGATGTTCCAAGGCAAGGATTGAGATTGCTTTTAATCCCCAGTTTATATCTATTCCAATGGCTAGCAAGAGTCCAACCTGTGAAACAAATACTTACTAAAAATCGTCTTGGTTGCAAACATGCGTCCCGATGTAGAATCAATAAAGTTATTCAGGATCACAAAACTCCGTTTAATTTTAAACGGAGTTCAGAATCTATAGGAAGGACGAACTTCTTGTATCCTGTGTCTCAATTAGGAGGATGATGAGGAATTTTCTTTAGTCAAGAGCACGTGGGTAACATAATTCCTCTGGTTATTTGAAAATTCTGCTGTAGACCTAGGATTAAAGGAGACTTGGGTCTCGGAAATATGGTGTTTCTCTGTCAATGAAATGAGTGAGGTGCTTTTCCTTGAAAGGTGAATGCAACATGGAATAATGTAATTTGAAGTCTGCTTAAACCGGAATGGTGGGATGCCAATCTGGGAATGCTTATGTCTTAGAATATGGTGTCGCCATGCCAACTAGATGTTTAAGGTGTATTCCCTTTAGATGTAAATCTTCATGAGGGACGAGGACGTGCTATTTGGAGTTGTCTAATTGATATTTGGTTTGTATGAAGGTCTATTTGAATAAAATGTTCCTTGTAGCCTGGTAAAATTTTATCATTGCTTTATACATATGCTGGAAGTCATTAATTGCAATAATGAAAATTTAATTTTGACTTCCACCATAGTTTTGGCTTCTCAGGAGTTGCAGGGGAAAACAAAGGAGGGTGGATGTTTGACGTGTCATCAGTGCAAACGGAACGACAAGAATGGTGTTGTCTTCTGCTTAAAGTGCGGCAGAAAACGCTACTGTTATGATTGCCTCAAGAAGTGGTAGGATTTGTTCATAGTAATCTCAATCTTTACATTTCTTTTTCATGCTGATGAGTATTATATTATGTAATTGTAATGAAGATATTGTTTAGTGTTTTTTTTTTTTTTTTTTTGCATTAATGTGCATTAAAAGCTTTAAGCCTTCTAATGTAGCTAGCTGCTCATTGTCAATGAGATGAAATAGGTATCCAGGAAAAACACAAGAGGAAGTTGAGAATAAATGCCCATATTGTTGTGGCAATTGCAATTGCAAAGCTTGCCTGCGAGTGGTTCCTGATCTAAGGGTAAATGATTTCCTTTCTTACCGTGGTTTCTTTCCATATGATTTAATCAAAATTGAGAGTTTGAAAATATATCATTTATATACTCACTGTTAATGTTGTTCTACTTTGGTTCTTCGTTGGACAGCAACCAGAAATGGATGATGGTGCCAAAATAAAACGACTGCTGTATTTACTACACAATGCTTTGCCCGTTCTTAGGCATATTTATAAGGAGCAGAGCTCTGAGCTAGACACTGAAGCAAAAATAAGAGGTAACTTATTTGGGGATACAAACATAGAGAACTTCAATTTGTTTATTGACTCTTTGTTCCTGTTTCTGGTGTCAGGTAATCAACTGCAAGAAATTAACATAACAAGAACAAAGTTAGATGGAAGTGAGCGTCTGTACTGGTATGTTTATCACTGGTGATTTTCTTTTTTCCTTTTTGGGTTAATGAGGCTTTGAGGAAGGACTCTTGTTATTGCTTTCAATTACTAGCTCTATCGTTTTCTTCACCTTTGGTTTTGTCTGGGTTTTTGTGCAATGGAATGCTTTGCTTGCCTCACCCATTCAGCTGATTTGTGGATACTGATGCAGTGTTTTTTCCATTAAGCAACTATATTTGTATATGAAAAGGTGTCGATGTAATAAAATCCATGTAAACACTTGACACACGATCAATGAAGTTGTGAATATTTTCATGAAATAGAAGTATTATAAGCTTTTGGGCTCATGCAAAACTTTGGTAATTTCCATGTATTACATTTTTGAATTTAATTATCAAATTTAATTTTCCTGTGCCTTGGTTATGTGTCCATGATGAATGGCAGTGACAATTGCAATACATCTATTGCTGGATTTTACCGAAGCTGTCCCAACCCCTGTTGCTCTTACGACTTATGTCTTGCCTGCTGTCAAGAACTTAGAAATGGTTGCCAACCTGGTGGCATAGAAGCTGAAACATCGAATGAACGGTTTGTAGAGAAAGATGGGAACCATGATTCAACAAGGACTTGTAGCAAGACCCATACGGATAGACATTGTTGGGAAAGCCAACGCTTACCTAATGTTTCTGATATTCAAACTGATGGAACATGTCCACTTCCTGAATGGCGAGCTAATAGTGATGGTAATATTCCATGTCCTCCAAAACAGCATGGAGGTTGTGGCACTGCATTGCTAGAACTGAGACGTTCTTTTAAAGCTGATTGGGTGGTGACGCTGTTAAAGAATGCAGAGGACCTCACAAGAGACTACAGACCCCTGGACTTTGATGTTTCTGTGAAGTGCTCTTTATGCTGGCCAAATTTGGTTGACGGGAAATTCAATTATGAAGTCAGGCAGGCAGCATCTAGGGATGATGGTCAAGATAATTTTTTATACTGCCCGAATGCCCTTTACATATCTGATGATGAAGTTGAGCATTTCCAGAGGCACTGGATAAGGGGAGAACCTGTGATTGTGAGAAATGTTCTGGACATGACATCTGGCCTTAGTTGGGATCCAATGGTTATGTGGAGGGCTTTTAGAGAAACAGGTTCTGGAACAAAGCATAAAGAGGAAACACGTAGTGTAAAGGCCGTTGATTGCTTTGATTGGTGTGAGGTATGTCAACAGATAAAAAATCAATCTGAATAATTTTATTATATACTGTCAATTTAATTTATTAACATCTCACTGTTACACTTAAACAGGTGGAAATCAATATTCACCAATTTTTTGCGGGCTACCTAGAAGGTCGAATGCATAAGAATAGGTGGCCAGAAATTCTGAAATTGAAAGATTGGCCTTCATCAACCTTGTTTGAAGAGCGTTTGCCAAGGCATGGGGCTGAATTTCTTACAGCTCTACCCTACATGGACTACACTGATCCAAAATCAGGTCTTTTGAATATTGCCAGTAAACTTCCTGATGGCTCACTGAAACCAGATTTGGGACCCAAAACATATATTGCTTATGGGTTTCTTGACGAGCTAGGTAGAGGTGATTCGGTGACAAAACTCCACTGTGATGTGTCTGATGCGGTAATCTCAGCACATTTTAATTTTTTGAGACAGCCGAGGTGTCTATGTTGTATAGTTTCATTTTGTTTCCTTATTTTTTACTTATTTAAAGATTCAAGAGAGTATTTATTATTTTTATATTGTGTGGCTTGTCTATTAAGTTTGCATGCATCGGTTGTCCTCTTCCAATCATTGATAACTCTATTTGCTGGTATTTTGATGGGGCGCTACGGTTGGAAATTGTTGGTTTCTATGTGCTTGTCAACATAAATAGGGTTTCGTTTGGATTCCTCAAGAATTAATTGCATGGGTTTTGTAATTTTTTCTGGATGAGCTTTTACAGGGGCCTCAAAATTAATTTCTGAATCATGTTTTCATTGGATGACGGGAAAGTCAATGAAAAGGTAGAAATTCCTGAGTGAAGAGAAGTTCATTGGCGTTGAGCTCTTCTTCTAAACTTTATGGTGGGGTTAATAATAATTGAATGAAACTTGGCAACTGAATTCCCTGATTGTAGTGTTTTAATGGTAAATCAATTGACGGAGCCTAAATTATTTATTCAAAGTGTTGACCACTTCCACCTTCAAATACACCTTTCTAATATGATGCAGACAATCTATTAGTTGATCAATTTGCAGACTGTCTAGTTATCATCACTTTCAAAATCTTCTACGTCATAGAACCTTTAATGCATCGCATCTATAACTTAGAGAGCTTGTCTTTATTCAGAATTCTTATTTCGTTCTGCTAGCTGTTTTCATCCGTATATAACTGTAGCTGATATCGCATTATAATTTTGTTATGGAGGTTTAGGTTAATGTACTGACCCACACAACCAAGGTGAATACGGGTGCTTGGCAACTAAAAAGCATAAAGGAATTGCAGGAGAAATATGCGAAAGAAGACATGCAGGAACTATACGGTGAAGAACATACTGATGATATTGAGGGAAGACCCAAATCAAATGATGGAAAGACTGAGGATGGAGTCAACAGTTTTTCTTCTTGCCGCCAAATAGATGAACGTATTTCATCAGCAATAGAAGACTCAACTGTGAAGTTAGAAAGTTCCTCAGCATCGGGAGACTCAACCGTGAAGTTAGAAACAACTGACACAGAACAATTTGGTGAGGGCAGAAACTGCTCTGCCTTCGGCAGAAATGTTGTGGCAAGAAGTTGCTCTGCAGAAGATGATGTTAGTATAATATCTGCGGAAGTTTCAGATTATGCCAAGACTTGCGGACAGAAACATGAACTTACTCAATCTGCAAGTAACTTAACCTCTAGTTGTGAGAGCAATGTTAATGACAAAACAAGGACTGACTGTCTTAACAATTCGTCTGATGGTCCAGAGTCCCAAAAATCAAAACATGGTCTGGTAAAAGATTCTGTAGAAACTAATCAAGAAGCTGCAGCTGTCCATGGTGGTGCTGTTTGGGATATCTTCCGTCGTCAAGATGTACCAAAACTAATGGAGTATCTAAGGAAGCATAAGAAGGAATTCCGTCATATCAACAATCATCCTGTAAATTCTGTGAGGAGTGTTACCTCTCTGTGCGTTACCTCTTTGTTTTCCCCTTATTAACCATATATGAAGAACAAAATCCTTTTATGATGCTGTTTTCAGGTAATACATCACATTCATGATCAAACATTTTTCCTGAATGAGAAGCATAAGAAACAATTGAAACGGGAGTTTGGTAAGATACCCTTTTGATTCGCCTGGTTTAGACTTATTACCGCATCATAATAGTTATTGTCCATTGCCCTGTGCTCTTTGTAGGTGTTGAACCCTGGACTTTTGAGCAACATCTTGGTGAAGCTGTTTTCATTCCCGCTGGATGTCCCCATCAAGTTAGAAATAGACAAGTAATTGATCTTCTGGTGACATAGCCCTATAGGAATTATTGCTAATATAACCTACATTTCTCACACATTTGAGGAAGAAAAATGATTTCTTGGTATATCTGCTCTGGGGCGCTCTGATCATATCATAAGTAAGCATATAATATATACTAAGAGAAGTTAAAATGCTTGTCAGAGGTTGGTAAGTTAAGTAACTTCAGGTGATTTCTTTTCATTAATTAACAATAAAAATACAAAAGTTACTGTAATTTAATTTTTGAAGTATTGGAAAAAATAATGTAGAGAAAATTGGTATTCACTAACGTGTAGCAACAAAGTATTTTGATTTTTTTATTTCTTCATGAATCAGATTAGAAAACAGGAGAAAAGAGAGATTCCCATCCTTTTTGTGATCAAATCCCACTTACAGAAAATCTAGGAGAAGACTAACAGTAAATATATCTTCATAGGTAGGGGTAATGGATAATTTGCTTTTGTTGAAGTGAATTGCAAACAAGAGCAACCTCTACTAGAATAAATTATAGCATTATTTTATCATCTGTTATGCATTTGAATGTTAATTTCTCATAGCTACATTGTTTCTAACTTCATTCTTTTTCATTAACCAGTCTTGTATAAAGGTGGCACTTGATTTTGTTTCCCCTGAAAATGTTGAAGAATGTTTACGACTAACTGAAGAGTTTCGTTTGCTCCCAAAGAAACACAGAGCCAAGGAGGATAAATTAGAGGTCAGCTCGTTTATTCTGTGTTTCATTTGTCATCTGAGCGGTGCATGTTAAGCCTGACTGGTTTAGTTCAGTGCTGTTAAGGGATTTGGTTTTGCATGTTCTCATATTTCACTGAAAATTTTGTTATATAATAAATATCTTGCGCCTTTTGAAAATTGCATTGCACCCTGCCCATTTTTCTTCGTTTACAGGTTAAAAAGATGACACTTTATGCTGTAAGTTCGGCTATTAGAGAAATCAAAAGCCTGATGAAGTCTGCGGAGTAAGATTTGCTTCAATCCTTATTTGAATACTCTCTAATCAACAACACTTGAGTTCGTGGTCCGGTGATGGATATATAAGACTGCCACACATGTTATCCACTGCTAAGATAATGTGAACAACTTACTGACTGATTTGGAAGTTTTATTGGCTTGGTACAGCGGGAAATGAATGAAAAATAAAATGTAAAAACTTGACCTGAATAATTAGCAATCGTGACTTTAATTGTGGCGACTCCTTATTTTTTTTTGGTTTAAATTTTATTAAAATCTGATAATGAATTTGTGGTAAGATTTTAAAATTTTCATACTCAATTTCTTATTGTGCACCGTCTTGTTATTTTATTAATTGGATGTGATTTGTTAATGATAATGGATTCTCTTGAAGTTTATGTTTTGTGGAGATGACTCCTTAAACTTGAGTTTTGGGAAGATGACTTTTTTTTCTTCAATTTCAAATCTTATGTGGCAAATTGTTGGATAGTTATGTTTGATTATATATATAATGCGGTAATTCTATAACTAGAAAAAAGTGCTAGTGATAGATTATTTGATAATAATAAAGCATAGGTGTTATCAACAAAACTGTTGGTTGGGAATTTGAGATGGTCAACGGCCTACTCGTAAGAAGAAGACATGTTGAAATTCCAGGGTGGAAAATTTTTTTTAGTTGAATTTAAAAAAATTAGAAAAGTTGAATTAAAAATTTTTAATTTTTTTTATTTTATCTTATATATTCTCTTTATTAAAATTTTATTACCCTATTTTTTTAATCTTTTAAAATTCAACTAATAAAAATTTTACCAACCCTTTCTTCCCATTCAAATCCCTCAGACCAAAGGGACCCTTAAGCCATTAAAGGGGATGTGCCTCAATAAATCAAAAAGGAATAGAAGTATATAGAAGTGCACCTAAAAGTGCCAATCACAAGTATGAGTTTCAAGAGCTTATCTCACTATTGTGAATCATTTAAATTTAATTTAGATGGTTAGATTGATTTTATTTTACTTTTTCTGATTTACAAAAAAGATATTTTAATATGTACACCATCTAATATAATGATAGTTCCTTAATGGTTCGTTTTTCAAAAAATAATTTGTTATTTAAAGATCATTATTTTAAAATATCAAATATGGGCCATGCAAATTTTGTTTTGAACTGTGTAAATCTTGGTGCTCATCATTATGATAAACACTGAGATTGGTTACTAGTACTAGGTGCACATAAAAAAATATTTTAATGTGTTAAATGCACCTTAAAACTTTGTTTGGTTCAACGAAGGTTAGGTTAAGTGAGATTTATTTAAGTTAGGTTAGAGAAGGTTATAATGTGGGTGTGTGTTTGGAGATCCCTTTTAAACCCAATTGAAGACCATAAGCTCAATTGTCAATTGAGAACTCAAATTTGAGTGTTTGGAGAGGCCAATTGACAATTGAGCTTTTGTCAAAACCCAGTTGGTGAAAGCTCAATTGGGAGAAGCTAGAAAATGGAGCTTTTGTTAAAAGCTAATGACATTTTATATTAGATTGGGTTGTCTGGAAATTAGTTATATGATATTGAATTTTCCCATAAAATATTTTTTAAATAGTATGTAGTATCAAAAAATATTTTTTGAGTGTTTTTAACCCCTTAAAATATTTTTCTAGTTATATCCACTATCTAGTGTGCTATTAGACTGATTGCAATTTTACCCATTTTCTAGTTGTACCCACTCAAAAAGAATTTTTTGAGTAGTTTTAACCCCTTAAAATATTTTCTTGGTGTTTTTAACCTCTTAAAATATTTTTTCAGCTGTACCCAGTGTGTTACCAGACTTATTTCAATTTTACCTGCACTTTTTCAGCTCTAAAAATTACTTTAAAATATTTTTTTGTGCTTTTAACTCTTTAAAATAATTTTTCAGTTATACCCAGTCTTAGGAGACTGACTACAATTTTACCTTTAATGTATTTTTTTTAGTAGTAAAGAGCACCCAAAACTTAGAATATTAATTTATTGATTTCCACCCACTCTAAAATATTTTTTCAGTAGCACCTAATATTTTAAAGTAATTTTTTAAATATTTTTCCACCCACTCTCTCATACCATTATCACAAAAGCTCTTTTGCTTAAGCCAATCCAAACAAGTTTTATTTTTGTAAAAGCCCAATCGCCAATCCAAACATAAATTACATTACATAATTTGGCTTTTACTAAAAGTAATATCACAACAAGCCCAATTGAAACAAGCACAATTATCAATCGTTGTTCCAAACACACTAAAACTCAATTGTCAATTGAGAATTCAAATTTAAGTATTTGGAGAGGTCAATTGGCAATTGAGCTTTTGCCAAAGCTCAATTGGGAGAAGCTAGAAAATGGAGCTTTTGTTAAAAGCTAATGACATTTTATGCTAGATTGAGTTGTCTGAAAATTAGTTATATGATATTGGTTTTTCCCATGAAATATTTTTTAAATAGTATGTAGTATAAAAAAATATATTTTTTGAGTGTTTTTAACCCCTTAAAATATTTTTCTAGTTATACCAACTACCTAGTGTGCTATCAGACTGATTGCAATTTTACCCACTTTCTAGTTGTACCCACTCAAAAAAATTTTTTTGAGTGTTTTTAACCCCTTAAAATATTTTTTAGTGTTTTTAACCTTTTAAAATATTTTTTCAGCTGTACCCAGTGTGTTATCAAACTGATTTCAATTTTACCTTTAATATACTTTTTCAACTCCAAAAATTACTTTAAAATATTTTTTTGATGTTTTTAAACCCTTGAAATATTTTGCAAGTTGTACCTAGTATGTTATCAGACTTATTATAATTTTACCTTAAATGTACTTTTTCAACTCAAAAAATTGCTTTAAAATATTTTTTTGTGCTTTTAACTCTTGAAAATGATTTTTCAGTTGTACTTAGACTTAGGAGACTGACTACAATTTTATCTTTAATGTATTTTTTTTAGTAGTAAAGAGCACTCAAAACTTAGAATATTGATTTATTGATTTCCACCCACTCTAAAATATTTTTCCAGTAGCACCTAATATTTTAAAGTAATTTTTAAATATTTACTTGATTTTTTAAATATTTTTTCACCCACTCTCTCTTACTATTATCACAAAAGCCCTTATGCTTAAGCCAATCTAAATAAGTTTTATTTTTGTAAAAGTCCAATCGCCAATCCAAACATAAATTACATTACATAATTTAGCTTTTACCAAAAGTAATATCACAACAAGTCCAATTAAAACAAGCTCAATTATCAATCGCTGATCTAAACACACTTATAGTCTTCAATTGGGCTTAAAATAGGTCCCCAAACACACACGTTATTTGGTTCAACGAAGGTTAGGTTAAGTGAGGTTTATTTAAGTTAAGTTAGGTTATAATTTAAGTTATGTTAGAGGAGGTTAAAATGCCCTTCTACATATTTTCCTTCTTCTTTTATAATGTATTTATTAATAACAATTAGGGAAAATCCCTGAAAAATACCTCCGAAATAGCAAAATTCATATTCAGTACTTTGAAATAAAAAAATCCGGTACCCTGTAAGTACGAATGAACAATGTGGGGGCGCTAAAAGATGATTTTGCTCTTTAGCCATCATTTTCACCCACTTCAGAATAATAACACAAGGTTCTTAATTAACAATTCCAAATTCTTGATTAACAACTCCAGTTTCATCTTTTTACTTTCACAATAACAACACCGATCTTATTATTAACAATACCATATTCTACATTAATAACTCCCATTTCTTGTTTCACAACTTCATAATTTAAGTTTCATGGTTAATAACAACACTTATTTCTTTATTAACAATACCGTATTTTACATTAACAACACTATATTTGTGAGATGCGAATATGTGAAAGAATAAAGAAGAGTTGTTAATCAAGAATAAGGAGTTGTTAATTAAGAGCCTCATGTTGTTATTCTGAAGTGGGCGAGAATTAGGGTTGAAGGGCAGAATCGTCTTTTGGCGCCCCCGTACTGTTAATCCGTACTACTAGGGTACTGATCCAGAATTTTGGATTTCAGAGTACTGAATAGGGATTTTGCTATTTTGAAGGTATTTTTTAGGGATTTTCCCTAATAATTATTTATAAAATTATTATTCATGTAAGCATATAAATAATTATTTATAAAATTATTATTATCTGAAAAGTTTGTTGAATCAGGAGGTCAAGTTTTACAAGGGAGGGCAGTGCTGGAATTTTAAAAAATCATCATTGCAATTTAGTCACAATTGAAGACAAATATTCTCTCACCTAGGAAAAACCCTAATTTTGGAGGGTTCACAACCTAGGTTTAGTGATCATTAGAAGACAAAAAAACATTCAACACCTAACCTAACCTCTTTTCAACCAAACACCACTTTTTTACCTCAAATCTATTCCAACCTAACCTAACCTCCAACCAAACAAAGCTAACCCCACATCAACCTAACCTAACCTCTAATCAAATAAAGCCTAACTCTCATTTAAATAATGAGACTTACTACCATTTATGTAAACTACTTTTTTTAAGAGTTATCTTTTAAAATTAAAATGACTGGCAAAAAAAAAAAATATTTTAAAATTAAAATGATATAATATTTTATAGAGATATAGCAAGCTCGTCAAACTCTCTCTTTTTTTTAAGGATTATCGTAAAAAGTAAAATCTGATTTTTTTTTTGCATAATTAATTATGTTAAAAAATTAGTTTAAGGTGCTTGAAATATAAAAAATAATTTTATACAGCAATGAAAGCATGTTTTTAAACTCAAAAAGATATTTCTTTAATCTGTATTTAATTTTAAAAACGGATAAATCAGACTCTTACACCTTTTTTTATAATATGAATGTTTGGAATATCTTTTTATATTTTAGTATTTTTAAAATTCTTTTTAGGGATTTTCCCAAAATACTTTATACTAAGCCACAAAAATACGAACACAATAATATTGACTTGTGGGCATGAAAAAGTTTTTTTAGTTTTTTTTTGGTCGAATTTCATTATTAATATCAAATGATTTTACTGGGGAGGGTAATGTTTTGGTATATGTAGGATATTTTACCGACATTCATTTCCAATATTTCAAAAATACCCCAGACCTCTTTTCTTCTTCCCTCCCGATGCTCTGCTTCCACGCCCTCCATCACCAAGCTCGTCGCGGCGCCGTGAACGACCACCATCCCACAACTCGCCGTCGCAATGTTTGGTTCTCCGTTGGTCGCCGTTGAGCTTGTCCCGTCATTTAAAAAAGTGATGGTTCCAGCAACCCTAGTCACCCGATTGGGCTGACCGTGTAGCGCAGCAGTCGGTGATCTGGTCCAGGAAGAGTACAAGCTGTTAGTCGCTAAGCACATGTTAGATCACGCCTGCTCCGGACAACCCAATCTAGCGTCATCCGGCCTCCACCACCTTCATGCCCTCACTTGAGTCACAAGCCAGCGTTACCCAGCCCGGCAAACAGTGGATTGCGTCAGGTTCGTATATACTATACTTTTTTTCATATCCTAGTCGATGTGGGGCTCTTCCCTTTATAGAACGCAATTCTACGCCTAGAGTTCTATGTATGGTTGGAAGTTACTTTCGTGGAGTTGGGTTCAGGAAGCCAAATTTACCAACCTCTGTGTGTCTTTTCATTTAAAGGAAGACGCTTTTTCACAGACCAAAGGATTTTTCCTGGACATACATCAGTGAAAAGGAGTTACTAAAATCATAAAATTTAGAAGATCAACTTAAATTTTGTACGCTGTATCATTAGTGAGCTCTGTTCATCCATCGTTCTGATTATATATATATAAAGAGTTACGACCAGAAACGCAGAATCAAGGAGAAAGAATGAGGGGAGTTGGAGATATGCCGTGATTCGAGCTCCAGAAAAAGGAAGAATGGTGTGGTCTGCAGGGAATCGGAGCGGGAAGTGTCAGATTCCGAGTTGAAACGGAGATCGGTCCGAGTTCAAGAGTTGAAGCCCGCGGCTAGTTCGGAGAAGAAGAAAAGTGACAGTACAAGAGCACGAGGGTAACATAATTCCTCTTGTTTTTTGAAAATTCTGCCGTAGTCCTAGGATTAAAGGAGGCTTGGGTCTCGGAAATATGATGTTGCTCTGTCAATGAAATGGGCGAGGTGCTTTTCCTTGAAAGGTAAATGAAAGATGGAATATTGAAATTTGAAGTCTGCTTAAATCTGAATGGTGGGATGCCAATCTCGGAATGCTTATGTCTCAGAATCTGGCGTTGACTTGTCAACTAGATGTTTATGGTGATTTGTTTTTAACATAAATAGGGTTTCGTTTGGATTCCTCAAGAATTAATTGCACAGTTTTTGTAATTTTTTTCTGGATGAGCTTTTACAGGAGCCTCAGGTTAATTTCTGAATTATGTTGTCATTGGGTGACGGGAAAGTCAATGAAAAGGTAGAAATTCCTTTGAGTGAAGAGAAGTTCTTCGGGGTTGAGCTTCTTCTTCTAAACTTTATGGTGGGGTTAATAATAATTGAATGAAAGTTGGCAACTGAAATAACCGATTATAGTGTTTTAATGGTAAATCAATTGACGGAGCCTAAATTATTTATTCAAAGTGTTGACCACTTCCACCTTCAAATACACCTTTCTAATATGATGCAGACGATCTACTAGTTGATCAATTTGCAGACTGTCTAGTTATAATCACTTCCCACATCTTCCACGTCATAGAACCTTTAATGCATCACATATATAACTAGAGAGCTTGTCTGTATTCAGAATTCTTATTTCATTCTGCTAGCTGCGGTGATCCATATAAAATTGTAGCTGGTATCGCATTATAATTTTGTTTTCGAGGTTTAGGTTAACGCACTGACCCACACAACCAAGGTGAATATGGGTGCTTGGCAACTAACAGGCATAAAAGAATTGCAGGAGAAACATGCAAAAGAAGACATGCTGGTACTATACTGTGAAGCACATACTGATGATATTGATGGAAGACCCAAATCAAATGATAGATAGACTGAGGATGGAATTAACAGTTTTTCTTCTGGTCGCCAAATAGATGAACATATTTCATCTGCATTGGAAGACTCAACCGGTGAAGTTAGAAAGTTCATCAGCATCGGGGGACTCAAGCTCAACCAGCTATTGATAATCTATTTTCCCTTTTGGAAGCACCATCAGATATGTTGTAAGAAGCTTTACCTTATCACCATTAATAATTGTCACCTGACTTTTGTTGGTGAAGCTTTTCCATTGATTCTGGTCACAGACTCATATGCTGATTTATTTTGGAGCATGAAAATTAGACGACGACCTATCCTGGTTCTTTGCTTTTATGAATGGGGGAGCAAGTACAAGTTTTCGATAGTGCAGAATGCTCGGCTCTCAGAATATGCATTTATGATGTTATTTTTCCATTCAGTTAAGCAATTATTTCCAAGTGAAATGGAAATTAACAAGGAAAAGGATCTTTATTATGAATATGTTTTATTTCATCATTATTCTCTCAACGCCTCTAACAGCTTGGATCAACTCATTAATTTGAGTTCTGGGATGGTCTTTGATCATGGTCCTTCCTTCTTTGCTCACTTCATTTCAATGATATGTAACTTCATGACATTTTTTTTATGGAGCTTTTGGGAGATTGCGACTCACCTCTTGGTATCACTGCCACATATAGGTTCCCCTGTGATAACTCAAGGTTGTGCTTATTATATGTGCGTTATCTTCGTGGTTTCCTTACTCTCACTGATTATGTTGGAGCTTGTGATTTGGGGTTCAACAAACTATCCCTTCACCCTGGTAGGCTACTAGCACACTTCTTGGATTCTCTACAGAGTTTTGAAACTATTGGTATTTACTATGCATGGCTCAATGTGGCGCTCCAGCCTTTTAAAAATTATATAGGTGTTGTGTTTGCAAAGGAGGCTCAAGAGGGGTTTCTATCTGTTTCCTTTTCCCATCTGGCTGCAAGTTCTATCTCAACTATGTTGTCTACTAAGATGCCTTACCTTGATCGTGGGCAAAATTTTAGTTGCTTTGTTAAACAGCTGCATATTCTATCTCACACACTTTTTGAAAAGCTGCAACCCAAACACAGTATTGTTACATCTAAGCATGATAGGATTTACTGGTTCCTTACTACTCTTGTGGATGATAGTATTGTGGTTCATAAACTGGCTCCTCCAACAATTATCCTTATTATCTATCAGTCAAGGTATGGGGCATTGTCAATTGTTGAATGGGATAACAACCAACTCTTGCTCTGCATTTGATATATACAATTCCATGGGTGGAGTAATGTAACATATCCAAAAGGATTGGGCCTGGAATATGGCTAAAAAGAAGACCCAAGTCAAGATAGGTCAAGGCATGAGTATAAGAAGACAAAATCTGTGATTGAGGGGGTGTGATGAATTATGTGAAGTCTACTCTCCTTGCGTCTCTCTTCTCTATGGCCATCGTTACAGTGTCTATGGAATTTCTTCTCTTCCTTGCTTTGGACCTTCTTCTATCACTGTCTATTTCCCTTTTCTGTTATATTTCTACTTGTACTAGAGCAGTGCTATGATTTCCTTGTGTTTATAAGTATTGTAACTGCACTATATTGTTCATTTGAATCTATATTGAGGATATTATTCTATTGTGCTTCCGATCTGTTTTGTGATCGCTACAGAATTGCAGGAGAAATATGCGAAAGAAGACATTCTGATGCTATACTGTGAAGCACATACTGATGATATTGATGGAAGACCCAAATCAAATGATAGATAGACTGAGGACGGAATTAACAGTTTTTCTTCTGGTCGCCAAATAGATGAACATATTTCATCCACATTGGAAGACTCAACCGTGAAGTTCGAAAGTTCATCAGCATCTGGAGACTCAAGCTTAACGGTGGAGTTAGAGATTCCATCAGCATCTGAAGGCCCAACCGTGAAGTTAGAATTTAGAAACAACTGACACAGAACAACTTGGTGAGGGCAGAAACTGCTCTGCTTCCGGGAGAAATGTTGTGGAAAGAAATTGCTCTGCAGAAGGTGATGTTAGCACAATATCTGCTGAAGTTTCAGATTATGCCAAGACTTTCGGACAGAAACATGAACTTACTCAATCTGCAAGTAACTTAACCTCTGGTTGTAAGAAATCAATCTGCAAGTAACTTAAGCTCTCGTTGCAAGAGCAATGTTAATGACAAAATGAGGACTGACCGTCCTAGCAATTCGTCTGATGGTCCAGAGCCCCAAAAATCAAAACATGGTCTGGTAAAAGATTCTGTAGAAACTAATGAAGAAGCTGCAGTTGTCCATGGTGGTGCTGTTTGGGATATCTTCCGTTGTCAGGATGTACCAAAACTAATGGAGTATTTAACGAAGCATAATAAGGAATTCCATCATATAAAAAATCATCGTGTAAATTCTGTGAGTAGCGTTACCTCTTTGTTTTCACTCTATTAACCATATATGAAGATCAAAATCCTTTTATGATGCTGTTTTCAGGTTATACAGCCCATTCATGATCAGACATTTTTCCTTAATGAGAAGCATAAGAAACATTTGAAACGGGAGGTTGGTAAGATACCCTTTTGATTTGCCTGGTCTAGACTTAGAAAATTGAAAAGTATTACCGCATCATAGTAGTTGTTGTCCAATGCTCTGTGCTCTATGTAGGTGTTGAACCCTGGACCCTTGAGCAACATCTTGGTGAAGCTGTTTTCATTCCCGCTGACTGTCCCGATCAAGTTTGAAATAGACAAGTTATTGATCTTCTGGTGACAAGCCGTATATTTGGAATTCTTGCTAATATGATCTGCATTTGTCACACATTTGAGGAAGAACAATGATTTCTTGGTATATCTGCTCTTGGGCGCTCTGATCGTATCTTAAGTAAGCATATTGTATTATAGTAAGAGAAGTTAAAATGCGTGTCACAGATTGGGAAGTTAAATAACTTCTGGTGATTTCTTTTCATTAATTAATAATAAAAATACAAAAGTTACTGTAATTTAATTTTGAAAGTTTTGGAAAAAATAATGTTGAGATATTGGTATTCACTAACGTGGAGCAACAAAGTATTTTGAATTTTTTATTTCCTCACGAATCAGATTAGAAAGCAGGAGAAAAGAGAGATTCCCATCCTTTTTGTGATCAAATCCCACTTACAGAAAATCTAGGAGAAGACTAACAGTAAATATATCTTCGTAGGTAGGGGTAATGGATAATTTACTGTTGTTGAAGTGAGTTGCAAACAAGAGCAACCTCTATTAGAATAAATTATAGCATTATTTTATCATCTTTTATGCATTTGAATGTCAATTTCTCATAACTACATTGTTTCTAACTTCATTCTTTTCATTAACCAGTCTTGTATAAAGGTGGCACTTGATTTTGTTTGACCGGATAATGTTGAAGAACTGTTGCAGCTAACTGAAGGGTTTCATTTGCTCCCAAAGAAACACAGAGCCAAGGAGGATAAATTGGAGGTCAGCTTGTTTATTCGCTGTTTCATCTGTCATCTTAGCTGTGCATGTTGAGCCTGATTGGTTTAGTTGAGTGGTGTTAAATTATTTGGTTTTGCATGTTCTCATATTGTCGTGTTTTTGTTATGAGTTCCCATCAGAAAACCTCACAAGTGTAATGTGGTTTATAAGTTTAAGGGGCTCTTCCTCCTAATAGGTTACTATTTTGATATGAGCTTTCCCTTTGAATTTATAATCATGCTGTTTTCGCCCGAAAATGAGTGTTGTACTATCGCTCTTGTGTTGCCAATAAAATGTCATCAATTAAATATTTTGTGCCTTTGAAAATTGCATTGCACCCTGCGCATTATTGTATCATCTGTTATGCATTTGAATGTTAATTTCTCATAACTACATTGTCTCTAACTTCATTCTTTTTCATTAACCAGTCTTGTATAAAGGTGGCACTTGGATTTGTTTCCCCTGAAAATGTTGAAGAATGTTTACGACTAACTGAAGAGTTTCGTTTGCTCCCAAAGAAACACAGAGTCAAGGAGGATAAATTGGAGGTCAGCCTGTTTATTCCGTGTTTCATCTGTCATCTGAGCAGTGCATGTTAAGCCTGACTGGTTATATATATAATACGGTAATTCTATAACTAGAAAAAAGTGATAGTAATCGATTATTGGATAATGATAAAGCATAGCTTTTATCAACAAAACTATTGGTTGAAAATTTTAGATGATAAACGGCCCTATTCGTTAGGCCATTTGGGAACGATACGGGATCGGGGAATCCCAAATCCCGATCCTGAGAAGTGTTTGGGAAGAAATTTGATTCCCGATCCTGGGAATTCCCCGTCCCTATGGATCCTGGGATTTCCCGAACTTCCATTCATTTTTTCCAGACATTTGTTGACTTTTACACTATATTTTTCCTTGAACAACTTTTCTACGCCATCATTTGGTCATTCCGGCTTAAGTGTTCTGTGTGTGACCGCGAGCCAAACATTTAGCTTTTATTTTTAAGAAAATAACATCAAATTACTTTTCCTGTAAAAGTCAAATTAATTTTCTACGTAGCGTATTAATTATCAGCTGTCTTTTTTATTACCATTTTAAAATCACTTGACCAAAAAATTACTAATTACTAATACATAATAATAAACGTTCACTTTGACAAATTACCACTTCAAAGTTCAAACAACTAATTTTCGACAACAGCACACAAGTGTTATTCTTAATCTAGTTTAAAACTTAAAATAACAAATCACTGTAAACCAAAACAAAACCTGCACACCATGAAAGGAAGCAACATACTAAACAGTATACTCCACTTGAATGGACCCATGATCTGCACAATATGTCAATATCTGCTTGGTGCTTGCTTACTGTTTTAGTTAGACAAAAAAGAAACACATTATTTTGGGATTGGGAAATTTCATTTTTCCTGATCCTAAATTTTTCCTGTCCTGAAATTTTGTTCAGAATCGGGACTGAAAAGCTGAGACAGGAAAATGATGAACACTCTTACTACTCACAATGAGGAGAAGGTATGTTCAAATCCTAGTACCCTTTAAGCCATTAAAGGGGATGTCCCTCAGTAAATCAAAAAGTAATAAAATGATAGAGAAGTGCACCTAAAGGTGCTAGTCATAATTATAAGTTTCAAGAGCTTATCTCATTATTGCAGTTCATTTAGACCTAGTTTGGATGGTTCAGATTGATTTTATTTTACTTTCTCTGATTTTTTAAAAAATATTTTAATATGTACACAATCAAATATAATGATAATAATCTCTTAACAGTTCGTTTTTCAAAAAATAATTTGTTACTTAAAAAGCATTATTTTAAAATATTAAATATGGGCCATGCAAATTCTATTTGAACTATGTAAATCTCATAGCATTAATTAGCTCTCGCTGCTCTTCATTGCGATGAATACTGAAACCGCACTTGATGCATGAAAGAATATTTCAATGTGTTAGATGTATCTTAACCCTCATTTAAATAATGAGACTTGCTACCATTTATGTAAACTACTTTTTTTAAAAGTCATCTTTTAAAATTAAAATGATATAGTATTTTATAGAAATATAGCCAGCTGAGCTCATCAAACCTTATTTTTTTTTGGTAAGGATTATCTTAAAAAATAAAATCTGAAAATTTTTTTGCATCCTAAATTGTGTTAAAAAAAATAGTTTGAGGTGCTTGAAGTATAAAATAAAAATTTATACAGCAATGAAATCATGTTTTTTAAACTCAAGGACATTTCTTTAATTTCTATTTAATTTTGAAAAAAGATAAATAAGGTTCTTACTTCTTTATGACATTATGAATGTTTAGAATATCTACTTAAGAGACCAACGGGGGTTGGCGCAGATGGGTAGGCATCTGCGCCAAATCTCGCCGTTCCTGGGTTCGATCCCTGGAACGGCGGATTTAAAGAACCCTCGTCGGTAGCTCTCTCCCCTGGGGCGCCTCAAAGAGGTGAATTCCTGTCGGGCCTATTCGATTGGGGGCGCCAGGACTAGTCGGTTGTCGGGGGCCCATGCTGGTAAATCCGGCGTTGGCCTTCAGGTTAACGCCGGATACCTGGAGGTTGGGTGCACCGAAGGCCAAAAGGTCCAATGCATTCATCAAAAAAAAAAAAAAAAAGAATATCTACTTAAGAGAATTGCTAAAAAAGATTTTATTGTCAATTTAATTGCTAAATGGGACTTGAGAAGATATCTGCATACGGAGGGAAGATTTTTGCACACATATAGGGAATAATATTGCACACAATGAAGATATTCTGCACACAGGAGAAGATATTCTGCACATGAAGGTCTCATTTTATAAATAAGTTTCCAATGAGATATTTTTTCACAATTTTTCCTATCTTTTTATGCTCTAACATTTTTAAAGGTTTTTTTAGGGATTTTCCCTAAAGATTAAGTCACAAAAATACGAACTCAATGATATTGACTTGTGTCCATGAAAAAGATTTTTTAATTATGTTTTGGTGGAATTTCATTATTAATATCAAATGATTTTATTGGGGTGGGTAACATTTTGACATGTGTAGACTGTAGACTATTTTATCCACACTCATCTCCAATATTTCAAAAAAGGCGCAAACCCCTTTTCTTCTTCCCTCCCGATGCTCTGCTTCCACGCTCTCCATCACCAAGCTCGTCGTGGCGCCGTGAACGACCACCATCCCACAACTCGCCGTCGCAATGTCTGGTTCTCCGTCGGTCGCCGTTGGGCTTGTCCCGTCATCAATAAAAAGTGATGGTTCCAGCAACCCTAGTCACCCGATTGGGCTGACCGTGTAGCGCAGCAGTCGGTGATCTGGTCCAGGAAGAGTACAAGCTGTTAGTCGCTAAGCACTTGTTAGATCACGCCTGCTCCGGACAACCCAACCTAGCGTCATCCAGCCTCCACCACCTTAATGCCCTCACTTGAGTCACAAGCCAGCGTTACCCAGCTCGGCAAACAGTGGATTGCGTCAGGTTCTTATATACTATAATTTTTTTCATATCCTAGTCGATGTGGGGCTCTTCCCTTTATAGAACGCAATCCTACGCGTCAGAGTTCTATGTATGGTTGGAAATTACTTTCGTGGAGTTGGGTTCAGGAAGCCAAATTTATCAACCTTTGTGGGTCTTTTCATTTAAAGGAAGACGCTTTTTCACAGACCAAAGGATTTTTCCTGGACATACATCAGTGAAAAGGAGTTACTAAAATCATAAAATTTTCAAGATCAACTTAAATTTTGTACGTTGTATCATTAGTGAGGTTTGTTCATCCATCGTTCTGATTATATATATTGTTACAGAATTGTAATTCTGTATAGAAAGAAGGGGGAAGAAACCAGAAATAGAAAGAGGGGTAGAAGATGAAGAAGACACAGAGATCAAGAGAGAATTGAGAACCAAGAGAGAAAGAGAGAGACAAAGAGAAATCTATTTTCCGTCATCAATTATAATCTCTTTTACAATAGGGATTAGACTCTTATTTATAGGCTTATAACCACCGCCCTTCCTAACTAACTCTTCTAATCCCTTGGACTAACTCACTAATTTTAACGGCTATATCCCAACAACCTAACAAACCAACTTTTAACTCTTTATTACATTTATATATCATATATATATATATATATATATATGAAGAGTTACGACCAGGAACGCAGAATCAAGGAGAAAGAAGGAGGGGACTTGGAGATATGCCGTGATTCGAGCTCCAGAAAAAGGAAGAATGGTGTGGTCTGCATGGAATCGGAGTGGGAAGTGTCAGATTCCGAGTTGAAACGGAGATCGGTCCGAGTTCAAGAGTTGAAGCCCACGGCTAGTTCGGAGAAGAAGAAAATGAGTGATGGTAGAAGAGTAAATAACACCGTGAAGACAGTGTTGAAGGAAAATTTCAGTCAAGAGTTGGGACGGAATTGTACCTCGCTGGAGAAACCATACGGTGGGTCTTAAAGAAATGTTGCCAATTTCAGTTCTGGTATGGGATTGAAAATATGAGCTAATTTTTTTCGTATTTTTACGGATTATATCCTATAGCTGCAAAATGTTTCTACCAAGTAAGAGCTTTCTGATGCAAAATTCTTTTTCGAAAGAGTGCTCTTAGTGTAGTAAGAAGCAACTACATGCTTCACCAAGAAAGCATTTTAATTGCATACTCCGTATTGAAAGCACGAACACTTTAGCTATATCGAAAAACTTTTAAGAAGGGAGATTTGTTCAATTGTGAAGAGAAAAATTCACTATATGTTGAGAGAATCTGATCATCGAAGAAATCTCACGCCAGACTGATGCCCCTTGATACAAGATTGAAGTAATCAACTAATCATTAATGTTCAGTCTATCATTTTCAAATCCTGATCATGCATATATCACTGCACGGCCCAAGGCTCTTGGATAAGATGATCTGGCCTTTTTCTGCCCCCCTGGAACTCTCCATTATCTTTGAGATCTGTTCTTCAGTGGGTATAATCCCCAAATCACCTCAATATCTTGCTTTGCTGTCTGGACGATGTTCCAAGGCAAGGATTGAGATTGCTTTTAATCCCCAGTTTATATCTATTCCAATGGCCAGCAAGAGTCCAACCTGTGAAACAAATACTTACTAAAAATCGCCTTAGTTGCAAACATGCATCCCGATGTAGAATCAATAAAGTTATTCAGGATCACAAGACTCCGTTTAATTTTAGACAGAGTTCAGAATCTATAGGAAGGACGAACTTCTTGTATCCTGTGTCTCAATTAGGAGGATGATGAGAAATTTTCTTTAGTCAAGGGCACGTGGGTAACATAATGCCTCTTGTTATTTGAAAATTCTGCTGTAGACCTAGGATTAAAGGAGACTTGGGTCTCGGAAAAATGGTGTTGCTCTGCCAATGAAATGGGTGAGGTGCTTTTCCTTGAAAGGTGAGTGCAACATGGAATAATGTAATTTGAAGTCTGCTTAAATCTGAATGGTGGGATGCCAATCTGGGAATGCTTATCTCTCAGAATATGGTGTCGCCATGTCAACTAGATGTTTAAGGTGTATTCCCTTTAGATGTAAGTCTTCATGAGGGACGAGGAGGTGCTATTTGGAGTGGTCTAATTGATATTTGGTTTGTATGAAGGTCTATTTGAATAAAGTGTTACTTGTAGCCTGGTAAAATTTTATCATTGCTTTATACATATGCTGGAAGTCATTAATTGCAATAATGAAATTTAATTTTGACTTCCACCATAGTTCTTGCTTCTCAGGAGTTGCAGAGGAAAACAAAGGAGGGTGGATGTTTGACGTGTTGTCAGTGCAAGCGGAACGACAAGAATGGTGTTGTCTTCTGCTTAAAGTGTGGCAGAAAATGCTACTTTTACGATTGCCTCAAGAAGTGGTAGGATTTGTTTGTAGTAATCTCAATCTTTACATTTGTTTTTCATGCTGATGAGTATTATATTATGTAATTGTAATGAAGATATTGTTTAGTTTTTTTTTCCTGCATTAATGTGCATTAAAAACTTTAAGCCTTCTAATGTAGCTGGCTGCTCATTGTCAATGACATGAAATAGGTACCAAGGAAAAACAGAAGAGGAATTTGAGAATAAATGCCCATATTGTTGTGGCAATTGCAAAGCTTGCCTGTGAGTGGTTCTTGATCTAAGGGTAGATGATTTCCTTTCTTACCGTGGTTTCTTTCCATATGATTTAATCAAATTGCGAGTTTGAAAATATATCATTTATATACTCACTGTTAATGTTGTTCTACTTTGGTTCTTCGTTGGACAGCAACCAGAAATGGATGACGGTGCCAAAATAGAACGACTGCTGTATTTTCTACACAATGGTTTGCCCGTTCTTTGGCATATTTATAAGGAGAAGAGCTCTGAGCTAGACAATGAAGCAAAAATAAGAGGTAACTTATTTGGGGATACAAACATAGAGAACTTTAATTTGTTTATTGTCTCTTTGTTCCTGTTTCTGGTGTC
Source organism: Inga laurina (assembly GCA_963855925.1). Lineage (NCBI taxonomy): Eukaryota > Viridiplantae > Streptophyta > Magnoliopsida > Fabales > Fabaceae > Inga > Inga laurina. The sequence continues at coordinate 3,502,169 of OY979711.1, read as the reverse complement.
AGGTAATCAACTGCAAGAAATTAACATAACAAGAACAAAGTTAGATGGAAGTGAGCGCCTGTACTGGTATGTTTATCACTGGTGATTTTCTTTTTTTCTTTTTCGGTTAATGAGGCTTTGAGGAAGGACTCTTGTTATTGCTTTCAGTTAATAGCTCTATCGTTTTCTTCACCTTTGGTTTTGTCTGGGTTTTTGTGCAATGGAATGCTTTACTTGCCTCACACATCCAGCTGATTTGTGGATATTGATGAGGTGTTTTTCCATTAAGCAACTATATTTGTATATGAAAAGGTGTCGATGTAATAAAATCCATGTTAACACTTGACACACGATCAATGAAGATGTGAACAATTTCATGAAAAAGAAGTATTATAAGCTTTCGGGCTCATGAAAAACTTTGGTAATTTCCATGTATTACATTTTTGAATTGAAATATCAAATTTAATTTTCCCGTGCCTTGGTTATGTGTCCATGAAGAATGGCAGTGACCATTGCAGTACATCTGTTGCTGGATTTTACCGAAGCTGTCCCAACCCCTGTTGCTCTTATGACTTGTGTCTTGCCTGCTGTCAAGAACTTAGAAATGGTTGCCAACCTGGCGGCATTGAAGCTGGAACATTGAATGAACAGTTTGTAGATAAAGATGGGAACCAAGATTCAACAAGGACTTGTAGCAAGACCCATAAAGATAGACATGGTTGGGAAAGCCAACTCTTACCTAATGTTTCTGATATTCAAGAGACCATTTCTTTATTTTCCTTCTTTTTTGGGATTTGATTGTAATTCCGCAAGATATTTTAATATGCGCACAATATAATATAATGATAATTTCTTAACGATTCGTTTTTAAAAAAATAATGTTATTTAAAAATCATTTTAAAATATTTAATGTACGCCATGCAAATTCTATTTTGAACCGCGTAAATCTCGCTACTCATTATTATGATGAACACCGAAACTGGTTACAAGCACTGGATGCATATAAAAGAACATTTCAATGTGTTGGATATATCTTAAAGCCTCGTTCAGATAATGAGACTTACTATCATTTATGTAAACTGTTTTTTAAGAGTTATCTTTTAATATTAAAATGATATAATATCTTAGAGAGATATGGCCCGCACATCAAACTCTGTTTTTATTTTTTGTAAGGATTATCTTAAAAGATAAAATCTGAAAATAATTTTGCATCCTAAATCATAGGGATGTGCAACTTTTTCAGATCCCAATCCTGAGCAAATCGGGATGGGAAAAGTTCGGGATTGGGGACTTTTTCCCGATCCAAAAAAAAAAAAAATCTATATTATATATAATTTTTTTAGAATATTTAAGAAAGCAAGACCAAATATAGAATAAAATGTGAAAATTCCTAACACCCTCAAGGTAATATCTATTCTTTTAGTTAATTTAATTAATTTCATTTACTATTTATTAAATAATTCTAATTTTTTGTTCTTATCTTTGTGCTTTTTGTAGCTAAATCGACAACTTTAAGTATGTATTGGACTAATGATATATTTGTATTTGGCTAATTTGGTATAATATGATATTAGACAAATTATATATTTATACTAAACTAAAGAAAATAAAACAAAAAAATTAATATAGAATTTTTTTTAAAAAAAAAAAGAAATTTGGGATAGGGAATTTCCCGATCCTGATCTCGAACATTTCCCGTCCCGTCGGGATCGGGATCTCGAACCCTTTTTGGGATTAGGATTGAGAATGACATTTCCCGATCTCGAACACCCCTACTAAATTATGTTAAAAAAATAGTTTAAGGTGCTTGAAGTACAAAAAAAAAATTTATAAAGCAATGAAAGCATGGTTTTTAAATTTAGAAGATATTTCTTTAATTTTTATTTCATTTTAAAAAAGGATAAATCATATTCTTATACTTTCTGATAATATGAATGCTTGGGATATCTTTTTATGTTTTAGCATTTTTAAAATTCTTTTTAGGGATTTTCCCAAAATATTAAACCACAAAAATACGAACACAATAATATTGACTTGTGGGCATGAAAAAGATTTTTTTAGTTTTTTGGAAAAATCCCATATAAAGCTATTTAAAATAGGACAGTTCCAAATCAGGTTGATAAATTTAATAAATCCCTAATTGAGTCATTAACCTAATTTAGGATTTTAAAATATGGGTAAAATGACTTTAATGTCATCTCCTCTCTCCTCTTTAAAGAATTTTATTACTTTGTAACTTATGTTTTTCAATATATATATATATATATATATATCAATATTAATATTTAATAAAACAAAATATGAGTCATCTATAGTTTAAATATATTAATTATCATGGTAAGAACAAAAACTTATAATATTTTTAAGTAAGGAGTTCATTTGATTAACACAAACAATTTTTTTTCAAAACATGTATATGTGTCATTATAAAAAATATTTTTTAAATAAATATATTAATTATAAATTTTACTCTATTTATTTCATATATAAAGTTTTTCTTGTAAATTTCTATATTTATATAAAAATTTTATGAAATTTTAACTGCATTTAATATTTTTATCTAAAATATCCTTAGAAGTACATCAAAGTTTAAAACCTTTCTAATAGAGACAAATAATTCATATTAATAATTCATATTAAAGAATGGAAAAGTTAAAAAAGTGAAATCTTAACTAAATTATTTTATAAAAAACTCCCATTTATGTGTTAGAAAAAATTATTTAGAGTTTGTTTAGACTAATATTGGTAAAATAGTTTTTATTTCAATTGATTTTTGCAAACTAAAGTTTGACAAGTGTTATCCTTTCCTTTTTCTTTTGTTTCACTTGCAAAAAATAATTACATTATTTTTTTAAGAAAACTCAAATTTTTTTGATTATATTTTTGTATCTTTAATATCAATTGAATGATTTTTGGTTGAAAAAATCAAATTTTTTTAATATCAATTAAATGATTTTTAGTTGGTATGTATCATGGTTCCATTTTTTTGCTTGAATTATTTTTTATGATCCTTTTAGAACATAAAAAAAAATCCTTTGATTTAGAGAAATTATATTTTATTTGATTATATATTAATATTACTATATATAGAATAATAAAGTCATATAGCAATAACAATTTTTTAAGAATGAGAGAAGAAAGGGATGGGCACTAAAATTATTTTACCCATATTTTAAAATCCAAAATTAGGTTCATAACTCAATTAAGGATTTATTGAATTTACCAACCTAATTAAGAATTTTTTGATTTTAGATAACTTTATATAGGATTTTTCCTAGTTTTTTTTGGGTCGAATTTCATTATTACTGGGGAGGGTGATGTTTTGGACTTTTGGTAGATGTAGGCTATTTTACCCACACTCATTTCCAATATTTCAAATATACCCCAGACCTCTTTTCTTATTCCCCACCGATGCTCTGCTCCCACGCTCTCCATCACCAAGCGCGTCGCGGCGCCGTGAACGAACACCATCCCACAACTCGCCGTCGCAATGTCTGGTTCTCTGTCGGTCGCCGTTGAGCTTGTCCCGTCATTAAAAAAGTGATGGTTCCAGCAACCCTAGTCACCCGATTGGGCTGACCGTGTAGCGCAGCAGTCGGTGATCTGGTTCAGTAAGAGTACAAGCTGTCAGTCGCTCAGCACTACGTTAGATCACGCCTGCTCCAGACAACCCAACCACGTGTCCTCCGGCCTCCACCACCTTAATGCCCTCACTTGAGTTACAACCCGGCGTTACCCAGCTCGGCAAACAGTGAATTGCGTCAGGTTCTTATATACTATAATTTTTTTCATATCCTAGTCAATGTGGGGCTCTCCCCTTTATAGAACGCAATCCTACGCGTTGGATTTCTATGTATAGTTGGAAATTACTTTCGTGATGTTGGGTTCCGGAAGCCAAATTTATCAACCTGTGTGTGTCTTTTCATTTAGAAGAAGGCGCTTTTTTACAGACCAAAGGGGTTTTTCCTGGGCATACATCAGTGAAAAAGAGTTACTAAAATCATAAAATTTACAAGATCAACTTAAATTTTTTACGTTGTATCATTAGAAGGCTTTGTACATCCAACGTTCTGATTATATATATATATATATATATATATATATATATATATATATGAAGAGTTACACCGAGGAACGAAGTATCAAGGAGAAAGAAAGAGGGGAGTTGGAGATATACCGTGATTCGAGCTCCAGGAAAAGGAAGAATGGTGTGGTCTGCAGGGAATCGGAGTGGGAAGTGTCAGATTCCGAGTTGAAACGGAGATCGGTCCGAGTTCGGGAGTTGAAGCTCGCTGCTAGTTCGGAGAAGAAGAAAATAAGTGATGCTACAAGAGCACGAGGGTAACATAATACCTGTTGTCATTTGAAAATTCTGCTGTAGACCTAGGATTAAAGGAGCCCTGGGTCTCGGAAATACGTTGTTGCTCTGTCAATGAAATGGGCGAGGTGCTTTTACTTGAAAGGTCAATGAAACATGGAATAATGTAATTTGAAGTCTGCTTAAATCAATTGACAGAGCGTAAATTATTTATTCAAAGTGTTGACCACTTCTAGCTTTATAATATGATGCAGACGATCTACTAGTTGATCAATTTGCAGACTGCCTAGTTATAATCACTTCCTAAATCTTCGATGTCATAGAACCTTTAATGCATCTCATCTATAACTAGAGAGCTTGTCTGTATTTAGAATTCTTATTTCATTCTTCTAGCTGCGGTGATCCATATATAATTTGTTCACATCTATAACTAGAGAGCTTGTCTGTATGCCGAATTCTTATTTCATTCTCCTAGGCCTAGCTACGGTGATCCATATATAATTGTAGCTGATATCGCATTATAATTTTGTTGTGGATTTAGGTTAATGCACTGACCCACACAACCAAGGTGAATATGGGTGCTTGGCAACTAAAAAGCATAAAAGAATTGCAGGAGAAATATGCAAAAGAAGACATGCTGGTACTATACTGTGAAGCACATACTGATGATATTGATGGAAGACCCAAATCAAATGATAGATAGACTGAGGACGGAATTAAAAGTTTTTCTTCTGGTTGCCAAATAGATGAACATATTTCATCAGCATTGGAAGACTCAACCGGTGAAGTTAGAAAGTTCATCAGCATCGGGGGACTCAAGCTCAACCAGGTATTGATAATCTATTTTCCCTTTTGGAAGCTCAATCAGATATGTTGTAAGAAGCTTTGCCTTATCACCATTAAGAGTGTTGCTTCGTATTGCATCTCCAAGTCTTCGTTTGGGTCATTGCAAATTTATGAGACAAGCTGTGAACATGATGTTTGTTATGTGTTCTCATTTGTGGATTATCATCACAACATGAATAATTGTCATCTGACTTTTATTGGTGAAGCTTTTCCATTGATAATTCTGGTCACAGACTCATATGCTGATTTATTTTGGAGCATGAAAATTATATGACAACCTATCCTGGTTCTTTGCTTTTATGAAAGGGGGAGCAAGTACCAGTTTTTGATAGTGCAGAATGCTTGCCTTTTAGAATATGCATTATGATGTTATTTTTCTATACAGTTAAGCAATTATTTCCAAGTGAAATGGAAATTAACAAGGAAAATGATCTTTATTATGAATATGTTTTATTTCATCATTATTCTCTCAAGGCCTCTAACAGCTTGGTTCAACTCATTAATTTGAGTTCTGGGATGGTCTTTGATCATGGTCCTTCCTTCTTTGCTCACTTCTATTCAATGATATGTAACTTCATGACATCTTTTTTTATGGAGCTTTTGGGAGATTGTGACTCCCATCTTGGTATCACTGCCACATATAGGTTCCCCTGTGATAACTCAAGGTTGTGCTTCTTATATGTGCGTTATCTTCATGGTTTCCTTACTCTCATTGATTATGTTGGAGCTTGTGATTTGGGGTTCACCAAACTATTCCTTCACCCTGGTAGCCTACCGGCACACCTCTTGGATTCTCTACAGAGTTTTGAAACTGTTGGTATTTACTATGCATGGCTCCATGTGGCGCTCCAGCCTTTAAAAATTATATAGGTGTTGTGTTTGCAAATGAGGCTCTAGAGGGGTTTCTATTTGTTTCCTTTTCCCATTTGGCTGCAAATTCTATCTCTACCTTGATTGTGGGCAAAATTTTAGTTGCTTTGTTAAACAGCTGCATATTCTATCTCACACTTTTTGAAAAGCTGCAACCCTAACACTGTAGTGTTACATCTAAGCATGATGGGATTTACTGGTTCCTTACTATTCTTGTGGATGATAACTTCCAATTTATGTCTAAGAGACAAGGAACCTTTCATTTGGTTACCACCATATTTGTTGCTTTCTTGGACCCTTCACATGTCGTTCATAAACTGGCTCCTCCAACAATTATCCTTATCATCTATCAGTCAAGGTATGGGGCATTATCAATTGTTGAATGGGATAACAACCAACTCTTGCTCTACACTCGATATATACAATTCCACGACCTTGTCCTCAAGGTCGTTTTTAATGGGTGGAGTAATGTAACATATCCAAAAGGATTGGGCCTGGAATATGGCTCAAAAGAAGACCCAAGGCATGAGTATAAGAAGACAAAATCTGTGATTGAGGGGGTGTGATGAATTATGTGAAGTCTCCTCTCCTTGCGTCTCTCTTCTCTCTGGACATCGTTGCAGTGTCTATGGAATTTCTTCTCTTCCTTCCTTTGGACCTTCTTCTATCACTGTCTATTTCCCTTTTCTGTTATATTTCTACTTGTACTAGAGCAGTGCTATGATTTCCTTGTGTTTATAAGTATTGTAACTGCACTATATTGTTCATTCGAATCTATATTTGAGGATATTATTCTATTGTGCTTCCCATCTGTTTTGTGATTGTTACAGAATTGCAGGAGCAATATGCAAAAGAAGCCATGCTGCTGGTGCTATACTGTGAAGCACATGCTGATGATATTGATGGAAGAACGAAATCAAATGATAGATGGACTGAGGACGGAATTAACAGTTTTTCTTCTGGTCGCCAAATAGACGAACATATTTCATCAGCATGGGAAGACTCAACCGTGAAGTTAGAAAGTTCATCAGCATCAGGAGACTCAAACTCAACCGTGGAGTTAGAGATTCCATCAGCATCAGAAGGCCCAACCGTGAAGTTAGAAACAACTGACACAGAACAACTTGGTGAGAGCAGAAACTGCTCTGCCTCCGGCAGAAATGTTGCGGAAAGAAATTGCTTTGCAGAAGGTGATGTTAGTACAATGGCTGCTGAAGTTTCAGATTATGCCAAGACTTTCAGACAGAAACATGAACTTACTCAATCTGCAAGTAACTTAACCTCTGGTTGTAAGAACTCAATCTGCAAGTAACTTGAGCTCTAGTTGTAAGAGCAATGTTAATGACCAAAGGAGGACTGACCTTGTTAACAATTTGCAGTTGTCCATGGTGGTGCTGTCTGGGATATCTTCCGTTGTCATGATGTACCAAAACTAATGGAGTATTTAAGGAAGCATAAGAAGGAATTCCGTCATGTGGAAAATCATCCTGTAAATTCTGTGAGTAGTGTTACCTCTCTGTTTTCACTCTATTAACCATATATGAAGATTAAGATCCTTTTATGATGCTGTTTTCAGGTTATACATCCCATCAATGATCAGACATTTTTCCTTAATGAGAAGCATAAGAAACAATTGAAACGGGAGTTTGGTAAGATACCCTTGTTTTTTTGCCTGGTCTAGACTGAGTTTTTCCTAAATTTTTTTTTTCAGTATCACATAATATCCTAAATTGAAGAAATTAAATTAAAAAACAGTGATTATGTATATATAAATCATTTTTGAATTTCAAAATAAAAATTAATAAAATTTCACACCTCTTTAACATTATAAATATTCAAAACATCTTTTTGTGATTTAGTATTTTTAAAGTTCTTTTTTACGAATTTTTCTTAAATATTAAGCCACAAAAATTACGCACTCAATGGCATGTTTGTTTTGACGATCTGATTGCTTATAAGTTGTTTTTCACGTAAATCGAGACACAACTTTTCTCACATATATACCTCGTATACCGTAAATTACGATTGAAAAGTTACTTTTAAGCATTTCAATCGCCAATCTAAACGAGCACAGTATTAACTTGTGCGCAAGAAAAAGATATCAAATGATTTACTGAAAAAGGGTAATATTTTAACATGTGCAAACTATGTTACCCACACTCATTTCCAATATTTAAAAAATACCCCAACTTCTTTTGCGTGCGGCTTCTCTCCCATGTGTTCCAATCATATTTCACTCCCTTACCTCAAAACTACACCGTTTTGGGTGTTAAGAAGGGAGCCTTGAAGTATTTTTTAATTCCAATATTCTAAACTAATTTTTAATGCACTGATCACCCTAAAATATTTTTTCAGTAATAATTACTTTCTAGCAAATTTCACTCTAAAGTATTTTTTTAGTAACTCCCAGTGTTGTCTAGCAAATTGCATTTTAAAGTAATTTTTTTAGTAACATCTAGTATCGTAAATTAATTTTGAGTTCACCCAACACCTTAAATAACTTTTTCAATAATATCAAATATCTTGAAATAACTTTTTTTTTTTTTTTGCATCTAATCTTTTAAAATATTTTTTTAACAACACTTTATATCTTATGTTTAGCCTGTTTGTTATAATTAGAAAAATATTTTATAGTAATATATGCACAAAAAAATTATTTTAATATACTTAATGACACTGTAAAAACACTTTAAGATACTGAATCTTATTTTGGAGGGCAAAAAAAAAAGCCCAACTAACCATCCCTTTTTAACACCCAGCACCCAAAACGGTGTAGTTGTAGGGGAAGGGAGAGGAGAAGGACGGGAACGGATGGGAGACAAGCCGCGCGCACATTTTTTCTTCTTCCATCCCGATGCTCTGCTCCCACGCCTCCAACACCATGCTCGTCGTGGCGCCGTGAACGACCACCATCGCACAGCTCGCCGTCGCAATGTCTGGTTCTCAATCGGTTGCCGTTGAGCTTGTCTCGTTATCTACAAAAAGTGATGGTTCCAGCAACCCTAGTCACCCGATTGGGCTGACCGGTGTAGCGCAGCAGTCGGTGATCTGGTCCAGTAAGAGTACAAGCTGTCAGTCGCTAAGCACCATGTTAGATCACGCCTGCTCCGAACAACCCAACCAGTGTCATCCAGCCTCCACCACCTTAATGCCCTCACTTGAGTCACAAGCCAGCGTTACCCAGCTCGGCAAGCGGTGGATTGCTTCAGGTTCTTATATACTATAATTTCTTTCATATCCTAGTCGATGTGGGGCTCTTCCCTTTATAGAATTAGAACGCAATCCTACGCGTTGGAGTTCTAGGTATAGTTGGAAATTACTTTCGTGAAGTTGGGTTCAGGAAGCCAAATTTATCAACTTCTGTGTCTTTTCGTTTAGAAGAAGACGCTTTTCTACAGAGCAAAGGGATTTTTCCTGCACATACATCAGTGAAAAAGAGTTACTAAAATCATAAAATTTACAAGATCAACTTAAATTTTTTACGTTGTATCGTTTGTGTAAATTTTTTACGTTGTATCATTAGTGAGCTTTGTTCATCCAACTTTCTGATTATATATATGTATATATGAAGAGTTACGACCAGAAACGCAGAATCAAGGAGAAAGAAGGAGGGGAGTCGGAGATATACCGTGATTCGAGCTCCAGGAAAAGGAAGAATGGTGTGGTCTGCAGGGGATCGGAGTGGGAAGTGTCAGATTCCGAGTTGAAACAGAGATCGGGTCCAAGTTCGAGAGTTGAAGCCCGTGGCTAGTTCGGAGAAGAAAATCAGTGCTGGTCCAAGAGCACGTGGGTAACATAATTCCTCTTGTTATTTGAAAATTCTTCTGTAGACCTAACATAATTCCTCTGTCAATGAAATGGGCGAGGTGCTTTACCTTGAAAGGTAAATAAAACATGGAATAATTTAATTAGAAGTCTGCTTAAATCTGAATGGTGGGATGCCAGTCTAGGAATGTTTTTGTCTCAGAATGTCAACTAGATGTTTAAGGTGTATTGCCTTTAACATAAATAGGGTTTCGTTTGGATTCCTCAAGAATTAATTGCACAGGTTATGTAATTTTTTCTGGATGAGCTTTTTGAGGAGACTCAGATTAATTTCTGAATTATGTTGTCATTGGGTGACGGGAAAGTCAATGAAAAGGTAGAAATTCCTTTGAGTGAAGAGAAGTTCATGGGGGTTGAGCTTCTTCTTCTAAACTTTATGGTGGGGATAATAATAATTGAATGAAAGTCGGCAACTGAATTCACCAATTGTAGTGTTTTAATGGTAAATCAATTGACAGGGCATAAATTAGTTATTCAAAGTGTTGACCACTTCTACCTTCAAATACACCTTTCTAATATGATGCAGACGATCTACTAGTTGATCAATTTGCAGACTGTCTAGTTATAATCACTTCCCACATCTTCCACGTCATAGAACCTTTAATGCATCACATCTATAACTAGAGAGCTTGTCTGTATTCAGAATTCTTATTTCATTCTGCTGGCTGCGGTGATCCATATAAAATTGTAGCTGATATCGCATTATAATTTTGTTATGGAGGTTTAGGTTAACGCACTGACCCACACAACCAAGGTGAATATGGGTGCTTGGCAACTAAAAAGCATAAAAGAATTGCAGGAGAAACATACAAAAGAAGACATGCTGGTACTATACTGTGAAGCACATACTGATGATATTGATGGAAGACCCAAATCAAATGATGGATAGACTGAGGACGGAATTAACAGTTTTCTTCTGGTCGCCAAATAGATGAACATATTTCATCTGCATTGGAAGACTCAACTGGTGAAGTTAGAAAGTTCATCAGCATCGGGGGACTCAAGCTCAACCAGCTATTGATAATCTATTTTCCCTTTTGGAAGCACCAACAGATATGTTGTAGCTTTACCTTATCGCCATTAAGATTGTTGCTGCGTATTGCATCTCCAAGCTTCATTTGGGTCATTGCAAATTGATGACACAAGCCGTGTACATGATGTTTGTTATGTATTCTCATTTGTGGATTACCATCACAACTTGAATAATTGTCATCTGACTTTTGTTGGTGAAGCCTTTATTATCTATCAGTCAAGGTATGGGGCATTGTCAATTGTCGAATGGGATAACAACCAACTCTTGCTCTACACTCGATATATACAATTCCACGACCTTGAGGGCAAGGTCTTTTTTAATGGGTGGAGTAGTGTAACATATCCAAAAGGATTGGGCCTGGAATATGGCTCAAAAGAAGACCCAAGTCAAGATAGGTCAAGGCTTGAGTATAAGAAAGCAAAATCTGTGATTGAGGGGGTGTGATGAATTATGTGAAGTCTCCTCTCCTTGCATCTCTCTTCTCTCGGGCCATAGTTACATTGTCTATGGAATTTCTTCTCTTCTTTCCTTTGTACCTTCTTCTATCACTGTCTATTTCCCTTTTCTGTTATATTTCTACTTGTACTAGAGCTACTATGATTTCCTTGTGTTTATAAGTATTGTAACTGTACTATATTGTTCATTCAAATCTATATTTGAGGATATTATTCTATTGTGCTTCCCATCTGTTTTGTGATCGTTACAGAATTGCAGGAGAAATATGCGAAAGAAGACATGCTGGTGCTATACTGTGAAGCACATACTGATGATATTGATGGAAGACCCAAATCAAATGATTGATAGACTGAGGACGGATTGACAGTTTTTCTTCTGGTCGCCAAATAGATGGACATATTTCATCCACATTGGAAGACTCAACCGTGAAGTTAGAAAGTTCATCAGCATCTGGAGACCCAAGCTCAACTGTGGAGTTAGAGATTCCATTAGCATCTGAAGGCCCTAACGTGAAGTTAGAAACAACTGACACAGAATAACTTGGTGAGAGCAGAAACTGCTCTGCCTCCGGCAGAAATGTTGTGGAAAGAAATTGCTCTGCAGAAGGTGATGTTAGCACAATATCTGCTGAAGTTTCAGATTATGCCAAGACTTTCGGACAGAAACATGAACTTACTAATGGAATATTTAACGAAGCATAAGAAGGAATTCTGTCATATAAAAAATCATCGTGTAAATTCTGTGAGTAGCGTTACCTCTTTGTTTTCACTCTATTAACCATATATGAAGATCAAAATCCTTTTATGATGCTGTTTTCAGGTTATACATCCCATTCATGATCAGACATTTTTCCTTAATGAGAAGCATAAGAAACAATTGAAACGGGAGTTTGGTAAGATACCCTTTTGATTTGCCTGGTCTAGACTTAGAGAATTGAAAAGTATTACCGCATCATAGTAGTTGTTGTCCAATGCTCTGTGCTCTATGTAGGTGTTGAACCCTGGACCCTTGAGCAACATCTTGGTGAAGCTGTTTTCATTCCCGCTGGCTGTCCCGATCAAGTTTGAAATAGACAAGTAATTGATCTTCTGGTGACACGCCCTATATTTGGAATTCTTGCTAATATGATCTACATTTGTCACACATTTGAGGAAGAAAAATGATTTCTTGGTATATCTGCTCTTGGGCGCTCTGATCGCATCATAAGTAAGCATATTGTATTATAGTAAGAGAAGTTAAAATGCGTGTCACTGGTTGGGAAGTTAAATAACTTCTGGTGATTTCTTTTCATTAATTAATAATAAAAATACAAAAGTTACTGTAATTTAATTTTGAAAGTTTTGGAAAAAATAATGTAGAGATATTGGTATTCACTAACGTGGAGCAACAAAGTATTTTGAATTTTTTATTTCTTCACGAATCAGATTAGAAAGCAGGAGAAAAGAGAGATTCCCATCCTTTTTGTGATCAAATCCCACTTACAGAAAATCTAGGAGAAGACTAACAGTAAATATATCTTCGTAGGTAGGGGTAATGGATAATTTACTGTTGTTGAAGTGAATTTCAAACAAGAGCAACCTCTACTAGAATAAATTATAGCATTATTTTATCATCTGTTGTGCATTTGAATGTTAATTTCTCATAACTACATTGTTTCTAACTTCATTCTTTTCATTAACCAGTCTTGTATAAAGGTGGCACTTGATTTTGTTTCCCCGGATAATGTTGAAGAACTGTTGCAGCTAACTGAAGGGTTTCGTTTGCTCCCAAAGAAACACACAGCCAAGGAGGATAAATTGGAGGTCAGCTTGTTTATTCGCTGTTTCATCTGTCATCTTAGCTGTGCATGTTGAGCCTGATTGGTTTAGTTGAGTGGTGTTAAATTATTTGGTTTTGCATGTTCTCATATTGCCGTGTTTTTGTTATGAGTTCCCATGAGAAAACCTCACAAGTGTAATGTGGTTTATAAGTTTAAGAGGCTCTTCCTCCCAATAGGTTACTTTTTTAGTATGAGCTTTCCCTTTGAATTTATGATCATGCCGTTTTCGCCCGAAAATGAGTGTTGTATTATCGCTCATGTTGCCAATAAAATGTCACCAATTAAATATTTTGTGCCTTTGAAAATTGCATTGCACCCTGCGCATTATTTTATCATCTGTTATGCATTTGAATGTTAATTTCTCATAACTACATTGTCTCTAACTTCATTCTTTTTCATTAACCAATCTTGTATAAAGGTGGCACTTGGTTTTGTTTCCCCTGAAAATGTTGAAGAATGTTCACGACTAACTGAAGAGTTTCGTTTGCTCCCAAAGAAACACAGCCAAGGAGGATAAATTGGAGGTCAGCCTGTTTATTCTGCGTTTCATCTGTCATCTGAGTAGTGCATGTTAAGCCTGACTGGTTATATATATAATACGGTAACTCTATAACTAGAAAAAAGTGATAGTAATAGATTATTTGATAATAATAAAGCATAGCTGTTATCAACAAAACTAATGGTTGAAAATTTGAGATGATAAACGGTCGTATTCGTTAGGCCTCTTTGGGAAGGGGATGGGATCGGGAAATCCCATTCCCGATCCCAATGCTGATAAGTGTTTGGGAAGAAATTTGATTCCCAATCTTGAGAATTCCCTCGTCCCTATGGATCCCGGGATTTCCCGAACTTCCATTCTTTTTTCCAGACATTTGTTGACTTTTACACTATATTTTTCCTTGAACAACTTTTGTACGCCATCGTTCGGTCATTCCGGGCTTAACATTTAGCTTTTATTTTTAAGAAAATAACATCAAATTGCTTTTCCTGTAGAAGTCAAATTAATTTTCTACGTAGCGTATTAATTATCAGCTGTCTTTTTTATTACCATTTTAAAATCACTTGACCAAAAAATTACTAATACATAATAATAAACGTTCACTTTGAAAAATTACCACTTCAAAGTTCAAACAACTAATTTTCGACAACTGTACACAAGTGTTATTCTTAATCTAGTTTAAAATTTAAAATAACAAATCACTGTAAACCAAAACAAAACCTGCACACCATGAAAGAAAGCAACATACTAAACAGTAAACTCCACTTGAATGGACCCATGATCTGCACAATATTTCAATATCTGCCTAGTGCTTGCTTACTGTTTTAGTTAGACAAAAAAGAAACACATTATTTTGGGATCTGGAAATTTCATTTTTCCCGATCCTAGATTTTTCCTATCCTGAAATTTTGTTTGGGACCGGGATTGGAAGATTGGGACGAGAAAATAATGAACACCCTTACTACTCGCAATGAGGAGAAGGTATGTTCAAATCCTAATACCCTTTAAGCCATTAAAGGGGATGTCCCTCAGTAAATCAAAAGGTAATACAAGGATAGAGAAGTGCACCTAAAAGTGCTAATCACAATTATGAGTTTCAAGAGCTTATCTCATTATTGTAGTTCATTTAGATCTAATTTGGATCGTTCAGATTGATTTTATTTTACTTTTTCTGTTTTTTAAAAAATATTTTAATATGTACACAATCAAATATAATGATAATCTCTTAACAGTTCGTTTTTCAAAAAATAATTGTTACTTAAAAAGCATTATTTTAAAATATTAAATATGGGCCATGCAAATTCTATTTAAACTGTATAAATCTCATAGTATTAGTTAGCTCTTGTTGCTTATCATTGCGATGAATACTGAAATTGGTACCAAGCACTTGCTGCATGAAAGAATATTTCAATATGCTAGATGCATCTTAACCCTCATTTAAATAATGAGACTTACTACCATTTATGTAAACTACTTTTTTTAAAAGTCATCTTTTAAAATTAAAATGATATAGTATTTTATAGAAATATAGCAAGCTGAGCTCATCAAACCTTTTTTTTTTTTTTGGTAAGGATTATCTTAAAAAATAAAATCTGAAATTTTTTTTGCATCCTAAATTATGTTAAAAAAATAGTTTGAGGTGTTTGAAGTATAAAATAAAAATTTATAGAGCAATGAATCAATGTTTTTTAAACTCAAGGGCATTTCTTTAATTTCTATTTAATTTAAAAAAAAAAAGATAAATAAGGCCCTTACATCTTTATGACATTATGAATATTTCGAATAACTTCTTGGAAGAATTGCTAAAATAGACTTTATTGATAATGTAATTGCTAAATGGGACTGGAGAAGATATTTGCAAATGGAGGGAAAATTTCTATACACATATCGGGAAAAATATTGCAAACAAGAAAGATATTTTGTACATAGGGGAAGATATTCTATATACCCGGAAGATATTCTGCACGCGAAGATTCTATTTGATAAATAAGTTTTCAATGAGATATTTTTTCACAACTTTCCTTATCTTTTTATGCTTTAACATTTTTAAAGTATTTTTTTAGGGATTTTCCCTAAAGATTAAGTCACAAAAATACGAACTCAATGATATTGACTTGTGTCCATGAAAAAGATTTTTTAATTATGTTTTGGTAGAATTTCATTATTAATATCAAATGATTTTATTGGGGTGGGTATTATTTTGACATGTGTAGACTATTTTATCCACACTCATCTCCAATATTTTTTTTTTTGGTCGAAACTCATCTCCAATATTTCAAAAAAGGCACAAACCCCTTTTCTTCTTCCCTCCCGATGCTCTGCTTCCACGCTCTCCAGCACCAAGCTCGTCGTGGCGCCGTGAACGACCACCATCCCACAACTCGCCGTCGCAATGTCTGGTTCTCCGTCGGTCGCCGTTGAGCTTGTCCCGTCATAAAAAAAAAGTGATGGTTCCAGCAACCCTAGTCACCCGATTGGGCTGACCGTGTAGCGCAGCAGTCGGTGATCTGGTCCAGGAAGAGTACAAGCTGTTAGTCGCTAAGCACATGTTAGATCACGCCTGCTCCGGACAACCCAACCTAGCGTCATCCGGCCTCCACCACCTTAATGCCCTCACTTGAGTGACAAGCCAGCGTTACCCAGCTCGGCAAACAGTGAATTGCGTCAGGTTCTTATATACTATAATTTTATTTCATATCCTAGTCGATGTGGGGCTCTTCCCTTTATAGAACGCAATCCTACGCGTTAGAGTTCTATGTATGGTTGGAAGTTACTTGCGTGGAGTTGGGTTCAGGAAGCCAAATTTATCAACCTCTGTTTGCCTTTTCATTTAGAGGAAGACGCTTTTTCACAGACCAAAGGATTTTTCCTGGACATACATCAGTGAAAAGGAGTTACTAAAATCATAAAATTTACAAGATCAACTTAAATTTTGTACGCTGTATCATTAGTGAGGTTTGTTCATCCATCGTTCTGATTATATATATATATATATGAAGAGTTACGACCAGAAACGCAGAATCAAGGAGAAAGAAGGAGGGGGCTTGGAGATATGCCGTGATTTGCTCCAGAAAAAGGAAGAATGGTGTGGTCTGCAGGGAATCGGAGTGGGAAGTGTCAGATTCCAAGTTGAAACGGAGATCGGTCCGAGTTCGAGAGTTGAAGCTCGCGGCTAGTTCGGAGAAGAAGAAAATGAGTGATGGTAGAAGAGTAAATAACACCGTGAAGACAGTGTTGAAGGAAAATTTCGGTCAAGAGTTGGGACGGAATTGTACCTCGCTGGAGAAACCATACGGTGGGTCTTGAAGAAATGTTGCCAATTTCAGTTCTGGTATGGGATTGAAAATATGAGCTAATTTTTTTCGTATTTTTATGGATTATATCCTATAGCTGCAAAATGTTTCAACCAAGTAAGAGCTTTCTGACGCAAAATTCTTTTTCGAAAGACTGCTATTAGTGTAGTAAGAAGCAACTACATGCTTCGCCAAGAAAGCATTTTAATTGCGTACTCCGTATTGAAAGCACGAACACTTTAGCTATATCGAAAAACTTTTAAGAAGGGAGATTTGTTCAATTGTGAAGAGAAAAATTCACTATAAGTTGAGAGAATCTGATCATTGAAGAAATCACACGCCAGACTGATGCCCCTTGATGTAATCAACTAGTCATTAATGTCCAGTCTATCATTTTCAAATCCTGATCATGCATATATCACCGTATGGCCCAAGGCTCTTGGATAAGATGATCTGGCCTTTTTCTGCCCCCCTGGAACTCTCCATTATATTTGAGATCTGTTCTTCGGTGGGTATACTTCCCAAATCACCGCAATATCTTGCTTTGCTGTCTGGACGATGTTCCAAGGCAAGGATTGAGATTGCTTTTAATCCCCAGTTTATATCTATTCCAATGGCCAGCAAGAGTCCAACCTGTGAAACAAATACTTGCTAAAAATCGTCTTAGTTGCAAACATGTGTCCCGATGTAGAATCAATAAAGTTATTCAGGATCACAAGACTCCGTTTAATTTTAAACGGAGTTCAGAATCTATAGGAAGGACGAACTTCTTGTGTTATGTGTCTCAATTAGGAGGATGATGAGGAATTTTCTTTAGTCAAGGGCACGTGGGTAACATAACTCCTCTTGTTATTTGAAAATTCTGCTGTAGACCTAGGATTAAAGGAGACTTGGGTCTCAGAAAAATGGTGTTGCTCTGCCAATGAATTGGGTGAGGTGCTTTTCCTTGAAAGGTGAGTGCAACATGGAATAATGTAATTTGAAGTCTGCTTAAATCTGAATGGTGGGATGCCAATCTGGGAATGCTTATCTCTCAGAATATGGTGTCGCCATGTCAACTAGATGTTTAAGGTGTATTCCCTTTAGATGTAAGTTTTCATGAGGGACGAGGTGGTGCTATTTGGAGTTGTCTAATTGATATTTGGTTTGTATGAAGGTCTATTTGAATAAAGTGTTCCTTGTAGCCTGGTAAAATTTTATTGTTGCTTTATACATATGCTGGAAGCCATTAATTGCAATAATGAAATTTAATTTTGACTTCCACCATAGTTCTTGCTTCTCAGGAGTTGCAGAGGAAAACAAATGAGGGTGGATGTTTGACGTGTCGTCAGTGCAAGCAGAACAACAAGAATGGTGTTGTCTTCTGCTTAAAGTGGGGCAGAAAATGCTACTTTTACGATTGCCTCAAGAAGTGGTAGGATTTGTTTGTAGTAATCTCAATCTTTACATTTGTTTTTCATGCTGATGAGTATTATATTATGTAATTGTAATGAAGATATTGTTTAGTTTTTTTTCCCCCGCATTAATGTGCATTAAAAGCTTTAAGCCTTCTAATGTAGCTAGCTGCTCATTGTCAATGAGATGAAATTGGTATCAAGGAAAAAGAGAAGAGGAAGTTGAGAATAAATGCCCATATTGTTGTGGCAATTGCAAAGCTTGCCTGTGAGTGGTTCTTGATCTAAGGGTAGATGATTTCCTTTCTTACCGTGGTGTCTTTCCATATGATTTAATCAAATTGCGAGTTTGAAAATATATCATTTATATACTCACTGTTAATGTTGTTCTACTTTGGTTCTTCGTTGGACAACAACCAGAAATGGATGACGGTGCCAAAATAGAACGACTGCTGTATTTTCTACACAATGGTTTGCCCGTTCTTAGGCATATTTATGAGGAGCAGAGCTCTGAGCTAGACAATGAAGCAAAAATAAGAGGTAACTTATTTGGGGATACAAACATAGAGAACTTTAATTTGTTTATTGTCTCTTTGTTCCTGTTTCTGGTGTCAGGTAATCAACTGCAAGAAATTAACATAACAAGAACAAAGTTAGATGGAAGTGAGCGCCTGTACTGGTATGTTTATCACTGGTGATTTTCATTTTTCCTTTTTCGGTTAATGAGGCTTTGAGGAAGGACTCTTGTTATTGCTTTCAGTTAATAGCTCTATCGTTTTCTTCACCTTTGGTTTTGTCTGGGTTTTTGTGCAATGGAATGCTTTACTTGCCTCACACATCCAGCTGATTTGTGGATACTGATGAGGTGTTTTTCCATTAAGCAACTATATTTGTATATGAAAAGGTATCGATGTAATAAAATCCATGTTAACACTTGACACACGATCAATGAAGATGTGAACAATTTCATGAAAAAGAAGTATTATAAGCTTTCGGGCTCATGAAAAACTTTGGTAATTTCCATGTATTACATTTTTGAATTGAAATATCAAATTTAATTTTCCCGTGCCTTGGTTATGTGTCCATGAAGAATGGCAGTGACCATTGCAGTACATCTGTTGCTGGATTTTACCGAAGCTGTCCCAACCCCTGTTGCTCTTATGACTTGTGTCTTGCCTGCTGTCAAGAACTTAGAAATGGTTGCCAACCTGGGGGCATAGAAGCTGAAACATCGAATGAACGGTTTGTAGAGAAAGATGGGAACCATGATTCAACAAGGACTTGTAGCAAGACCCATACGGATAGACATTGTTGGGAAAGGCAACGCTTACCTAATGTTTCTGATATTCAAACTGATGGAACATGTCCACTTCCTGAATGGCGAGCTAATAGTGATGGTAATATTCCATGTCCTCCAAAACAGCATGGAGGTTGTGGCATTGCATTGCTAGAACTGAGACGTTCTTTTAAAGCTGATTGGGTGGTGACGCTGTTAAAGAATGCAGAGGACCGCACAAGAGACTACAGACCCCTGGACTTTGATGTTTCTGTGAAGTGCTCTTTATGCTGGCCAAATTTGGTTGACGGGAAATTCTATTATGAAGTCAGGCAGGCAGCATCTAGGGATGATGGTCAAGATAATTTTTTATACTGCTTGAATGCCCTTCACATGTCTGATGATGAAGTTGAGCATTTCCAGAGGCACTGGATAAGGGGAGAACGAACCTGTGATTGTGAGAAATGTTCTGGACATGACATCTGGCCTTAGTTGGGATCCAATGGTTATTATATGTGCGTTATCTTCATGGTTGTGCTTATTATATGTGGGTTATCCTCTTGGTATCACTGCTACATATAGGTTCCCCTGTGATAACTCAAGGTTGTGCTTATTATATGTGCGTTATCTTCATGGTTTCCTTACTCACTGATTATGTTGGAGCATGTGATTTGGGGTTCAAAAAACTATTCCTTCACGCTGGTAGGCTACCAGCACACTTCTTGGATTCTCTACAGAGTGTTGAAACTGTTGGTATTTACTATGCATGGCTCAATGTGGCGCTCCAGCCTTTTAAAAATTATATAGGTGTTGTGTTTGTAAATGAGGCTCAGGAGGGGTTTCTATCCGTTTCCTTTTCCCATTTGGCTGCAATTTCTATCTCTACTATGTTGTCTACTAAGATGCCTTACCTTGATCGTGGGCAAAATTTTAGTAGCTTTGTTAAACAGCTGCATATTCTATCTCACACTTTTTGAAAAGCTGCAACGCAAACAGTGTTGTTACATCTAAGCATGATAGGATTTACTGGTTCCTTGCTACTCTTGTGGATGATAACTTCCAATTTATGTCTAAGAGACGAGGAACCTGTCATTTGGTTACCACTATATTTGTTGCTTTCTTCTGGTCGCCATATAGATGAACATATTTCATCAACATTGGAAGACTCAACCCTGAAGTTAGAAAGTTCATCAGCATCGGGAGACTCAAGCTCAACCGTGGAGTTAGAGATTCCATCAGCATCAGAAGGCCCAGCCGTGAAGTTAGAAACAACTGACACAGAACAACTTGGTGAGAGCAGAAACTGCGCTTCCTCCGGCAGAAATGTTGTGGAGAGAAATTTCTTTGCAGAAGGTGATGTTAGTACAATAGCTGCTGAAGTTTCAGATTATGCCAAGACTTTCAGACAGAAACATGAACTTACTCAATGTGCAAGTAACTTAACCTCTGGTTGTAAGAACTCAATCTGCAAGTAACTTGAGCTCTAGTTGTAAGAGCAATGTTACTGACAAAAGGAGGACTGACCTTCTTAACAATTTGTCTGATGGTCCAGAGTGCCAAAAATCAAAACATGGTCTGGTAAAAGATTCTGTAGAAACTAATCAAGAAGCTGCAGTTGTCCATGGTGGTGCTGTTTGGGATATCTTCCGTTTTCATGATGTACCAAAACTAATGGAGTATTTAAGGAAGCATAAGAAGGAATTCCGTCATGTGGAAAATCATCCTGTAAATTCTGTGAGTAGTGTTACCTCTCTGTTTTCACTCTATTAACCATATATGAAGATCAAAATCCTTTTATGATGCTGTTTTCAGGTTATACATCCCACTCATGATCAGACATTTTTCCTTAATGAGAAGCATAAGAAACAATTGAAACGGGAGTTTGGTAAGATACCCTTTTGATTTGCCTGGTCTAGACTTAGAAAATTGAAAAGTATTACCGCATCATAGTAGTTGTTGTCCAATGCTCTGTGCTCTATGTAGGTGTTGAACCCTGGACTTTTGATCAACATCTTGGTTTGCCTGGTCTAGACATAGAAGATTGAAACCCTGACTTTTGGGCAACATCTTGGTGAAGCTGTTTTCTTTCCCACTGGATGTCCCCATCAAGTTAGACAAGTAATTGATCTTCTGGTGACAAGCCCTATATTTGGAATTCTTGTTAATATGATCTACATTTCTCACACATTTGAGTAAGAAAAATGATTTCTTGGTATATGTGCTCTGGGGCGCTCTGATCCTATCATAAGCAAGCATATAATGTAAATAACTCCTGGTGATTTCTTTTCATTAATTAATAATAAAAATACAAAAGTTACTGTAAGTTATTGTTATTTTGATAATATGAAGGGTTTCGCCTTTCGGGGCTTAGAGCATGAATGGTTTTCACCTTTCACAATAAGTACACTTCTTAAGATTCAAACTTGAGGTCGCTTGCCATATCGACTAACAGTTTGTTGGTTACTGTAATTTAATTATGAAAGTTTTGGAAAAAAATAATGTAGAGAAAATTGGTATTCGCAGACGTGGAGCAACAAAGTATTTTGATTTTTTAATTTCGTCATGAATCAGATTAGAAAGCAGGAGAAAAGAGAGATTCCCATCCTTTTTGTGATCAAACCCCTCTTACAAAAGATCTGGGAGAAGAGTACCAGTAAATATATCTTCATAGGTAGGGGTAATGGATAATTTACTTTTGTTGAAGTGAATTACAAACGAGAGCAACCTCTACTAGAATAAATTATAGCATTAGTTTATCATCTGTTATGCATTTGAATGTTATTTTCTCATAGCCACCTTGTTTCTAACTTCATTCTTTTTCATTAACCAGTCTTGTATGAAGGTGGCACTTGATTTTGTTTCCCCTGAAAATGTTGAAGAATGTTTTCGACTAACTGAAGAGTTTCGTTTGCTCCCAAAGAAACTCAGAGCCAAGGAGGATAAATTAGAGGTCAGCTCGTTTATTCTCTGTTTCATCTGTCATCTGAGCGGTGCATGTTAAACCTGACTGGTTTGGTTTAGTGCTGTTAATGGATTTGGTTTTGCATGTTCTCATATTTCACTGATAATGTTTGTTGTATAATAAATATCTTGCGCCTTTTGAAAATTGCATTGCACCCTGCTCATTTTTCTTCGTTTACAGGTTAAAAAGATGACACTTTATGCTGTAAGTTCGGCTGTTAGAGAAATCAAAAGCCTGATGAAGTCTGCCGGGTAAGATTTGCTTCAATCCTTGTTTGAATACTCTCTAATCAACAACACTTGAGTTCGTGGTCCGGTGATGGATATATAAGACTGACATACATGTTATCTACTTCTAAGATAATGTGAACAACTTACTGACTGATTTGGAAGTTTTATTGGCTAGGTACAGTGGGAAATGAATGAAAAATAAAATGTAAAAATTTGACCTGAATAATTAGCAATCGTGACTTTTAAATGTGGCGACTCCTTATTTTTTTTCTGGTTTAAATTTTAGTAAAATCTGATAATGAATTTGTGTTTAGATTTTAAAATTTTCATACGCAATTTCTTATCGTGCACCTTCTTGTTATTTCATTAATTGTATGTGATTTGTTAATGATAAGGAATTCTCTTGAAGTTTATGTTTTGTGGAGATGACTCCTTAAACTTGAGTTTTGGGAAGATGGGTTTTTTTTCTTCAATTTCAAATCTTATGTGGCAAATTGTTGGATAGTTATGTTTGATTATATATATATAGATATAATAGGGTAATTCTTTAACTAGAAAAAAGTGATAGTAATAGATTATTGGGAAAATTGTGAAAAAATTTGCATGCAGAATATCTTCCTCTGTGTGTAAAATATCTTTCCTGCGTGTGTAAAAATATTCCCTATGTGTGCAGATATCTTTCCAGATCCCATTTGACAATTAAGTTGCCAATGAAGTTTTTTTTAACAATTCTCCCTATATTACTTGATAATAATAAAGCATAGGTGTTATCAATAAAACCGTTGGTTGATAATTGGAGATGGTCAACGGCCTCCTTGCAAGATGGCATGTTGATCTTCAACTACCCTTTAAGCCATTAAAGGGGATATCTTTCACTAAAACAAAAAGTAATAAAAGGATATAGAAGTGCACCTAAAAGTGCTAATCACAATTATGAGTTTAAAATTTCGGCCAAAAAAAAAAACAATTATGAGTTTAAAGTGCTTATCTCACTGTTGCAGTTCATTCAAATTTAATTTAGATGGTTGGGATTGATTTTATTTCACTTTTTCCAATTTACAAAAAAGATATTTGGGAGAATTATAGTTAGGTCCCAAACAAGAAGGAAAATGGAGAAATAATCATTTAAAATTTCAAAATGAAAAAAT
Source organism: Inga laurina (assembly GCA_963855925.1). Taxonomy (NCBI): domain Eukaryota; kingdom Viridiplantae; phylum Streptophyta; class Magnoliopsida; order Fabales; family Fabaceae; genus Inga; species Inga laurina. Next base: position 3,478,221 of record OY979711.1, on the reverse strand, counting down.
GGTCTCAAGAGGTTGTCAATGGAAGCTCCTGGAGTTGTCAATGTCTGCACTTGGGGTTATTAATAGGACCAATTTTTCATTTTGATCAAGAGATCATTTCTTTATTTTCCTTCTGTTTTGGGACTTGACTGTAATTCCGTAAGATATTTTAATATGCGCACAATATAATATAATGATAATTTCTTAACGATTCGTTTTTCAAAAAATAATTTTTTATTTAAAAATCATTTTAAAATATTTAATGTATGCCATGCAAATTCTATTTTGAACCGTGTAAATCTCGCTACTCATTATTACGATGAACACTGAAACTGGGTACAAGCACTGGATGCATATAAAAGAATATTTCAATGTGTTGGATATATCTTAAGCCTCATTTAGATAATGAGACTTACTATCATTTATGTAAACTGTTTTTTAAGAGTTATCTTTTAATATTAAAATGATATAGTAATATCTTAGAGAGATATAGCCAGCTCATCAAACTTTGCTTTTTTTTTTTTTTTTTGTATGGATTATCTTAAAAGATAAAATCTGAAAATAATTTTGCATCCTAAATCATTTTAAAAAAATAGTTTAAGGTGCTTGAAGTACAAAAAAAAAATTTATAGAGCAATGAAAGCATGCTTTTTAAATTTAGAAGATATTTCTTTAATTTTGAAAAAGGATAAATCATATTCTTATACTTTCTGATAATATGAATGTTTGGAATCTCTTTTTATGTTTTAGCATTTTTAAAATTCTTTTTAGGGATTTTCCCAAAATATTAACCCACAAAAATATGAACATAATAATATTGACTTGTGGGCATGAAAAAGATTTTTTAGTTTTTTTTGGGTCGAATTTCATTATTAATATCAAATGATTTTACTGGGGAGGGTGATGTTTTGGCATGTGTAGGCTATTTTACCGACATTCATTTCCAGTATTTCAAAAATACCCCAGACCTCTTTTCTTCTTCCCTCCCGATGCTCTGCTCCCACGCTCTCTCCATCACCAAGCTCGTCGCGGCGCCGTGAACGACCACCATCCCACAACTCGCCGTCGCAATGTCTGGTTCTCCGTCGGTCGCCGTTGAGCTTGTCCCGTCATTAAAAAAAGTGATGGTTCCAGCAACCCTTGTCACCCGATTGGGCTGACCGTGTAGCGCAGCAGTCGGTGATCTGGTCCAGGAAGAGTACAAGCTGTTAGTCGCTCAGCACTACGTTAGATCACGCCTGCTCCAGCCAACCCAACCACGTGTCCTCCGGCCTCCAACACCTTAATGCCCTCACTTGAGTGACAAGCCAGCGTTACCCAGCTCGGCAAACAGTGAATTGCGTCAGGTTCTTATATACTATAATTTTATTTCATATCCTTGTCGATGTGGGGCTCTCCCCTTTATAAACGCAATCCTACGCATTGGAGTTCTATGTATAGTTGGAAATCACTTTCGTGAAGTTGGGTTCCGGAAGCCAAATTTATCAACCTGTGTGTGTCTTTTCATTTAGAAGAAGGCGCTTTTTTACAGACCAAAAAGGGTTTTCCTGGGCATACATCAGTGAAAAAGAGTTACTAAATTTACAAGATCAACTTAAATTTTTTACGTTGTATCATTAGAAGGCTTTGTACATCCAACGTTCTGATTTTATATATATATATATATGAAGAGTTACACCCAGAAACGCAGTATCAAGGAGAAAGAAAGAGGGGAGTTGGAGATATACTGTGATTCGAGCTCCAGGAAAAGGAAGAATGGTGTGGTCTGCAGGGAATCGGAGTGGGAAGTGTCAGATTCCGAGTTGAAACGGAGATCGGTCCGAGTTCGGGAGTTGAAGCTCGCTGCTAGTTCGGAGAAGAAGAAAATAAGTGATGCTACAAGAGCACGAGGGTAACATAATACCTGTTGTCATTTGAAAATTCTGCTGTAGACCTAGGATTAAAGGAGCCCTGGGTCTCGGAAATATGTTGTTGCTCTGTCAATGAAATGGGCGAGGTGCTTTTAGTTGAAAGGTCAATGAAACATGGAATAATGTAATTTGAAGTCTGCTTAAATCAATTGACAGAGCGTAAATTATTTATTCAAAGTGTTGACCACTTCTAGCTTCAAATACACCTTTATAATATGATGCAGACGATCTACTAGTTGATCAATTTGCAGACTGCCTAGTTATAATCACTTCCTAAATCTTCTATGTCATAGAACCTTTAATGCATCACATCTATAACTAGAGAGCTTGTCTGTATTTAGAATTCTTATTTCATTCTGCTAGCTGCGGTGATCCATATATAATTTGTTCACATCTAGAACTAGAGAGCTTGTCTGTATGCCGAATTCTTATTTCATTCTCCTAGCTACGTTGATCCATATATAATTGTAGCTGATATCGCATTATAATTTTGTTGTGGATTTAGGTTAATGCACTGACCCACACAACCAAGGTGAATATGGGTGCTTGGCAACTAAAAAGCATAAAAGAATTGCAGGAGAAATATGCAAAAGAAGACATGCTGGTGCTATACTGTGAAGCACATACTGATGATATTGATGGAAGGCCCAAATCAAATGATAGATAGACTGAGGACGGAATTAACAGTTTTTCTTCTGGTTGCCAAATAGATGAACATATTTCATCAGCATTGGAAGACTCAACCGGTGAAGTTAGAAAGTTCACCAGCATCGGGGGACTCAAGCTCAACCTGGTATTGATAATCTATTTTCCCTTTAGGAAGCTCAATCAGATATGTTGTAAGAAGCTTTGCCTTATCACCATTAAGAGTGTTGCTTCGTATTGCATCTCCCAGTCTTCGTTTGGGTCATTGCAAATTTATGAGACAAGCTGTGAACATGATGTTTGTTATGTGTTCTCATTTGTGGATTATCATCACAACATGAATAATTGTCATCTGACTTTTATTGGTGAAGCTTTTCCATTGATAATTCTGGTCACAGACTCATGCTGATTTATTTTGGAGCATGAAAATTATATGACAACCTATCCTGGTTCTTTGCTTTTATGAAAGGGGGAGCAAATACCAGTTTTTGATAGTGCAGAATGCTTGGCTTTTAGAATATGCATTATGATGTTATTTTTCTATTCAGTTAAGCAATTATTTCCAAGTGAAATGGAAATTAACAAGGAAAATGATCTTTATTATGAATGTTTTATTTCATCATTATTCTCTCAAGGCCTCTAACAGCTTGGGTCAACTCATTAATTTGAGTTCTGGGATGGTCTTTGATCATGGTCCTTCCTTCTTTGCTCACTTCTATTCAATGATATGTAACTTCATGACATCTTTTTTTATGGAGCTTTTGGGAGATTGTGACTCTCATCGTGGTATCACTGCCACATATAGGTTCCCCTGTGATAACTCAAGGTTGTGCTTCTTTTATGTGCGTTATCTTCATGGTTTCCTTACTCTCATTGATTATGTTGGAGCTTGTGATTTGGGGTTCACCAAACTATTCCTTCACCCTGGTAGGCTACCAGCACACCTCTTGGATTCTCTACAGAGTTTTGAAACTGTTGGTATTTACTATGCATGGCTCCATGTGGCGCTCCAGCCTTTAAAAATTATATAGGTGTTGTGTTTGCAAATGAGGCTCTAGAGGGGTTTCTATTTGTTTCCTTTTCCCATTGGGCTGCAAATTCTATTTCTACCTTGATTGTGGGCAAAATTTTAGTAGCTTTGTTAAACAGCTGCATATTCTATCTCACACACTTTTTGAAAAGCTGCAACCCTAACACAGTACTGTTACATCTAAGCATGACGGGATTTACTGGTTCCTTACTATTCTTGTGGATGATAACTTCCAATTTATGTCTAAGAGACGAGGAACCTTTCATTTGGTTACCACTATATTTGTTGCTTTCTTGGTGGACCCTTCACATGTCGTTCATAAACTGGCTCCTCCAACAATTATCCTTATCATCTAACAGTCAAGGTATGGGGCATTATCAATTGTTGAATGGGATAACAACCAACTCTTGCTCTACACTCGATATATACAATACGACCTTGTCCTCAAGGTCGTTTTTAATGGGTGGAGTAATGTAACATATCCAAAAGGATTGGGCCTGGAATATGGCTCAAAAGAAGACCCAAGGCATGAGTATAAGAAGACAAAATCTGTGATTGAGGGGGTGTGATGAATTATGTGAAGTCTCCTCTCCTTGCGTCTCTCTTCTCTCTGGCCATCGTTGCAGTGTCTATGGAATTTCATCTCTTCCTTCCTTTGGACCTTCTTTTCCTTCCTTTGGACCTTCTTCTATCACTGTCTATTTCCCTTTTCTGTTATATTTCTACTTGTACTAGAGCAGTGCTATGATTTCCTTGTGTTTATAAGTATTGTGACTGCACTATATTGTTCATTCGAATCTATATTTGAGGATATTATTCTATTGTGCTTCCCATCTGTTTTGTGATTGTTACAGAATTGCAGGAGCAATATGCAAAAGAAGCCATGCTGCTGGTGCTATACTGTGAAGCACATGCTGATGATATTGATGGAAGAACGAAATCAAATGATAGATGGACTGAGGACGGAATTAACAGTTTTTCGTCTGGTCGCCAAATAGACGAACATATTTCATCAGCATGGGAAGACTCAACCGTGAAGTTAGAAAGTTCATCAGCATCAGGAGACTCAAGCTCAACCGTGGAGTTAGAGATTCCATCAGCATCAGAAGGCCCAACCGTGAAGTTAGAAACAACTGACACAGAACAACTTGGAGAGAGCCTAAACTGCCCTTCCTCCGGCAGAAATGTTGTGGAAAGAAATTGCTTTGCAGAAGGTGATGTTAGTACAATGGCTGCTGAAGTTTCAGATTATGCCAAGATTTTCAGACAGAAACATGAACTTACTCAATCTGCAAGTAACTTAACCTCTGGTTGTAAGAACTCAATCTGCAAGTAACTTGAGCTCTAGTTGTAAGAGCAATGTTAATGACAAAAGGAGGACTGACCTTCTTAATAATTTGTCTGATGGTCCAGAGTGCCAAAAATCAAAACATGGTCTGGTAAAAGATTCTGTAGAAACTAATCAAGAAGCTGCAGTTGTCCATGGTGGTGCTGTTTGAGATATCTTCCGTTGTCAGGATGTACCAAAACTAATGGAGTATTTAAGGAAGCATAAGAAGGAATTCCGTCATGTGGAAAATCATCCTGTAAATTCTGTGAGTAGTGTTACCTCTCTGTTTTCACTCTATTAACCATATATGAAGATCAAAATCCTTTTATGATGCTGTTTTCAGGTTATACATCCCATTCATGATCAGACATTTTTCCTTAATGAGAAGCATAAGAAACAATTGAAACGGGAGTTTGGTAAGATACCCTTTTTTTTTGCCTGGTCTAGACTAAATTTTTCCTAAATTTTTTTTTTCAGTATCACATAATATCCTAAATTGAAGAAATTAAATTAAAAAAAAGTGATTATGTATATATAAATCATTTTTGAATTTCAAAATAAAAATTAATAAAATTTCACACATCTTTAACATTATAAATATTCAGAACATCTTTTTGTGATTTAGTATTTTTAAAGTTCTTTTTTACGAATTTTTCTTAAATATTAAGCCACAAAAATTACGTACTCAATAATATTGACTTGTGCGCATGAAAAAGATATCAAATGATTTTACTGGTAAGGGATAATATTTTAGCATGTGCAGACTATTTTACCCACACTCATTTCCAATATTTAAAAAATACCCCAACTTCTTTTGCGTGCGGCTTCTCTCCCATGTGTTCCCGTCATATTTCACTCCCTTACCTCAAAAGTACACCGTTTTGGGTGTTAATAAGGGAGCCTAGCCTTGAAGTATTTTTTAATTCCATTCAGTATCCTAAATTAATTTTTAATGCACTGATCACCCTCAAATTTTTTTTCAGTAGCAATTACTTTCTAGTAAATTTCACTCTAAAGTATTTTTTTAGTAACACCTAGTGTTGTCTAGCAAATTGTATTTTAAAGTATTTTTTTAATAATATCCAGTATTATAAATTAATTTTGCGCTCACCCAACACCTTAAATAACTTTTTCAATAATATCAAATATCTTGAAATAAATTTTTTTTTTTGGTATCTAATTCTTTAAAATATTTTTTTAATAACACTTTGTATATTATGTTTAGCCTATTTGTTATAATTAGAAAAATATTTTATAGTACTAGATGTAAAAAAAAAAAATTATTTTAACATACTTAATGACACTGAAAAAACACTTAAAGATATTGAATCTTATTTATAAAAAAAAAAAAAAAAAAAAAAGCCCAACCATACCTTTTTAACCCCCAACCCCCAAAACGGTGTAGTTGTAGGGGAAGGGAGAGGAGAAGGACGGGAACGGATGGGAGACAAGCCGCGCGCGCCTTTTTTTCTTCTTCCCTCCCGATGCTCTGCTCCCACGCCTCCAACACCAAGCTCGTCGTGGCGCCGTGAACGACCACCATCCCACAGCTCGCCGTCGCAATGTCTGGTTCTCAATCGGTTGCCGTTGAGCTTGTCCCGTCATCTACAAAAAGTGATGGTTCCAGCAACCCTAGTCACCCGATTGGGCTGACCGGTGTAGCGCAGCAGTCGGTGATCTGGTCCAGGAAGAGTACAAGCTGTCAGTCGCTAAGCACCATGTTAGATCACGCCTGCTCCGAACAACCCAACCAGTGTCATCCAGCCTCCACCACCTTAATGCCCTCACTTGAGTCACAAGCCAGCGTTACCCAGCTCGGCAAGCGGTGGATTGCGTCAGGTTCTTATATACTATAATTTCTTTCATATCCTAGTCGATGTGGGGCTCTTCCCTTTATATAATTAGAACGCAATCCTACGCGTTGGAGTTCTAGGTATAGTTGGAAATTACTTTCGTGAAGTTGGGTTCAGGAAGCCAAATTTATCAATCTCTGTGTCTTTTCGTTTAGAAGAAGACGCTTTTCTACAGAGCAAAGGGATTTTTCCTGCACATACATCAGTGAAAAAGAGTTACTAAAATCATAAAATTTACAAGATCAACTTAAATTTTTTACGTTGTATCGTTTGTGTAAATTTTTTACGTTGTATCATTAGTGAGCTTTGTTCATCCAACTTTCTGATTATATATATGTATATATGAAGAGTTACGACCAGAAACGCAGAATCAAGGAGAAAGAAGGAGGGGAGTCGGAGATAAACCGTGATTCGAGCTCCAGGAAAAGGAAGAATGGTGTGGTCTGCAGGGGATCGGAGTGGGAATTGTCAGATTCCGAGTTGAAACGGAGATCAGTCCAAGTTCGAGAGTTGAAGCCCGTGGCTAGTTCGGAGAAGAAAATCAGTGCTGGTCCAAGAGCACGAGGGTAACATAATTCCTCTTGTTATTTGAAAATTCTTCTGTAGACCTAACATAATTCCTCTGTCAATGAAATGGGCGAGGTGCTTTACCTTGAAAGGTAAATAAAACATGGAATAATTTAATTAGAAGTCTGCTTAAATCTGAATGGTGGGATGCCAGTCTAGGAATGTTTGTCTCAGAATCTGGTGTTGCCTTGTCAACTAGATGTTTAAGGTGTATTGCCTTTAACATAAATAGGGTTTCGTTTGGATTCCTCAAGAATTAATTGCACAGGTTATGTAATTTTTTCTGGATGAGCTTTTTGAGGAGACTCAGATTAATTTCTGAATTATGTTGTCATTGGGTGACGGGAAAGTCAATGAAAAGGTAGAAATTCCTTTGAGTGAAGAGAAGTTCATGGGGGTTGAGCTTCTTCTTCTAAACTTTATGGTGGGGATAATAATAATTGAATGAAAGTCAGCAACTGAATTCACCGATTGTAGTGTTTTAATGGTAAATCAATTGACAGGGCATAAATTAGTTATTCAAAGTGTTGACCACTTCTACCTTCAAATACGCCTTTCTAATATGATGCAGACGATCTACTAGTTGATCAATTTGCAGACTGTCTAGTTATAATCACTTCCCACATCTTCCACGTCATAGAACCTTTAATGCATCACATCTATAACTAGAGAGCTTGTATGTATTCAGAATTCTTATTTCATTCTGCTGGCTACGGTGATCCATATATAATTGTAGCTGATATCGCATTATAATTTTGTTATGGAGGTTTAGGTTAATGTATTGACCCACACAACCAAGGTGAATATGGGTGCTTGGCAACTAAAAAGCATCAAAGAATTGCAGGAGAAATATGCAAAAGAAGATATGCTGGTGCTATACTGTGAAGCACATACTGATGATATTGATGGAAGACCCAAATCAAATGATAAATAGACTGAGGACGGAATTAACAGTTTTTCTTCCAGTCGCCAAATAGACGAACATATTTCATCAGCATTGGAAGACTCAACCGTGAAGTTAGAAAGTTCAGCAGCATCGGGAGACTCAAGCTCAATTGTGGAGTTAGAGATTCCATCAGCATCGAAAGGCCCAACCGTGAAGATAGTAACAACTGACACAGAACAATCTGGTGAGAGCAGAAACTGCTCTGCCTCCGGCAGAAATTTTGTGGAAAGAAATTGCTCTCCAGAAGGTGATGTTAGTACAATATCTACTGAAGTTTCAGATTATGCCAAGACTTTTGGACAGAAACATGAACTTACTCAATCTGCAAGTAACTTAAGCTCTAGTTGTAAGAGCATTGTTAGTGACAAAACGAGGACTGACCTTAACAATTCGTCTGATGGTCCGGAGTACCAAAAATCAAAACATGGTCTGGTAAAAGATTCTGTAGAAACTAATCAAGAAGCTGCAGTTGTCCATGGTGGTGCTGTTTGGGATATCTTCCGTTGTCAAGATGTACCAAAACTAGTGGAGTATGTAAGGAAGCCTAAGAAGGAATTCCGTTATATAAAAAATCATCATGTAATTTCTGTGAGTAGTGTTACCTCTCTGTTTTCACTCTATTAACCATATATGAAGATCAAAATCCTTTTATGATACTGTTTTCAGGTTATACATCCCACTCATGATCAGACATTTTACCTTAATGAGAAGCATAAGAAACAATTGAAACGGGAGTTTGGTTTGATACCCTTTTGATTTGCCTGGTCTAGACTTAGAAAATTGAAAAGTATTACCGTATCATAGTTGCTGTTGTCCAATGCTCTGTGCTCTATGTAGGTGTTGAACCCTGGACTTTTGATCAACATCTTGGTGAAGCTTTTTTCTTTTCCGCTGGATGTCCCCATCAAGTTAGAAATAGACAAGTAATTGATCTTCTGGTGACAAGCCTATATTTGGAATCAATATATTCTTAAGGAGGATAGCAAAATAAGCCATTGGTGTCAAATCACGCAAGAATGTGTCTTGAGTTACTGTTTGTAACAACAGTGACGGCTCTATTTTGCAAGCCGGTTCCATTCTATTCGGCTTCCTTCAAAGCTGACTGGATTAGAAGAGTGCCATCCTCAGGAAAAGATGACTCACTCCTTAGTATCACTTTAACGTGTCTTACTGAGTAGTCATTTCTCTGACATTTGCACGCAGTCGGTGGAGAGCTTTGTTTCCCAAGATGCTCCGTTCCCATATTCTTCATTCACCATTAATTTTGGTCCATCTCCTCTCTCAGTCTTGCACAGTGCATCGTTCTGGAAAGCACGTTTCGGGGAAGCTGATGTCTTCGTTTAAGCATATTCACCGTTGTTGTCCACCGAAAACCAAGCAATCATATGGGTAAGGTTGAAAGAGTATAGGCTTCGATTCTGTGTTTTTTTTTTCGTTTAATTTCTGCATTTTTTTTCTTCTTCCATACCAAGTTACCTTTCATCCGGATTTTGTGTTTGCTTCCTCCATCTTCACCGTTTAATTTCTGCATTTTTTTTTTCTTCTTCGATCCCGAGCTACCTGAAGTCCAGATCTCATTCCAGAAATCATCCTTAACTGATCCTTCTAATTGTCTCATTCTCGCAAATGCTTTCTGATTTATCATGCTTCGATTTTGTGTTTGCTTCAGGGGTCTTCACCGTTTAATTTCTGCATCTTTTTTTCTTCTTCGATCCCGAGCTACCTCAAGTCCAGATCTCATTCCAGAAATCATCCTTAACTGATCCTTCTAATTGTCTCATTCTCGCAAATGCTTTCTGATTTATCATGCTTCGATTTGTGTTTGCTTCAGGGGTCTTCACCGTTTAATTTCTGCATTTTTTTTTTCTTCTTCGATCCCGAGCTACGTGAAGTCCAGATCTCTGGATTTGAATCTGAATGGGATAGAGTGTGGTTTTCCTTGGTGGTTAACTTCATCCCTGATTTTAAATTAACGGGTGAGAAATAAGGTATTCTGGATTCTTCTTCCACCAGAGAGATTTGAATATGATCTTTACAGGATCTTACTTTTTTTTTTCCCACTTTAGTGGTTGGTGGGTCACACAGATGGGTAACTTTTGGCACCTTGTCTGATTTAGTCATGAGATTGTCTCCTTTACTTTTCTCCTGTATGTTCATGTCGTTGAATACTTTCTTTTTAACATTTCTTGCCACATGCATTCTGAATTCTGCAACATGCTAACATCATGGGCTGAACAGTGAGGTCCCATTTGAGTTATTGTGATTATTACTAGTCTAGCATCTCACATCTTTCCATTTAATGCTTCAACTCTGTTTTTGGGAACTGGAAAATCTTATACTGATTTGATTTCTTATGGGCATCATAATGGGGTTTCAGTAGAGGAGCATCAAAATTCAAAAGAACAGGAATTTTCTGGCCATGTATGCTTTATCAGATCATAAATAGCCATGTCTGCTTCATGCAGTTTTGAGTCCCCAAAGTTCAGATTGTATCAATTAAAAAGCGTTACTGGGAGGAGAGAAAGCACCTTTAATTTTTGAGAAAATTACTGTGAAGATTTAAAAAAAAAGAACTTATTACCACAAAATCAAAAACGAATAACATAGACCTGTAATCATTTATTAAATGAGTTTAACTATTTCACCGTTGTTGAATACGTCAGCCATTGCGATTTTTTTTTTGTTCTTGGGGATTTATTATGAATATCTGACTGCCTTTTTCTTCATTTCGTGCCACCATATATGTTTAGGGAAAGTGACCATGGTAAACTATGGTTCGGCAACAAGGGTTTTTTGGAACCCAAGATTCAATGAGATTCTTCCAATGAGGGCTAAGCTGCTGTCAAAGGGGTGTAACAGGAAGATGTAGCAAGTGCAACTGTATGAGCATAGGTCATTTTCTGTTACCAAATTCATGGTCTTGTACGACCATATTTTGCAATGTTTTGTGTATTTAGATTCAAACTTGGATCATTACTGCTTTTTTTCAACTCTGGATTTTGAACTCCTATCCACTCATGATATTATGTAGTAATTAATTACTTGATGCTATGATACCTTTTTGTTTTACCTTTAGGTTAGTACCATATCCAATCACAATCACATGGATGAAGGGGATTTGATTAATGCTCATATGAAATATTTCATATCAGCATTCATTTATAAGATTGACAATGGGGTTAAAATATGGTACTAACCAAAAGAAATTTAAACTCATGCTATCAACCAGTAATTGTGTTTTGTATATTTCAGAATGATAAATTAAAACCAATATACTTTTTTCCTATCATGGAGGTCTAAACCTTCTGAGTATGTTATTAGCTAATAATAAATTAAGTATGTTCCCAAATGTTACTTGTCCTTAGTACTTTCCATAGCAAACATGAAAGTTGTATAGGGCGTTTGATTCAAGAACTAGGCAAACATATATGTTTTCATTCAAGCAGCCAAATGTACAATCACTTAAATCAATGTTACTAACCATAAGACATTTGATTGAATTGAACAATCTGTGAATTAAGGTTTTTTTATTTTAATATTCCATGTTATCGGTTTCCATCATTATGCTTTCAAACTGATATGTTGATCATTTCTTCTCAGAATCAACCGAGGATCAAACTTATTCCTTCAAGGGCATGCAATATCTGTTGGATCAGCCATTTATAAGGTATTGCAAACCCTCAAACCTTTATGTAGCATGTCATTGTTTGTACCTTCACTGACACCATTTCAAATGACTGTCAAGTGAGGTTTGATAATCAAATTTTTACCTTTGCTCTTTTCTAAACTACGAAAGCAAATTTCCTACTGCACTTAGTGGGTAGATTGACAATGCTTTTAAAAACTGGTAAAAACCAAAAGGAGGTTCTGTAATGTGTTGTTTCCATTGCACATCTGAGTTATGTCCATTGCAGAATCAAACTTAAAAGTATGCTCTTTTTTGTTTAATATGGAGGTCCACACTTTCTAAGTAATGTTTGAAGTCAGATATTTACCTAATTATTTGTTTTCATGTTTCTCCCTTTCTTATATCTCATTTTGGATATTATGTTGCACATGGTGCAAGAAAATAGCCCTGCCATTCTAGTATTGGTCAATTGAGGAAAGTTAGGCACAATGGAATGATCACATATCAGCTTGTGTTTGTGGTTGGAGATAGAAGGTTGAGTGACAATACTGTTAACTATTTAGTTATATCAATTGTGATGATTCCAAATTTTCCTTCCTAACTGTTTTATGCTCCAGGGGAAATCGTTTGACTGTTGTTCTGAATGGTGAGTCGGCAAAGGAAGCGAGGAAGGACTTTGAGCTTGTATCTCAGCTGTCCAACCTCATGCTAATTGTTCAGTTTGGGTTGATCAGGAGAAGACACGGTATATAATAACCACAACATGATATAGCTGTGCTACGTCATTTTTAAATATATATTATTTCATAGCTTCTCAAGTTCGTCATACTGTATCTGTTCTGCTTCATTTCGTCACTGTATATTCTGTTGCCCCAAATGAATGTGTGTGTGATGAGTATGTGCCATACTGCCTACTCATTCTTGTGGATAGAACCACAAAGTTTCTCTGGGATATGAATGTGCTTGATATGAATTAGTTCCATTCAAAATTTATGCATATGATATCAAGAAAGCTTTGTTATTCTAGTGGTTCTGTTTTTTTTTTTAAAAAATTATCAGCACGAACAACTTTCGTCCTTTGGAATTATGTTCAGTTGTTAACTTAATTTTCCAATAGGATACCTTGAGTTGTAATGAATTTATTATTTTAGACACTTAATTTCCTGTGATACTCGTCGGCTTAATTGATGTGGATTAGTTCTATTTAATTTAAACTTTAAGCATATAATATCTAGCCCGGGGATCTGTACTATTTTTTGGGTCTTGAGTTCTGTTTTTTTCTACAAGCATATGTACCCTTTCTTTGATCAAATTCTGTCACTCTTGTGGATAGAACCACAAAGTTTGTCTGGGATATGTATGTGCTTGATATGTATTAGTTCCATTCAAAATTTATGCATATGATATCAAGAAAGCTTTGTTATTCTAGTGGTCCTTTTTTTTTTTTTTAAAGACCAAAGAATGAATATCTTTCATCCTTTGGAATTATGTTCAGTTGTTAACTTAATTTTCCAATAGGATACCTTGAGTTGTACTGAATTTATTATTTCAGTCACTTAATTTCCTGTGATTCTGGTCGGCTTTAATTGATGTGGATTAGTTCTATTTAATTTAAACTTTAAGCATATAATAGGTAGCCCGGGGATCTGTACTATTTTTTAAGGTATTGCAATGTTTTTTTCTACAAGCGTATGTATCCTTTGTTTGAGAGAATTCTGTCACTCTTGTGGATAGAACCACAAAGTTTGTTTGGATATGAATTCTGCTTGATATTAATTAGTTCCTTTCAAAATTTATGCATATGATATCAAGGAAGCTTTGTTATTCTAGTGATTCTGTTTTTTTTTTTTTTTTTAATTATAAGCACGAATATCTTTCATCCTTTGGAATTATGTTCACTTCTTAACTTAATTTTCCAATAGGATACCTTGAGTTGTAATGAAAAGTTTATTTCAGTCACTTAATTTCTTGGGGATTTATTATGAATATCTGACTGCCTTTTTCTTCATTTCGTGCCACCATATATGTTTAGGGAAAGTGACCATGGTAAACTATGGTTCGGCAATAAGGGTTTTTTGGAACCCAAGATTCAATGAGATTCTTCCAATGAGGGCTAAGCTGCTGTCAAAGGGGTGTAACAGGAAGATGTAGCAAGTGCAACTATATGAGCATAGGTCATTTTCTGTTACCAAATTCATGGTCTTGTACGACCATATTTTGCAATGTTTTGTGTATTTAGATTCAAACTTGGATCATTACTGCTTTTTTTCAACTCTGGATTTTGAACTCCTATCCACTCATGATATTATGTAGTAATTAATTACTTGATGCTATGATACCTTTTTGTTTTACCTTTAGGTTAGTACCATATCCAATCACACTCACATGGATGAAGGGGATTTGATTAATGCTCATATGAAATATTTCATATCAGCATTCATTTATAAGATTGACAATGGGGTTAAAATATGGTACTAACCAAAAGAAATTTAAACTCATACTATCAACCAGTAATTGTGTTTTGTATATTTCAGAATGATAAATTAAAACCAATATACTTTTTTCCTATCATGGAGGTCTAAACCTTCTGAGTATGTTATTAGCTAATAATAAATTAAGTATGTTCCCAAATAAATGTGCAGTTAATTTCTGTATGCACGATTTCAATTCCATTCAGAAGCCTATAGTTTTGATTGCTCAACTTGCAAGGGTTGGGTTTGATGAAAGGGGTTAGTATATTGTTAGTTTTTCTAAGTTCTACCAGAATGCAGTTTTGTTAATTTCTGTATGCACGATTTCCTATTTCTCTGTCTTTTGCAATGACAATTAACAAGAGTCAAGGCCAATCTTTGCAAAATGTGGGATTATATCTATCTACGCCAGTGTTCACACATGGCCAATTATATGTTGCTTTATCAAGGGTCAAGAATATTGCAGGTTTGAAAATTCTTATACACCACGAGAGTAAAGATCACTACAATACAACTACTAATGTGGTTTACAGGGAGATATTTAGGAAGATTGATCAGCTTTCATTTGATGATGTGCACACACCTCAGCTGTAGAACGTTTCTTTCTGTCTTAATGTAAACTATTTGTTCTTTCACCTTTTTTCTCCTTTCATTACTATGTTGTAAAACGCATTAGTTGGACATATATTCTTACAAATTCGTATTGTGCTTACTGTTGTAAGGAATGTTTCATTTTTTTCATTTTCATACTTGGGTGAAGCATGTTGTGGACAAAATTCTTGCAATGACCTATATTTTGCTGAAGATTGATGTAATGAAGTTCATGCTCCCGCGCAAAGCGCGGGGGGATTTTTGGCTTGTTCTTGCTAATATGATCTGCATTTCTCAGA
This sequence comes from Inga laurina, assembly GCA_963855925.1. Taxonomy (NCBI): domain Eukaryota; kingdom Viridiplantae; phylum Streptophyta; class Magnoliopsida; order Fabales; family Fabaceae; genus Inga; species Inga laurina. The sequence goes on along the minus strand of OY979711.1, from coordinate 3,462,972 downwards.
CATTTGTGGAAGAAAAATGATTTTTTGGTACATCTGCTCTGGGGCGTTCTGATCATATCATAAGAAAGCATATAATATATACTAAGAGAAGTTAAAATGCGTGTCGCAGGTTGCGAAGTTAAATAACTTCGGGTGATTTCTTTTCATTAATTAATAATAAAGATATAAAAGTTACTGTAATTATTTATTTATTTACTTATTTTGATAATATGAAGGGTTTCCCCTTTCGAGACTTAGAGAGTAATGAGTTTCACCTCTCCCAGTAAATACACTTCTTGGGATTCAAACTTAAGGTCACTTACCACCTCGACCAACAGCTTGTTAGTTACTGTAATTTAATTTTGAAAGTTTTGAAAAAAAATAATGTAGAGAAACTTGGTATTCACTAACGTGGAGCAACAACGTATTTTGATTTTTTTATTTCTTCATGAATCAGATTAGAAAGCAGGAGAAAAGAGAGATTCCCATACTTTTTGGAATCAAATCCCACTTACAGAGAATCTAGGAGAAGACCAACAGTAAATATATCTTCATAGGTAGGGGTAATGAATAATTTACTTTTGGTGAAGTGAATTGCAAACAAGAGCAACCTCTACTAGAATAAATTGTAGCATTATTTTATCATTTGTTATGCATTTGAATGTTAATTTCTCATAACTACATAGTTTCTAACTTCATTCCTTTTCTTTAACCAGTCTTGTATAAAGGTGGCACTTGATTTTTTTTCCCCGGAAAATGTTAAAGAATGTTTGCAACTGACTGAAGAGTTTCGTTTGCTCCCAAAGAAACAGAGAGCCAAGGAGGATAAATGTTCAGCTTGTTTATGCACTGTTTCATTTGTCATCTTAGCTGTGCATGTTGAGCCTGATTGGTTTAGTTGAGTGCTGTTAAATGATTTGGTTTTGCATGTTCTCATATTGCCATGTTTTTGTTATGAGTTCCACATCGGAATGTCTCACAAGTGTAATGTGATTTATAAGTTTAAGGGGCTCTTCATCCCAATCGGTTACTCTTTTGGGATGAGTTTTCCGTTTGAACTTGTGATCATTACAGTTTTCGCCTGAAAATGTTTGTTGTATTGTAGCTCTTGCGTTGCCAATAAAATGTCACCAATCAAAATATCTTGCGCATTTGAATGAGATGGCATCTTTGGTTGCCCTTTTAGCAAGGCTGTATGGTATGGGTGTCTTTCATTAAGATTATCATTCCAAAATTTTGAAGTTTTCAAAGAATGGCTAAAACACACTCTGGTTCAACTGCTTAAAGACGGTCTCTTCACATAGGTACTTAAGATTGTCAAGCTTCTATCCTTGATACGGATGAAAAGAAATCAGATACTGCATCAGAGTATTAAACCTGGCCATCCAAATGATCTTGATAGAGTACCAAGCAGGAAATCAAGTGCGGTTAATTTAGGGGATTGAATTAATCTAATTTTGTTTTATTAATATTTATTTTAGTTGTTTTACTAGTGGTTTTAGTGGTTTGTTAAGTGCTCAACAAGATTAGGATTAAGTGGAGTTAGTTAGAATTATACGCTGAGTCAAGATATTTTATTTATTGAATTAAATGTATTCAAATATGTTATTTTTATGAGTCGTGGTTAGTGGTCCTAAATTTTAGGGAGTCATGGTTACTCTTTTTATCTATAAATATTGACTCTTGTTATATATAAAAGCAGTCTGAAAAAATATATGAAAATTGGTAGAGAATTACTTCTCTAATTACGGGAGATTCTCCTTGGGCTTTAGCAGTCTGATGGGTTAAGATTCTAGCTCATCTTTCTACTAAAGATTTATCCTTTTCTTTATTAATTATGAGATTAGATTCTGATTTCATAATTTAATAAAGATTTATCCTTCTAATTTTTATCCTTTTATTCTTTTATCTTTCCTAAAAAAATTGGTTTCTACCAGATCTCATCAAAGATTTAAATATTGCTGTCTCAAATATCTCCCTAGCATTCAAAGAGGGTGACAGTAATGATCTCAGAACGCCAAGAATCATCCAGGCGTTGGATACACTAAATGAAATCCCTAAACATGGTTGGACTATTCTCTTAAAGAAGCACAAGCAAGGTGCCATGTCTGAGTGTCGACCCTTGGTTTGTTACCAAGGGCAGCCAATTCAATCTTTCATTTGGAGAGGGAAATCACGGAACACTCCTGTATCTCTGCATTGTTTCAGAGGATCGCTGCACTGGATTTCCAGTTCCACCCTTTTTCTGGACTCCAATGATACCATTCTACGCCTACTGGGTTCAAACAGGTTTCATCAAATATTTTATACAATGACATAGGTAACTTGTTGAATCTTTTTACTTTTAGGGAGGTAAGTAAGATTACAAATGTTAATTTGCATGTGCATAAATCTCTGCAATCTTGCTTACATTGATTGCAGAGTTATGATGTAACATCATTTTATGATTTGAATGAGAATTGATTTTCCATCCAAAAAAAAAAAGTCTAAGGGCTTGTTTGGTCTAAGGGAAGGGGAGGGAAACTAAGTGGAGGAAAAAAATTTTTGAATTGAATTTAAAAAAATTAAAGAAGTGGGATTAAAAGTTTTTAATTAATTTTTTTTACTCTTTTATATTATATATTATATTTATTAAAATTTTATTATCCCACTTCTTCAATCTTTTAAAATTCAATTCATAAAAATTTTCCCTCCCCTCCCCTCCCCTTCAATTCCCTCAAACCAAACAGACCCTAAAGCTTGATGATGAAGTCTACTGAGTCAGATTGCTTCTCTGCCCTCAACATTGACTGTACTTGAAATAGTTCATGTGCTTACAGATGGTTGTTTGTTTGAATTTTACCCTCTTATCAAACAGTTGAGTTCTTGGTCCGGTGATGGATATACAAGACTGCCATGTTTTCCACTGCTAAAACAAGTTGAATAAGTGTTGGTTTGGGATAGCTTATTTTTTACTTATAAGTGTTTATAATTCATGATTTACGGTATATGGGGTAAGTATATAAAAGAAATTTTGTCTCAACTTACATAATAAGTTTTTATTTTTCAGAAATAAGCTATTCCAAACACTCATTAAATGATCTAGAATGATCTATACTATTGCTCCATGCCGGGATCTGTGTTCTAGATAAACTGCAATTTGGGACATTGTTGTCCATGATGATGAATATAGTGCAATGATGTCCATGGAATTTTTCTTTGTTGAAATAAAAATAGGAAAGTGCATTTTTTGGGGGAGACATAAACTCTTCTTTAAGCTTCGATAGAGATTATACCTTAACCAAATCAATCAAATAAAAACAGGATTTTTTTTCTTCCCTCATTCTATTGTCTTTAGATGTGGAAGTTTTACCAGCTAGTTACCCTATCCTCATTATATTTCCGCCCTTGGATTAAAACTTGAACGGTTGAAATTTAATTTAATATTTTATAAAATTATATTATAATATTATATAAAAATTAAAATGAACTGTTAAAATTTGATCTGAAAATTGGCAAATGTTACATTGTGGCCACTCCTTGTTTTAATATTGGGGTTAAACTTTAACAAAATCTGTAATGATTTTTTTTCTTTTTTCTTTTTTTTTTCATATGCAATTTCTTATTGTGAAACTTTTATTTTGTTTTTGTTCTATTAATTGGATCTGATTTGTTAATGATAAGGAACTTTCTTGAAGTTTTGTTTTGTGGAGATGACTCGTTAAACTTGAGTTTTGGGAAGATAATTTTTTTTTTAAATCTTATGTGGCAAATTGTTGGATAGGTTATGCTTAATTACATAAATAATACAGTAATTCTATCACTAGAAAAAAAAAAAGCAATAATAGATTACTTGATAATAATAAAGCAGAGGTGTTTAAGGATATATTTGGAAATTTGAAAATGTGTTTAAATTTTGAAAATCAAGGCATTGCTTGTTTATTTAGTATTAAAGTTTTGAAGAATATCTTCCCAAAAAGTTCACATCAAATTGCTTGTTTATCAAATTCGTAATTTATTTATTAAATAATGAAACTTGCTCCATTTACACAAACTTCGGAGTTTTTTTTTTTTTTTGGGCCCGGACACAAACTTAGGAGCGAAATGTTGGTCCTAGCAAAAGATAAATATTAGTAACAATAATAAATTTACTTTGATACCCACCAAATAAATATTAAAAAAAGGGGTTGAAATCAATCACAATAAATTTTCCAAAGCTCAGCAGTCTCCTCTCACCCAACTGGGACCACGGATGAGCACGGCGTGCTCATCCTCCTAATTTTTGGTAGGACCTTTTCTTTTTTTTTTTTTATGTAATCTTATTTATTTAAATTATATGATATACTCTGCACTTTAAAATAAGAATGAGCAAAAAATCCGGTGGTCTAGGTAGTCTGACCCAACCCGGTTTGATAAAAAAAATTTGGTCTACAGCAGCTTCTGACAGATTAGACCGGATTGGTCTTCTCGGGTTGGACTGGACTTCAGTGTAAGGCCTCTAACCCCATGATCTGATCCGGTCTAACCCGAGGTGTATTTTTTTTTTAATCCCCCAATTAAAACACACTGGACAGACACACCTGAGTCTCGACGCGCCAACACCTCACCAAGCCTTTACTTCAGCTTGTTTCTTTTTTTTTTTTTTTTTTGAATTGAGGAGGTCACTTTAAGCTTTAGCATTTTAGAAAACAAGACTTTCAGGATCTGTCTGGTGTGAGGGATTTGGAAGGGAATAGAGGAGAGGAAACATTTCAGCTTGTTGAATTTTAAAAGACGCGCCAACGCCTTGACGGGCCAACTGGGGAGTCTCGATGCGCCTCACCAAGTCTTCACTTCAGCTTTTTTTTTTTTTTTTGGACTGAGGAGGTCACTTTAAGCTTTAGCATTTTAGAAAACAAGACTTTTAGGATTTGTTTGGTGTGAGGGATTTAGAAGGAAATAAAAGGGAGAAAACATTTTTATGAGTTGAATTTTAAAAGATAGAAGAAGTAGGATAATAAAATTTTAATAAAGAGAATATATAAAATAAAAAAATAAAAAAAAATTAATTAAAATTTTTTAACTCCATTTTTTTAATTTTTTTAAATTGAACGCAAAAAAATTTTCACTCCCTCCATTTTCCCTCACACACTCAGACCAAACAAGCACTCAGAATTCAGATTGCAATTCGCTTCACTCGGTGGATTCTCGTCTTGGCTTCACTCGCTTCAGATTGCAATCAAGACTTGAGTTTCGATTTTCGACTTCAGACCTCGATCCCTCTCGGCTCCAGTTCCCATCTCCACCTCGTCTCCCTCTCGGCTTCGGTTCCCGTCTCCCTCTCAAGTCTCGGCGTCTCGAAGTATCTTGGTCTCATAGCTTAGTCGCCCAGATCCGTGCTCATATTCGCCCAGATCCGTCCTCCTGTTGGCCGCCGCCCAGATCCACATCACTTTTAGGTGAAGTATCTTGCTTCCCGGCTTACGATTTCTGTCTCAAATGGTCTTTGTTTAATCTGTCGAACCCTCTTTTAGCATCCTAGTGCGTCCCTGTATTGTACTTATCGAGATTACGGAGAATTTTGAAATTGATTCAAGTCAGCCAATGACACACTAAATTAACGACTTTCATTTTGATGGGTATAGAACACCGTCCCCCAATTATTCAACTTCGTGTGTGCCGTGATAATTAATTTGTTTTCCTTTTATTCTTATTTGTCCGAGCACTCTAAACTCTCAACCCAAGCTCACAAATAAGTCCTGATGGAGTATTTGTGAGTAAGAGACTTGTGATTTGTTTCTAAGATTGTGCATCAATTTCCTGTCTTTGTCTGCAGTTTATCGAATTCCCGACTTTCCTGGCATGTTTAGTGAATATATTCTTTAGTCATGAGTCTAAGATTTATGAGATATTAATTGGGGTTGGAGGATAAGAAACAAAGATGACTGATAAATTATGCCTGAACGAAGAAGAAAGGGCTATGTTTGAATCTGTATTGGGTGTGGCAGCCACTGCGTTCTTTGTTTCGGCCGTTTCCAATAATGTGGTGGTACATGTTCTTATTATGTGCTATAGAGATCTGCAAAAAAATTTTTAAAAAAATTACCAAATGGGTCCTAGACTGCCTGGACTGGTCCAGGTAGTCCGTTGGACCTGGTCTAGTCCAGCCCGAACTTGGGTTGGTGCTGGACCAGACCGGACCTCAGGCTGCCTTGTTCAGCCCGAGGTACTTTCCAAACCAGACCTCGGGTTGAGGCCAAACCCGGTCTGGTCTGGTCCATGATCAACCCTACTTTAAAATACTTTTTTCACTTAGTTATCTCACAAGGAAGACAGCAATTTAGCAAGCAACTCACTGACTTGAAGCCTAAGCCTGCTTTCCTTCGATTCTCCTGTTTTAGACGACAGGTTGAACGGCGCGGATTTCATCAGATAGTTATTTAGGAGTCTAGCAAAGCGATAGCTGATAGGACTTCAAAACGTGGTCGTTTTAAACATCGCAGAGGCAGTGGAGAGGAAAATCATCGGAGAAGCCACATACCCTCTCGACGGATTAGCCCACTACCCTGTCATCTCTTTCTCCTCTCAGCGGCACGTTCTTCTTCTTCTTCATCGGCTAAAGCTATTTATTGGTATGGAAAAAAAAATCGTCCTCTTCCTCATTAGATTCCCTATACATGACTGGTATTTAAGACGTTGATGCTCAAATTTTCTGTTATTTTTCTTTTTCCCCTTGATGGCTCTATTTGTTGAATAACAACCATTGGCCTTAGCGCCTTACCCTGACTGCTCTGATTCATATGATGGAGTGAATTTGTTTGCTTTAAATGACTTCATATTGATTAGTTGTAACTGTGGGTAAAGAAATTCATAATCTCAACATGTGAGTGCAGATAAACAAAGAAACGTGCAACCCTACTGTTAAAATCTGTAATATCTCTGGTTTCAGTTAACTGTGGCCCTTACGCCGCTAAAGCTGACTAGGTTGTAGGTATGCTGGAAGTTAATGTGACAAGAAGCTAGAATTTGCATGAATCCCTTTCAGAGCAGGGCACCACGGAATTTAAAGATTAACACTAATATACTGTCATTTTTGTTGCTTTCTATCAGCAAGAGTTATATACCGTAGAGATAGTGCCTTCTCTTCAAGACTTGTCTGAGTGGAATGAGATTTTTAAATCCTTATTTATGGACAAAATCTTTTCAGTGTTTCATATAAAAGCCAGACCAGAAGGCCTCCTTATTGACGCACATTTTTATTAGAATCAAAGCAAAAGTTGACACCATCTAAGTAATCATCGAGCGAGGGCTGTTCATATTCGTCTTTGTTGATGATTGATGTGATTTTTCAATGTGCTGATCTTTAATATCCCTTTTCATTGTGAACAATGTGGCTTTCTCCGCAGTCTCCATGTGCCAGATATCTATTTCATATACAATTGGTTTTCCTTTCCAGGTTGGATAGTAAACGCTTTTGAGTTTCCGACTTAAAGAAGCTGAGATGAGTGTTACAGAGCCTTCAAAGAAGGGTTCTTCTCTTCCCCAAATCGTTAAGTTGGACAATGCATTGAAACTGGTAAATGCCTGTTTTTCTTTAATTCCACCTTAACATCCTTTTAGACTATAGTGACTTGTATATTTGTGTTGTATCTTCTTGATTGAAATGTTTTCCATATTTTTGTTGCATGCTGGTTTTAGCAATAATTTAGGCATGAGTAGAATCAGACATTTCTGCCCCTTAAAAGTTAATGGGATAGCATGTCCACTTAGATCATAAGTTTATGTATTTTAAATTTCACTATGCATAATTTGCAGTTCAGCATCGAAATTCTAACTGACATATTGGCCCTGAAATGAACTCATGTTGCTTGCCAGTGCACACCACAATTGTTTTCATAGTCATTGCAAAGACCTGAAGCTTTTATATGGTTTCCAAGTGTTTTGGTGAATGATAAGCACAAATTGGTAATGATGCCATTGATATATAATATTTGGATTCTTATGACAAATGGGAAACGAAATCATGAAAACAAAATACATTTCAGGAAGCTAACATTTTAATAATGTCACAAACTGTGGGCAAACATTTTTGCCTTCCAAGTTCGTTTTTGTGAAGATTGGGATTTGAAATACGGTTGTTTGACTGTGGCAAGATTTTGTATGAAATATTGTAATTTTCTGGGTACTGCTGATAATTATTGTCTGATCATTCTAATTGGCAGGCCAAAGAATGGGTAAATAACATGAGCAAAGTTGAAGATGATGAACCAATAGATGCTGAAACAAAGCGTCGGCCTCCTAGGTGTGTGCTCATTATGACCTCCATTCATTAAATTGTTCCCCATGTCAACTTTGGCAAGCTTGTGTTATAAACATTCTTTCACCATTATAACTATTGTTACACATCTGTATATATAGGCTTGGCCTTGGTGCAAAAGTTGTTCGCCAATCCAAAGTGGGGCCCTCAGATGACCCTGTTGAACGGAAATTATATGCCAAGTTGGATGCCAGAAAGAGAAAAGCTGCTCAATCAGAAGAGGAATCTAGATCATCTCAAAGACATGGTGTTGAAGATGATGAAGACGATGATGTGGACGAAGATAGCAGAAGCAGTTCATTTATGAAAAAGGCAGCACCTCGTCCTTTGCCCTCAATGATACTTGGAAATAAGAAGAGGAAGTAACGTGACATTTCATAGTTTTGCCTTACGGCCTGTGATGGTTATATAACTTGCTAACTACATTCGGCTTGATGGCTTCAACACTGAACGCCTTACATTCAGAAAGTTTTTAGGCATTTACTGCAATTTTGTGATGGTGATATTTTATGTAGTTTAGGTTATGTACTTCATGAGATCAATAGCTAATTGCAATTTTGTGTGGATTTAACTCATGAGCATGCTTCCAGGCTTATCTCGTTTTATTTACTCATTTTTCCTCCTTTTCTCTTCTCATCACTATTGATTATAATTTTAATTATTCAGATTTAATATTTTATAAAACTATTATTATAATGTTATATAAAAATATCTAAATAAATTTAACCTAAGTAGTTCATAACTGTAAACTGCTATTAAAAAGTTTTGTAGTTATGTTTTTTCACTTCAATTGTGAAAGTCTAAACAATTAGCCATTATGGTGATGAGGAGAGAAAATGAGAGAAGTAATCCCATCCAGTTGTTCCTTCTGAAACTAAGCCCAGCTGGACTTACTATTGCCTATTCATTATTCATTATTTATTACCTTGTTAAAATATTTGGTAAATAGTACCAAAAAAATTGCAAAGAGGAATCCAACCAGATTTATGAAACGCAAACACATGTTATGAACATATGAAACTCTACAAAATCTACAATCTCACCAGCATCATTGACTCACGCTGGATTAAGTGAAACACATGAACAAAACGTATAAAAAGTGTCAATTTTCTACTTTCTGCAAGCATTCCCAACTGAAATTCTGTTATCTTATTTGAATGAATATCCACACCTTCCCACTATTCTAACCCCTATCAGAGAAGTCAGATATGGCCAAGAAGTCTCTAAATGCTCTTATCTATTTCCTTTCCCTTGAAGTATGATGTATAACTTCCCTATTTTCCTTCTACATGTTGATGCTGATTTAATGTTCCTGCAATTTAGATTCAAGTTGAGAGGATTCACTTTCTAGGCTTTCACCTACACAACTGAACAGAGTATCTTCCATCAGTTCTGCAAGAATAGCTTCACCCATCTCAATAACAACTGTTTCAGCGTCGCCTCGAAGGTCCATCCATGTTTCATTCCTTGCCATGTCTTTCTGAACAATTTGATCCAAAGTATGTGGCCGAGGAAACGGAAGGAGATGCCAGCACACTCTTTGCCAGATCATAAGAACAACCTTGTTCATATCTGGGTTTGGCCCTATGCTTGGTTTAAGGAATGATGCCCAAGGAAATATTATCCCAAAGTAATGCCAACAAACATCCTCAAGAACTTCATTTATGCAATCAAATAGGAGCTTCATATCATGGCAAAGCTGGTTTGGGAAAAACTCTGACTCATCAAACAAGGATTGATCCAGAATTTGGTGTGAGGAAAGATACTTGATTCTTAGTTGATCTCTATTTAAGCCAGAGGATTGCAGTGTTGATTCAATGTAATCAAATATCAACTTATTTTCTTCAGTACAAAGTTTTCCTCCTTCAATTTGATCCATTGGTGAAGATTCATGATCCTCAAACTGAATATGCAAGGGTTTCACTGGTACTTTATCTGCAAATCAATAGTGAATATAAGATTAGATAAATTTTAATATACCAGTGAAGATATGAAACCAAGAAGTTTATAGGCTGATTGGCCATTTTCTTAAAGCATTTGAAAGTTTTGCTTATCTGCAGAGGAAAAAAAACTTCATGAAACCAAACAAATTTCTATAATATATTTTAGAAGAATTATGAAATGACATGTGATATAGTGTTCCCTAGAAACCATCTTGCTATTTTCTATTTCCGGATTCACTTAAGATAGAAGTCACTGAAACAATTATAAATAACATTTCCAAAGTTTTACGTGATTAAAAAAATAGAGCTTTTGTTTTTTTCCAAAGTTTTCCTGTGTAAAATGCATACCAGGTTCAGATTTGGCATTTCCAGGGCTAATACCAAATGGCGTATCAAGAACAGACACAGGGCTTGGCCGCCCAGATTCATCTGGACCACTTTCCATCTCTGCAACTTTCGTTTTCAGTGAAGCGTGAGAAGAAGATGGTGCTGGTGGAGAAGAAAATGGAGGTTGATTTTCTTCTGAGATTTCCTGTGGAGGGAAAGAAAGATAGTGAGACGGTCAAAATGACATCTTACAGCGATGGAATTATTCAGTCAAAGAAAAAGAATGAAATTACAGCAAGGCATTGAAGAAAACTAGGAAGCCTAACATCACTTATTTTTACTACACTTCTAGAACATGCATCAAATTACCCTCGATTCAAATGAAATTTTGATTCTTGTAACTAGAATAATAGAAAAAAAGAAATCTTCATTTGTACAAAGAAACATTAACAGATTACCTGATTCAAACATAGAGAAGGTTTTGAACCATCAGAAATCTCAGAGTCACATTCTTGGTCACTTCTTGTTATTAAATCTACAGATTTAGAGGGGGGAAAATCCAAATTATCAACCTCTCTAGTAGATCCAACAATATCTGCCCTAAATTTGTGAAGTAACATATAATAAACCATTTAGAGGGAAAATCCAAATTATTCATTTAAATATATGTACTTTGAACATCATACCTTCGCGAACTATCTCATTCCTAATAGGATGACAACAGGTTCCTTCCACTTTATCATCATAAGTAAGATCAGTCGGGATATTTAGCTTCAAGTTGATATCTTGTAATTTCTCATTAGAACTTTCATCACAAATGCTTGATTGCTTCTCTGGATTGTTTGTTGCCTGATCTGGTTGACCAAGAACAGCAGCTTCAAAATCCTCCTTAGCCTCCTGAATGTTCCCCGTTGTAGAAAATCTTGTCGGTGCAGTCACTAAACAATGCTCATGCTCCCTTCCAGGACTTCCAACGGGAGAAAAGTTGTACTCAGGAAGAGATAGAATTCTCCCAAGGGTTTCCGGGATCCGCTGACTCGAAAACTCCATGCTTTCATCTCCATTACCCAGAATATCATGCAGATGTTTCTTGGCCTCAGAGTATAAGTTGGAATCACTTTGTCTGAGACACCTATCCGGGGCCACCTCAGAGTCTCTCAACTTACCAGCCTTGTCTCCTTTCTTAGCGTCTGATGTGGGTCTTGCTATTTTCTCAATGAAGAAATGGTCCTTATTGGGAGATTTCATTCCATTTTTGTCTTTTTCAAAGACCTTACTGCCTTGTTCCATGTTTTGACTCTCGATAGTGAATTTTTTGAAGATCCCTCTGGGATTTCCATGCCTTTCCTTTCCCATAGCATGTTTCAACTTCTTTTTTATCTCTGTGAAAGAAAAATGTGAACTAATTCTAACATGGTCACCTTTGGGATGATTCATATCGTGAGAATCTAAAGATGAGGTAAGATTGTTGTCAGTTTCAGAATATGGCAAGCCCATGGGACCTGATTTGAAAATAACAATTCTCTTCGAAGACCCAGTGTTGTTGTCATTTCCTTTTGCTGGACTTTTTTCTTGAGGTATCACCTTCTTCCAAAAAACGTTACGCTGCTTGTGGTTGACAACCTCGGTGGTTTGTCTCAGATTGCTAGGTTCTTGTTTGGACATGTTGAACTCTAATTCTGTCCCCCGAGCATTCCCCAACTCTTGAACATGTTTCCTTAAAAGTGAGTTTGGATCTTGTAAAAGTTTAAGAAACAATTCCTTATCTGAACTTATAACCTGAAGTACTTGCATGAGTTCCTGTGAGCAGACAAAATTTTCATCTTCTGGCAGATCTTTTCCATTATATATTATCTGATTAACAAATTCATAGATTGCATCTTTTCCACTGTTTTCGGCCATAGCATTCTTCTCATTCGGTTGCGCAAGAACTTCACCATCATCATGGTCACACACCACAGAACAAGCATCTTTGAAATGAGAAAAGCCTTCCATTATATTGTCCAAATCAATACTATTTTTGGACTGATGCATTGAATGCTGGTTATGTGAGAGCTCTGATTCAAAAGTTGCATCAGAATATAAACTCTGCGCGTCCATATCACGGCTTTTCTTGCGAGATTTCTTTTCTCTCTTTGAATCTATCTTCAGGGGATTGGGAAGCCTTAATCTGGATTCTTTTGATTCTACTTCAACATTATGTACATTCTTCATCATATCTTGGTTAATTAACATCTCTTCTTCAATGAGTTTCTTCACGCAAGGCTTAACAGCATCAGTTGTAACCATTGTTCTCTTGCTCTCTCCACCATCCTGACAGATTCATGATTCAGTAATATCAGTAAATATGTAGACATCCTGTTACCAAATTACTTGATACTACCTCCAATTCTAAATGTAAGACCTAGTTGATTTTTTTTTTTAGAGAGATTAAAGAAGTTAAATAAGCTACTTAATCATATAATATGTTGTGTGAAATTAAATTGTATATCAATTTATACGCCAGCTAAATTAGTTTGGATAAAAAACGATAAATATAGATATTTTAAAGTAATTTAATTAGCTTCCATAATCTCCCCAAAAAAGTCAACGGGGTTTTATATGTAGGACCGAAAGTACTACCTCTAGTCTTAATATAAAATCTAGTTTGTAGTACAAATTGAATTACAAACTAGATATTATATTAAGGACCAGAGGTGGTATTTTATTAGTGTCCTAGGAAAATTTTCAATTCTCTGCAAGTTTCATGTCTGCATAAAAATTAGGATGTGGAGACTTACAAAGTTGCCTTCACAATCTTCATCCAAACTGCTTAACATCTCAAACTTGTTCTTTGAATGCACAATACCTGTGTAGTGAAGAAATAATGAGGTTAAAAAATTATTTCAACTCCTTTTCGTGAGTTCGAAGATGATGAACCACAAACTATTCACCAACCATGCTGCTTCAAAAGGAAATAGTATTTTCTATTGAGGAGTTCATTTAAAATAAGTTGGTATGCAGACAGACACCAGAAACCAAAACAATTGCTTCTCAAGGCGAATGTGACTCTAAAAAACCTGTGAAATGCTACCTCTTGTCCTAAATAAAAGGCACAGTGTAAGGGATTCACTTTGATCCTAAATATAAGACCCTAATCCACTTTATCTCTTAAATTTATAATTTTTGTCTAAAGTATCATATTAAGGGGCTCACAATCAAATATAGTTACATTGGACATGATTAAAGAAGGCAGCTTAGAGAAACCAAAACACGTTTGTTACAAATAACTAATTTAACTAATTTTCTTAATATTCTCAAATTAGTTATCTAGCTCTTATATTAAAGACCAATGTACTATAAAACAAGGCCTAACAAATCGTTTATCCAGTCCAAATTGTCCACCATCTTATATATACAAGTCTAGCTTTTTAGAGCATATTATTGGTGGAATAATTCTCAAGTAGTAAAGAAGATCTGTCAGTTTTGAACCACAAATACAGACATTAAGTACAGTTCTCACTTTTGTCACCAACAGAATGCTTGATGCTGTGCCGAGTATCTGTAATCAACTTGTGAGCCGGGCGACCGTGGCGGAAATCAAATATACTAATAATGCCCCGCATACATCCTGAATGATCCTTCTCATTCCTCTTAGGACCTTTTCGTGATCTCTTTCCCATTATGATCTCCAACAGTTAACTTTCTTCTTTATTTCTCTGAACCCTGCTGTTGCAAAACCTTTTTGATTAACAAAAACATGAAGTAAATACGCATGACTGATCTAACTAACGCACTAAAACTATAATACTGAAGAACACAGTCATATTGACCAAGAAGAAGAAGAAGACTGTCATATGGAAGCAGACATGGTAAGTTCTGTGCATGAACATGGTTTTTGTTTAAATTCATCAATTGATAACTTAAGGAGACTATGATAATATTCAAACTCGATCATCCAGCCGATGGGGAACAGAGATATGGATTTTCATACAAAATGGTTGAAGACGGAACTAAAAGTAGATTCTGATTACCAATTTTAGGCATGTGATGATAATAGAAAAAATCATATGAAAGATGAAAAATATAAGCATCAAATGTGAACCCGTTATTCAGGGACCTCTTGACTCAACAATTAACATAGAAAAGTAGTAAAAGATGCAGCCTGATGAATCATCTAAGAAATCACCTTGTTGTAGCTTCCTTTGGGGTTGAAACTGTCAGTAATTAACGCTGTTCCTTCTAGAGATAAGGCCAGTCATGATCAAAACATCGTATTCAAAGCTTAATTGTTCATAAAAATTATTAGTGGCCACGGATTCTGATCAAACCAAGCAAGAGAAAAGGTTCAATAATTACATCAAAAGCTCCTATCGTACACAATTCCCAGAATAAGCAATCCAAAGCAGAATTTCTTCTGTGCAACCTTGTCGATGATGACCAATGAATGGGGCATTCAACTTCTTCAACTACTTGAACAAAAGGGGATAGAGCAGCGAAAGACTCCAACTATTTCATCATCCTCAGAAATTCTAACATATAAAGCCAAAAAAGAGCATCATTTAATCCTAGACAATTAGCTCTCTCCGGCTTGAAACTTTAAAAATCCGGGATGAAATATGCCTTGAGAAGTACCCTCATGACGATACATTCTTCCAGAACAGTACTACCATCCAACTAAAGAAGAAGAAAGAAAAAGAGCAGGACTTTAGCTTTTGGGGGTCTTTTTGACAGCCAAAAAGAGACGAAAATGCTCATCTAGCACCGACCCCTGATTGCTTTACGCAAGATTAGATACGGGCAGCCATTGAAGACTCGTCATAAACCAAAGCGAAAAAAAACAAGAAAGAAAGAAAAGGAAGGTGTGACCAGACAGATAGAGAGAGAGAGTGAATAGGTGATGGTTAGAGAGAGAGATGGAGGGAGGCATTAGAATTTTGCTGTGGGTGACACACACAGGAAGAATAAGAATACGTGACAGTTGGGAGACGATGGATTGGTGGGCCCATCACGCGCAGATGAAAAAGTTTGAGGTGTCGCCATTTTCTGCTTTTGACGTTTTTGCAATTTAATTTCATTCGTTCGTTGGAGCAGTCACCAGTCACCACCACCACGAAACATTGGAGTTTGTACCTCATATTCATGTTACTGTGGGAATCGTATTCCAAATTACCAACCCATTTAGGATGTTATAATGAGGATCATGGAATTAAAATTTTATAGTTTTTATTTTTAAAAAAATATACAAAAAATACAGAAATGCACCGTTTTGTGAGATAGGTAGGGCTCCTAACTCTATTATTGTCTATATATTACACACACACACACACACACACGTTGGTCAATATGCATATTAATTTTATTCTGTGCACGCATGGGGTGTGTTGTGTACATACTAAAAAATTTTAATGTGGCCTTGTCACGATTTTGACTTGTAAAGTTGTAATGAAGATAAAACCTGGTATTGTAATGAGGATAAATTGGTACAAGTTTTGTTTTTTAATCAAAAGCCAGCTTTTGCCCAAAAAAAAAGTCAAGAGCCAGCTAAAACATATAAAATAGCACTAACTATGGTATGCTCTTGAGTGATAGATGACAAGTCAATGACGGAAAACAAGGAGAGAAAATGGACTTGTGTATTAGGGTAAGTATTTGTTTGGTATAACTTATTTTTTAGTAATAAGTTCTTATAAATCGTGATTCACGGTATACAAAGTAAGTATGTGAGAGGGGTTTTATCTCGACTTACATAATAAGGATTTATTATCCCAAAATAAGTGATGTCAAACACTCCCTAAATTTATATTCAGATTCGAGTTAAACTTTCAAGGCTCTATTACATTTCTAAACAGCTTATGTTAAGAGAAAACGAAAGAATAAGATAGAGCAAAAAAAATTCAATAACTGAGGGCAAATATTCACAACTAAAGGAGTCATCTCTTATTTTATAGATTTAAAATGTCCTATTAATTAGGAAAGTATAATCACTCTTTGCATGTCCTATAAAGAAATTAATTATAGAGTTAAAAACTGTATTTTTTCCCTACCATAAAAAATTAAAGTTAACGTTGTTAGCTCAAAAGTTTGGGAATATCATCTGGGATAGTAGTTAACAGTGAAAATGAAATAAAATATGAATATTACTTAAGCTTCAAACCATGTTGTCATGATTTTTTTTTTAAAAAAAAACGGGGAGATAAAAGAGGGAGAATGAGGTAAGTGAAGTTTAGTGTAAATTAATTAATGTACCTTAATTAAAGGTTAGACCCAAGTAACTTTATGAGGGAGGCAGTATTATTATGATGTGAATGGTAATGTAATGAGTGGAGTTCTGAATTTTCAATATTATTGCCGCCTTCAAATTTTGGAGCAACTTCATTATATAATCTCATTTAAAATTTTAAAGATAGAAGGGAAAGGTGAAAAAAATAGTGAAAAGTTTGATGCTGTGATTTCTTGTAAGGACCATTTCATTATGACTGGTTTTTTTTTTTTCCTTTCTAGTGATAAATAATTAAGGGTTTTCCTTCTGTTCCCCACAATTTCTTTGAAAGAGTCTTTTGATGAACATGATAATTAAATTATTCCGAGCATGTCTTTAGTTTATAGCTTGCGTGTATTTTTTAGCACTCTAATACCAAATATCCTAATACATTAAAAAATTGATTTTTTAAACATCATGTTAGGGGTTCAATTTCCTGTTAAAGCGATATAAAGCTTGCTTATGAATTACTCCAACAAATTTTTAATGTAAGATTTATTTATTTAATTTAATTAAATTAATAAAATTAGCTAATATAATATTTTTTTTAAAATACCTTAATCATCTTCCTTATTTTTTTTAATATCCCCTGATTTGATTATTGTTAAATGAGTATCGATAAAGATAAATTAAAATAAAATAGGCAAATATGATAAGTGCTATCGATCAAGTGAAGGATATATCTTCATTATCCAATTTCATATTTTTATAAAAGATTGTGTAGTTAAATATATCTCGTCAACAAATTGATCGAGCGTGCACTTAGACAAATATAAATATAAAGTGAA
This sequence comes from Inga laurina, assembly GCA_963855925.1. Lineage (NCBI taxonomy): Eukaryota > Viridiplantae > Streptophyta > Magnoliopsida > Fabales > Fabaceae > Inga > Inga laurina. The sequence continues at coordinate 3,445,419 of OY979711.1, read as the reverse complement.
AGCTCAACAAGGACAAAAATATGAACACTTTAATGTCAAGCGAACTCATTATAAAAAATGGAATACGTATACAAGAGACTTAAGGAACTAGAAAAAAGTTATTATAATTATTAGTTTGGCTGGGGAAAAAAAACCACTGCAATTGTTACTCTCTCTGGTTTTGACTTTTGAATATAAGATATATTTGAGAAGTTGATATTAGAACTAAATATAATATATAATTTTTATGTTTGTTAATCTTGTCGTAATTTATCCTTATTGATATTTATTCATTAATAATCAAGGAGTTAAGAACAGAAAATGAGAGAATTAAAAAAGATAGAGGGAGTAATTAATTAACAAACTGAATAATCGTCCTGTAGAATTGATAATAAACATTAAAAATTCAAGAGGATAAATTAATCGAGGATACATGCTCACACGATTCTCGAGAGCAATATTTTAAACTTGAGCACGAAACTGATGATACCATTTATTTTATCATGAGCATTTCGTTTAATTTCAAGATCCTAAGCCTGAAAAAAAAAAATTTGGGGACCAGAAACGTATCCAAATTAAAAATAATACCATCATCCCAATATTAGCTTCTTTTTCTTTTTTCTTTTTTTCAAGTTCTTTTGCCATTTTTCTCATGTATGGTAGAAGCAGGGTTACTGAACCGGAAAACCGGCCCGATCTGAGTTGGTATTTTTAAAAGAAAAAAATTTAATTTTTTTTTTTAGAATTTCATACTATAAGCCTAAAATTTTCAATTTCTCACTGGTTTAGCTCCGGTTTGGTCCCGGTTTGACCCACTGACCCTTAACCCAGTACCCCGACCGATTCAATACCCGGTCCAAATTTTAATACCTTGGGTAGAAGATAGTAGTTATTTTAATAAGTTTAGAAATTTTTTCATTTGTCCTCAATTTTTTCGGGACCATGTAATTGTTATTATACTTAATATCATTTTGCCTTTTTACTTAAAAAAAATTAAAAATAATATCAAAGTCAGACAAATAAAGATAAAGTGATTGAAAACAAAGCAATGCACCAATATTTATTTCTTATTTTTTTCACCAAAAAATATTTATTTCTTATTTTTGTTGTTTTCTATTTGATTTTTTTTTTCGCCAACCATTGTTTGCTACTTCACTAGTAAACTAGACTATAGTACACCCTTGGAGGTTAATAAATACTGAATCAAATTATCAAACAACATGGGTTAAAGTGCAATTTAATTCTTAAAATATTTTTTTAGTAAGGACTTATCACCTTAAAGTAATTGTCTGTATTATTTTACTCTTAAAATGTTTTCTCAGTGCCACTCAATACCATGAATTACATTTTGGGAGAATAATAGAAAAATATCATTTAAACTTTAAAATCCCGTTGATAAGAAAAGTGATGGGATTGACAATGCAAATTTTTGTTAAAAGATTCATTTGAAATTTTGAATTTTAAGTGATATTTTTCTATCATTCTCTCTTAAATTTTTGTTGTAATATTAACTTCAAAATATTTTTTATAAGAATGATCAGTCCTCCACGATGTTTAGGATCCGGCTTTCCTCCTTTCCTTTAAAGAAAAGGAGGAAAGCCGAATCTGATGTTTAAAACCGTCTAAGGTGTGAGAAACTGAGAATACTTTTAAAATTATTGTAAGATGATAAGCGCAACTTAAAAATATTTTAAGGATAAAAATGACTTAATCCAAATAATTATATTCATGATTTTATACCAACAAATGCCAAAGTGGGTGGGGCGCACACTTTTTTAACGTTTCCCTACGCAAATAAATAAACAAAGTATTAAAAAAAAGATAAATTAAAATATGAGTGTGAGGACCAGTTGGGCTTTAAAGAACAGTCAATTGGGCCCCCATTGCGTCAAAGAAGTGGCCCCACCCCATCCTTACCCCACTTCGATGCTGACTTATTGTCTAATCATATGACGTGGTCTACTACAAGACAAAATTTGTTGTCTCTTTTTTCTCTTCGCTCCATTATATCTTATTTTTAATTTCATTAAGGTTATAATCCTAATAAGTGTATTAATCAAAATTTAAATTTGTATTCTCCTCTTCAACTAACAACCTTAACATCTTATTGGTTCTGTGCTCCATTATATTTGATGCTTACTCCTAGAGGTGTTCAAAGTGTCCCGGTCCTGGATCTACTTAACCCAGGATCGGGACCGGTTACACACCTTGTGATCTCGGTCCCGGTCTTGGTTTTTTTTTTTCTTAAAAAATAGGTTATTATTTTATTTTTATATTTTTTATCCCATAATTTAAGTTATTATTTGATAAAATGTGTATCACATATTTAGTTGGAGTTAAATCGTATATATCGTGATACTAATCCTACTATACAATGTATAAAAATAATAACAAAAATGATGAAAGTAATAATAATAATAATAAAATATTATTCTTCAATCCTAGATCAATTTGTGTGATTATTATGGCCTTATTAGGTGTTAAATAATTATTTTAAATATCATATTATAGAAAATTTAACTAATATAATAATACATTTTAAATTTAATTTTTTTTAAACCAGGATTTTCCGGTTTGATCCCGATCCTGCCCGGGATTACCAAGACTAGGACCGGGATGCAATTTGCATCCCAGCCAAAAACCAAGACTAGGACCGGGAGTGGGGGATCCCGGTCCCGGTCCCGGATTTGAACACCCCTACTTACTCCTATGATCCCATTTATGTTTTAATTTGATATTTACAATTTGATAACTTTACAACTTTATCCCTATTCAATATATATAATACCTCAAGAAAATAAAGTCTTCTTAATCATAAATCAAGGGTAAAATTGTATATTTATATGAACAATTTATAAAGTGACTTATAAATATGGGGAAAAAAAGCTTCTATTTCTATCTTATAAATTAGATAAGAAGAGCACTCATTTTGATTCACAATATAAATCATTTCAACTAATTTATTGAAACAAAAAAAATTAATAGTTAACTCATTAAATCTGACTTAAACTGAAAACATTTTCAAATTTACCCATTTGAAATGACTTTTTGGAGGTTTTGGAGGAGAGAGGAAAAATAAAGTGAGTAATATTTAAAGATTAATTACATGAGCAAAATTAATAAATAAGTATTAATTAATCTTTAAGTGATTTATATTGTGGAAAAGGCCAAATGACTTATATAATGGATAGAGGGAGTAGCTAGTAAAGAGACAATAATCTTAGGAGCCCATTAGAGATTAATATTTTATTTTTATTTGTAAAAACATGCAAACATGTTAATTTGTTCAAGTCTAGCTTAACATAAAAACTATAATTAAAAGTGTCAAAAGTTTTAAAAAAAATTTATATTTGTGCATAACAAAAGCATACTTATATTTAAGTATATAGGGTTAAGAGGTATTTTTGTTCCAGAAGTTTTTACTAAAGAGCAATTTCCCCCCGACAATTATTCTAATTAATTTTAACATTTAATTGACCGAATATACTAAGTTGTTATTCCACACGTTATCCATGTTATTTTTGTTAAGGTGTAAATTTATCCCAAAAGTTTTAAATCTAACTTTAAAAAAAAGATAAAGTAGATGACACGTTGACTTCTAAGACAAAATTATACCTTAAAAAAATGATGTGAATGACATACGGACTATCAACTTAACATATTTTATCAACTAAAGATCAAAATTAACTGAGATAACAATCAGAATAAAATTACTTTCTTATTACCCTCTCACTGGAAACGTCCGGACAAAATTGTCCCTTATACAGCGTGGTGTGGAGGAAGGAATGAAGGATAGAGTATTAAGCAAATGGGGTGGGTGGTATTATTTTGGTGCTTTATAAATGTGCTTGTGTCCTTACAAAACAAGTGTGGAAGATAAAACACTGATTTGATAGCTTAACCAATGCCCAATGGCCTCATGTCTTGTTCTTGTTTCCCAAAGTACGTCTGGACACACCCTCCCCTGTCTCCATTCCTTGTTGACACTTTATCCACTTCCTTTGATCAATCAAACAAATCATCATGAAACTGTTTCATAAATAAAAATTCAATGCCTTAATTTTTTAAAAGTTTTTAACAACTATTCTAGATTTTTTTTTCCAGTGAAATGACCTAATTATCCAAAGGCATATATATATATATATATATAAGTTAAAGGGAAAAAGATAAATAAATACCACTTAAACTTTAAAATCTTAAATAAGTGATTTCTCAAAAACCTAAGTTGTCAATTACAATATTCTTTTTGTCAATCCCATTACTTTTATTGTCAACAAAATAAATTTAGGATTTTAAATTTTAAGTGATATTTAAGTATCTTTCTCCTTAAGTTAAAGTTTTACTATTTGTTAAACGGTTCAAATTAAGGGCAATTAGATAATTCTATTGCAAAATTTAACCACAAACAAATCCCTAAAAACTTCATGGTGATTAAGCTATTTCGGGCCGTAAATTGAATTGAAATTTATGAATTTGGAAAGTATTTATGTGTCTCTCTTCCTTCTTTCATGTGAATATCTATTAAAAATAATACTCTTAATAATTATAACAACAATATATCATACATCTCATTTTTATATTAAAATTAACATTAAAATTTATTTTCTAACCATACCAAATAGGGTGTAGAGAACAAAATAGATCTCTTGATCAAATGGGATAAAAACCAAGAGTAAATAGTAAATAAATGAGTGATATAAGATCTATTTTATAGTTTGGTTTTCTTTTTAAAATATATCTTATACTTAAAAAGAGGAGGTTGTTAGTGATTGATTACAAGGTTTTTTTCCCTCAAAGTAAAAAAGGGAGAAAATATTCTTCTGTTCTTTGTGACTTTGTCCCGTTAGACTTTGCATCCTATGCCACTCCCACCTTCCAAGCACTTTGATAAAGACACTGCCCTAATTTCCTTTCCAAACTTAATACATAAAAGTCCACTCCTTAATAATTAGCCTTTGTTTTATTAAACAAAATTCACAAAATTAAAAGTTTATATTTTTTGAAAGACATTTGTCATGCAATCGTCATGATCATGTGAGGATATTTTAAAGATAAATTATATTAACTATTTTAGATTTATTGAAGTTATACGTAGATTATTGGTTTATTTATTGAAATACAACTACAAGTTTGAGAAATTTAAATGTTTTTTTATTAAAATAAAATCTATTATCCACATATTATTGTCTTTTCGAGGAACCAATGTTCAAATCTTTGTTGAAAGAGATGCCATATTTAGTATCCAATAGTGTCTCGAATAAAAATGTTAGAATGATACATGTGTTTAGCAAAAAAGAATAGTAAATAATGTGTATTGTGATATGCTAATATAAAATTAAATGAAGATAAAACTAATATTTTTTTTTTGTTTCACTTGAGTTTTGTTTATATCTTGGTCTTGCCAATAAAAAGAATCTGGATCAGAATTCAGATTCAGATCAATGTCATTAAAATTTAAACTGAAGAAAAAAATTTACAATTCACTCTAAATCATTTTATAGATTGTAAGATGACAATGATTAGGTTAACAGGATTAAAGAATACATCATATTGGTGATTTAACCGTTAGATGGATTTTTTTTTTTTTTTTTTTACAAATAAGTAATTTAATATCCGGCCGACACTCTTGATTTCTCTTATTCTTGATGGTTCGCCTTCATCGTCAACTTTTTTTGAGTGGGGAAAAAATCGACCTTTTTTTTGGTGAAATATTCTCTCCTTGATTTTCTATGGAGAAAATGCAAAGACGAAGAAGATGAAAAAAATGTGCGTGAAATATTAATCATATATCTAAAAGCATGTTTAGATTAGCTTATTTTTTAAGAATAGGAACTTATTATGTAAGTTGAGACAAAACTCCTCTCATATACTTACCTCTTATACCGTAAATCATAATTTATAAACACTTATTACTAAAAAATAAACTATCTCAAACTCTTTTTATGGTTGCTAGCGGGAACTAAAAAGGTTTTCTTAATGATACATGAATAAAAAAAGGAGCTGTGTAATTCATAATCTCCCAGTAGGGCGAGTTGACGTAATTTTTTTGTTTGTTATGTATTGTGAAATATTGTATTATGGATAATTAGGAATTAATTTAAATATACATGGTTATATTTAAAATTATCAAATAAGGGTATTTATCCATCAGAATTAGAATTTATTTATTTATTTAATGGCAAAAAAATAATTTATTTATTTATTTATTGATATTTGCGGTATCTCAATAATATATGATATATAGGTTATCCTATAACTATCTTCGTTATTTTAAAATTAGGATTTGATTTAGGATTTAGATTTGGATTTATATTTAAATGATTTTTATTTTATTATTTTTTTAGCTCTATAAATATAGCAAGAGTTCTTGGTAGTATGTAGTTTTGACCGATTATGGAATAAGAATTCATATTTTCAATCCTTCTCCTTTTTCTCTTCCCCTTTTCACTTAACCGTTCTACCTTAATTGGTATTAGAGTTAGGTCTGCACTTTCTTTAGTTCATTTTTTGAGATAGCTAAACGCAACCCAACTCTAAAAATATTCGTGTTATTCTTTAGTTTTACTTAACTGTTTTGTAATCTTCTCTAACTTCAGGCGTAAGGAATATTACATGAAGGTTGAAAGACATAAAGCTAAAAAATAACAATAAACTTGTTTAGAGTCAGGGCCTGATTGACTATCTAAACAAAAAACTTAAATGAGGAGAGGAAAGTGGCAACCTGCTCTGATCCCATTTGATGTGGGACGAAAAAGGAGAAATATTAGACAAAAGAGGAAAGAGAGGTGAGAAGCTCAGGAAAATATGAATTCTTATTCAATAATCATTCAAAGTTGATTAGGATTTATATTTAAATTTAAAATTTAAAATTTTTTTTACACTTATTATTATTTTATTATTTCTATACTTTTTTTTTTTGCTGCGTAGGGTATCACTGGAGTGAACCCAATGACTAATCCCTCGGGTACTGTCGGGCCCAAGATGGGGCGATCCTCTCAGATGGATTTTCTCCATACACGCCTCTCCAAGGATTGAACTTGGGATTAGAGCCCTTAAGGAAATGCAAACCCCTTACCACTTGCGCCAACCCGTGTCGGTTAGGATTTATATTTAAATTATTTTTTTTACACTTATTATTATTTTATTATTTCTATACTTTTTTTTTTGCTACGCAGGGTATCACTGGAGCGAACCCAATGACTAATCCCTCGGGTACTGTCAGGCCCAAGATGGGGCGACCCTCCCAGACGGATTTTCTCCATACACGCCTCTCCAAGGATTGAACCTGGGATTAGAGCGCTTAAGGAAACGCAAATCCCTTACCACTTACGCTAACCTGTGTTGGTTATTATTTCTATACCTTTATGAATAGAGGAAGGGTAAAAAGAGCTTTGATTGATTATTGTGGGCTTAGGAAAGCCCGTGCTAATATTTGGGCCTTTGTTTGCGGTCTCCACCAGGCCTAATATACCAAAATATAACTGTTTTATATGACGTCTCTTTCCTTTTGTTTATAATCTTTTATATGGATTCTCTTTCTTTTTTGTTTTGAATTGGAGCAAATTCTAACAGCTTGATATTGCAGACAGAATAAAACTCATGTCCTCCGCGAATATCCATGCCACAACAAGGGTTATACTTTTTTTTTTTTTTTTTCCTAAGTATAAGTATCATCTTATTGGAATCAATCTTATTTGAGGTACCGTCGAACACTACATGTGAGTGCCTCTCTCAACAGGGATTTAAACCTTAGTTCGATCATGTTGTAAAGGATTATACTTTTCTACTAGACCTAACTTCTGTGGGTAAGGGCTATACATTATTGTAAAGGAAAGAACTTAGTTGTATGAGTAATGGGCTTTAACTTAGTTTTGAACGTAGAGGAATAGGCCCAAACAATATTGTCTTTTTCAGCTTGAAACAGTACTGTCTGTATTGAATAGGATGATCTGTCGGAAACCCTTTCAAAACAATGTTTATTGAGATCATTAGAATTTTTTTGGTCAATAATTATACGTTAATCAATCAACGTTTTCATCTTTTGATGAAAGAGAAAGGATAAAAGGTTTAAAGCTCGTTTGGTAGTGGGGAATGGAAGTAGAGGAAAAGGGGAAAGGAGAGTGGGAGCCATTTTGGTGGCATGTTTGGGTTCTTTCGTTCCAAGTTCCAACCGGAAAAAATTTTTAGTTCTCTCTATTTTTTTTTTTTTAATTACAACATGACAGGTCGAACCCGTTGGAGGAGGAGGGAAGGTGGCCTAAAGCCACTTTAGTATTGTGCTACTAGTTGCTGGTCTTCGTCTCTCTAAAGTGTCATTTATGTTTGTTTCTACTTGTCTCTATTTTTTAACTTCTACCCTATCAAATATCATAATCATATAACAAAATAATTTTTGTGATCTTAAATATATGAGTTAGTTAAGGAGTTTATTTTGATTTTAAATGTAAAATATCAATCACTTAATTTCCCAAATTCATATTTTTTTTCCACATTATTAATTATTCTTATTAATTGTACATATTTAAAAGGTTCCCAATGGCAGCTACGATGAGGATGATTCAAGAATTTTTTTGAGCAAAGGATGATTAAAGAAATTATTTTATGAAAATCAATGCACATTTTTATAAGTAACTAACTCATTTTTTGCCCAATGAAATTAAATTATTTTTTGAATATTGAAAATTAAGATTTTTACATACATGCTAAACATCATATTCTCATGTTTATTTTTATTCTAATTTTATCTCTTTTTGATATTTATTCTATCAAAATATTCTTGGGTTAGGGGGCATTTTTTTCCTGGAATTTTTCACTGAGAGACAATTTTATTTTGGAAGTTTTTCGGAGGGTAATTTTGCCACAAAAATTTAAAAAATGGAGAAATTTTGCTGTGGACGTTATCATAGTTAATTTTGACTATTAGTTGACTAAATATGCTGATATGACAATTCACATATCATCTATGTCATTTTTGTTAAAGTGTAAATTTGCCTAAGAAGTTTTAAATATAACTTTAAAAGAAGATGAAATAGATGATATAAGGACTTTCGGAATAAATTTATACATTAACAAAAATGACATGGAAAACATATGGACTGTTAGCTTGATATCTTTAGTTAATTAATGGTTAAAATTAATTGGGATAATCACTAGAACAAAATTACTCCATTTTTAACATTCTCAGGACAAAAAATACCCTCTAAAAATTTTCAGGACAAAATTATCCTTTCAATAAAAACTTCTAGAATGAAGTTACCCCTTAAGCCAATTTCTTTTTTCTTTTTGCCAACCCCTTAAGCCAATTTCATGGGACCGTGCCAAAGCGGAATGAAGTTACCCCTTAACCCAATTTCATGGGACCGTGCCAAAGCGGAGCTGAAAGATTCTGGGAACGGTCACTCTTTGGATCCACTTTATAATGTAAAAGTATTATCACAAAGAAAGTCGAATTTTTCCAAAAGTCCTTTTCATATGACAAGGGAACATCGTCGGTGCCTCGGTGGCCCCACGTATGAGAGGTGGCTTTCACAAATTGATTGGATGACAACGGTCCATTTACGTGTCACTCGCTGACTGGACCAACACTTTGCATATTTTCACATTTCAAGTTTTTTTTAAGGTACATCCATCCCATTGCCCCTACAGTATTTTTTTTTATAAGTATCTAGTATTTTAAAATATTTTATAAATCACCTAATATTTTAAAATATATTTTTTAATATACCTAATATTATAAACTATTTTTTGATGCACCAACATAGTAAATATTTTTTTAAATATATATAATATCTTAAAGCATCTAAATTATTAGGTACGAAATCATAAAAAAACAATACTTTATGTTGATGAACACATGAAAAGATATAAGAGGTACACCACAAAATAATTTAGATAACTGGATTTACTTGAAATTTTGAAAAAATATTTTGGTGTAGGGGTTGCAATTTAAAGCTTGGAGACCGCTCCAGCTCGTAACGGCATGTCGGCATCTTCAACGCCGGGGGCCCAGAAACTTCCTTGTTTTTTTTGGAAAAAAAAAAAGGAAATCGAACCTCAGAAGGGTTTCCTTCTCTCTTGTCAGAGGCGCCTCTGTCTAACAAGGGGTCCACATACCGTGCCGTGCACGTTATCCTCATCCCTCAATTTTGGGGTAGGGGTATTTTTTTTAATTTTTTTATATATTCTTATTAATTGAATTAAATTATATGTTTCACTTTGAAATTATTTTATCATTTGATATCTTAAATTAATTAATTTTTAATTTTATATTCAAAAATATTTTTCTTACCATATTAGTTTTGGAAATATTTTTTTAATAGTTCTCAATATTTAAAATATTTTTTTAATATCTAATATTTTAAGTTAATTAATTTTTAGTGTATGGAATATTTTTTTTTAAAAAAAATTATCCCCACCTGCTCAGCTTTTGGACGAGCAGGCAACGTGGATTCTCTAGCAAGTTGCTGCTTGCTTCGTCATTGCCACAAACGCAAAAATAAGATTGGGTAGATCCATTAATTAATTAATTAATTTAATTGGAAAGATTTGATTTTTCGTGCAAAAATTTTATTATTTCCTTATTGGCTTGTTCTACGTATATAGAACCAGGCGGCAACACGCGTTTATACTTTCTACGTATTTATGCCTCTTAGTCAGAGTCAAATTGCGAATTTCTTCCTTCTTTCGCGAGCTTTGAATGAGAATTCTACCTTCTAAACCCTTTGGCTTCGTTCCAAGCTGACCCAAATATACAAAATCCGTTTCAGTTTGTTTTCCTATGATTGGTGATCAGCCTAAAGCTTGCGATTTTCTTGGCATCAATTTTATCTGGTAAATTTGTTCTTTCTTCGGCTTTGGAGGGTAAGGGTCTGTTCTCTTGTCCTCTCTACGTTTCCGTGTGTTGTTCGATTCCTGATCTAGTTGCGCGAGAATTCCCTTTTTGTTATTTGGGGGTTTCTTTTTTGGGGGAAGAAATGTGGAATTAGGTCTTGCAGTCTGAATATTTATTCCCCCCCCCTGTTACTAGTTTCATTTATATCGTTGGGAGTTCCTTCAGGGTGCTGGTGATTATCACCCAGTATCCCTAATTTTACAAAAATGGCTGTATTATCGTGTAGATTCTTGTGAATTTGAGGTTCAGGCTTAAGTCACAGCCTCAACTTCCTTCATTCAATCCTATTGTTCATCCTTCGTGAAAATGTCGTCCTCTGGTGTGGCTGCTCTTAGTCCGGTTCACAGTGAGCCGTTAACTCCAAAGATATTCCGTTGCCCATCACACTTGTCCCTGGATGATTCCATTTATATTTTTCTCTCCTTTTTGGGACAATTTACTCGCATGCGTGTTCTGGAGTGTGATACGATTGAGTCTGTAAAACTCAAAATCCAGAATTGTAATGGGTTTCTATCAAGGAATCAAAAATTGGTCTGTGGTGGCCGGGAACTAGCCCGGAGTGATTCTTTACTCCGGGACTATGGGGTAACAGATGGAAATGTTATGCATTTGGTGCTCAAATTGTCAGATCTTCAGATGATCAGTGTGAAAACTTCTTCTGGCAAGGAATATGCATTTCATGTGGAACGATGTAGGGATGTCAGGTATGTAAAGCAACAGATTGCTAAAAGGGAGAAACAGTTCTCTGATCCTGAACAGCAAGAAGTTCTGTGTAATGGGGAGCAGCTTGAGGACCAGAGGCGTATTGAAGATATCTGCCTCAAACATAATGATGCAGTGTTACACCTGGTGATAAAAAAATCTGCTGCGAAAGTTCAGGCAAGACCAGTTCAGAAGGATATTGTGTTGTCTGCTGTGGCAACAGAATTGAATGACAGGAAAAAATATGACACTGATAGAAGCAGTAATAGATATGATGTTGGTGATGAAGTTTCAGAAGATATTGTGCCAAGGAAACTTCCTGATAGCCATGTTCTTTTGGAGCCGGTTATTGTTAACCCCAAGGTTGAATTAGCTTCAGTCGTTTGTGATATGATAAACTCAACATGTGAGGGGATTGAAAATGGACACTATCCAGTCAGATCTGCTGAGGGTACAGGAGGGGCTTACTTTATGATGGATTCAACAGGACAGAATTATGTATCTGTTTTTAAGCCTATTGATGAAGAGCCGATGGCCGTGAATAACCCTCGGGGTTTGCCTACGTCATTGGACGGGGAAGGCTTAAAAAAAGGTACAATAGTTGGTCAAGGAGCATTCAGGGAAGTTGCAGCTTACCTTTTGGACCATCCAATAAGTGGGCGTCGCATGTTATTTGGCGATAATAGGGGCTTTGCTGGTGTTCCCCCCACAGTACTAGTTAAGTGCCTCCATGATGGATTTAACAATAATGGGGCCTTGACTGCTAAGATTGGCTCCTTGCAGATGTTCATGGAGAATAATGGAAGTTGTGAGGATATGGGGCCAGGTGCTTTCCCAGTTAAAGAAGTGCACAAAATTTCTGTGTTGGATATAAGACTGGCCAATGCAGATAGGCATGCCGGGAATATTTTGATTGGTGCTAAAGGAGAAAATGGCCAGACTGAGTTGATTCCAATTGATCATGGATACTGCTTGCCTACCAGTGTAAGTGCATTATTTCATGCTTTATTTTTGGGTTTTAATGCATGTGGCAGTTTGTTTATCTGAATCGATTTTATTTACCTCGTTGTACGGTGGAAACTTTTTCATTCATTCTTTGTGTGTTATGGACTTTGTTTTTATGGCCAAATACTGGGCCATGGACTGGTTTTTCTTTCCAGAATGCAGAATCCTATAGTTTCCAGACCTTGTATGACTTTCAATTTCTATCATAATTTGGAGGTGACATGGGTGGTAGTTAGATCATTGTAAACTTAATTTTCTTCCCATTTTTTGATAGCCAGATTCCCATTTGGGTGTTACAAACCTTTCATTAATCACTGCCTTGTTCTTTAGACAGAATTTGGCACTTTGGATAGGTCACCAAACTGATTTCTGCAGTTTGAAGCGTGAACTTTGAACTAACATATGACATGTTCAACATTTCTGCAGTTTGAAGATTGCACCTTTGAATGGCTTTATTGGCCACAAGCTCGCCAGCCATACTCCCCAGAGACTATTGACTACATAAAGTCACTGGATGCAGAAGAAGATATCGCCCTTTTGAAGTTTCACGGATGGGATCTCCCCATTGAATGTGCTCGAATTCTCCGAATCTCAACCATGCTTCTGAAAGGAGGTGTGGAGAGAGGGATGACACCCTTTGAAATTGGAAGTCTGATGTGCAGAAAATCCTTGAACAAGGAATCAGCGATCGAGGAGATCGTACAAGCTGCACTCGATTCTGTTCTTCCTGGAATGAGTGAAGCAACACTGCTCGATACGGTTTCCCAAATCCTGGATCGGCGCCTTGATGAGATTTCCAGTTCACTCTCTTGATTTTAGTTGAATTATGTATGTCAGGCACAGGGTTGGTACACAAATGTTTATCCTGTACATGTGGTTTAGTATATACGTATTGCTCATATGATTTGATTTTACTAGGTCATGACAACATCCTTTCATCGCAATGACTTCATATAGGTCTGGAATCTTTTTATATCACACATTTCACATCTTCCTTCAAGTTTGTATTTTTTTCACTTCTTTCCCAACTTTGAGTTCCAGAGATGCATGAAGAATACTTCACGTTTGATGGTTGTAGCTAAATATAATGATGTTGCCAAAGTTCCTGTGTGACATTTTATGTTAGGACTTCAAACTCTGAACTTGGGAGAAGACTTCAAACCCCTGATGGGGTTTTAATTATATGTTCATCATCAAGTTATTCTTTTTTTCAAGGAAAATGTGAAAGTAAACATTTTCTCTGTCTTTTTAATTTTGCTACAGGCCTGGACATTTTTGTAGTTAACTATTGCATTATTTTACTCTCTTAACAAAATTGTTGCATGAAATGTCTTTATTGAGAACATAGTGAGAAATACTTGAAGAATGCGTCAATTTTTTTTAATGCAAAAATGCTCTTTTAAAGTGTAAGAACAAGGATTATTGCTTGTAATATGTTCTTAGGCAAAAAATATTGGTGAGAAAACAGTGCTCTTAACGTGGGGAAAATGAAAGTTAAAAGACACAAGTTATGTTAGGGAAGCAAGGAAACTTTTAAATTTCAAAAATTAGGACTTCTAAGTATCATATACTCTTTTGAATGTTTTAAAAATAATTGCGATTTTTGAAATTCTGAACTCATTAACGTAAGCCATGACTCCTTAACTGTCATTTTTTTTTAATTAAATAAGGTAGAAGGAGAATGGGGGCATCTTTCTAGGGGGCTAGCCCATTTGCATTTTGACTTTACCTTCAGGAACCATGCATGCATCTGGGATTTCTTGATCAAAGAATTATTCAAAATTGAGACTATTATATTATTAATTTATCATTCAGGTTCATTTTGTCAAGTCAGCATATGGGGGAGTTTTAACCAAGCAAAGTTCAAGCACCAATTCAAACGACAAATTCAAATCTCCTTGGATGGTTGGTGAACTAAATAAAATAAAATAAAAAGATCAGATATAGAACTTTTTTTCCTGAAAAGGAGCAACCTTCCTGCAATATTTCATATCAGTAGGAATAACTTGTTGAAACTTAAAAGGTTGACTTTCCCTCTTTTATATGATCACAAGTATCTTTGGATACACCATAAGTCCATAACACAAGCATAATCACATGTACAAAAACAATAAGGACACCTCCATCTATAACAAACAGCAACATCTATATAGGACTGATACAATATATAGCTAATTTAGCCATAATTTTCTCAACCAAAAACAAAGCAGACGAATCTTGAGAGGCAAAAATTTAGATGTACAAATACAAAAAAGCTTGAAGGTTCATATACCCATGTCTTCCTTCTTCTCGGCCATCAAACAACTGTGGATCTGTGTTTTACAGCTCCGACAGGGTCTCAACATAATCCGATGGAACACCGACAGGCCAGGCAGCCCTATTTTCCATAGGACCTGACTGAGTTTAGGGATCAGGCTCTCTGAGAAAAATATGACATGGGGAAAAACCAGTCTAACAGACTCAAGCAGGTAATGCTAAATTGTTAAAAGATATCCACTTGTCATTTTTATAGGAGAACCTAATAGTAAACGTGAAGAAAATAGAACCGAAGGAACACCGACACAATCAGCTCCGACAGGGTCTCAACATAGTCCGATGGAACACCGACAGGCCAGGCAGCCCTATTTTCCATAGGACCTGACTGAGTTTAGGGATCAGGCTCTCTGAGAAAAATATGACATGGGGAAAAACCAGTCTAACAGACTCAAGCAGGTAATGCTAAATTGTTAAAAGATATCCACTCGTCATTTTTATAGGAGAACCTAATAGTAAACGTGAAGAAAATAGAACCGAAGGAACACCGACACAATCAGCTCCGACTGGGTCTCAACATAGTCCGATGGAACACCGACAGGCCAGGCAGCCCTATTTTCCATAGGACCTGATTGAGTTTAGGCATCAGGTTCTCTGAGAACAATATGACATGGGGAAAAACTAGTCTAACAGACTCAAGCAGGTAATGCTAAATTGTTAAAAGGTATCCACTTGTCATTTTTATAGGAGAACCTAATAGTAAACGTGAAGAAAATAGAACGAAAGTTTTGTCCTTCCCTGTGTTTATCAAATTTCATTCTTCTATTGTGAATGTTTCCCCAGCAAAACTCTGTTTTGCCTTCAAATGGCGACAACATCAATCTCAGCCACGTGCAAGAGTTGGTATCACTTGCTGGGTTTCTTCATCTTTCTCTTCAACCTTGTATTAGGTTATAGACACCAATAAATACAGTATCCAAATGGAAAATAAAGAAGCGGATCATCATGAGATAGAATTTGAAGCCATATATTGCCTACCAATTACCATGCAGGGTTGTGAAACTGAACTACATATAAATACCTCTTAATGGATCGGTCACTGAAACCAAATACGCCTTTCATTAATGAGTTTATATCCACAGACTGCTCCTTCATGATCATATCATGGTACATTTTGCTTCCAATATCGGCAATTAGTTCCTCCACTTCTTCAAGAGGTTGATCTATATTGAGCTTAAGTTCCCCTTTCTTGATGACAGTAACACCAAATCCATTAGCCTTCGCTTCTCGGAAAGCATCCTGTTATAATTAATAACAGCTCAGAAAGCAGTTCAAAATAAAAATAACCTCGAAGAAGAATGGGAAAAGCTGGTTAAACATGAAAGATATATCCTTATGGACCAAAGAAATGAAAGTTGAAACTTATAAGATCAGGAGAGATTATAAGTTGCACTATTAATATCACATTGTGGAACAGAAGGACGATAATCTAAAAACATGACGAGAACTACAGCTTTCTCTATCCAAATCAGTAAAATATACCATGATTTATGAAAATGGGAAACCTGAACAATAGTATGAACAAACTTAAATATAATACCTTTGGATGCTGCGCAACAACGAAGGCCTGGCCATTTCCAAGCATGTCCATATGAGCCTGAATGATATAACAAAGGCTTTTACAGTCACCAGCATCTTGGAAAGCAATCACATGATGTGGCTTAGGTTCGACTTCAAGGTCTTTAGCCATTTCTAATGAATAAAAACCTACTCTCTGGTCTCCATTATCCATTGTATACAATTCAATGCACTGGAATAAAATAAACAAATAAATCAAGTGAGAGACTTAAAACTTGAACAGGAGGATGCGCTAGTCAACTACCTTAAACTCAAAGTACAATATACATACCAGTACATAAGGAAGATCTAGCCACCATAGGTAATCTTCTTCTTCGTCAGTGTATTCGCGATATTTGCTCACCACAGCTTGTGGTCCAAACAACTCCATCTCTCTTTTAACTTTGTTGAGCTTTTTTTCTAAAATACTCCTGTTCCTATCAGGTATCCTGTTCATCACTTCAGCAGCCTCCTCTATTTCTTTTTCAGTAATCCATCGATCTAAGTCCTTCCCAATGTCTTTCATTGCTGATTTAACTTCTGGATCTGTCTCAGCATTGTAAGATTCCAAAAACCCTTGGGACCATTTCTTTGTGTGCTGCCAATATTCCTTCCCTGATTTTTTGCCAGCTTTAACAGAACCATCACTCCCTTCAACAACAGTCTTTGGATTTATCTGATTCTTATAGTTAATTTTCATTGAATCCCTGGTTGCCACGTAGTCTTTAAGGTTTTCATGAGAAGATAATACAGCTGATTTTTTAGCAAAGCCATTTTCATCATTCTTCAAGGGATCCATCTTGCTGGTGGAACTTTTCTTTCTCTGTTCAAGAAAGTCATTAAGGAAGTCAGGAATTTTCTCCACTGGGGGCCCTTTCCAGCGTGGTATGATTTTCTCTGGTGGATCATATAAACTAATGCCATCTAGAGGACGAATAGAAAAAAAGAAAACCATCAGCATGGTGCTTCAAATTAAAACAAAGAAATTGCTGGTTAATAAGTCGTAAAAATTTGATCATTCAAAATAAGCCTATAAGAAATTCAGGAGCATTTAATTGCTATTTTCCAGTTAATGCACAAGAACTAACAACAACAAAAAGGATGTTGGTTAATGGTTACTTAGAAATCAAAAGTTCATTAGATTCTAAATAAATATTTTTTATTGAAAACTAGCTATTACCTGCTCCATAATCAAGATTTTCAATATTTGAATGAAGCCATTCGTGGAGGTAAGAAAGCTTTTTATTCTCTTTCTCCACTTTTTTCTCAAGACCTCTGAAAAATGTTTCTTTATCTTTGTCATCTATCAAATAAAATGGTTCGCGCCCAGCCAGTTCATTATCACGAACTTTAAAGACAATGTCTCTAAGACGCTCATTTTGCATCCAATCAAATTCTCCACCATCTTCAAGTGGTTCCATCTCAGTAGTTATATCTAATGGTTGATCAACCCTCTCTTTTGCAGCCACATAGTTATCTCTAAACCCAGCTCTGATTTTCTTAATTATGGGCTCAACTTCATCAAAGTTCTTCTCCAACCAATTTTCTGTCTTTGCTGATAGATTTGTCTCAGTATTGACACCATGAACTTCACGGTCTAAAAAAAAGGCGGACCCCAGTGCTGCAAGCAGCTCCCGAATGCTCGGGCTCAGGGGAAGGAGACCCTATGTGTACGCGGCCTTACCCTGACATATTGCCAAGAGGCCGTTTCCAGGGCTCGAACCTTGGACCTGGGGGCGGAAAGCCAGCGCACCCACCATTTGCGCCAAGGCCCGCCTTCGAACTTCACGGTCTAAAGAGGTTTCAAAATTCTGTGGATCTCCCGCTTCATGATCAACCTCGGTCTCTTTGATGTGGTCATTCTTCAATATACCAAACTCCTTATCCTTCTGATCAGAATCTTCACCAGCATTTATGGAAGGCTTTAAATCTGATATCCCAACTAAAGCACTATTTCTGGGCACTGCAGTATTCATCTCTAACAGTTGGCTTTCTTGACTCCTAGAATCAATACCAGTTGGAGATCTCAAATCATCCATATTATCGTTAATCATTTGCATTCTGGGTTCTGTTCCAACCTCTTGCTTGTCATGTTTCTTTGAAAGGTAAGCCTTAGCTTCGATCACCGATCTTATGACCAGTGGTTTGTCGTTTGTAAAACTTTCTTTTGCCATACATGAATCATCAATGGTTGTATCTGGAAGCTGGCTGACTTCCTCATTCTTTGGCTGCACGGTACTTTGAGAAAGTTCTTTTCCCTGTTTATTGCATTTTTTATCATTTGAATCCATTACATTCGAAGCTTCCAGATTGAATCCATCCGCAAGAAATTCCTCATATGGAAATGAATTATCCATAATTTCCGTAACTTCTGTGCTTGGTGTTTGCAGAGTTGCATCTACATCCACCGTTTTCCCCACAACATCTTTTTGATGCTTACTTGAACTAGTATCCTCTCCACTGAGTTTGTGGACACCTTCCACCTCATTGGAAGTTTCCCCAATAACGAAGTCATCCATTTCCCCGCTGCTGCCGCCTGAGGAATGAATTTTTCCTTCAATTTCCCGAGCCTTCCTAGCCATATGTCTGATTTCTTGAATTTTAGGGGTCATATCTGTGGATGTGGCGGTCGCTTTAAAGGATGAATTATCAAGGACAGCTTTATCAACAGAAGCTTTAGCTTTCATAATGCTATTCTTGAGTTTTTCCTTATCTAACTGGGGCTTTTCAATGTGTAACATTGGTGGCTCTGAAGCTTCTGCAATAACATCCACAGTGCCCTTCAACACCTCTTTCTCCTTCCTTGACTTAATTTTTCTCCTCATCATTTCTTTCTCTATTTCTGTGTATTGAGTTTCCTTGTTTTTAAAAGTAAATAGTTCTTTCACCGCCCACATGAAAACAAAAACACACAACACTCGGCCACCAACTCCTGAAAGCTTGGGGAGCAAGTCCGGTTGACTGGCAAAACCTCGAATGGTGTTGGCAAAACCAGTCTCCTTGCCTTGAACCACAAACTTAGCTACAGAACTATTTTTTGGTATGACATTATTACCATTCTCCATCTCCCTAGCCAATCTTTTGGCAGACAATATTTTGTGATTTACTTCTGGAAAGTCCTCAATTTCTTCTGCCTGAACTTGGCTTCTCCTTAATATTTCTCCTTCATCAACTGACACCCGCTTAACATTCCCTGAAGAATCCCGATAAACTGTAAATATTGGATAAGACCCTATGCCCCATTTCGCAACATCCTTCTTGTACTGGTCTACCCAATTCTCCAATTTATCCATCAAAACAGATTCACCCAAAAGTTTTGATTTTTCTTTTTCTACCCTAACGTTTTCAACCCGATTGTGATCAGACACTCCCTTAGCAGCTTCTATTTCTTCCATTCCATTATTATTGGAGTTTTCCTCTAAACTGCCTATATCACTATATCTAGAGGGTGAGTTCTGCGTATCAGATTTTGAGTCAGTGAGATTCTCATTTAGACGCACCTGCTTGTCCTCAAGGAGCTTCTTCCTCAGCGAGTTGCGGCGTTTGGTGGGTCGGCCGAAGTGCGCCCAAGTCTGAAAACTTCTGCTGTTGGAAAAAGATACATAGAGTGGAAATGCGTTTCTGTGAAATCTAGAGCTGGTTATTTTGTGCTTGGGTGAAAATTTCCCGTTCAATTCTTTGATGTGGTAGAAAATTGGGATTCCAGATAGATTTGGAAAGTTATTTTGGGTTGAAACATTAAGAATCATCATCGAAGAATACGGAGAAGCTAAAATGAGAGAACAGTCAAGTTATAGAACCATAAGTGTGAATTGAAAATGTGTGAGATGGAGCGATAGACGATAATGGTTTTGCAGAAACCTCAGTCGACCGCCTAAAACCTCAGAACTGTATGCGTCGCAGTCGTCTTCCGGGCCAAGATGGGAAAACCAGTACGGCATCGTTTGTTGCCCCAGCCAAAAACTGATATTCAACTAGTTTTTCACTTTTTCGTCCCATGAAAATCACCTTTTTTTTAATTGGCCAGAAATTTTTTCGCTTGAAAATTATTATTATTAGTGCTTCCTCGTATTTTTTTTTGGAATCGGTTAAGAAATATAAATAAATTATTTAATCATAATATATATTATATTATATATCAATTTATAAATCAAACTATTTAATTTAAAAAAAATAATAAATATAATTAATTTAAAATAATTTATTTATCTTCTTTAATCTCTTTAAAAAAAATTAATTTGATCTTATATCAAGATCAGATAGCCCTTTACAAAAAGTAGAAAAATGATTCCCGTACTTTGAATAATGTGTTTGGATAACAGCTTGAGGGACGCAAAACAAATTTTCATTGAATGCTTATTCGGTTGTTTTTGCTTTTGCTAAATTGAATTTTGATCCTCAAACCTCAATTTTCCCCATGCAAGCAAAAAGTTGCTTCTGCAAAACTGAATTTTCTAAACTGAGTTTTGCCAGAGCCATTTTTTCCTGCCGAATAGCCAAACATGCAAATAAACACAAGTAATAACTTTTGGGATCAAGGGTGAAAAAGCTTCTTGATGACTTCAGCGTATGATAACAAGATCACGTATATAAATCCAGAAGAGAAGAGGAGGAATATATTATAGATGCATTCTTTTTCAAGTTTAAACCTTCATCATCATCTGCTGTAACTCGGACACTTTTCTTCAGAAGCACAAAACTCAGGCAGAATTCTTACGCGTTTGTTATCAGATTCTCCGATAAAAACACAAGCAAATCTTCTTCTTTCTAATTTCATCGCTGCATAATTGAGAATAAAAAGTCGTTTTACATGTCATGTGGTTTATTTGAGAATCTGATAGCAAACTCATGGGAAATTTTACCTAAGTGTATTCCATTACAAAATTATCTACAGATAGCAATCACATCACTCTCCTTAATTATCTCTCCATTTAGCTACACAGATTGGGTATGCACACCCCACCTTCAGGATTTTGCTGTTCTTTCCAGATCCTTCCGGTGACTCGGAGCTTCAACTCTTTCCTATCCCCACCTGAGAAGAAAAGTGCCATGTTTCTGTACACAATGAGGCCATCATGGCTGTCTCTAACTTTCTTATGGCTGTCTCTTATGCTTCTTGGGCTGCCCTCCCATATTTGTTTCCGTCCGTTCCCTCCTATCTCCAGGCTGTAGCAGTAGCTCCGAGCTTCTCTTTCGTCGCCCATGAACCGGAGGAATGCCATGTAAACAGGAGCCATGCCAAGCTGGAAGGCTTCAAAATGGAGACAGAAGTACTGACCAAAACAGTGGAAGACCTGCCAGAGAGTGACACAGACAACTGCAAATTAATTTGGATTATGTCTTAAGATATGCTCCCTCGATTCATGATATAGGGCATTTTAACTAATTCACGCACGTGAAACAAGAAGTGATAGTTACCTCATTAAATATGTCATAAATTGAATTTTTTTTTCTTTTCACTTTTACGCTTATTGAAAATTGTATTTGTAAATTTAATGAGTGGGCAAAATTGGAAATGAGCATTAATTATAGGAATAAAACTGAAAAATAAGCATTAATTATCTTACGAGTGACTTGTATTTTAGACTAAGCTATTCTTCTAGAAACGCCATATATTGTGGACCAGAGAGAGTATGAGTTCTGCTACCAGCATGATATCAATGCATATGAGCATAAAATGCACAGCAGAGAACATTGTATGGACCAAATCCAGAGTGGGGACACTAAATGCTAAAATTCATTTTCCTTTTGGATTTTCTGGATCTACAACAATATACTTACAGTTAACATCCATGTAGCATTTTCTACTTCCACAGGATTAGACTTGACGTAGCGGTGGTTAAATGTGCATCCTGAGTGCATATCAACTCTATGGTCATCCCGTAAATGAGTAACAAGGTATGGAATATCCCCAGCAACAGAACAGTCTGACCCGGCGTAGGGGCAGTTGTATGGTCTGAAGTTACAAATAGACTCGTGTTTGAGTTTGCTATAATAGGGAAATATCTCTGGACAACCAAGTGAGCCGTATCTGCAAGGCAGTTCAAGTGATTCTGCTATTTTCTCCAGCGCCAGGCACCTTATATCCCCAAGTTCCTGCCTACAGGTCGGGCATCGATTGTGTACCCTTGTCTTACAAGTTGAACAAAGTGTATGCCCATTGTGACACTGCAGAATAAATTTTTATCAAAAAATCAGTGACTCCATTATGGACATCCTTGATCCCATTTATCAATTAATATGCATCCATACAATAACCATAAAACATAGTTTTAAAGATCAATTATTTTCCTTTTCACGATAGTTTCAAGTATCACCAAATAGCTTCAGCACAATATAAGCTAAAGAGGTAACCAGAATGTTAACACACTCTAAGCTAGAGTAATAACCAGAATGTTAATCTACGATATTTGCAAGTAAGTTGATTCATAACGTTGGATTCTGAACTTTGGTATTATGACCCACTTAATGTCCACATTCTTATTTCTAGTTTCACGCCCTATACACTCTAATGTTATAGCATCAGATTAAGTCTGACTTTGGCATGAACTACGAATCAGGGAGCTGAAGGCCGATGTTATATATGCTAATTGCCGCCTGCAAAGAACCTAAGTCACAGAAATGCACCAGCCCATCACTTATATAACTCACAGGGTCACTACTCCACACAGGTGTGAGGAAGGTGAAGGATATGACTACCACTTGCCCGTTAAACAGTAAAAGTAATCAATTATTCAACAGAATTTCTTCATAGCATGCATTAACTTTTAAACCCCTTATAAACCACCCATGGTAAACCCCTGGAATAACCCTTTTTCCTCCACTTTTTAGCGAAGTAGTGTGAATATGATTGGGTTGAAGAGAGGCAAGCCTCTGCCATGAAATTGAGGTTTCTAGGTGAAGCATTCATCTGGCAAAAGTGCAGTACCGAAGGGATTATGAAACTGGCGAAATTCCACAGATCTGGATGAATAGTAAGTGATCTTTAGGGCTCCAACTTTTCCCATTACTAATCATATAACTTTACCTTGTTCCCCGTCCATCTTAAGGATCCTTACTTCAACCAACCACAGGAGTCAAATCCACCGGGATTCAAAATAATCAAAGTTTAAAACTGAAATATCAGCAAACATAAAATTTAATTGCGAATCCTCCCCATCAGAAATACCAAAGATTTCAAATGCAACCATGATCTAAAAATGCTAAGCTCACAGTTAAAAGAAAATGAATAAAATAGATATACTCATAACCTAAAGACATAAATAGCAATTAAGATGGTAACCACACAAATCGCATCAATGGAACACAGAAAGCAACAAAGCATCAAGTCAACAAAAAAGAGAAAGCAGGATCGGAGGAACCCTTGAAGCAGATGGATTTAAATAAAAGACCTGATGGATTGGAGGATACATTGAGCTGGTGCAAACAGGGCATTCAAGCAGTTCGTGGACGCTGGTAGTGCCAGGACCATTGTTATGCAGCTTCGTGATCGAAGAAAACTGATGGGGAATATGCTCATCATCATCCATAGTCAAGGATGATACAGTGCTATCAAGGCTACTCGATTCCATTCTATCGCCTAAAAACATATGATCAGTTCGATCGTGAGTATTAACTCCCTCGAATCGCTCAGCCAATTCAGACACAAGAGGACAAAAAAAAAAAACCGATATCAAGAAGAAAATCGAAGTGGGTCCGAGAGTTCGCGATACTTGGGAAAGAGCGTGAATTTAGAAGAAAGCGAAGAAGTGAAAGGGGGGAAATATTTTTAAACTGATTGATTTAAAAAAAACACACACACACGCACAAACTGGAGGATGCTTTTCTTCTTGGGTTCTCCCAGCATCAGAATAGGGGTTTCCAAATTCAAGGGATTTCGCTAAAAGCAGAGAGGGAGAGGGAGAGGTTGGAGAGAGAGGGAGATTGAAGAGGGAGAGAGAAGGAAGGAAGAAGACAATTATTATTGGGATTGGCACCCGTAATAGCAATAAGAGCAGTGATTTATTAGTGGGACAGGTAGATGATGGAGTTTTATACTTTTACTATCGTTACAGTGGTAAAAGTAGAAGAATAATTTATTTAATTAAAATTAATTAACTAACGACTAAAGAATAATAGAATAAATGTCACATTACGAATCCGTTAAAAAAAATCATGAACACCTTCTTTTGAAACTTTGTTAAAAATAGTTTTTACAATTTATCAAGTAAATATGTAGAAGGAGTTTTTTCTCAACTTATGAAAAAAGATTTTTAAATCTATGGTTTTATAGTTTCCTAAAAACTTATTTATACATATAAATCTCATAGATTTGTGCAGTCAACTTTTTATTTATTTATAATTTTTGTATCTCTTAATAGATGCGTTCCCCTTTTTATGGGGTTAAGATAACTTATCACATCAACCAACAATATATTAATAGAAAAAAATAGCTTTTTATTATAGTGGGAAGGTTTTTATCTTTTTGCCATCCGTTATGATTATTTTATTTTTTTTGTTCAATGTCTATAATTTGTCTCTATTTCTAAAATTTGAGCTTTAGATCCACTAACAAGTTCATTTATGTATTTTCTTATTTTTTGATAGCTTGATTTAAAGTTACTAAAAAAATACGGTACTCCCTCCCGTTCTTAATATAAAACGTATCTAGGGAGTTGATTTTGATCATAAATATAAGACATAATTTTTTTATTTGTCAATATTTTTTTAATTTATCCCTATTGGTAATTCCTCAACAATAATCAAGGAGGAGAGGGAATGAGGAAATTAAGGAAGATAACTAAAGTATTATAAAAAATATGTCATATTCTAAGGACTAACTTCCTTAATTTAGCTCAATTAGGTAAATATGTTTTATATTAAGAATCTAAGGGAGTATGATTTTTCTTAATGCAATTTTTTTTTTCATTTCTCCAAACAAAATTTTCCAAATTATCCTTCTACATGGATATGATAAATCTAGTAAAAAATAATTTTACAGTAAATGAACATAACATGGTTAACATAACTAGCATGCTAATTAATGCTCCAAACTTGATTTCAAACCCAAGCGTAGGTCAAAATGATTGGCTTACTGACTTTGAAATGGTACATATGTGTGTGAGTCAAATTCAAGAATATCACTTCAAACTTTGACTTAATGAAATGTAAACAAAGTTTACCATTCTTTGTTTTATGATTATGTTCTAGACTTTTTAGTAGCACTAATTGTTGCCATAGTACTATTTTCAAGTGTACTACTACTACACTGGTTTTCATGGTCATGTGGATTTTCAATCAACTTATCATGTAAAAATTGAATGAATTAATATAACTGTTATTTCACAATCCATTTACTCTTTGTTTACTATTCATGCCGCTATCATTTTGTTTTTCTTTTTACTGTTAATTTACTACTTTGAATTCCACTCGATTTTATAAAGATTTGGTTATAGAATTCAGCTTTTCCTTTTGTTCACTTGAATACCTTATTTTAAATTTTAATCATTTTTATGGGTCAATTTTAGACTCCTGTAACAATGTACTCCTGTCTAAAATATAAGTCACATCTTAAAAATATATTATAGTCCATAATATAAGTCACCTTGAGAGAAAGAGAGAGTGAGCAATAATACTCTTTATTTATCAATTTTATTTTTCCCCCTTTAATTAATGTTTAAATATAGTTCCTCTTATTTTACATATTTTTCAAAATCTCATTTAATATAAGTAAAATACGAAAGTTGGAAAAAAATTAATTTAATTTAAATTTAATGAGTTAACTGCAACAAGGTAATTGAAAGTACCTTATATTCTAACTAGTTTTTCTTACCTAGCATTTCTCATATATTTTCCCCCTTGAATATAAAATCATTGAGGATAATATATACAAATTAGAGCACATGAATTAAGGACTAATCTTCTTCATGTGCAGACATATGATATCAAGAATGAGAAGCTTGCGACCAAAAACATAGGCATCAGATATGACTTGGAATCAACGTTACTTCAGAGCCAAAAACGGGGCACGAGAGTACGAAAGATTCTATTCATATATAAAATCTTCTACTTTCGGCTCATAATACAACCAAACTTCCCGAAGGAACAAACAAACAAATACTCTGGTGAGCCACCACAAGTGATACCCCCCAAAAAAACCACCAAAATCTTCAGTTTGGTGCCAACGGGCATATTTTTGTTTCTCTATTTACTAACCACCATTCTCTTCCTTTTCGGTTTGTCAGTACAGCAGCAGAAGTAAATTTCAGAAAAGAACACCCATAAAGTATTGGAATCATAAGATGAAGTAATTCTAGAGAATGAAGTAAATTTCAAAAGTTTTGGCTTAAAGTGATTATACAGCAGGTAATTTCTGAGACATGCTGGAAAGAGAGAGAAAAGTTAAGAACTCGTGAAACCACTCAAACTCAACACCTTTTACTATAGACTTTTTTTTTTTTTTTTTTAATATATGACCATCCGGATTAAATTCGAGTATTGTCAGATCTAATTAGAAAAATCTTTTTCAAATATGTTCTTTGTATTTGTATAGACTCAAGACCTTATGCTTAGACAACCAAAATCCCTTCTATTAGATCCAACACATGTTAATACTTAATTTTGATACGAGAGAGAATTCTAACTTGATCATATGGTTGGCTAGTATCTATTTGACGGTGGGAAAGGGGAAGCAATTGAGCGATTAACTAACTCATCAAGTCCCCCACCCGCAGTACAGTTGGGAAATGGGATGCTTATAAATGTGGGATAAACTAGGTGATATGCCCTAAAGCTATCATTTAATTTATGTACTCTTGGGCCTTGGCACAGCTAAAAGCACCACCCCCAAAGAAATTTTCATTTCAAGAGATGCATTTATTTGATTTGCCATTAATCATAGCTGATTAATCAGCCTTATTATTGTGTTTTTTCTTTCCTTAGCATTCTGCATGCACGAGTATAAAGTGTGATTTTCCTTTTACTAATTTTTCCTCTTAGTTTTCAACAAGGCATCTCAAACTCCGCTCATTTTAAAGATGGGCAAAGTAAGCCAAGACTCGCAAGAACCAAAAATCTGGTCAAATGGCAGTTTGAGGTTCAGAGAGTTTCCCAGAAAGCACAATATGATCTCATCTCAAAGTATAAAATTGCAACTTCATATAATAAGCCCAACTTGCAGTCATCTGACACTGACACCTATTATGTACAAAAGGATCTTACAGAAATTGTGGAAATATGCAGTCAAAATATCACAGCAACTAGCCCCAAAACGGCTTCTCTTATTCTTTGGTGAGCCAAATCACTCTCAGAAAAGGAATGAATGTATAGATGAATAGTTAAATGAATGAGTAAATTTCCTTAATTCAACAAGGTAAGATTTTACTCAATGTATCTAATCCTGAGTTTTGACTACATTTAATCCTAAATGCTCAAAGTGAACCCAGTTTACCATTGGTTCGGGAAGGCCTCTCTGTATTTTGCATCCTCACTAGCATCGTGCTGCCTAGTGGTTGCATCCCTGGCCTGAGAACTCAGAAGCTTCCTGGCTATTCTGTCTTTTGATGTTGTTTTCTTTCGAAGCATGGATGCAAGACTTCGCTTGTTGTCTCTGGAAGATAAATTCCCTTCATCAGTCACATCCCCATCTAGTCCAAGAGACGCGGATCTGGAAGTAGAAGCCAAAGCAGCATCCCGTAAAACTGATTCATTGTGTTCCCGAATTCTGGCAAGTTTCGCACGCTTCAGCGCCCGTTTATCAATTTCTCGCTTCTTTGCCACCTCTTTATCTCTTTCACGAATATTCTTCACTGCTTGTTTAGCCAGCTGATCCGCTAGATCAATCCCCAAATCAACGTTTACCTTGTGTTCGGATGGGCTCTGATTGAGTGGCTTTCCTTCATCATCCCGAGGAACAATAGGTCCATGAAATGGGCAAACTCTCAAGTCTCTTCTCTGACAGAGCCCTCCTTTCTTCAAAGGAGCATGACATGGTTGGATCTCCACTTGCTTCTCTTCATAAAGTGCTGCATGAACATTCAATTCAGCAATTTTATCTGCTGGGATAACGGCATCAGAGTCTACCCTCCCCCAGTGATTATCAAGCTCCAAACCCCGCTGGTTAGCCATGAAAACCCTGTTTGAACCCCAATCATCCAAATGAGAACTCCGCCTTACCACAGGAGCTTCAGCTAGAAGTTTGCTCCTCAGAGAGTTTGAGTCTACTTCATTCCTTCTATGTGCTAGTCTCTTGGTGTTAGAACTGTCAGGCTCTTTATTTCTTGAAATGAGAGCACCATCTTTCGCTTTATGGGAAGTTGATGCCATATCAAGATGTTTGTCTTTGTTCTTGGGAGCACTAGATACAAATTCATTAGCTACAACATCATCCTCCTCCCAAAAATCTTCTTCTTCATCATGTTTTGATGTGTTTTGAAGAGAACATCCAGCCTCTTCACATTTCTTTTGAACTGATTTCACACGATTGCGAATGTCAATGAATTCTTTCAAAGCAGAATCTCTAAATTGATTGTCAGTTACTTCAACCCTTACTAGAACAGAAATCCATTCTTGTATAGAAATCAAATGCTTCGACACTAAAAGCTTGTACAATTCCCTCAATGCATCAAAAACCACCTTGTTATCATTGTTCTCGTGAACCTTCTCTCCTTCTTTTATAGCATCAAGACGCATTTGCAGCAGCTCAGGATGATGGAACTCTTCCACTTCGTCATCTAAGATATCATCTTGCATTAATTCATCTTTTGAGTTCAGAATTTCCAAACATTCTCCAGCCTCATCCACTGTGGATAGTATTTCCCCCTTTATTGATGATAGATTCTGTCTCAAATTCTCATATTTGTTCAACAGAATTTCCTTAGATCTTCTCTCTCTTTCTCTTCTCTCTTGCCGCATCCGATCCACATTAGCCTGTATGTTAGGAAATTGAAGCCTAAGGGTATTCTTTAGGTAATCATACCCTAATCTGAGCTGTCTGTAATGAACCCCAAAAGAGTGGTTCCATTTTTCTAAGAATTCAATGGCCTTTGAACGTAAAACAGATGCAACAGCAGGGGGAGCAGGTAGTGGATGATTTTGTCTGAATCCAATACTCAAACTTAGTAGCTGGTCCAAATTCTCAACAAGAAGGGTTCTAAAAAGCTTTGATCGCATGAACAGTTCATCAATTATTAGAAGTGTGAGATACCTAACCTGCAACATACATCTACCAAGGTCATAAACTTGTTTTTTATTATTCAGATGATAAAGTAGCCTCAAAAGTTTAAAACTTCCCCAAGAAGAGCACCAAAGAGTTTAAGCTAAGTACTACCAATCTCTGCAATTCTCATCAGTGACTTGAAAATGATTGCATGAATAAATGACAAGAAACAGTACAACGACAAGAATTCATCTTCTATTAACAATCTCACATGATGAAATTTTCCTGATGTTTGGGGATGGGCAGATAGAATGCTCAATTCATGAGTCAATTGAGGACTGCCTAATTCAAACTTGTTCATCCAGTAATTCAGAACCTCTGGATTGTAAACAACAAATGATATTTTAATCACGAAAGGATAAACACACTCATATCTCATGTCATATAGAAGCATTAAGAATGATAAACTTCTTCAAATAGAAATTTGAAAACGGAAAACAGAAGACAAACAAAATATTTAAAGATTCAATCTCCCAAAACAGACATGATTGAAACGTTCACAGTTAAGATTCCAAATTTACGGAACATTCTCTCGTTAATTCAAATGCCATAATTGAATTCAACCCAAATTGAATAATCAAGGGGACAAAAAACCATTGGGTAACGAAATTAATTCATCCACAAAACTGAAATATTAAGTATGAAAACCTGAGAGTGGTCTCGCTTCATGAGGTCCGTAAGTGTTTCGGCAGCAATTCGGAGCTCCGAATCCGAGTTTCGAACCACCGACTTGATGGCTCGAAGGAGACGGGGATCGACCTCTGGCGAAGTAGAATTTGTGGCCTTCTCTATCAAAGACCTCGCCTTTGTCCCCCGACCCCTTCTCTCCTCTTCTTCCATTGATGATCAAATACAATCGAATCACAAACTCATTAAATTCTTGCATACACCCAGCTCAACGCTCATGGCTTCTCTCCATCGCGGGTTCCGTCCATTGCCTCTCCCATTCTTAAAAGTGACGTCGTTTTGCGTGTGAATTGAAATCTCCTTAAATGCTCAATAATCCAGTCATCCGCTTCTCTCCTATTGGTTAAAAAAGTCATACACTTCCCTCTCAGAATTAGTGCTGGAAAACGGGCCGGCCCATTTAGGCCCGAGTTTAAATTCGTACTCTTTTAGGGCGGCCCGGCCCGTTTAAGATAAGCCTACGGGTCGGTCCGTAGGCTTTTGGCCCGTTTATGTTTTTCCTTTTTTTTTTTTGCCATTCTTTTTTTATTTCTTATTCTCATAAAGACTAAAATACCTAATTTAAAACATAAATATCATCAACACTAATTTAAAACTTAAATATTATCTAAGTTTAATAGAATATAAATACTAAAACTTAAGTCTAAACCATAATTAATGTTCATAACCAATTAAATAAGTTCACAGTCACAATCAAACAAGCCTACAAGCTTCAAATATCAGTAATAATATAACACCTGATTTGGATTTTAGCGTATACATGCAAAAAAAGAAAAAAGAAAATCAAAGAAGAGAAGCTTCAAATGAGGTATGAGTCAGTGTGAGAGCATTTCTGATATGAGGGTTATGTTAGGTTAACTTTACCCTCTGATCAATGCTTGCTACCTATTGCCTTGTGCACATTTATTAAAAAAAGAAAAAGAAAAAAGTTAAACGGGCCTAAAAAGGCCGACCCTACAGGGCTTGCGGCACTACAGGGCCGGCCCTTTTAGGCCCGCTTCCATTTTTAGCCTCTAAATCATAGGCCCCGCCCTTGACGGGCTCGGGCCTAAACTAGGCGGCCCGACGGGTTCTGCCCGAATTCCCGGCTCTACTCAGAATCAAACATTTGAACGGCGAAAGGGTTGAAAATATATATTAAAAAATATTTATTCTATTAAAACTATATACTAAATTCTACTCCTATGTTTTTTAATGGTTTACATGGAGATTAAGGAGTCACACCACTTATTTTTCAATAAGATACTCATCTGATCTTATTTATAAGACAGTTCTAATATATTTCATCAAAACTGAGAAAAACCTTAAATTTCAATAAATCAATCTTAAAATTTAATAATTTTTCAATTTTATCTATATTTAATGTAAATTATACCTTATTAAAAATATTTTTTCTATTAAAGCAGACTTGATGAGTCCTATTTATAAGTCCTACATTAAATTTTTTATATGGTTTAGTTTGCCAACATAAGTTTTTTATATGGTTATACAATTTTATACTTATTTTTATATGGTTTATTTCGCCAACATAAGGTTTTTTTACATAGTGATACGATTTTATACTTAATTTATTATTGTACTACCTCTGAACTTAAATATAAGACTTAGTTGACTTTTTTTATGAGATTAAGGAAATTAATTAAATTACTTTAAAATATTTATCATTTTTTCTCCAAACTAATTTGTCTAACTTATAAACTGATATATACTCTAATGATACACAATAAATGATATGATTAAGTAGTTTATTTAACTTCCTTAATCTTTTCAAAAAAAATCATATGATTCTTATATCTGGGATCAGAGGGGGTATTTACTTTGTTCTTATCCAATGAAGTATTTTTTCACAATTTTCCCTAAAAAAAAATAACATGTATACAATTCTTTTATATTTACAAAAGTACGCGTAGACGAAAAAATGCATATATTTCACATTTTGATAAAATTCATGCTAGATATGCTATGACAGTTGAATCACTAGTTTTGTCATCATAAAGTAGGCCAAGTGGGAGATATTAATCATTGCGATTTCAAAAGGAAAAGAAAGGGAAGAAGCAGTGCTGGGACCTGGGAGCACTAGCATTATCATCATTTTGCTGACAGTTACGAGTTCAAACAACACCAAGTTAATTTTAATTTTAAAAAGAAATAAAGTAGAGCAGAGAGTGGGAGAGGGAGTACTATTTGATGTTTCCAAGACCAAAATAGAAGAACTAGTATTGTTTCGTTCTTCTCTTCCACCACTTTGATCCATTTAAGGATAGGGTGCCCCTCCAAGGCTCCAATGATATCAACGAGCCAGCCTGCTTTGGGCCGTATAAATGGGTCTACTGAGTGCTCGCACATTTTTTACCTTTGCTACTTCTCCCCATGGGCCTTCCCCCACTCCCAAAATTTAGTTTGAAAAATTAAGGGTTAAAAGGCAAAACTAACCTGAATTTTTTTTTTTAAAAAGTACACTCATCACTATAAATTTTTTTTTTGGTGTAAAAGTAACTATGAATTTTTAAAAAATGAGCAAAAGTGACATTATCGTTAACGACTATTTACTCAAAAGTTTTTAAAGGGTAAAAATACCCATAAACTTTTCTCAAAAATACACTCACCACCATAAACTTTTTTTTAGTGCAAAAGTAAGTATAAACTTTTAAAAATAGGGCAAAAGTTATGGTTCTCTTACTGTGTTCAAATTTCATCTTTTAATTGTTCTAAGTCCAGGAAAACAGTACATCGACTTGTCCACCGTGATTTTTCTAAACCAAAAATTGAAAAACCGATTTTCAATGAAGATGATGTCGTCATCTTGCTCTCACCGACATCCTGTAAATGAAATTGTTGATATCAATGGTGACATAAACGCAGTTGCCAAAATTGTTGATGGGGAAGGATTTCAACAATTCCATTTACTGCACGTAGGTGAGAGCAGGATAGCGATGTCATCTTCATTAAAGATGGGTTTTTCAATTTTTGGCTTGTAAAAATCATGGAGGATAAGTCGATGTGTTTTTTTCTTGGACTTAGAACAATCAAAAGATTACATTTGAACATAGTAAGATAACCGTCACTTTTGCCCCATTTTTGAAATTTTATGGCTATTTTTGCACCCAAAAAAAAGTTTATGGTGGTGAGTGCACTTTTGAGAAAAATTTATGGATATTTTTTCCCCTTAAAAACTTTTGAATAAACGGCCGTTAACGGTAGTATCACTTTTGCCCCTTGTTTAAAAGTTCATGGTTACTTTTACACCATTTTTAAAAATTCATGATTATTTTTACACTAACAAAAAATTTATGATGATGGGTGCAGTTTTTATCAAATTTTAAGGATAGTTT
Organism: Inga laurina; assembly: GCA_963855925.1. NCBI lineage: Eukaryota > Viridiplantae > Streptophyta > Magnoliopsida > Fabales > Fabaceae > Inga > Inga laurina. The sequence goes on along the minus strand of OY979711.1, from coordinate 3,411,758 downwards.
TGCTCCTTGACCCAAAAATTAATTATCCTTAGGAGGGTTCACGAGACGGGACAAAACTAAGACAAACTCGACCCGGTTCTGTCTCAATATACAAGGACGGGAGGACGGCACCCATCCCATTCCAAAGGCGTCCCGATCTTAGGTGGACTGGGACGAGACTGAGACATCATAATCAAACCCTTTTTTTTTAGTTAAACAATATTTCCTAATACCCTTCTTATCCCCTTTTTATGCAAATGAAACGCACTATCTAGAATTTCAAATTTTCAACCTCAACCCACAAACACAATCATGCTTATCAAAGATTTTTTCGGGTCCTTAATATAAAAATTAGTTAATTTTTTTTAGAAAGATTCATGAAGCTAAATAAATCACTTAATTATAGTATATGGTATGTGTTACTAGATTATATATCAGTTTATAAGTCAGGCAAAATAGTTTGAAAAAAAATAATAAACATAAATATCTTAATATAACTTATTTAACTTTCTTAATTTTTAAATAAAAAATCAATTAACTTTTATATTAATAATCGGAGGTAGTAATTTTAGCTTGAGCCCATTTGGTATTTGACACAAGACAAAACAGTAGTCCTCGGAGAGATTTCATATCAAATTGATCAATATACACCATAATTAGTACAATCTATAAGGTGGAGAAAAAATTTTGTTCTTTTTATGTATCACATCATTAATTTTTTTTATATGAATGTATAATTTTACCCTTTATTTATTATTACACAAAATTTGTTAATATAATATATATTAAATATGAGTAAATTTATAATATTATGCGGTGAAAGTATTTATTTTTTCTAATAAAACACATTAAAAATAACTTATAAATAGGATTAGAAGAGTAGTATAAGAGACATTTTTTAAGGAATTTCATGTTCTTATTTATCAAAGATATTGATGATAGTTTGTCAGAAATTTTTAGTAAAATTTTTTTTTCTACTGCCTTTAATAAGAGTCTTTTTCAAAGATAAGTGGCATTTTTACATATTCATTGCATTTAATTAATTTTAACCAAATGTGTTTATTAGGTAACTCGATTATTTAGTATTCTACTCTTTGCCTCACAGGGAAGCGACCAGAGTTGCAGTTTCACTCCTTTGCAAATCTTATAATGGTAGGAAATAATTACAAACACACTCAGTTTATACTAACACAGTGGGTCATAACATTCTTCACACAAAACCCTGAGAGTGGTGAAATCACCTCTCCCGTATACAGAGAAAAAAGGCTCTATCTAGTGGTGAGAGATTTTTCCAAAAAAAAAAAAAAAAAGTTATAGCATCCTAGTCGTTTCAACTAACACATTTGCCCGAAGGCCATGTTTGGTACGCATGATGTTTGGTATATTTTATGTGGTAGCTGGAGGCAAAACTCTTCTATTTTGATATTTCTCTTGATATTCTTCATCTCCAAGTTTTATCTAGTAATTATAGCTGGTATATATTTGGGTGTTCGATCAAAAAAAAAAAAAACACAGGGAGAATATATATTTGCCTACCTTTTCCATTGATTGCAAATTTTAGTTTTGGTTAAATAGTCAAGTTGGGTGTTTGTTGAGACGAGTTGCTATAAGCTTTGGTTACTCTTCATAACTTAGTTCAACGTGAAATGTGAGGCATCAAGTTCTCTCATATATAAAATTACTGATGGCCAACTCCGAATACTCAAATGATACAGAATCACCGGTCACTATATGCACACAGGAAGCATTTGTAACTAAATTTTTGTTGGTATTAAAAAATTATAAAATGATGCAAAAATAAAATTATTGCGAAAGTAACACATGAAATAGTCTAACTTTTCATTTCCCTATGACCCCTGGTCTAAACGGCAGCAACATTTTTAATATTAGTAGGAATTAACAACTTCCCCCTTTTCAAGTAAATACAAACTCTCATTGTGATAATGAAAAAAAACAGTGTTTTCCATAGCTTCTACCAAGACATTGGTTGGAGTTGTTGGATTGTATCTACGAATCTGTCCATCTCCCATATCTAGTATGAGTTCACCATTCTTCCTTGCGCCTAGTATGAAATCAGGATCCATACTTCCAGTGGTTGAAAAGATGTTTGTCCATAATGTATGGTTTCCAATTTGTTTCATAATCCAAATGGAAAGAAATTTGTTTTTTACTTCTTCATCAGTTTCATGATCAACATTATATACATGAGTCTCTTGTATTAAGAGGAGTGAGTCCCCTGTTGTCGCAAGGGAATTTAAACAGTTGATAAGTGCTCCATCAGGAAATAATATTTGTGCAAACACTTCGCATGTTAGATCAAATGTAAGTATGAAGTCACGTTTTTCTTCTTTATGCCAAGCAATCCAATGAAGCATCCCATTAAAAAGTAAGGGGCGACCGCCACATCCAATGTGCCATGAAGGAGGGATACTACATCTGAGACGTTTCCACGACCAAGTGACATATGAGAAAACCCAGGTTGAGTCAAACTCTTTAGTATAATTAGTATAACGAAAAACAAGACTTACAACCTTAAAGTCATTGTTACTACTCTCAAAACCAAAACCTATAAGAGATTGTGTTTCATCCCAAGTCATAGTGAGGGGAAGCCATACATATTTTTGAATCGTGGGATTCCAAAGGATGAACTTGAAAGGTCGTCTCTTAGCAAGACATACTAATCCATTGCTTACCCCTATTAGTTTTGTTCCTTTAAGTTCGTTGGTAGGACTCTCTATCGTGCGAAACAAATGGAATTGATCATTATCACAACACAATGAATAGGTTACCTGAAAATATGGAAAATAAATATATCCACTGTCATAATTTTCTACGCTCTTTTGGCATCGACATGCTTTAATAAGGAGAATTTGGTTTTTGGAACATTTTGAGTTGCGGCATATGAAATCGGTACTGGTAATTAGGTCATTCCAGTCTCTACAAACAAAAGAGCATTGAAGTAGGGTTTGGGCGTCTAGTTTAAGCAAAATTTCTTCAATGACGGGGAGAGGAATAAAAGTAATGTTGACATTTGAGACCCCCATATTTGACTGGGGGTGGTCTATGTGGTTAACGAAGCTGATGAGCCTAGAATTTGGGTACTATGGTGGGTTAAGTCTGAGGTATTGGGCTATATATAGTTATTATTTATAATTGATAAATATTAATTAATTTGACTTGATATATTTTAGTCAGATAAATATGATTCTGTATTTTTTGGTTAGATTTGGAGATCAGATTGTATATTTTGTATTTTTTAACATAACAATGCTATTATATTTATTTTTTATTAGAATCTCGTTTTTTCCAAAAGGGAGAATGTCACATCATATCCATAATCTATTTTTCAAGAACATCTTATCTTATCTTATCTTTTTTTTTTTTTTTGCCAACAAGAACATCTTATTTATCATCTATTGTTAATCAGTCTTGTATTGAATACGTGTTCTTTTACAAACTTATGTTTTATGATTTTCGTTTAATTTTTTTTATTTTTAAATAAAAATGAAATTCAGCTACACTAAAATTTAAGGAAAAATCTCAATTAAATTCAATCAAAATATAAAATCTAAATTCCCATGAACTTTTCTCAAAAGTGCATCCAACATCATAAACTTTTTTTAGGTACAAAAATACCCATGAATTTCTCAAAATGGGGCAAAAATGTCAAACCGTTAAATGGTACAAACGTCCATTTTGTGGGATCCACAATATTATTTTTTGAGGTGCAAAAATACCCATGAACTTTTTAAAAAAGTACACCCAACACCATAAACATTTGAAAAGTTCATGGGTATTTTTGCACCAAAAAAAAATTTTATGGTGTTGGGTGCACTTTTTAGAAAAGTTCATGGGTATTTTTGCACCTCAAAAAATAATATTGTGGGTCCCATAAAACGGACGTTTGTATTTTTTAACGATTTGACATTTTTGCCCCATTTTGAGAAGTTTATGGGTATTTTTGCACTTAAAAAAAATTTATGGTGTTGGATGCACTTTTGAAAAAAATTTATAAGTAGTTTTACACCTTAATCCTTGATATTTTAACAATACTTTTTCTGGGGACATATGGCAGCGTCTAGGCAAGAGAAAAAGAATGAAAAACGACAAGAAAGAAAGGAGACGAAAGAGAAGGAGAGGCCGTGGAATAAAAATGTAGGAATGAAAAGATTGGAAGAAAGGGGAGGACATTAATGTAAATTTATAAAATTTAGAAATCCCTAATTAGACATCTTATCCTGATTAGGAATTCAATATAAATGCAGGCCTGAATTAGGAATTGGATATTTCAGTTGAATTTAATTAAAATTTTTTCAAAATTTAAAGATATCATTTCAAATTCAAATTATTTTAATGGTTTATATAAGTTGTCATCCCTAGTTTCAAGCGCCTTATGTAAAATCCTTTCCTTATACATAATAATTAACTATGGACTTGATAAAAACCATTTTTTTTTATACAGTATTATAATCATTTACAACCTCTACCATGGTAATAAAAAGATTTCAAATCATCTTTCAAAAGATTACCATGGTAGAAAAGAATTCAACTAACTATTTAAAAAACTCTTTAACTAAATAATATCTCATCATATATTAAAATATCCATATCAAACCAAATTATGGTTCCATCAATTCAAACCACATCATAAGGCCCGCAAGCCATCTAACCTCAGCAAGAGTAATTAAAAATATATAGTTAAAATATCAAATCTCCAAAATAAATCAGAGTATGCAAAATGAGCCCTAACGTGGCAATATACAATAATCCAACATATATTATAAAGATAGAAGCACTACTTTTAGCAGAAGTAGTTTAAGCTTCCGGAGTCTTCCCTGATGGACCCGCACAACAACTATCACCTGGAAAAATGTTAAATCAACGGGGTGAGACAAAAGCCTCAGCAACCAACAATCCATCTCATTGGGCATAAGAGTAAGTGCCCATGAGGCGCCAAGTGGGATAGTTATTAAAATCATATCAATATTAAAATGTCACATGTCCACATGTATATATATACATTAATTTACCATATCATAATCTCGTTCTCATATTTATCACAAGTATACAAGAATCAGTATACGATAATTTATTCTTTGTCCCCCTTATTTCCTCTCCTGCCTTATTTCCTCTGACTGAACCCATGGGCTAGCACTGACCCATATAACTGGTAGTTTAACTTAACAAGCTCACCAATCAAGTGATATGGACCGGCCAAAATCCATAGAGCACGAGACAGGACCATGGGTTCCCCCTCTAATTATATTAGTGGGGTGTCAAGGCCCTACTGAACACAATTGGGCCAAAGGACTAACCAGTGTACACCTGGAAGTCCACCACCTTATTACCTCTTTTGTACAAAAGTTCACCCCCTTATTTCCTCTTTAAGTAACAACCCGTCAAATCAACATCCACCATCCCCTCTCATATTAATATGTGTGATTATAACAAATCATTATCAATTCTCAATTATCAAAAGGATATTTTCAATCTCATAAATATATATCAATTCATATAATAAATATCACTACTCATTTTCTCAGCGAAAATAAGTCCCACAAGACTATTTCATTAACAACATATTTTCAAAGTCCACATCATATATCAATAGCCAAATTTATAATTCTATGTAATTAAAAATCACTCACAAACACCCTACAAATATGCACAATAAGAGGAAAGTGGTTACCTCTCGCCAAAGTAAAATTATAACCACAAGCTCCTAATCCAAGAGCTCAAATACACGCCAAAAATCAATCTACAACAATTAATTTATTATACATTAATAACTCCTTGAGTTATTGGAAAAATTAATTTATTTAACTAAATTCTAAAATTTCTAAATTTTGAATTAATTACCCCTAAAATTCCAATTATAAAATTTAAATATTTTTATTAATTCAAATAACCTATTCAAGTAATTGATTATTGTTAATTTCATTCCAATACAGGAAAATCCCTAAATTTTAAGTTTAAGATCTAAAATACCAAATTATAAAATCTAAACCGATTAAAATTCACTATTAATCAACCTCTACATTCCTATAGTCTTGCTCTTTAAAAGTTGAATTTTTGAATAAATATATTACAAAACATTTATTTAAATTATATGGAAAATTGGATATAAAGGACTAAAAAGTAAAGAAGCATAAGGACTAAAGAAGAAAATGAAATTCTGCATGTGGGTAATGGTAATTGTGACAGAAATTTGGGGCCCTTTTCTGTAATATTATCCCCTACTTTCAGTGAAACCATATCCGCAGCAATTACAGAAAATTACCCCGAATTTCCAAAACTCCAGTTTGATCCAAAAATCGAAACTACCGTCTTTCACTATGGAATATATCAGCAGGAATTACGGAAAACTACCCTGAAGTTTTAAAATGACAGTTTAATCTACAAATCCGAAAATCACCGCCCTTCACTGAGGAAAATTTCAGCATAATTTACAACAAATGACCCTGAAGTTTTAAAATGCCAGCTTAGTCTAAAACTACGAAAATCACCGTCTCCCTACACTGAAATTGATTTCCTAACTGTTGATTTGCTGATATAAAATGGGGGAAAATCTAAATATTACATATCACAATTTAAAATAAAAGCATTGAGAATCTTTTTGCTCATTTTATCCATCGTTTGCCCAAAATTCTAATTCCATATTATTCTCTAATCAGTAAGAAATCACTATCATAAGAAAGATAAAATTATTTAGAATATTTTTCCTAAAAAGAGTTTTGTGATCAGAAGAAAATTTGAGTACCTTATTGATCTCTGAAGAACTAAATTTCTCCTGCCAGAATCTCACTCTCCGCGTTCCTGAAGACTTCACGCCAGAGCGTGAAGTGGTGAGTGAGGGGGTATTTATAATACCCCTCATCATTCATGTGGCGCCAAGGGCCACTTTTATTTTATTAATTAATTAATTAATTTTAAAAAAACACACACACACATAATCATCACCCTTATCTCTTTCTTTTCTTTTCTTTCATTTCCTTTTCCACCGAACACCTTTCGGTGGTTTGTCCCCCCTCCCCCTTTTTTTTTTTTTTTTTTTTTATAAATATATATATATTATATATATATTAATTAATTAATTCTAATTTATCATTATATTATGAAAATAAATAAATAATGAGGATGTTACAATTCTCCCCACCTAATTAGAATTTTGTCCCCAAAATTCGATTCAAGTGAAAAATAAAAATACAATTAGAAAAATTCAATCAAGACAATCACAACCGCAAATTTAAACAAACAAGTAAGGAAAATCACGACGCATCCTTTCCTCAGTCTCCCAAGTCGCATCTCCAGGTGTCATACCCTTCCAGAAAACTTTCACCAGTCGAATGGTCTTTTTCCGTAATTGCTTGTCCTTGACATCCAAAATTTTCTCTGGTTCTGCTACATAAGTCAAGTTTTCTCTCAATTCAACTTCCTCTGGCTGAATAACATGAGACGGATCTGGATGATACTTCTTCAATTGTGATACATGGAACACGTTGTGTACATTAGATAAGTGCGGAGGCAAGGCGATCCGATAGGCAACCGGCCCAATCCGTTCCAAAATCTCGTATGGCCCAATGAATCGAGGAGTTAACTTCCTTGCTTTAATAGACCTCCCAATGCCTGTAACAGGCGAAACCTTCAGGAAAACATGATCTCCTACACTAAATTCCAATGATCTCCTCCGACGATCTGCATAACTCTTCTGTCGGCTCTGAGCTGTCAACAATTTCTGTCGTATCATTTCTATCTTCCGTGATGTTTGGTCTACCAGATCTGGTCCAATAATGGTTCTTTCACTTAATTCGGTCCAACACAACGGTGATCTGCACTTTCGACCGTATAAGGCCTCAAAAGGTGCCATCTGAATATTTGAATGGTAGCTATTATTGTACGCAAATTCTGCCAATGGCAGGTGTTTGTCCCAATTACCTGGGAGCTCGATGGCGCAGGATCTCAACATGTCCTCGAGTGTCTGAATAGTCCTCTCGGTTTGACCGTCTGTCTGAGGATGATAAGCGGTACTGTACTTTAACTTTGTACCCATATCCTCTTGTAAGGACTTCCAAAAGTTCGAAGTGAACCTTGGATCACGATCCGATATGATACTCTCAGGTACTCCATGCATACGAACAATCTCTTTAATGTATAACTCGGCCAATTTCTCTAACGAGTAGTCCTTTTTAATCGGTAAAAAGTGTGCTGACTTGGTTAATCGGTCTACGATCACCCAAATAGCATCATAAGTGGCCCGGACTAGTGGTAAACCCATGATAAAATCCATAGAAATGCTATCCCATTTCCATTTAGGGATATCCAGATTCTGAAGTAGTCCTGGTGGTTTCTGATGCTCGATCTTCACCTTTTGGCATGTCAAACACTTCAATACAAAATCGGTCACGTCTCTCTTCATATTCGGCCACCAATACTGTCGCTTTAAATCATTGTACATCTTGGTGATCCCCGGATGCATAGTGTACCTGCTCCGATGAGCTTCTTCTAGAATGGTTTTCTTGATCTCGTCATTGTCAGGAACACAAATTCTCTTCTTGTATCTCAAAATATCCGCATTGCCGATGTCATAATCTAGAACTTCACCATTTTCTAGTTCCTCTCGAATTCTACTTAACTGATCATCTTTCATCTGGGCGTCTCTCAGGTCCTGATAAAATCCATATTCACCAACAACTGCATTTAAAGTAGCCCTTCTTTGATCTGGGACTGCATGGATATCTCTTAATCCATTTAGCCAATTCTGCTCTTCCAAGCTCATGCGAAACAAGTGTATTGACTTTCGACTCAAAGCGTCTGCAACCACATTAGCCTTGCCAGGATGATACTTCAACTCAAAGTCATAATCCTTCAGAAATTCCATCCATCGGCGTTGTCGGTTATTTAACTCCTTCTGGTCTACTAAATACTTCAAACTCTTATGGTCACTAAATACTTCAAACTGAGATCCATACAGATAGTGCCTCCAAATCTTCAAAGCAAAAACCACAGCTGCCAACTCTAGGTCATGAGTAGGATAATTCTCCTCATGAGGCCTCAACTGTCTTGAAGCATATGCAACAACCTTGCCTTCTTGCATTAACACACAACCCAAACCCTTGAGGGATGCGTCTGTATATACTGTGTATGGACGACAGGGATCGGGAAGGGTAAGCACAGGCGCTGTAGTCAACTTTACCTTCAACTCCTGAAAAGCAGCTTCACACTTGTAAGTCCATATAAACGGTTGATCTTTCTTGGTCAACTTGGTTAGAGGCATAGCAATTTGAGAGAACCCTTTAATGAATCTCCTGTAGTAACCAGCCAATCCCACAAAGCTTCTCACTTCAGTCACTGACTTTGGGGATTCCCATTTCAACACGGCATCCACTTTACTAGGATCAACAGCTACCCCCTCAGCAGACACCACGTGGTCAAGAAAATTCACTTCCTTGAGCCAAAACTCGCACTTACTCAACTTGGCATACAACTGATGATCCCTCAGTATACATAATGCAATGTGTAGATGCTCTCGGTGCTCTTCCTCATTTTTAGAGTAAATGAGAATGTCGTCAATGAAGACAACAATAAATCGATCTAAATACGGCATAAAAAATCCGGTTCATATAATCCATGAAAACGGCTGGAGCATTGGTCAACCCAAAAGGCATAACCAAAAACTCATAATGCCCATAGCGAGTTCGAAAAGCAGTCTTTGAGATATCCTCAGCCTTAACTCTGAGCTGATGGTATCCCGATCTCAAGTCAATTTTAGAGAACACTGCAGCTCCCATGAGTTGATCTAGTAAATCATCAATTCTAGGCAATGGATATTTATTCTTAATGGTGACCTTATTCAAATGTCTGTAGTCGATACACAACCGCATACTTCCATCCTTCTTTTTGACAAACAACACTGGCGAACCCCAAGGAGAGACACTCGGTCGAATGAATCCTTTCTCGAGCAACTCTTCTAGCTGTTTCTTCAACTCTGCCAACTCTAATGGTGACATCCGATAAGGGGCTTTAGAAATTGGGGTTGTACCTGGTATCAACTCAATGGAGAACTCAACTTCCCGCTCTGGAGGCAGCCCTGATATCTCTTCTGGAAACACTTCTGGAAATTCCTTCACCACTTCGATTTGATTGATCCCAATGTCCTTATCAACACTAATTGAAAAGAAAACCACGTAGGCTTCACAACCTCGTCGAATGTACTTTTCCACTTTAGTGGCCGACAACAACAAAGGGCCAGAAATCACCTTAACAGATGATAGACCTAATGGAAAATTTACTTTCTTTCCTTTACAATCAAGATAAGCATTATTGGTAGACAACCAATCCATGCCAATGATTACATCAATACCCCTAAGTGGTAAACAAATCAAATCTATCTTTGAATTACATATATCATACTTAAGAGTAAGGTTTAAACAAGCAAGACCAGTCATAACAGAAGCTCCAGCAGGAGTGGACACTTCCAAATTATAAGGCAATTCACAAACATGCAATTTCAATCTTTGAGCACAGATATTAGAGATGAAAGAATGTGAAGCACCCGAATCAAATAACACATGTACATCATGTCCTTGAAGATAAGCAATACCTTGGATCACATTTGGGGACGCTCCGGCTTCCTCCTGGGTCAAAGCAAACACTCGACCAGGAACGGTGGGGCGACTACTCTGTGGGGCCTGTTGAAACTCAGGGCAAAAACGAGCAATATGTCCGTACTTGTGGCACTTAAAGCATTCCCAGCATTTCCCTGCATGTACTGTCCCACAGTTTTGACATGGTCTACTCACGCTCGGTGTAGACATAGAAGAATCTCGATGGGAAACCTGGCTCCCACCATGATGGCTCCTCTGGGTCTGGAATCTCTGTTGTGGGGCCCTGTTATCATTAGACCCTCTCTGATGAGACCCTCCAGTATTTCCTGAGCCCCTGTAGCTTCCTGAGCTAAAGCCTGGCTTCTTCATTATACTATTATTGGGCCTTGGAAAATTGGAGAATCTGCCAGAACTATCACGGCGCTTGGAATCTTCCACCTCTCGTACCATGCGTGCAGCAACGCGTAGTTTGGTACATGCATCCTCAAAATTTTTGATATCAGAGAATATTATAAACGACTTTAATTCCGGCCTAGCCTTATTTATCAACTGTCGAATCTTCCAATCAGAGTTGTTATATTCCTTCAAATATGTAACATACTTCGTGAGTCGAATGAAGGTAGAGATATACTGGTCTTCCGTCATATTGCCTTGACGAAGAGCGTAAAACTCTAACTCCTTCTCATGTTGCAACTCTTTTGGGAAGTAGTGTGAATAAAACATGTCTTTGAATTCTGTCCACTTCAAAGATGAAACATCAGCTGGTCTAACACTCTTCCACCACTCATTCGCCTCACCCTTAAGAAGAATGGTGACCGCCTGTACCATTTGCTCACTAGTGCAGTCCACGGCCTGAAATAACGTCTCTATGTCTTCGATCCACGTCTCTGCCTTGACAGGATCCAGATTACCATTAAATGTGGGAGGGTGATGTCGAGCCAAATCTTTATATACATTAGAAATAGAACGAGGAGCTGGAACATTTGGCTGTTGGGGTACATAATCACTGTGGCCCTCATTAGCAGTTTCATTCCCTTTTTCAGAATTTTCCACGCTTTGGTGGTCATAGTTATTTTCCATAGGGATCTTGTCTCCTACTTTCTTCCCAGTCTCTTCCTCAAACTTCTTCAATCGCTCCTCTACAACATCCTCTACAACTCCCTTCAATTGTTGCATAAAAGCGTCCTTATCGAATGGGAGTTGTTGTTGCTGCTGCGGTTGAACCTGTGGGTGTGGAGGCCTACTACCCCCAGAACCAGTTCGACGAGTCTGTACCATCTTCTCCCCACCTAAGGATGCAACCCACCATAACAAGTGAGTTGTCAAACAAGACACCACAAAAACAACTAAACAGGGAAGTTATATGTGAATATTATATATTGCCACTAAATGCAGTACATGCAAGACAGTTTACAGAATCGTTTTTCTCTGATACCAAATTGTAAAATCCTTTCAAATTGTAAAATCCTTTCCTTATACACAATAATTAACTATGGACTTGATAAAAACCATTTTTTTTTACAGTATTATAATCATTTACAACCTCTACCATGGTAATAAAAAGATTTCAAATCATCTTTCAAAAGATTACCATGGTAGAAAAGAATTCAACTAACTATTTAAAAAACTCTTTAACTAAATAATATCTCATCATATATTAAAATATCCATATCAAACCAAATTATGGTTCCATCAATTCAAACCACATCATAAGGCCCGCAAGCCATCTAACCTCAGCAAGAGTAATTAAAAATATATAGTTAAAATATCAAATCTCCAAAATAAATCAGAGTATGCAAAATGAGCCCTAACGTGGCAATATACAATAATCCAACATATATTATAAAGATAGAAGCACTACTTTTAGCAGAAGTAGTTTAAGCTTCCGGAGTCTTCCCTGATGGACCCGCACAACAACTATCACCTGGAAAAATGTTAAATCAACGGGGTGAGACAAAAGCCTCAGCAACCAACAATCCATCTCATTGGGCATAAGAGTAAGTGCCCATGAGGCGCCAAGTGGGATAGTTATTAAAATCATATCAATATTAAAATGTCACATGTCCACATGTATATATATACATTAATTTACCATATCATAATCTCGTTCTCATATTTATCACAAGTATACAAGAATCAGTATACGATAATTTATTCTTTGTCCCCCTTATTTCCTCTCCTGCCTTATTTCCTCTGACTGAACCCATGGGCTAGCACTGACCCATATAACTGGTAGTTTAACTTAACAAGCTCACCAATCAAGTGATATGGACCGGCCAAAATCCATAGAGCACGAGACAGGACCATGGGTTCCCCCTCTAATTATATTAGTGGGGTGTCAAGGCCCTACTGAACACAATTGGGCCAAAGGACTAACCAGTGTACACCTGGAAGTCCACCACCTTATTACCTCTTTTGTACAAAAGTTCACCCCCTTATTTCCTCTTTAAGTAACAACCCGTCAAATCAACATCCACCATCCCCTCTCATATTAATATGTGTGATTATAACAAATCATTATCAATTCTCAATTATCAAAAGGATATTTTCAATCTCATAAATATATATCAATTCATATAATAAATATCACTACTCATTTTCTCAGCGAAAATAAGTCCCACAAGACTATTTCATTAACAACATATTTTCAAAGTCCACATCATATATCAATAGCCAAATTTATAATTCTATGTAATTAAAAATCACTCACAAACACCCTACAAATATGCACAATAAGAGGAAAGTGGTTACCTCTCGCCAAAGTAAAATTATAACCACAAGCTCCTAATCCAAGAGCTCAAATACACGCCAAAAATCAATCTACAACAATTAATTTATTATACATTAATAACTCCTTGAGTTATTGGAAAAATTAATTTATTTAACTAAATTCTAAAATTTCTAAATTTTGAATTAATTACCCCTAAAATTCCAATTATAAAATTTAAATATTTTTATTAATTCAAATAACCTATTCAAGTAATTGATTATTGTTAATTTCATTCCAATACAGGAAAATCCCTAAATTTTAAGTTTAAGATCTAAAATACCAAATTATAAAATCTAAACCGATTAAAATTCACTATTAATCAACCTCTACATTCCTATAGTCTTGCTCTTTAAAAGTTGAATTTTTGAATAAATATATTACAAAACATTTATTTAAATTATATGGAAAATTGGATATAAAGGACTAAAAAGTAAAGAAGCATAAGGACTAAAGAAGAAAATGAAATTCTGCATGTGGGTAATGGTAATTGTGACAGAAATTTGGGGCCCTTTTCTGTAATATTATCCCCTACTTTCAGTGAAACCATATCCGCAGCAATTACAGAAAATTACCCCGAATTTCCAAAACTCCAGTTTGATCCAAAAATCGAAACTACCGTCTTTCACTATGGAATATATCAGCAGGAATTACGGAAAACTACCCTGAAGTTTTAAAATGACAGTTTAATCTACAAATCCGAAAATCACCGCCCTTCACTGAGGAAAATTTCAGCATAATTTACAACAAATGACCCTGAAGTTTTAAAATGCCAGCTTAGTCTAAAACTACGAAAATCACCGTCTCCCTACACTGAAATTGATTTCCTAACTGTTGATTTGCTGATATAAAATGGGGGAAAATCTAAATATTACATATCACAATTTAAAATAAAAGCATTGAGAATCTTTTTGCTCATTTTATCCATCGTTTGCCCAAAATTCTAATTCCATATTATTCTCTAATCAGTAAGAAATCACTATCATAAGAAAGATAAAATTATTTAGAATATTTTTCCTAAAAAGAGTTTTGTGATCAGAAGAAAATTTGAGTACCTTATTGATCTCTGAAGAACTAAATTTCTCCTGCCAGAATCTCACTCTCCGCGTTCCTGAAGACTTCACGCCAGAGCGTGAAGTGGTGAGTGAGGGGGTATTTATAATACCCCTCATCATTCATGTGGCGCCAAGGGCCACTTTTATTTTATTAATTAATTAATTAATTTTAAAAAAACACACACACACATAATCATCACCCTTATCTCTTTCTTTTCTTTTCTTTCATTTCCTTTTCCACCGAACACCTTTCGGTGGTTTGTCCCCCCTCCCCCTTTTTTTTTTTTTTTTTTATAAATATATATATTATATATATATATATTAATTAATTAATTCTAATTTATCATTATATTATGAAAATAAATAAATAAAAAATGAGGATGTTACACCTTGAGAGATTAGAGGATATGATAAAAAATAGTCCAATTTTTTCTGACACCTTGTCACCCTTATCAATTTGATTTTTAGTTATATATACTATCAACAATATTATTTTTTAGCTTGAATAGATACCTTTTGAAGTACTCCTTAGGCATCTCAAGTCAAATTTAAAATGCTTAAAGTGATATTTTATATATCCCAAGTAAGCACTTTAGGTGTCTCAAGTTTGACTTGGGACTATCAACAATACTTTAATTAAATCATTGCATTGATCTTTCTTAACAAACTAAAATGAATTCTTTTAACTAACGTTAATTAATCTTTAAAGTATCTGGACTATATTGAATTAAATAGTGTGGAGCTGAAATCTTTTTAATATAAAATTTAATAAACTTTAATTTAAAGAACTACAATAACTTAACATATTCACGGTTAATATTTTCAATTTTGGGAGAAATTTTTATGTGAACCTGGAATGCCACATTTATGATTTGAACAACCAGAAGCCAACAACTGAGCAACATTTTAATAATTTGATTGAGAAATATTTACATACTCCTAAAATACCATGTCATTTAAACTTTTTCTAATTAAAATATGACAACTTATATCATTTTAATTCTAATTGGCTGATGAATCATCTGAAAAATTCAAATTTTAACTTGTCCTTGAGAAAAAACATCATAATTTGAAAAAAAAAACTAAAACAAAATGATCAACCAATATTTTTCCTAAAAACAAGATAAAATTTGAATTTTTCATATGAGTCATCAGCCAACTAGGAGTAAAATAATCTAAATTGTCATGTTTTAATAATCTAAGTGGATTACTTGGTCTTTGTTAGCATTTGAAGGATTATATTGAAGTGGAGGGAGGCCTTTAAATATTGTCAATGAATAGTCCTTTAAATTCTAACATTGTTAAATGTTGATAAAGAAGAAGGAAAAATAAGGAGGGAACGGAAAAAAAGAAAGAAAGAAAAGGTAAATTGCACCTAAGTTCTAAACAAGAGAAAATATGATATAAAGATCCTTTAAAATTTTAAATTTACAGTGAAGTCTCATGGGATATTTTTGTAATATATTCCAAATGCAAAAAATCCAAAATAACCCTATTGCTTAAATAGAGAGAGGGAATGGATGATTGTGTATTCATTAATTGTATTTTGGATTTTTCATATTTAGAATATATTATAAAAATGTTCCACAGGACTTTACTGTAAATTTGAGATTTTAAAGGATTTTTCTATTGTATTTTCTCTTATTTGGGATTTGATGCATTTTTCCCAAAAAAGAAAAGACAAGAAGAAGAAGAAGAAAGAAAGAAAGAATCGAGATGGTGTTCTCCCTTCCTTTTCGTCAGCTAATTTATAGTTACTCGCTTTGGACAACGCTACCCAATGCGCTAATCAAATCCACACATACTTTTATTGAAGGTTTTTGTATATTAAAAAATAGATGGAAATGCATATATTTCACATTTTAAAAAAATTCATGATAGATATGTTATGACAGTTATACATGACTTATCAATATAGCAAATATTTATTGTTTGGGTCTTGGATCATGAGTTTTGTCATCATAAAGAAGGCCAAGTGGGAAATTACAAATCATTGCGATTTCAAGAGGAAAAGAAAGGCAAGGAGCAGTGCTGGGAGCACTAACATTATCGTTATTTTGCTAACAGATTAAAAAAGTTAAATAAATAATTCAATCATAATATATATTATGTATCACTAGATTATATATCAATTTATATGTCAGGAAAAATAGTTTGAAAAAAAAAATATAACAACTTTAATGTAACTTATTTAACTTCCTTAATCTCTCAAAAAAATAATCAATTAGCTTTTGTATTAAGGCTGTAATTTAGCTTGAATCAATTCGGTATTTCACACAAGACAAAACGGTGGTCCTCAGAGAGATTTCATATCAAACTGATCAATACACACCATAATTGCTACAACTTATAATTTACAGAAAAAGATTTGTTCTATTTATATGTCATATCATCAATTTTTTTTACATAAATATATAATTTTACTCTTTATTTATTATTACGTAAAATCTATTGATATAATGTATAATGAATAGAAGTAATGTTATACTATTATTGGTGCTCTTTAATCTTTATCATCATGGAATACTGATGTGGATATCTCTGATTAATAATAAAGTACTCTATTTATTGTTTATAGTAAAACACGTTAAAAGTAACTTATAAATATGATTAGAAAAGTAGTGTAAGAGACATTTTTTAAGGAATTGCATGTTCTTATTTATCAAAGATACAGAAATTTTTAATATCATGTTTAATTTCTACTACCTTTGATAAGAGTGTTTTTCAAAGATAAGTGGCATTTTTACATATTTATTGCATTTAATTAATTTTAACTAAATGTGTTTATTTAGGTAACTCGATCATTTAGTATCCCTGATGGCCCGAAGGAGTATTGTTCGTGCTCTTTAATCTTTATCATCATGGAATACTGATGTGTCTCCGATTAAAATCTTTTCAATCGCTTAATTACTAATAATTTAATGAAGATATAGGTAAAGATAAAATGAAACCTCAAATTAAATGTATTATATATGATGATCCAAATCTAGATCTCCTCCATTCACAAGAGACGTGCATGATTTGTCAGAAAATGTTTTTATTTAATTTAAATAAGTTATATGATATTTTTTATTTTTAAAAGAATTCCAAATACACTCTAAATTTGAAGGACTCAAACCGTGTCTGCTTAAACACAAAGTGAGTGGAGAGGAGAGAGGAGATAACCGTTCATGTGGCTCTAAATATAAAACTATATAATTGATTTTGATTTTAAATATAATATGTTAACTTATTTTATATTTAATATTTATCTTTTTTCCACAAATTAATTTACTTAACTTATAAACTAATATATTATATAATGAAGTTTAAGGAGATCAAGTTGTATTTAATAAACAATTTATTTAACTTCACATGTGTAAGTTAATTTATTTAACCTTCAATAAACACGACTTCTTGCAGCAGATAGTGGATCAAATTCATTAGTGCCGGAGGCTGAAGATTCAAGAAGTTGTATGTTTTTTGATGATACCAGCCGCGAGCCCCTGAAGCATCCCTTATGATTTTGCAGGGAAGTTCTGGGAGAGAAGACCCCCCAATGGAGTGTGAACAACCATTACGGAATCTGGGGTTGGAAGCCTGCAATGGAAGCAAAATATAACGCAACATTTTCTTAAGGAACTCAGAAACTTGGGAAACATTAATCATTATTCTGTGACAATAGCTCAAACATGTGAAATGCACAATATATTAACTTCTTCGTTATCGGAACTCCATTCTTCTCCATGCAATGCAACTGTAAGTTTAAACAATATCGAAATATTTCATTAGCTTGGGTGCACCCAACGAACCTTTTAAGGATTTAAGGGTCTGCAAAATAAGCAAAGATTTCTACCAAAAAATGAAATATTAATATGATTAACAGGAAAAAAGAAACTGTGTATAAAGTGGGGCGTTATACAATTCCTTTGTCTGACCTCATTCCTACTTGTAAAGTTATTGCTGAAAAGAATTCTGTAGCTAAAGCCAGCAAAACAAGAATGCAATGACAACCACATGACACATTGTATACCTTCAAAAAGGAACTTGAAGAAATTTTAAGGATTCCAGATGCAGGTTCCATTGTCTCATCGTTTGAGAATACAACTTCAGGCCGGAACCAAGCAGATGTGACATGAACCCACAGCATCTCAACATCAGTTGGCTTTAGAGCTCCACCTGCAGAACATTATCACATGAGAAAACAAATGAGCGTTGCAAGACAGAATTCACAACGGTAAAGATGCAAACATAAATACAAATGACTGTGTTTGTTTTGGCGATTGGATAAGTAACTTATTTTTACTTAAACTTATGGAATTTTAAGATTAGAAAAAAGTTAGATTGGGTAAAATGATGAGTGTTTGGATTAGCGATTCGATAAGTAACTTAAAGTAACTTATGTAAAAGTGAATGATGTTTGGTTTGACTTTTGCATAAATGACTTTTGTATTAATTAAGAGAAAAAAATTGAAAAAATTATGAAAAATGAAAAAATGAAGGACAAATTGTGAAAAAAGAACTCATTGGCAACTTAATTGCCAAATGGGACCTCGGAAGATACCTGCATTTATTAAAGTAGCATTTTTGGTGATAAATTGATCCGAACCATCCAATGGCGACAGTGTTACTATAAGACACATACTCAAAATTTGGCAATGGTACAATTTTAAATAAAATTATATCAAACTCTAATTTAAATTGGTACACTCCAAAAGTTTTTTCTATTATGCACCTCAAGCTTAAATTTTATAAATTATATCAAATTCTAATTTAAATATTAAATCATAACTCATATTTTCACATAACTCAAAATCTAACAAAATAAACCGATTAAAACCTCAATAATACCTCCAATAATCCAAATAAATTATTTAAACTAAATTTAATGGGTAAAAACACTATATAGAAATTAATTTATGACATGTTTATAAAAAAATTGATTATAAAATCATAAAAAAACTAAATAATAAATCTAAACTGATTAAAATTAATTATTAATTATTCTCTATATTTCTACAGTCATATATTAACAAAACTCAAAACTTGCTTAAACTCTTATTTCAAATTATTCTCTAATTAGCAGAAGATTACTATCTAAAGAAAGAGAAAATTATTTAGAAAATTTTTCATAAAATAAGTTTTATTATTATAAGTGATTTTGAGTACCTCATTGATCTCTAAAAATATGAAAATACTCCTATCAATATTTTTGTATGCACACACAGGCACATAAGCTTCAATAAGCTTCATTTTGAGACTTATGACTTTTTCCAATTTATGATTTTTTTCACCTTAAATCCAATCGCTAAAACAAACATCCATATTTGATCAAAACTCTGTTGAAACCCAATTACTACACTATTCAAGTCCTGATTGCTGGAGAAATCGCCCAAATAACCTATTCGCTTGAAGCGAATAATATTCTCAACTATTTTACAGCCAAAAAAACAGCGGCCAGCATGGAGTGCCAAAGAGGAGATATGACCAACCAAAAACGAGTAAATTTCTATTTAGTAGTATGAAGTCACTTTCCTTTCCTATCAAAATAAATCCGCCATTTAATAGTATCATAAAGAAGTTGGCAGCATATTAGAGTTTTAAGTTGATCATAACTTTTTTGCCTGAATTTAAGAAAATCATCAAAATACAACATAACTTTTTCACAAAAAGAAATAAATTAACGAATAAAATACCTCTTACAGGACAAAGACAACACTCTCTCAACATCAGGGGTTTCGCACACCCTACAGACCCAAGAAGTAAAATCCTTGACATTCTTTGCTCCATAGCATTCTTGGTGGACAGCTATTTGGCACCTGTAAAATAAAGATGTAAACACACTGCACAATATTTCTTCGACTGAAGACATGGAAAGTGAAATCAAATTCAAATTTGTCACGCATCCACAATTTTTTATACAAATTTGAAGCAAAGATAACCAGAAATTATAGATCCACCTGTTGCAGAAGATAATTTTGTTATAATCCCAATCCTCAACCCATCTACAAACGGCACATCTTTCAGTAGTCCACTTTGGACAAACTGGTTCATACTTCTCTGTGACAATCAAAGAAGAATTTCGACAATTAAAAAATATATTCAAGAAATGAATGTTTGCAATATGCAAAAATGACCCACTCAAAAAAAAAAATTCTAATAATGAAAACAATCAATGAATAGAACTTTTTATGAAGTAAAGTATTTACCTTGCAGAAAGGCAAGAACCTGCCGTTGATCTAATTGCGTAGAAACTCCTCCTTGTGTATTGTTTTCTGCGATCTGAAGAATTTCATGTTAGTACAGACTGAGAAAGGACAGCATTGTTGGGGAGTCCACAGTACACAGAAATAAAAGCAATGAAGGAAGTATAAAAGAGTGCGGAGGAATACCACTAATTATAAATATACCCTCTCATGACAGTTAATCCAAAACTAATACATGCACTAACCACCGGAATATATTTCTATTATTCAAATTTCGAAAGAAATGATACATACCCATTTTTCAAGAGGAAGCATTATTGTACTCTTTACTTTCACACTATATTTCCATTTCTTAGCTCTGCAACCCATATGCCTTTCTCATTCACTCGGCGTCTGCTTTCGCACCCCAAATGAGCTACACATGCACATGACACTGAAAAAGAGATAAGCAATGAGCAATTTGATGGAACCATTGGAACTGCACAGAGTTATTTTATTAATGTTGACCAACTGAGCTTAACCACCTTATAGAGAACCTATACAGATGATATTTATAAAAATATAAATAGATGGCAATATGCTTTTCAATGTGATGTTTGAGATCTTCCAATGAACCAGATACTAAACCATAATAAACAAGACTATATGCACATGTACTATGAAAAATTACAAGAGTGTTTGTGTGTTGAAACACATTCAAAGAAAGTTCATTAGGACATCACAAGAGCGAATAGAGCATTTTCTGATATATACTTAAAACTCATAATATGCATTTATTTAAGAATAGAAATAGAAATCTTACAGATGAAGCTTCGGAATGTAATACGCTTCCATGCCATTGCACACCACTGTTATCTTATCAGGTATATCGGGCTTTTGGCTATTTTCTGTTGATCTGTCTCGAAACAATATCAAATCGTAAGATTTAGGGTGGAAACAACTTCAAACATTAAAATTAAAACGTGAATTTCTCAAATGCATGCTAAGGTAAGCAATAAATGACTGCTGCATACTTGATTTTTGGCTTGCACGTTTGTGATGCTGAAAATTTACAGTTTAAATTTGTTTTGCATTCTGGACAATAGTAATCTGTGTGTTTCAGATCCTGCATTCAGAAACTCATCAGAGGTCTTCACTCTGCCACCACTTTGTGAACTTGGGAAAATCAACAATCCAGAGAAAAGTATGCGGCATAATAGTGACCATCAAAACACACCTTGAAAAGTTTACTGGATATTTTGGCACATTCAGCATGAACCCAAACATTACAACCATCACAACACACCTGATTCAATAAGAAAAGCCACATAATATATCCATATATTAGTTGTTCAAGTAGAACTACAAGAGGTTATATCAAAAATTAAGAATAATAATAATTGAGAAATCAGACAGCCTCACCCAATTGCCACCATCTGAATGGTGCCTGTCAACACCCGTTTCCATTTCGATAATCAAAGAGTAATAAAGACGAAATTCAATGGGCATACAGAAAAGTACAATTATACTGATAAAAATATTTGTTTACAATCCCAACGTCGTTCGTCAACGAAAAACAGAAAATACAGCGGAAACTTAATATTTACAAATTATCCAAAATATTAAGGCATAGACTAAGACATAACCACGTTCATATCCTCGTCTCGAGACACGTGCCACTTACTTTTCGACGTCAACGTCTTTGCCTTTTGGCCCACTGGTACCCGTTGAGGTATTTGTTTAAAATAGGGCAAGATTCCGGAGAATCCCCGTAGAGACATAATATCGTTCATAGAAAATGCGAAAAGTAAATATGTCATGCGCCAAGGTATGCACAAATTAATGAACAATATAAACACATCATCGTCATATATACATGAGTAGGGCCCAGCCCCACAATCTATACCGGTTGGACTTCTGCCAACTCCCAGTGTAAGTGCACCTCTGGCACTAACAGTCTCTCTCTAGGCAAATCATGTTATTAATAAAGTGTATTTACAAAACAATGACATCCACACAATCACATAACTTATGGCATAGTGTATGAAAGATAATGTCCCTACCTCAAAGCTTTGATATCCCCTATTTAATAGTGTCTCGTAAAGCGTGTTGTCCCGGCGTCCGACTCGGTCCTAAAATATTAAATGTACCAGAAATAGGTAATAACCTATTCAAGTATCATTTTAGACTATTCCATAGTGTTTATTGTGGTTATATTAGTCTATGGTGAAAATTTACAAAAATGCCCCCGGGAACCCGGCCTGACCTGGCCCAATGGCACGTTTTCCCAAAATTTTGACCAAAGCTATTCTGACTTATTTTCGCCCAAGGAATCCATTTCCGGGCTCTAAATCACCAAATTCACTGCCAAATTACGAAAATACCCTTGACAGCCCCTATTTAGGGATTTCAGTGGCGTTTTCGTAATTATGCTTTTTCGGCCTCTACCGAAAAAGTGTCCAACTGTAACCCCACCTATTTTTACCCACTGAGTCCAATGGAACCATTTATTTCATGAAAATCCAACTCCTTGTACCAGTTCTGGTCTGGCCGAAATATTGAAGGGAAAATAGAAAAATGGAGCTTTGTGTTTTAGCTTCCAAAACTTGTACTTTTCCACTTCTAATCCTTGATTAACTCATTTAAACACTTCATAATCATGATTTAAAGGATTTTGGGCAGCATAACCCCTTAGGGTTATGGCTTTTCCCATTATACAACTTGACCAAAAATCACATAAACCAAACAACAATCACCAACAACAACTTCAATACACAAAGAAGTTGAGATTTTGGAGATTACCTCTTGATCCTTGGTGTTTCTCTCTCTAGAACTTCCTCTCTCTCTTCTCCTTGAGCTAAGAATGAGTCTTCAAGATCATAGATTCATGAAGAAACATGGTTTAGAGAAGGATCTAGGGGAAATGTTACAAGGAAAGCTTAAGAATCAACTCTTACCTTAAGATTTCTTCCTCCTCTTCCATCTAACTCTTCAAAGTTTCTCCAAACTCTCTCCCTCTCTATGTTGGACGAAAATGCATGAAGGGAAGGGAAGAGAAAGCCTTC
This sequence comes from Inga laurina, assembly GCA_963855925.1. Taxonomy (NCBI): domain Eukaryota; kingdom Viridiplantae; phylum Streptophyta; class Magnoliopsida; order Fabales; family Fabaceae; genus Inga; species Inga laurina. The sequence goes on along the minus strand of OY979711.1, from coordinate 3,388,124 downwards.
ATAAAAATGCTCCCTTGATTCCAAACCATTGATCTCATCTAAGGTTGTTATGGTGACACATGTCAACCACCATACTTGCCTCCATGCTTGCACCATACTTCCATTTTGTGTGCACTCAACTTTGCCATGCTTCCCTTTTGTGTACACTCAACCTTAATTATCATTTCCTTCTCCCTTGGTTTGCCAAAAACGTGCTCCCTCTTATGCTCCAACTAAATCAAGTGTTCCTTCCATTTACTCAAGTCAATTGGTGCAAAAGTTGGCTACCTAACCTTATGATATAAGTAAGGACTTATGACACAACAATTATCTCCATTATCTTTCATGTGGTGTTGACACTTGGTTTCATTGGATTTTGACACTTGTCTTCTCCTCCTTCATCCCTTAATTTCTAAAATAATTAAGAGAAAAAGGAAGATTACTTTATTTCTTAAATTTTCGGAATAATGCCAATTCTGGCAGATTTTTTGCCTTAATTTTGAAAAATCATCACTAATTTTGTAGACATCGTTTTAATGTGATTCCAAAGCCTATGGAACCCTTATTGAGTCTAATTCCAAGGAAAAATATGGGATTTTACTTAATAGGATTATATTATTCCCAGATTTTCAATCTTTGATCGTTGCTCTAGAAACTTTCCAGATTTTCTGGATTAACTTCAAAAATTCATATATTTTTGTACATAGCTTCAATTGAGTCATATGACCTATCAAATTAAAGCTTAGGATGTCTACTTTCACCCTATAAAATTTCATAATTTTTGGTCATCATTTGGTCTTCCAAAACTATATGACAATCTCACTGCCTCGCAGGCGATTTCACTGAAAACACTATTCAACCTTCAATTTTCAATATTTAATTCTTTTGACCTTAAATATTCACCATTTCATTGAATATATATAATAATTACAATATATTCTTGGTGAATAAAATTTGGGATGTTATAGTGCCAAATCTTTTTGCAAATGCCACAATATTGTTTTGATTTACGTAACTGAAAAAACACATCAATAATTTTAGAAATTAATTTTCCTGCTAAAAATCTGTCAAAGAAAAATTTGAAATTATCTGAAATGAGGTATTTTGCAAAAACCTTGGCACAAAATTTGCAATAAAGTTGAGCTGAAGAATTGGAATCCTTAATCTTCTTCAGGGTTTTGAAGGGCAAAGGCAGACCACAGCCAGCACAAGGTCTCAAATCCTGCATGATATTTATCCCAAAATGAAAATCTACAGCTTTCCAGAATATACAAGATCAATACTTTCAAATTGACTCTTGGGCGATATGAATTAAGAACGATTACTCATTCATACAATGTACATACATCTTGTCATGGAGTGTAGACCTTTCATTGTTAGTTTAATGACCACAAATTATTCAAGTTTTTTCTAACTAGTACTTGATGTCAAAACACAAATCTCTACTTCAAAGAACAGAGGCAAGTTACAGACTCCCGAGTGTATAAGTTACAGGTCATCCTTCCTCCCAAGATAACAATGTTTGCAGCAGCCTATCTGATGTCCAGCCGAGTACATCCAAAATCTTACAGCCAACCCAAGTTATAAGCACTCTAATCATCTCATCATACTCATATACTGAACGAAAAGGGAGAAATTAATCTCACCTGGTCTTGAGACCCACATTCCGGATCAACATATGAACTTGTAGCCTCCATAAACCATTTGGGATGGGCTTCTGCATTTGTTCTCTGCTCCGCTCCCACATGTGAATCCACAAAACCATCTTCTGCCAACAGCGCCTCTTCCAGGGCCATCTGAAAGTCACTTGGTTTGCACTTGTACAGCCGAGTCTGCCCCTGGAATCCGAGAAAATATAAATATCAATACTTAAGTTATCAATATTCTTGCAGAAACAACTGCAGACAATATTGGTTTGTAACAGAACTGCCCATGAACTCCACGAAGGGGAATATCATTCCCTGCTTCACCCATGCGTAGTCCTGCCCAACGACATTCCTCCAGATATTAATACTGAAATTAAAAATGCGCCCTAATAACCAGATTTTATGACCAGATATATCAAGAGATCTATACCCTTTGCTTTCCATTTTTTGAATACCCATAAAACATCACGCAAATTGCACCAGGAACACAACAGCTCAGAACGAACTTCGGAGCTTGCAAGATAGGATCAATCACTACAGCAGGCCAAGCTGGATATCTCTTTCCACACTTTGCCCAAACTATGTCACCCAAGGAAAAATCCTCCGGTTTATAGATATCTTTCCCCGATTCTTCCATGTACCGAGAGCAGAATCATTGAACCTCGATGGAAGCATTTGAGAGCGACCACGAGACGACCGCAACAATGGAGGCCGAATCCTTTCAGAGCCTTGCTCCATTGCTATTCTACTATGCAATGGCGTAGAATTTGAATTCGATAGAACCTCACTAGCCCAGTACGATCCTTCACTGCACCACGACCCTGAACCGCTGCTGATGATGGCGACGCTTGGGTCAATACAGGGGGCGAGCGATAAGCTACATGGTACTCGTATACATGACAACGCGAGTGTTGTGGTGGCTAGGAGATGGACACCACCAGCACACGGTTGGTGCAAGGTTAACGTAGATGGGGCCTTTTCTGAACTATCACAGACTTCCGGTTCCGGATGCGGAGGGATTTTTCGGCGGACGGATGGAACGTGTTTAGCAGGGTTTATGCACAGACTGGACCATGGAGACCACTTAACAGCAGAGTTGTCTTCTAGGCCTCAAGATTGCATGGGAACGAGGGGAAAGGGAGCTGATTCTGGAATCTGATTCGCTATCTGTTGTTGAATTGCTGCGTAATGGTTGTTCACGTCTGCATGAAGAGCACCAGCTCGTGGGCAATATCCAGGAATGGCTCTCCCGTGACTGGGTAGTTCGTATACACCACACCTCTGGGGATGCCAATGAAGCTGCAGATTTTCTAGCTACTCGAGCTTTATCTTGCATGCCGGGGTGTCATTCTTTCTCTGGCTGTTTTACGGAGCTGAATGTGTTTGTTGAGAGGGACAGGTTAGCTGCGTGTGGGGTAATGGTCTGTTAGCACTTTAGCGTCGTTTTATCAAAAGAAAAAAGAATAAAAATAGGAAAAGGAAAGACACGTCAGAGCCGTAACGGGCTTTTTGATTCCAGCGAGCCGGGAGTTCGAATGTGCGATGTTGAGAGAGAATGGGAAGGTGACGATAAATATAATAAATAAATATTTATTTATTTTTGACAAAATTGTAAAAAAAACCCCTTAAACTTTAGGTCAATCTTATATAACCTCTTGACAATTCAAAGTTTAAATCTAACCCTCTCGATCTTTCATTTTTTAACTATTAACCCCATACCTTTAGGTAACTGTTATCTTTTTAACAGAAATTGCCACATTATGAGATGACAAGTGTCATTCTACGTGGTATCCTATGTAAATTACTAATTTCATAAAACCCCCCGAACTTTTAACAATTGTAGATAACCCCCTTAAACTTTGATCAGTTACAAATAATCCATTGATATTTCAAAATTTAAATTTAACTCCCTTAAAATTTTAATGTATAATAAATAAACCTCATGTTTTCATTGGATAAAGTCCAAATAAAATAGTACTCTTGGAGTATATAAGTATTTCTCTTTTGAATTTGGCCCTTTTAAATATTAGTTGGCAAATGAAAAATTGGGAGAATGATAAAAAAAGAACTTTGAAATTGCAAAATCCCAAATTAGATATTTCTCATTCTTGTGTTATGAGTTATTTATTAAGTCTGGTAATTACTTTATCAATTCTCAATAACAAATTTAATTTGAGATTTTACAATTTAAAATTTTTTCCCTATCATATGTGTACACTAATAAATCTCAATCATTGTTGAGCTAAGCTAATGCCACAAGTTGTGTGGTTTCTCTCTATTTTTACTGTTTATATGAACAGTACTGACTCCATGAATAGTGTGGCTTATGCTTGTGGCTCCATGCTTACTTTTTCTTGCAAGGTGATTTCAAATTTTAAAATTCCCTCCATTTGAAATTCCTTTTCTCTCTCTTATTGCTTTTCATTTCTATCCTAGTAAATAAAGGAGCTTCTCTTGCCTAATAATAAATAAGGAAGGCTCATTCTCTCCCTCTGGTCTCTCTTTTTTATCCTTATATATCTCACACCTCCCCCATGCCTTTTGCTCATCTTTCTATCCTCCATTTCGTCTCCCTCCAAAAACCATGCCTCCATCTTCGCTAATACATGTTGTTAAACATCTTACCTTTATTATCTATTTGTTGATTTTGTTCATGCTTATTCATATTCTTCATTCATCTCAATGGGGGCATGCCAAGGTGATGGTTATGGATAAGAGGAAGGAAATGATGGTAGATTGATAGTGCGGCGGAGGTGCGTTTCCGGCTATGGTTATGAGGACGGCGATTTCTGAGTGGTGAAGGGGACGAAGTGGAGAATGGATGGCGAGAGGAATCGTGGAGATGATCTAGCACTCTGATGATCTCTCTTGGTAGATGAAGTCGATGTCGTGATGGTGGTGAGGATGGAGGAGAGCAATGATTCATGATTGTGAAGTGCAATGATGATGATGATAGAAGCTTTCTTTTTTTTTTTTTTTTATCATAGGCGTCGGCTACTTCTTTCCTCCCATCAAGCATCCACCTCTTATCTAGTATTTTTTGAAATAACGTTGGTCCTTCTTTGGTATTTCCTGGGTCTCTTTCAAGTTTGATGATAGACTAGGAAAAGCTGAAATAGGTTTGTGTTTGGAATTTACCAGATATATTGCAGCTTCCTATTTCCCCCTTTTTACTTTTGCTCATTTGAATCTTATGGTGTTTGCGCAGAAGTAACTTTCCTTTCCCTTCCTTTTGTTCTCTCACTCCTTATTTTCTACAATTGTTAGCTACAAGAAGTGTAAACCACTGTACAAGACCAGATCCATGTACTTCATGCTCTTTTCTTAACTCAACAAAACAAATTAATTCAACAACACTAATTATTATTGAGATATTATAGCAACAACATCACATTGCTTAAAATTGGTGGGAAAAAATCACCAAATTGCCTATAACATAGTGCTTTTTCCACTTGTTGATTTACTTATTTTTTAATTAGAAAAGGAAGGAAGTGATTTCCAATAGTTTTAAAATGCCATTAGCCAGTGTGAAACAAGATATAAAAAATCCTGTGAGAATGTTTTTCACAAAATGAATAGGACACTAACGAAAAGGAGATGACAAGTTTTCCACTAAAACAGTGGACCCACGCTATATGGATTTGTAAGTGCAGCTATGTCACGGTTCAATATTGTTGCTTCACATAAGAGCAAAATGGCGGCACATTGGATCAAATCAATCACTTGAATGAATTTTTCAAGACAAGTGAAATAAGGACTGATAAAATCAATCTCAATGTCCCTCATTTTAATTTCTCTTCATTTATTTTAAAATATTTTTCATATTAATACCTTTCACTTTCCTTTCTTCATCCACAGTTTAACCTCTCCTTTACCCATACTTCTGCATCTCTTCTAGCAGTTTTGGTTCACGAAATACGAAAAGAAAAAAGAGGAAGAGAAAGAGGAAGGAGAGAAAAAAGTGGGGAGAGGAGAGTGATAAAATACTCTGAAAGCATAAACGTATTCAAAATTTTGTACTTTATTTTTTAATAAAATATTATATATTATTTTTAAAATTTTTAAGTCTAAAGGTTAACCTGAGTCTGAAGGAACCATTCAAAGGAAAACATGTAACAAATTGAAAATTTGATTGACATATTAGGGAGAGTGTTTTGTCCAATTGCTCTCACCTTTCCCTAGCATTTGTCCTTCCTTTCATCTTGAACATAAATTGCATTTGAGAACCTTAATCTATCATCAAATTAAACTTGTCTGCGTCCTTTTATTTTTTTTCCGATTGTGTTTGTATTAGTTTTTAGAAAATATTTTTTACGATTTACAACGTAAGTATGTGAAAGGAGTTTTATCTCAATTTAAGGAAAAAAGGGCTTTTGAAATCGCGGTTTGGGGCTTACCCAAACACACACTTGCTGATTTTGAGTAGGAGGATGATTCAACATTTGCTGATTTTATTAAAATTATTTTCTGGATTTGAGGATGTTTGGTAACTCTCTATGTAAACTTAAAAAAAAAATTATTTTAAATATGATAAACTATAAATAATTTAAATCTCAATTATTTATTTTCAAATATTCTAAATTAAATTGTTTCTTTTTCTGTATTTTTATACTTTAATTATATATTTTCAATAACTATTTATTGGTGAAGCATGTTTAGAGATTATGATCTCAGTCTACATCTCTCAAATGAGTTTACTTAAACTCATTGGGTTTAACAACTTTAATTATGAGTAGATATTCTTTATTTAAACTGATAAAGATCGTAATGATATTAAAGCCATGATCATATTTTTGTATGTTGCTACTCAAACAATTTTTGATCATTTGAGCATTTACAATGAAAATTAAAAAAATTAAGAGCAATCATTATGCAATGTATAGGATTGCTCTCTCTGTGTCTATATATAAGGTATGAATCGTGAAATTCTAAAAAATAATTAAAATTAGTTAAAAATAATAAACATGTAGAAAATAATTTTTTTTAAAAAAATAATGCCCTATTTATATATAGAGACGAAGGGAATATATTCCAAAATCAGTTATAATAACAAAAAATTGTTATCATTGTAATAGTAAGTTCAAAAGATATTTTGACTTTTTTTTGTTGTAGTTTAAGATACCTAACAAATTCTCTTACCAAATCATCAATAAATAATGTATACATGACTTGTATTATAAATTTCTATAAATAATTGACACAAGATTTACATTTTTCAAGTAAAATAATTAGTTATAGCTTTACTCATATTTTATCATAGAAATGGAAAGTTAAAGTTGATTCCTTTTTTTTTTTTTTGTTTTAAATTTCAAACTCATCCATGAGATACTCTCCTCTATCTACAATATAAGTCTTAGTTCATAATATAAGTCATTAGAGAGTAATTAATGATTATTTTTCAATTTTGCCCCTGTAGTTAATATTCAAACACGACTCATTAGATTGTTCTGTCTCCTTCAAAACCTCATTTAATATAAAAGTTGGAAATTTCTTAAAATTGAAGATAAATTTAATGAGTTAACTACGATTTATTGGTTTTGATGAATTAGTTAAAGTGATTTATATTGTGAACCAGGGGGAGTATAAAAAATGATGTAAGCATGGTAGCACTATCAATATAATTATACTCCATTACTTGAAAGTATCAAGTTGATTAGCACTAATTTATATAATAATTAGGGGTGTTCATCAATTTCTCGTCCCCATCCTGAGCCCATCCCGAAAATTTTGAGATCGGGAATGTGATTTCGGGATCGGGAATAGGACTTCCCGATCCCAACTTTTTCTTGATCCCGAATATGTGTGTGTGTGTGTGTGGGCGCGTGTACATTTTTTAAAAATATTTAAGATAATACGACCAAATGAAAAATAAAATGTGAAAATCCCTAACATCCTTAAGGTAATATATATTCATTTAGTTTATTTAGTTAATTTTATTTATTATTTATTAAATAATTGTAATTTTTTGTTCTTATCTTTGTTCTTTTTGCAACTGAATCTACAACTTTAAGCATATATTGGACTAATTATATATTTGTATTAGACTTATTTGGTATAATATGATATTAGACAAATTAAATATTTATACTATACTAAAGGAAACACAACAAAAAATTCAACATAGAGATTTTTTTTAAAGAAAAGGGAATCCGGGATTGGGAAATTCCCAATCCCGATCCCGAAAATTTCCCGACTTTCGAGATTGGAAAATTTTCAGGATCAGGAATGAAACTCCTTCCTGAATACTTTTTAGGATTGGGATCGAGAATGGTATTTTGCGATCCCGTCCCGATTCAAACACAGCCCTAATAATGATTACATGCATCTCGCGGATGCGTGGTGGTTTAATGCTTGTTTTCCCTAAAAACTAAATGAAAAAAAAAGAGAAAAAGATAAAAAAAAATTCTGTCAAAATTGGTAAAAGACAAAAAGGTATGTTGAATTTAAATAATTCTAAAGGGAATGGATTGGAATTTTGAAATGTTACAAAATTTGAAAAATTACCTAACTGTTAGTGTTAGCGTTTTACAGAAGAGGGGATGATTTGAGTGATATAGAAAATTTAAGAACTTTAATTAATAAATTTAATCAAGCTAGAGCCGGCGACTCTCTCTCTCCAACCATGAGGGCTCCTTCTCCAGTTATTTCTACTTCTCCAGCATCGGAATTCCTCCTTCCTCTACTAGCGCCGTTCTCACCTTTGGCATCGGCACTAGCACATTCAACACTGACTTCCATTAACGGCTTCATTATCTTGACTTGCATCGCTCTTATTTTATTCTCCTTCACCGAACAGAGGGAATACAATGCAGTCGAGGCATCATTTTTCCCCGTAAACCACCGCTCTCTACATGGTTCACTAGCAGCGGATGGCTACTAACCTTCAGATTGCCACTTTGTTCTGTTCTATATGCGAAAGGAGAAACAGAGCATATGCCACATTCTCTTTTTTTGTTGAAGTCCCGATCTTGAGCACTCGAACCAGAGGCTTTATTGCTCCCGACGAAACTATAAGCTCCTTATTCTAACCGTAAAGTGATAGATTCAAAATCATCATGATGACGTACTCTAATCTCCATGGTAGCTTGCTTCTGGTCTTCAATCAAACAAGACTAAAGTTCGTTCACTGGCTAAGCTATAAAATTATCATAATTGTCAGACACAAAACCAATCAGGAGGTTTGGGAAGAAGCCATCAAAAACTCACCGATCTGTCACTATTGCAATCACTGAAAGTAGAAGAGGAATGATCATTGATGCTCAACTCGCTGATACTCCTTCCCATGTATGTGAAATTCACTGAACTCTCCGTCCCCATTAGTCTCCTTTGTGCTGGACCAAAGGAGACTAATATTGTAACTTATATTGTGAACTAAGACTTATATTGTCCCCAATAAAAAATCATTAGCTCAATAAAAAATTTCAATTATACATAAGATCATTAGCTCTTTTTCAGGAAAGCGCCACAATAGAGCTTGCGCACATATGTATATTACATGCACACTTCTATATAATGTAGCCGTTAAATAGCCCCTTCCGATACCAAAACCCTCTTTCATTGTTTCATCCTATTCTTCCCAACAATGGCAGAGCTTGTCCTCAATGATTTGAACTTAGGAAATGGCCAAAAACACGAATTGGCATCTCAATTATCACAGGCATTCAGCAATGTCAACCTAGAGTCGAAGAAGCTCCAGAAGGTGTTTCATGGTCGACAAAGACATAATCTTACTAAAGATCATTTTGTCGATTTCAAATGCAACCCCAACATTAGAAAATTTACCGGCCATAAGTGTGCAGTGTATACAAGCCAAGGAACAAAATTTGAGGTCCAATTCACTGCGATGAAGAGGGGCGTCTACAATATGGAACGTGACGGGTAATTCTGGGTATCTCAAGATCTTGTGCCTCAATCGAAATTTTCCATATGCACACTTCTATATAATGTAGCCGTTAAATAGCCCCTTCCGATACCAAAACCTACTCTCACTGTTTTCGTCCTATTCTTCCCAACAATGGCAGAGCTTGTCCTCAACGATTTGAACTTAGGAAATGGCCAAGAACACGAATTGGCATCTCAATTATCACAGGCCTTCAGCAATGTCAACCTAGAGTCGAAGAAGCTCCAGAAGGTGTTTCATGGTCGACAAAGACCTAATCTTACTAAAGACATTTTGTCGATTTCAAATGCAGCCCCAACATTAGAAAATTTACCGGCCATAAGTGTGCACTGTATATAAGACAAGGAACAAAATTTGAGGTCCAATTCACTGCGATGAAGAGGGGCGTCTACAATATGGAACGTGACGGGTAATTATGGGTATCTCAAGATCTTGTGCCTCAATCAAAATTTTCCATATGCAAACTTCTATATAATGTAGCCGTTAAATAGCCCCTTCTGATACCAAAACCTTCTCTCACTGTTTTCGTCCTATTCTTCCCAACAATGGCAGAGCTTGTCCTCAACGATTTGAACTTAGGAAATGGCCAAGAACACGAATTGGCATCTCAATTATCACAGGCCTTCAGCAATGTCAACCTAGAGTCGAAGAAGCTCCAGAAGGTGTTTCATGGTCGACAAAGACCTAATCTTACTAAAGATCATTTTGTCGATTTCAAATGCAGCCCCAACATTAGAAAATTTACCAGCCATAAGTGTGCACTGTATACGAGACAAGGAACAAAATTTGAGGTCCAATTCACTGCAATGAAGAGGGGCGTCTACAATATGGAACGTGACGGGTAATTATGGGTATCTCAAGATCTTGTGCCTCAATCGAAATTTTCCATATGCACACTTCTATATAATGTAGCTGTTAAATAGCCCCTTCCGATACCAAAACCTTCTCTCACTGTTTTCGTCCTATTCTTCCCAACAATGGCAGAGCTTGTCCTCAACGATTTGAACTTAGGAAATGGCCAAGAACACGAATTGGCATCTCAATTATCACAGGCCTTCAGCAATGTCAACCTAGAGTCGAAGAAGCTCCAGAAGGTGTTTTATGGTCGACAAAGACCTAATCTTACTAAAGATCATTTTGTCGATTTCAAATGCAACCCCAACATTAGAAAATTTACCGGCCATAAGTGTGCAGTGTATACAAGCCAAGGAACAAAATTTGAAGTCCAATTCACTGCGATGAAGAGGGGCGTCTACAATATGGAACGTGACGGGTAATTATGGGTATCTCAAGATCTTGTGCCTCAATCGAAATTTTCCATATGCACACTTCTATATAATGTAGCCGTTAAATAGCCCCTTCCGATACCAAAACCTACTCTCACTGTTTTCGTCCTATTCTTCCCAACAATGGCAGAGCTTGTCCTCAACGATTTGAACTTAGGAAATGGCCAAGAACACGAATTGGCATCTCAATTATCACAGGCCTTCAGCAATGTCAACCTAGAGTCGAAGAAGCTCCAGAAGGTGTTTCATGGTCGACAAAGACCTAATCTTACTAAAGACATTTTGTCGATTTCAAATGCAGCCCCAACATTAGAAAATTTACCGGCCATAAGTGTGCACTGTATATAAGACAAGGAACAAAATTTGAGGTCCAATTCACTGCGATGAAGAGGGGCGTCTACAATATGGAACGTGACGGGTAATTATGGGTATCTCAAGATCTTGTGCCTCAATCGAAATTTTCCATATGCACACTTCTATATAATGTAGCCGTTAAATAGCCCCTTCTGATACCAAAACCTTCTCTCACTGTTTTCGTCCTATTCTTCCCAACAATGGCAGAGCTTGTCCTCAACGATTTGAACTTAGGAAATGGCCAAGAACACCAATTGGCATCTCAATTATCACAGACCTTCAGCAATGTCAACCTAGAGTCGAAGAAGCTCCAGAAGGTGTTTTATGGTCGACAAAGACCTAATCTTACTAAAGATCATTTTGTCGATTTCAAATGCAGCCCCAACATTAGAAAATTTACCGGCCATAAGTGTGCACCGTATACGAGACAAGGAACAAAATTTGAGGTCCAATTCAGTGCAATGAAGAGGGGCGTCTATAATATGGAACGTGACGGGTAATTATGGGTATCTCAAGATCTTGTGCCTCAATCGAAATTTTCCATATGCACACTTCTATATAATGTAGCCGTTAAATAGCCCCTTCCGATACCAAAACCTACTCTCACTGTTTTCGTCCTATTCTTCCCAACAATGGCAGAGCTTGTCCTCAACGATTTGAACTTAGGAAATGGCCAAGAACACGAATTGGCATCTCAATTATCACAGGCCTTCAGCAATGTCAACCTAGAGTCGAAGAAGCTCCAGAAGGTGTTTCATGGTCGACAAAGACCTAATCTTACTAAAGACATTTTGTCGATTTCAAATGCAGCCCCAACATTAGAAAATTTACCGGCCATAAGTGTGCACTGTATATAAGACAAGGAACAAAATTTGAGGTCCAATTCACTGCGATGAAGAGGGGCGTCTACAATATGGAACGTGACGGGTAATTATGGGTATCTCAAGATCTTGTGCCTCAATCGAAATTTTCCATATGCACACTTCTATATAATGTAGCCGTTAAATAGCCCCTTCTGATACCAAAACCTTCTCTCACTGTTTTCGTCCTATTCTTCCCAACAATGGCAGAGCTTGTCCTCAACGATTTGAACTTAGGAAATGGCCAAGAACACGAATTGGCATCTCAATTATCACAGGCCTTCAGCAATGTCAACCTAGAGTCGAAGAAGCTCCAGAAGGTGTTTCATGGTCGACAAAGACCTAATCTTACTAAAGATCATTTTGTCGATTTCAAATGCAGCCCCAACATTAGAAAATTTACCAGCCATAAGTGTGCACTGTATACGAGACAAGGAACAAAATTTGAGGTCCAATTCACTGCAATGAAGAGGGGCGTCTACAATATGGAACGTGACGGGTAATTATGGGTATCTCAAGATCTTGTGCCTCAATCGAAATTTTCCATATGCACACTTCTATATAATGTAGCCGTTAAATAGCCCCTTCTGATACCAAAACCTTCTCTCACTGTTTTCGTCCTATTCTTCCCAACAATGGCAGAGCTTGTCCTCAACGATTTGAACTTAGGAAATGGCCAAGAACACCAATTGGCATCTCAATTATCACAGACCTTCAGCAATGTCAACCTAGAGTCGAAGAAGCTCCAGAGGGTGTTTTATGGTCGACAAAGACCTAATCTTACTAAAGACATTTTGTCGATTTCAAATGCAGCCCCAACATTAGAAAATTTACCGGCCATAAGTGTGCACTGTATATAAGACAAGGAACAAAATTTGAGGTCCAATTCACTGCGATGAAGAGGGGCGTCTACAATATGGAACGTGACGGGTAATTATGGGTATCTCAAGATCTTGTGCCTCAATCGAAATTTTCCATATGCACACTTCTATATAATGTAGCCGTTAAATAGCCCCTTCTGATACCAAAACCTTCTCTCACTGTTTTCGTCCTATTCTTCCCAACAATGGCAGAGCTTGTCCTCAACGATTTGAACTTAGGAAATGGCCAAGAACACCAATTGGCATCTCAATTATCACAGACCTTCAGCAATGTCAACCTAGAGTCGAAGAAGCTCCAGAAGGTGTTTTATGGTCGACAAAGACCTAATCTTACTAAAGATCATTTTGTCGATTTCAAATGCAGCCCCAACATTAGAAAATTTACCGGCCATAAGTGTGCACCGTATACGAGACAAGGAACAAAATTTGAGGTCCAATTCAGTGCAATGAAGAGGGGCGTCTATAATATGGAACGTGACGGGTAATTATGGGTATCTCAAGATCTTGTGCCTCAATCGAAATTTTCCATATGCACACTTCTATATAATGTAGCCGTTAAATAGCCCCTTCCGATACCAAAACCTACTCTCACTGTTTTCGTCCTATTCTTCCCAACAATGGCAGAGCTTGTCCTCAACGATTTGAACTTAGGAAATGGCCAAGAACACGAATTGGCATCTCAATTATCACAGGCCTTCAGCAATGTCAACCTAGAGTCGAAGAAGCTCCAGAAGGTGTTTCATGGTCGACAAAGACCTAATCTTACTAAAGACATTTTGTCGATTTCAAATGCAGCCCCAACATTAGAAAATTTACCGGCCATAAGTGTGCACTGTATATAAGACAAGGAACAAAATTTGAGGTCCAATTCACTGCGATGAAGAGGGGCGTCTACAATATGGAACGTGACGGGTAATTATGGGTATCTCAAGATCTTGTGCCTCAATCGAAATTTTCCATATGCACACTTCTATATAATGTAGCCGTTAAATAGCCCCTTCTGATACCAAAACCTTCTCTCACTGTTTTCGTCCTATTCTTCCCAACAATGGCAGAGCTTGTCCTCAACGATTTGAACTTAGGAAATGGCCAAGAACACGAATTGGCATCTCAATTATCACAGGCCTTCAGCAATGTCAACCTAGAGTCGAAGAAGCTCCAGAAGGTGTTTCATGGTCGACAAAGACCTAATCTTACTAAAGATCATTTTGTCGATTTCAAATGCAGCCCCAACATTAGAAAATTTACCAGCCATAAGTGTGCACTGTATACGAGACAAGGAACAAAATTTGAGGTCCAATTCACTGCAATGAAGAGGGGCGTCTACAATATGGAACGTGACGGGTAATTATGGGTATCTCAAGATCTTGTGCCTCAATCGAAATTTTCCATATGCACACTTCTATATAATGTAGCCGTTAAATAGCCCCTTCTGATACCAAAACCTTCTCTCACTGTTTTCGTCCTATTCTTCCCAACAATGGCAGAGCTTGTCCTCAACGATTTGAACTTAGGAAATGGCCAAGAACACCAATTGGCATCTCAATTATCACAGACCTTCAGCAATGTCAACCTAGAGTCGAAGAAGCTCCAGAGGGTGTTTTATGGTCGACAAAGACCTAATCTTACTAAAGACATTTTGTCGATTTCAAATGCAGCCCCAACATTAGAAAATTTACCGGCCATAAGTGTGCACTGTATATAAGACAAGGAACAAAATTTGAGGTCCAATTCACTGCGATGAAGAGGGGCGTCTACAATATGGAACGTGACGGGTAATTATGGGTATCTCAAGATCTTGTGCCTCAATCGAAATTTTCCATATGCACACTTCTATATAATGTAGCCGTTAAATAGCCCCTTCTGATACCAAAACCTTCTCTCACTGTTTTCGTCCTATTCTTCCCAACAATGGCAGAGCTTGTCCTCAACGATTTGAACTTAGGAAATGGCCAAGAACACGAATTGGCATCTCAATTATCACAGGCCTTCAGCAATGTCAACCTAGAGTCGAAGAAGCTCCAGAAGGTGTTTCATGGTCGACAAAGACCTAATCTTACTAAAGATCATTTTGTCGATTTCAAATGCAGCCCCAACATTAGAAAATTTACCAGCCATAAGTGTGCACTGTATACGAGACAAGGAACAAAATTTGAGGTCCAATTCAGTGCAATGAAGAGGGGCGTCTATAATATGGAACGTGACGGGTAATTATGGGTATCTCAAGATCTTGTGCCTCAATCGAAATTTTCCATATGCACACTTCTATATAATGTAGCCGTTAAATAGCCCCTTCTGATACCAAAACCTTCTCTCACTGTTTTCGTCTTATTCTTCCCAACAATGCCAGAGCTTGTCCTCAACGATTTGAACTGAGGAAATGGCCAAGAACCTGAATTAGCATCTCAATTATCACAGGCCTTCAGCAATGTCAACCTAGAGTCGAAGAAGCTCCAGAAGGTGTTTCATGGTCGACAAAGACCTAATCTTACTAAAAATCATTCTGTCGATTTCAAATGCAGCCCCAATATTAGAAAATTTTCCGGCCATAAGTGTGCAGTGTATACGAGACAAGGAACAAAATTTGAGGTTCAATTCACTGCGATGAAGAGGGGCGTCTACAATCTGGAAGGTGACGGGTAATTCTGGGTATCTCAAGATCTTGTGCCTCAATCGAAATTTTCCATATGCACACTTCTATATAATGTAGCCGTTAAATAGCTCGTTCTGATACCAAAACCTTATCTCACTGTTTTCGTCCTATTCTTCCCAACAATGGCAGAGCTTGTCCTCAACGATTTGAACTTAGGAAATGGCCAAGAACACGAATTGTCATCTCATTTATCACAGGCCTTCAGCAATGTCAACCTAGAGTCGAAGAAGCTCCAGAAGGTGTTTCATCGTCGGCAAAGACCTAATGTTACTAAAGATCATTTTGTCGATTTCAAATGCACCCGCAACATTAGAAAATTTACCGGCCATAAGTGTGCAGTGTATACAAGCCAAGGAACAAAATTTGAGGTCCAATTCACTGCGATGAAGAGGGGCGTCTACAATATGGAACGTGACAGGTAATTCTGGGTATCTCAAGATCTTGTGCCTCAATCGAAATTTTCTATATGCACACTTCTATATAATATAGCCGTTAAATAGCCCATTCCGATACCAAAACCTACTCTCACTGTTTTCGTCCTATTCTTCCCAACAATGGCAGAGCTTGTCCTCAACGATTTGAACTTAGGAAATGGCCAAGAACACGAATTGACATCTCAATTATCACAGGCCTTCAGCAATGTCAACCTAGAGTCGAAGAAGCTCCAGAAGGTGTTTCATGGTCGACAAAGACCTAATCTTACTAAAGATCATTTTGTCGATTTCAAATGCAGCCCCAACATTAGAAAATTTACCGGCCATAAGTGTGCACTGTATACGAGACAAGGAACAAAATTTGAGGTCCAATTCAGTGCAATGAAGAGGGGCGTCTATAATATGGAACGTGACGGGTAATTATGGGTATCTCAAGATCTTGTGCCTCAATCGAAATTTTCCATATGCACACTTCTATATAATGTAGCCGTTAAATAGCCCCTTCTGATACCAAAACCTTCTCTCACTGTTTTCGTCTTATTCTTCCCAACAATGCCATTGCTTGTCCTCAACGATTTGAACTGAGGAAATGGCCAAGAACCCGAATTAGCATCTCAATTATCACAGGCCTTCAGCAATGTCAACCTAGAGTCGAAGAAGCTCCAGAAGGTGTTTCATGGTCGACAAAGACCTAATCTTACTAAAGATCATTTTGTCGATTTCAAATGCAGCCCCAATATTAGAAAATTTTCCGGCCATAAGTGTGCAGTGTATACGAGACAAGGAACAAAATTTGAGGTCCAATTCACTGCGATGAAGAGGGGCGTCTACAATCTGGAAGGTGACGGGTAATTCTGGGTATCTCAAGATCTTGTGCCTCAATCAAAATTTTCCATATGCACACTTCTATATAATGTAGCCGTTAAATAGCCCGTTCTGATACCAAAACCTTATCTCACTGTTTTCATCCTATTCTTTCCAACAATGGCAGAGCTTGTCCTCAACGATTTGAACTTAGGAAATGGCCAAGAACACGAATTGGCATCTCAATTATCACAGACCTTCAGCAATGTCAACCTACAGTCGAAGAAGCTCCAGAAGGTGTTTCATGGTCGACAAAGACCTAATCTTACTAAAGATCATTTTGTCGATTTCAAATGCAGCCCCAACATTAGAAAATTTACCGGCCATAAGTGTGCAGTGTATACGAGCCAAGGAACAAAATTTGAGGTCCAATTCACTGCGACGAAGAGGGGCGTCTACAATCTGGAACGTGACGGGTAATTCTAGGTATGTCAAGATCTTGTGCCTCAATCGAAATTTTCCATATGGTTCTTGCAACCATATGGGAATTCTATTAGAAACACACAGTTCCTTCTGGCGATAGATTTTGTGGGGTAACCAGTGGAGGAATAGCAAGAAACCCCTCATTAGTTTTTGTCTCGGTGCGTGATTCTTTCATCTTTTCTTGGCACATTAAACTTTCATATATGATTTTTGAAAAATGCATAACTTCTTGGAAAAGAAACTCTTGATTGCGTTTGATATTATTGAGATATTATCGTTTTTGTGCAGTGCCAGGAAGCAGACTAGAAGAGGGTTCAAGGGGTTACCTGCTAAGACGTCAATATTATCAAAACAACTTTGATAGTTGCATTGCCAGACAAAGTTTGTAGAACTTAAATTAGTTTCTTTCTTGCTTCCTTCTTTCTTTTTTCCTTTTGGCCAACAAAACTCAATTAGTTTCAGACTATTCTTTCTTTCTTCCTTTTTAATTTTTCTGTGTGAGAAAAATTAATTCCCATATGGTTCTTGCTACCATATGGGAATTCTATTAGAAACTCACGGTTCCATCTGGCTATTTAAAAAGTAATATAATGATTAGATTGGAAACCTAAGTCTCAGCGCGCGTGTATGTATACTACATGCATACGTCTATATATAGAGTAGCTGTTGAACGTAGCCCCTTCTGATACCAAAACCGAGCCTATTCTCTCATCGTTTTTGTCCTAAATTCTCTGTTCCACCCAATAATGGCAGAGCACGTCCTCAACGACTTGAACGTGAGAAATGGCCAAGAACATGAAGTGGCAGCTCAATTATCCTAAGCCTTGAGCAATCTCACCCTGGAGGCGAAGAAGCTCCAAAAGGTCTTCCATGGTCGACAAAGACCTGATCGTTCTAAAGATCAGTTTCTTGATTTTAAATGCAGCCCCTTCATAAGGAAATTTACCGGTCATAACCCAAATTTTAAATTCTTAATTATGACACATAACCTGATGTATAATTTGTTGAGTTCACTTACCCAAATTTAGATTTGTAAATTCAACCGTCTTTATATGGGATAGTCCCCAAAATAAAACTATGACACATTTGACCAAAATAAAATAAAACAACAACACGTGGCCAAATATAAAAAGTAATTTAATGATTAGATTGGCAACAAAAGTCTCCGTGCGCGCGTGTATGTATACTACATGCACACGTCTATATATAAAGTAGTCGTTGAATGTAGCCCCTTCTGATACCAAAATCGAGCGTATTCTCTCACCCTTTTCATCCTAAATTCTCTGTTCTACCCAACAATGGCAGAGCACGTTCTCAACGACTTGAGCGTGGGAAATGGCCAAGAACATGAAGTGGCAGCTCAGTTATCCCGGCCCTGACCAATCTCACCTTGGAGACAAAGAAGCTCTAAAAGGTCTTCGATGGTCGACAAAGACCTGATCTTTCTAAAGATTAGTTTCTTGATTTTAAATGGATCCCCCTCATACAGAATTTTACCGGTCATAACCCAAATTTAAATTCTTAATTATGACGCATAATCTAATGTATAATTTGTCGAGTTTAGTGACCCAAATTTAGATTTGTGTATTTCAACCTTCTTTATATAGGATTTTTCCCAAAATAAAACTATGACACATTTGACCAAAAGTAAAATAAAACTGTGACACGTGGACAAATTTAAAAAGTAATATAATAATTAGATTGGCAACCTAAGTCTCCGCGCGCATGTATGTATACTACATGCACACGTCTATATATAGAGTAGCTGTTGAACGTAGCCCCTTCTGATACCAAAACAGAGCCTATTCTCTCATCGTTTTTGTCCTAAATTCTCTGTTCCACCCAATAATGGCAGAGCACGTCCTCAACGACTTGAACGTGGGAAATGGCCAAGAACATGAAGTGGCAGCTCAATTATCCTAAGCCTTGAGCAATCTCACCCTGGAGGCGAAGAAGCTCCAAAAGGTCTTCCATGGTCGACAAAGACCTGATCTTTCTAAAGATCAGTTTCTTGATTTTAAATGCAGCCCCTTCATAAGGAAATTTACCGGTCATAACCTAAATTTTAAATTCTTAATTATGACACATAACCTGATGTATAATTTGTTGAGTTCAGTGACCCAAATTTAGATTTGTAAATTCAACCATCTTTATATGGGATAGTCCCCAAAATAAAACTATGATACAGTTGACCAAAATAAAATAAAACAACAACACGTGGCCAAATATAAAAAGTAATTTAATGATTAGATTGGCAACAAAAGTCTCCGTGCGCGCGCGCGCGCATGTATACTACATGCACACGTCTATATATAAAGTAGCTGTTGAACGTAGCCCCTTCCGATACCAAAATCGAGCCTATTCTCTCACCATTTTCATCCTAAATTCTCTGTTCTACCCAACAATGGCAGAGCACGTCCTCAACGACTTGAACATGGGAAATGGCCAAGAACATGAAGTGGTAGCTCAGTTATCCCAGGCCCTGAGCATTCTCACCCTGAAGACGAAGAAGCTCTAGAAGGTCTTCCATGGTTGACAAAGACCTGATCTTTCTAAATATCAGTTTTTTTATTTTAAATGCATCCCCTTCATACGGAAATTTACTGGTCATAAGTCTAAAGTGTATATAAGCCATGGAACAAAATTTGAGGTTCCATTCACGCATGTGAAATAAGAAGTAACCGTTAACTCATTAAATATGTCATAAATTGAAAAAAAAAAAAATCACTTTTATCCTTATTAAAAAATGTGTTTGAAAATTTAATGAGTGGGCAAAATTGGAAATGAGGATTAATTATAGGAACAAAACTGAAAAATGAGCATTAATTATCTTAAAAGTGATTTCTATTTTAGACTAAGCTATTCTTCTAAAAACGCCCTATATTGTGGACCAGAGAGAGTAAGAGTTCTGCTACCAGCATGATATCAATGAATATGAGCATAAAATGCATAGAGCAGAGAACATTGTATGAAACAAATCCAGAGAGGGGACACTAAATGCTAAAATTCATTTTCCTTTTGGATTTTCTGGATCTACAACAATATACTTACAGTTAACATCCATGCAGCATTTTCTACTTCCGCAGGATTAGACTTGACGTAGCGGTGGTTAAATGTGCATCCCGAGTGCATATCAACTCTATGGTCGTCCCGTAAATGAGTAACAAGGTATGGAATATCCCCAACAATAGAACAGTCTGACCCGGCGAAGGGGCAGTTGTATGGTCTGAAGTTACAAATAGACTCGTGTTTGAGTTTGCTATAATAGGGAAATATCTCTGGACAACCAAGTGAGCCGTATCTGCAAGGCAGTTCAAGTGATTCTGCTATTTTCTCCAGCACCAGGCACCTTATATCCCCAAGTTCCTGCCTACAGGTCGGGCATCGATTGTATACCCTTGTCTTACAAGTTGAACAAAGTGTATGCCCATTGTGACACTGCAGAATAAATTTTGATCAAAAAATCAGTGACTCCATTATGGACATCCTTGATCCCATTTATCAACTAATATGCATCCTTACAATAACCATAAAACATAGTTTTAAAGATCAATTATTTTCCTTTTCAGGATAGTTTCAAGTATCACCAAATAGCTTCAGCACAATATAAGCTAAAGAGGTAGCCAGAATGTTAACAAACTCTAAGCTAGAGTAATAGCCAGAATGTTAATCTAAGATATTTGCAAATAAGTTTATTCATAACGTTGGATTCTGAACTTAGGTATTATGACCCACTTAATGTCCACATTCTTATTTCTAGTTTCACGCCCTATACACTCTAATGTTATAGCATCAGATTAAGTCTGACTTTGGCATGAACTATGAATCAGGGAGCTGAAGGCCGATGTTATATCTGCTAATTGCTGCCTGCAAAGAACCTAAGTCACAGAAATGCACCAGCCCGTCACTTATATAACTCACAGGGTCACTACTCCACACAGGTGTGAGGAAGGTGAAGGATATGCAACCACTTGCCCGTTAAACAGTAAAAATAATCAATTATTCAACAGAATTTTTTCATTCAACTTACTATGTAAAAATTGAATGAATTAATATAACTGTTATTCTCACAATCCACTTACTCTTTGTTTACTATTCATGCCACTATCATTTTGTTTTCCTTTTTACTGTTAATTTACGTCTTTGGATTCCACACGATTTTATAAAAATTTCGTTATAGAATTTAGTTTTTCCTTTTGTTCCCTTGAATGCCTTATTTTAAATTTTAATCATTTTTATGTTTAGACTCTTGTAACAATGTAGTCTTGTCTATAATATAAGTCACATCCTAAAAACATTTTTTAGTCCATAATATAAGACACCTAGAGAGTGGGTAATAATATTATTTATTTATCAATTTTTTTTCCTCTTTAATTAATGTTTAAATATAGTTCCTCTTATTTTACATATCTTTCAAAATCTCATTTAATATGGATAAAGTATGAAAGTTGAAAAAAAATTAATTTAACAGGAATTTAACGAGTTAAGCGTAATAAAATGATTGAAAGTAACTTATATTTTAAACCGGTTAAAGTATATCACCCGGGGTTAATGAGTTCTTCTTACCTAGCATTTCTCATATATTTTTTTCCCCTTGAATATAAAATCATTGTGGATAATATATACAAATTAGAGCACATGAATTAAGGACTAATCTTCTTCATGTGCAGACATATGATATCAAGAATGAGAAACTTGCGACCAAAAACATAGGCATCAGATATGACTTGGAATCAACGGTACTTGGAGAGCCAAAAACGGGGCACGAGAGTACGAAAGATTCTATTCATATATCAAATCTTCTACTTTCGGCTCATAATACAAACCCAACTTCCCAAAGGAACAAACAGACAATATACTCTTGTGAGCCACCACAAGTGATACCCCCAAAAAAACCACCAAAATCTTCAGTTTGGTGCCAACGGGCATATATCTGTTTCTCTATTTACTCACCACCATTCTCTTCCTTTTTTGTTTGTCAGTACAGCGGAAGAAGTAAATTTCAGAAAAGAACACTCATAAAGTATTGGAATCATAAGATGAAGTAATTCTAGAGAATGAAGTAAATTTCAAAAGTTTTGGCTTAAAGTGATTATATAGCAGGTAATTTCTGAGATATGCTGGAAAGAGAGATAAAAGTTAAGACCTAGTGAAACCACTCACGAGCCTCCCTTATCTTCTCTCACTCTTTTACTAGAGACTCTTTATTTTTTTAATATATGGCCACCGGATCAAAATCAAATATTGTCAGACCTAATTAGAAGTGACTATTTCAAATATGTTTTTTGCATTTATATAGATTCAGACTCCAGATCTTATGCTTAAGCAGCCAAAGCCTCTTCTATTAGGATCCAACACATGTTAATACTTGAGAATTTTTGATACGAGAGAGAATCCTAACTTGATCATATTCATATGGTTAGCTAGTATCTATTTGACGGTGGGGTAGGGGAAGCAATTGAACGACTAACTAGCTCATCAAGTCCACCACCAGCAGTACAGTTGGGAAATGGGATGCTTATAAACGGGAATGCACCACCCCAAAGAAATTTTCATTTCAAGAGATACATTTATTTGATTTGCGATTAATCATAGCTGATTAATCAGCCTTGTGTTTTTTCTTTCCTTAGATTGATCAAAAGAGACTCAGCATTCTGCATGCACGAGTATAAAGTGTGACTTTCCTTTCACTAATTTTTCCTCAGTTTTCAAAAAGGCGTCTCAAACTCCGCTCATTTTAAAGATGGGCAAACTAAGCCAATATTCACAAGAACCACAAATCTGGTCATATGGCGGTTTGAGGTTCGAAGAGTTTCCCAGAAAGCACAATATGATCTCATCTCAAAGTATAAAATTGCAACTTCATATAACAAGCCCAACTTGCAGTCATCTGACACTGACACCTATTATGTACAAAAGGATCTTACAGAAATTGTGGAACTATGCAGTCAAAATATCACAGCAACCAGCCCCAAAACGGCTTCTCTTATTCCTTGGTGAGCCAAGTCACTCTCAGAAAAGGAATGAATGTATAGATGAATAGTTAAATGAATGAGTACATTTCCTTAATTCAACAAGGTAAGATTTTACTCAATGTATCTAATCCTGAGTTTTGACTACATTTAATCCTAAATGCTCAAAGTGAACCCAGTTTACCATTGGTTCGGGAAGGCCTCTCTGTATTTTGCATCCTCACTAGCATCGTGCTGCCTAGTGGTTGCATCCCTGGCCTGAGAACTCAGAAGCTTCCTGGCTATTCTGTCTTTTGATGTTGTTTTCTTTCGAAGCATGGATGCAAGACTTCGCTTGCTGTCTCTGGAAGATAAATTCCCTTCATCAGTCACATCCCCATCTAGTCCGAGAGACGCAGATCTGGAAGTAGAAGCCAAAGCAGCATCCCGTAAAACTGATTCATTGTGTTCCCGAATTCTGGCAAGTTTCGCACGCTTCAGCGCCCGTTTATCAATTTCTCGCTTCTTTGCCACCTCTTTATCTCTTTCACGAATATTCTTCACTGCTTGTTTAGCCAGCTGATCCGCTAGATCAATCCCCAAATCAACGTTTACCTTGTGTTCGGATGGGCTCTGATTGAGTGGCTTTCCTTCATCATCCCGAGGAACAATAGGTCCATGAAATGGGCAAACTCTCAAGTCTCTTCTCTGACAGAGCCCTCCTTTCTTCAAAGGAGCATGACATGGTTGGATCTCCACTTGCTTCTCTTCATAAAGTGCTGCATGAACATTCAATTCAGCAATTTTATCTGCTGGGATAACGGCATCAGAGTCTACCCTCCCCCAGTGATTATCAAGCTCCAAACCCCGCTGGTTAGCCATGAAAACCCTGTTCGAACCCCAATCATCCAAATGAGAACTCCGCCTTACCACAGGAGCTTCAGCTAGAAGTTTGCTCCTCAGAGAGTTTGAGTCTACTTCATTCCTTCTATGAGCTTGTCTCTTGGTGTCAGAACTGTCAGGCTCTTTATTTCTTGAACTGAGAGCACCATCTTTCGCTTTATGGGAAGTTGATGCCATATCAAGATGTTTGTCTTTGTTCTTGGGACTAGATGCAACTTCATTAGCTACAACATCACCCTCCTCCCAAAAATCTTCTTCTTCATCATGTTTTGATGTGTTTTGAAGAGAACATCCAGCCTCTTCACATTTCTGCTGAACTGATTTCACACGATTGCGAATGTCAATGAATTCTTTCAAAGCGGAATCTCTAAATCGATTGTCAGCTACTTCAACCTTTACTAGAACAGAAATCCATTCTTGGATAGAAATCAAATGCTTCGACACTAAAAGCTTGTACAATTCCCTCAATGCATCAAAAACCACTGTGTTATCACTGTTCTCGTGAACCTTCTCTCCTTCTTTTATGGCGTCAAGACGCATCTGCAGCAGCTCAGGATGACAGAAGTTTTCCACTTCGTCATCTAAGATATCATCTTGCATTAATTCGTCTTTTGAGTTCAAAATTTCCAAACATTCTCCAGCCTCATCCAGTGTGGATAGTATTTCACCCTTTATTGATGATAGATTCTGTCTCAAATTCTCATATTTGTTCAACAGAATTTCCTTAGATCTCCTCTCTCTTTCTCTTCTCTCTTGCCGCATCCGATCCACATTAGCCTGTATGTTAGGAAATTGAAGCCTAAGGGTATTCTTTAGGTAATCATACCCTAATCTGAGCTGTCTGTAATGAACCCCAAAAGTGTGGTTCCATTTTTCTAAGAATTCAATGGCCTTTGAACGTAAAACAGATGCAACAGCAGGGGGAGCAGGTAGTGGATGATTTTGTCTGAATCCAATACTCAAACTTAGTAGCTGGTCCAAATTCTCAACTAGAAGGGTTCTAAAAAGCTTTGATCGCATGAACATCTCATCAATTATTAGAAGTGTGAGGTACCTAACCTGCAACATACATCTATCGGGGTCATAAACTTGTTTTTTATTATTCAGATGATAAAGTAGCCTCAAAAGTTTAAAACTTCCCTAAGCAGAGCACCAACGAGTTTAAGCTAAGTACTACCAATCTCTGCAATTCTCATCAGTGACTTGAAAATG
This sequence comes from Inga laurina, assembly GCA_963855925.1. Lineage (NCBI taxonomy): Eukaryota > Viridiplantae > Streptophyta > Magnoliopsida > Fabales > Fabaceae > Inga > Inga laurina. Next base: position 3,362,778 of record OY979711.1, on the reverse strand, counting down.
ATTGCATGAATAAATGACAAGAACCAGTACAACGACAAGAATTCATCTTCTATTAACAATCTCACATGATGAAATTTTCCTGATGTTTGGGGATGGGCAGATAGAATGCTCAATTCATGAGTCAAATGAGGACTGCCTAATTCAAACTTGTTCATCCAGTAATTCAGAACCTCTGGATTGTAAACAACAAATGATATTTTAATCACGAAAGGATAAACACACTCATATCTCATGTCATATAGAAGCATTAAGAATGATAAACTTCTTCAAATAGAAATTTGAAAACGGAAAACAGAAGACAAACAAAATATTTAAAGATTCAATCTCCCAAAACAGACATGATTGAAACGTTCACAGTTAAGATTTCAAATTTAATGAACATTCTCTCGTTAATTCAAATGCCATAATGGAATTCAACCCAAATTGAATAATCAAGGGGACAAAAAACCCTTGGGTAACGAAATTAATTCATCCACAAAACTGAAATATTAAGTATGAAAACCTGAGAGTGGTCTCGCTTCATGAGGTCCGTAAGTGTTTCGGCAGCAATTCGGAGCTCCGAATCCGAGTTTCGAACCACCAACTTGATTGCTCGAAGGAGACGGGGATCGACCTCTGGCGAAGTAGAATTTGTGGCCTTCTCTATCAAAGACCTCGCCTTTGTCCCCCGACCCCTTCTCTCCTCTTCTTCCATTGATGATCAAATACAATCGAATCACAGACTCATTAAATTGCAGTGTCGAATTTTATTCTCCAAAAGAATCCTAAATTCTTGCATACACCCAGCTCAACGCTCATGGCTTCTCTCCATCGCGGGTTCCGTCCATGGCCTCTCCCATACTTACAGTGACGTCGTTTTGCGTGTGAATTGAAATCCCCTCAAATGCTCAATAATCAGTCATCCGCTTCTCTCCTGTTTGGTTAAAAAAAAAGTCATACGCTTCCCTCTCCGGGGTTTTTTGGTCTGAGGGGGGAAGATAGGCGAAGTAAAAAAATTTTTAAATTGAATTTAAAAAAATTAAAGAAATAGAGTTAAAAATTTTTAATTAATTTTTATTACTCTTTTATTTTATATATTCTTTTTATTAAAATTTTATTACCCCACTTCTTCAATCTTTTAAAATTCAATTCATAAAAATTTTTTCTCCCCTTTAAATCCCTCACACCAAACAGACCCTAAGTCAAACATGGCCTGACATCCCTTAAAACTATATAATAAATTCTATGTTTTTTTATGGTTTACATGAATATTAAGGAGTCACACCACTTACTTTTTAATAAGATACTCATCTGATCTTATTTATAAGTCAGTTTTGATATATTTCAATGAAACTAAGAAAAACCTTAAATTTCAATAAATCTATCTTAAAATTTAATAATTTTTCAATTTTATCCATATTTAATATAAATTATACCTTATTAAAACTATTTTTTCTATTAAAGTAGACGTGATGAGTCCTATTTATAATTCCTACATTAAATTTTTTATATGGTTTAGTTTGCCAACATAAGTTTTTTATATGGTTATACAATTTTATACTTATTTTTATATGGTTTATTTGGCCAACATAAGGTTTTTTTGCATGGTTGTACAATTTTATACTTAATTTATTATTATACTACCTCCGGTCCTAAATATAAGATCCAATAGACTTTTTTTATGAGATTAAGGAAGTTAATTAAACTACTTTAAATTATTTATATTTATAGATTTTTCTTCAAACTAATTTGTCTAACTTATAAACTGATATATACTCTAATGATACACAACAAATGAGATGATTATATAGTTTATTTAGCTTCCTTAATCTCTCTAAAAAAACATCAGGTGGGTCTTATATTTAGGATCATAGGGAGTATATACTTTGTTCTTATAATGTATATTGAATAAAGATAAAATTAAAAAAATTGTTAAATTTTAAGGCAGATTTAATCAGGTTTAAGTTGTTTTTTAGTTTCGTTGAAACATGGAGTATTATTTGAGCAAAAAAAGAAACATGGAGTATTAGAAATACCTTATAAATAAGATCGGATGAGTATCATATTGAAAAATAAGTGGTGTGACTCCTCAATCTCCATGTAAACCATAAAAAAAAGGGATTTTATTAAATATTTTTATTATATTTTTACAACCATTTCTGTGTTCACATGTTTGAGTCTGATAGGGAAGTGGTTGACCTTTCTTTCTAAGCGGTAGGAGAGGGATGAGGATACTCTTATAATCTTTTCTTTTTCTTTTTCTTCTCAAAATCCTATCTTCACCCTTAGATCAAAAAATGGGTGGTTCAGATTTAATATTTTCTAAATTTATAATTATAGTGTTTTATAAACTAATTTTTTTTATTAATTTATTTGTATTGCAGTTATAAATTATGTATATCATGTTTTAACAATTTAAATTTACTTATATATGCTTAAAATTATAGCTCTATAAAATATTAAATCTAGGCCATCTATTTTTTTGAATTTAAAGGTAGAAATGAGATTCTCAGAAGAAAAAGAGAAAAATGACCCAAACCCATAAGAGAGAAGCGGATGACTAGATTATTGAGCATTCAAGTAGATTTCAATTCACATGTAAAATGATGTTGCTTTAAGCATGGGAGAGGCAATGGACAGGAATCTGTAACGGGGAGAAGTCAAGCGCCAGCTCAACAATGTCCAGCTTCCCTCCCTTACGCTGCCCATCCTTTGCCACTCCCATACCCAAAATCACACCATTTTTGGGTGTAAATTGAGAGGTTGTTTGATCTTTTTTTTTCTTTCAAAATAACATTCAAGCCCTTGAAGTATTTTTTTCAGTAGTACTCAATATTTTAAAATATTTTTTTGTGCATTGTGTACCATAAAATAATTTTTAGTAGTACCCACTATCTGGCAAACTGCACCTTGAAATATTTTTCCAATAGAATTTCATAATTTAAACTAAATTTTAGCACATCCAGTATTTCAAATTTATGGTGCTTATTGCCACTAGAAAAACATTTTAGAAGCTTATAGTTGCAACTAGAAAAATAATTTAGGCCCGTTTGGTATGTAAGAATTGAGGGGGTGGATATGGAAATGGAATTCATTTCCACCATATAAGTTTGTTTGATACAAAGAAAGATCATGGAATTAAATTCCATGTGGAAGCCAAGACATGGAATTAGTCTCATTTTGGGTTCCATCAAAAAACATGTGGAATTAGGAGAAATTCCATGGAATCTTTTTTTTACCCCTCATTTTTTACAATTCCATGTGATCATTTCCATCTATTACCCTCCACTACCTTCAAAAAAAATAATAAATAAAAAATTGAAGGACATTTTGGTATTTTTATACAAAAATTACATCTCATTTCCATGACATATCAAACATACTTTTAGTTCTCATTTCCATTTCCATTTCCATTTCCATATCCATTTCCATATCCATATCCATATCCATATCCATTTCCATCAAAATCAATTCCAGCGTACCAAACGGGCCCTTACGGTGCAAAATGCAATAAAAATAAATTTAAAATACAGAATGTCAAAGAAAAAATAGTTCATGGTGCATCTTGTCAAATACTAGGTGCTCCTAAAAAATTATTTTATGCTGCATAGTATACAAAAAAAGTATTTTAGAACATCGGGTAATACTAAAAAAATTACTTGAAGAATTTGAATGTTATTTAAAAAAAAAAAAGGATGGAACACCCTCCCAATTTACACTCAAAATGGTGTAGATTTAAGTATGGGAGAGGCAAAGGATGAAAGGGGCAGGGGAGAGAATCCAGACGTAGTTCAACACATCATCCATGCTATGTCCAATAACAGTGGCCAAATTTCTTTTTTTTTAAAAAAAAAAAAGTAATTTAACAGCATTTGTTTTGAAAGTCGCACCCATTTTTTAACTCATTTAGACTTCTATTCCCACTTCTTGAATGGGTGGTGACTAGTTTTATTTTACATTTAGATTTAGTTTGTTTGGTTTGTCATGTTAATTTCCTGTTGTTATTTTTGGGATTAACTTCTTTTATTATATTAGATATGCTTTTGCAATATTAATAGAAGTACCTTTTGAGCCAAAAAAAAAAAAAATCTTCTTCCTCTCCATAACCCTCTCTCTCCTTATTAATTTTTTTGGTCATTTTTGATGGCCTTGCTTCTTCTCTCACAGGCTTTAGTTTTCCTTTCTCTAATGATAAAGTTGGCAACTTTCACATGGTTCAAAATAAGGGTATTTCCTCGGTTCATCCATATTAAAATAATATATCGTCTTTCGCTACAATTTTCACATAGTATCAAAGTTGAGATCCACAAAATTAAGTCAGAGAGCTTAGGTGTTTGAGCCGCGACTACAAAGATTGACAATAGAACTCAAATAAGAGAGTTTAGGTGTTTGAGCCTCGACTCCAAAAATCAACCATCGACTTGACGGCTCGAAAGAAAAGGGGATCAACCTCTGACGAAGTAGAGGTTATAGCCTTCTCTATCAAAAACCTCGCCTTTATCCCTCGACCCTTCTCTCCTCTTCTTTCATTCATGATCAAATACAATTGAATCACAAGCTCATTATAAAAGTCATTTTATTAATAAATTACTTAAATGAAATTTTTGATTGCCATTTAACTTCTAATTGAAAATCTAAGCAGATTACTTGGTTTTTGTTAGCATTTGAAGGATTATATTGAAGTGGAGGGGGCTTCTAAATATTATGAATGAATAGTCCTTTAAATTCTAACCTAGTTAGTAAAGAAGAAGGAAAAAATGAGGGAAAGAAAAAGGAGAAGAAGAAGAGAACGAAAAGAAGAAAGAAACGAGATGGCATTCTCTCTTCCTCTTCGTCAGCTAATTTATGGTTATTCACTTTCGACAGCCCTACCGAACATGCTAATAAGATCCACACATATTTTTATTGAAAATTTTTGTATATTAAAAAATAGGTAGAGAGGTTGTATAATTTTGTAATAAAAAAATAACATGTATATAATTCTTTTTATATTAACAAAAGTATGCGTAGACGAAAAAATGCATATATTTCACATTTTGATAAAATTCATGATAGATATGCTATGACAGTTGAATCACAAGTTTTGTCATCATGAAGTAGGCCAAGTGGGAAATTATTAATCATTGCGATTTCAAAAGGAAAAGAAAGGGTGGAAGCAGTGCTGGGAGCACTAGCACTATCATCATCTTGCTAATAGTTAGAGTCCAAAAAACACCAAATTAATTTTAATTTTAAAAAGAAATAAAGTAGAGGAGGGAGAGGGAGAGGGAGTACTATTCGATGTTTCCAAGACCAAAATAGAAGATTTTTTTTTTTTTTTAATGCTACATATGATATCTATCGAAGCGAGTATGATGACTAATCCCTTAAATACTGTCGTGTTCAAGATAAAAGAGTGACTATTGTTTCGTTCTTCTACCACTTTGATCCATTTAAGGATAGGGTGCCCCTCCAAGTAGGGGTGAAAATAGGCCAGGCGGCCTGTAACCTGGCCTGTGATTGGCCTGTTCAGGCCTGGCCTGTCAGGCTAATAGGCCAGGCCAAGGCCAAAACAAAAGCCTGTTTTGCTTAATAGGCTAGGCCAAGGCCTATTGACAGGCCTATCAGGCCGGCCTGAGCCTGTAAAAATAGTTTTAAAAAAAATTAGATAAGGGTTAAAGGATAATTTCGCCTGAGCCTGTAAGTTTTAGCCTGTTTTCGGCCTGTGGCCTGTTAGCCTGTTTTGCTGTGTGGCCTATAAGTCTGTCGGTTTGCTTAAAAAATTTTAAAAATCCAGGCCTCCTTAACAGGCTTCAGGCTAGGCCAGGCCTGTGAACAGGCCAGGCCCAGGCCTAAAAATTGGCTTTTAACAGGCTACAAGCCAGGCTCAGGCCAATTTGTGCCTTAACAGGCCTGGCCTGTTGAGGCAAAAGCCTGACATGTTTCCACCCCTACCTCCAAGACTCCAATCATATCAACGATCCAGCCTGCTTTGGCTGTATAAATGGGGCTATTTAGTGCTCACACATTTTTTACCTTTGCTACTTCTCCCCCATGTGCCTTCGCCCACCCCCAAAATCAAGTTTGAAAAATTAATTATACTTAGGAGTGTTCACGGGACGGGACAAAACCAGACCGGCTAGTTCAGCTGGTAGGACTGATAACCAGTCAGTGGACCGGTTTGGTTCACCCATTGGGCCATAAACCTGGTTGAACCGGTTAAAACTGGTGGTTCAACTGGTTGAATCGATTTCTTTTTTTTTTTTTCTAATTGTTATCTCGTACTACTTTTTGAGGGGAAAATAAAATGTTAAAGACTAAGATGAAAAAAAATAGGTAAAGAAAGAACAAATCTAAAAAAAGAAGAAGATAATGAGAAAAATTATTTAAAAAGATATAATAATTATATGAAAGGAAATATCATTGCATAAGTATAGACATTATAACTAATACTAATAGATTTTAAGAATTTTTTTCTAAAGATCTTTATTTTTATCTATAGAAGTTTAAATATATATATATATATATTGTCACTAATAAATTATAATATTTTAATATGGTCGGTTTGATCATCAATTAAACCTCAGTTGACCCATTAACCCTTGTACCTGTGCTGAGATCGGTTCATTGCCTGGTCCGATTATTTGTTCCTTGATAAATAGGATTAAAAGAGTAGTATAAGAGACATTTTTTAAGGAATTGCATGTTCTTATTTATCAAAGATATTGATGATAGTTTGTCAGAAATTGTTAGTATCATTTTTTTTTTATTTCTACTACCTTTAGTGAGTGTTTGGTAATTATCCAAACCTAGATTTGTGCAAATTAAGATAAAACTCCTCTCATACGTTTACCTCATAAATCTTAAAAACTATTCTCAAAAACTAATCCCAACACACACTTAATAAGAGTGTTTTTCAAAGATAAGTGGCATTTTTACTTCTTTTTTTCCGACGGCATTTTTATATATTTATTGCATTTAATTAATTTTAACTAAATATGTTTATTTAGGTAACTCGATTATTTAGTATCCCTGATGGCCTGGCGGAGTACTGTTCGTGCTCTCTCTTTTTTTTTTTTTTTTTGGACTGAGTATTGTTCGTGTTCTTTAATCTTGATCATCATGGAATACTGAAGTGGATGTCTCCGATTAAAATCTGGGGCTTAATTACTAATTTAATGAAGATATAGGTAAGGATAAAAGGAAACCTCAAATTAAATGTATTATATATGATGATCCAAATCTAGATCTCCCCCATTCACGAGAGACGTGCATGATTTGTCAGAAAATGTTTTTTATTTGATTTAAATAAGTTATATGATATTTTTTATTTTTAAGAATTCCAAATACACTCTAAATTTAAAGGAATTAAACCGTGTCTACTTAAAAACAAAGTGAGTGGAGACAAAACTATGTCTACTTTTTGAGATAATTGAATCCAAACCGACGATGAGCAGAAGCTGTCTTGAGGGCCAAATTTTCCATTACCTAATTGAAAGAGGGGATAACTATTTAATTACCTAATTGATTCTAAATATAATATTTTAATTTATTTATATTTAATATTTATCATTTTTTTCATAAATTAATTTATTTAACTTATAAGATAATATATTATATAAGAATATTTTAAGGAGATCAAGTTGCATGTAATAAACAATTTATTTAACTTTCTTCACATGCGAAAATTAACTAAGTAATTCTTAAATGGAGATGGACTAGAGGACCGAAAAGTGACAGAATATTCATCATTACACTTTCATTCTCAAATAGTTGATTGATGATGACGACATAGAAGTGGTCCAACAAGATATATTTCCAGCAATATATATAAATATATATAGACACACATAAAAAAACCCACTATCGACTGTACGAATGTTCTAACATGATCCCACTCGAAGGGAACACTATTACTTACGCTTCTGAAATTCGGATCAGTTATGGAATTGATTGGGGTAATAGATTAAGGATCAGTAGATCGGATTGAAATTAAATCAGGCTAATTTGTGATTAGATTGGTAAGGAAGTAAAGATTTTATGGTTATTTATATGAAATTCTAAATAAAACATTAAAAAGTAAAAAGGAAAAACCAGTTAAACCGAGGGAAAACAGTTGAACCAGGGTTACCTACTGATCAAACCAGTCAGACAATTGATTGGCCGATTTTCGACTTGAACCAGCCGGTCCGGTTTTCAAAACACTACTATTACTTTAAGGGAAAATTGTATTTTGGTCTCAGATATGAGAAAATATAATAAAATGGTATATTAAAATCTTAAGATTACATTTAAGTTCTATGAAATCTTTTTTATAATAAATTTCAATTTCATTAATAAGTTCATAGACGTCTATTGACAAGTCCATGAACACTTACATTGATAAATCCATGAACATCTATTAACAAGTCTATATGCATTTAACAATTGAAATTGATTGTAAAAAAGTCACACAAGACTTTAGTGTAATTTTGAGATTTCAATGGAGCATTTTATCATATTTTCTTTTATCCGGACCTAAATACAACTTTCCCTTGCTTTAATCCTTTCCTAGGTTTTTTTTTTTTTTGCTTTTCCATGTAGCCCTCAAGACACGCACACACTCTTTTAAGTATTGGTCCACATGCTTGAAATGAGAAATGAAAATAGTGAACAAAAAATAATAAAATCCCAAGGCACGTAGTACAACACTATATGCCCTTGCTGTACGGTGGTGCCACAATCAATGAGAAGATGATGCGGTTGAAATTGAATGAATCATTGATGCGCCGCGTGATCCCCGTTACCCACTTGTCTTCATTTATTTATAACATTCTCTTCTATCATCAATCACCGTTCTTTTCAGTAAGCCACTACCCCAACTAATTCAGATTTAATTCCGGTCAAGCCTCCTCTTTCTCGTTTGAACTTAATTTTATCATATCATATTATCTTTATGAAGCAATATTAATAACTTTATTTATATGTCAATTCTAACATATTTTATTTGAATCAAGAAAATAATTAGAATTTATAACTTATTAGCTCCAATTTAAAATGTAGTAATAACTTTCAGATTTTACTTTTATTTAATATATACACTGTGCCTACATGGTCAAGAGAATAAAGTCTAAAAAATAATAGATAAAAGATAAAATTGTGTAATTATATAAAAAATTTAATAATATGATTTATAAATATTTTTTTAAAAAAAAAATCTTCTCTTAAAACTTTACATATATGATCAAAGTAATATCTCTTCTGTTCTAAATATAAGACCATGTTTTTAGGGCAAACTGCTCGACAAATTAAGATCTACATTGAGAACTCTGAGGTAGCATCTTTTTAATGTCCCCTTGCCCATTTAAATCTTAGTTGTATACTAAAAACTAAATGTCCGTGGCTAAAAAGTTCGATCTTTTTCTAGTCACTCGGTATATAAAATTGAGATTTAAAATTTGGGTTAAGCGGCATTTTTACTCTAAAAATATAAAAAATGAGCAATTTTGTTTTAACCGCTGTTCTAGTTAATTTTGACCATTAGTTGACTAAATATATTGAACTAATAGTCAGTATGTCATCCGCGTCATTTTTGTTAAAATACAAATTTACGTCAAAAATCCATGTCATTTACTTCATCTTTTTTTTCAAAGTTAGATTTAGATCTTCTAGGGCAACACTTTAACAAAAATGATGTGGATGATATGTGGATTATCAGTTCAGCATATTTGGTCAACTAACAGTCAAAATTAATTAGAATACCGGCCAGGGAAAAATTTCTCCTTTTTTACACTTCCAAGGTAATAAAAACTTTTAAAACAAAATTACCCATTTGCAAAAACTTATAGGGCAAAAATGCCCCTTCACCCTTTAAATTATTCCCGTTATTTCCGCTCCAGAGTTTACCAATTTTTGGTCATATAACCTTTGGTTTTATTATAAAAACATCTATTTATATAAATTTGATTAAATTTATCTTTATTTCGAATTCCTTTTAGAAAATGAGTAGATATCTTAGAAGCATTCTATTTAATAACTGAATTCTTTGTACAGCAACAAAGTTCATATAATTAAACTCCAACTCAACATATCGATTGAAGAGAATGCTCTCCCTATAAAGAACAAGAGAATGCTTTAAAGCATACATATGAGACGAGGTTCATGTGATAGAACATCCAATGTAACATTTGATGTAAATGAGCAAATTACTGGGCCAAAAAAAAAAAGTAAATGACCAAATTAATAATTTGACAGCACCATATGCAAACAAGAGAGTAATGAGTTTAGTTACTCTCCATTAGATAATATTAATAATTAATAATAGTACAACAGCAAACACAATACACGTAAATTGCAGAAACATCCAATAACCTGTTCTTCAGTCCTCTCTCTTCATCTAAATCCGAGAAGATGGTATTTCCGCTCGTAGAATCTAATTTCATTTTTGTTTAATTTAAAAAACACCCCAATCATTCAAGGCAAAAAAAAAACAAAGGCCTAAAGGGGGCGATTTGTCCCCTTCAGCCCCAAGGTCCGGTTTACGCGCACCCGCGAGGAGCAAACCCGACCCGAGAACCCGCCAGATCGTACACGACCCTAAAACCTTGTTGCTGGATGTTCCCGATTATCGACAACCCGCCCATAGTTCCCGCGAAGGCGAAGCAGAATGTTCCTTGGGTATCCACCGGGATCAAGTAGTTCGTCGCCGGAAGTGACATGTCAGCACCTCGGAAATGCAACACCACCGTCGGCACCTTCACCTCCGTCTGCCCCGACAGATCGAAACAAGTGTCGAAGAGTGAGAACTCCGGCGCCTTCTTCAGATGCGAGGCTCCGACTCGGAAAGCGTTCCTGAGGGCGATGTAGGCGGGTCGGGTGAGCCGGGTCACGGACGTGCCGCAATCGATTATTACGCCGCCAGTCCCTGCGGTATCGAGTCGAAAGAGCGACGCCGAAATACCGCGAACGGGTGCTCCCCCTACACTGATCCCGAGGAGTTCTACATAGTAGAATGTGTCGAGCTTAGGGTTCCTGAGGAGGGGCGTGAACCGGGCGGTTCGAGTAATGGCCAAGTCGCCGAATATAATTGAAGACGGTTTGGCCGAAGAAGAACGGTCTACCAAGCAATACGAGAATTTCTGGGCAAAACGGAGCCCCGTTTGTTCTGGAAACGACAACTTCCCACGGCCGAGACCTAGCAGCCCCGCCGCACCGACGAAGAGTCCCTCATTGTCGTGGCCACATCCGAGGGCAACGCTGGGGACTTGAGTGCGCCGAAACGTCAGCGTTTCAGTTGAAAATTCTCCGACAGTGAACGAACCGTCTCCGTATGAAACCTGATAGAGACAGTTCTTTTTATTGTTGCATCCAGGAGAATCCAATCGCCGGCAGAGGGGGGAGCCACATGAGATTCCGGCGAACGACCGAGATTTAGTCGGGTCAAACACAGGGTCGGCCTGAGAGTAGCATTTCCGGCAAGGAGAACACTGTAGCCAAACGACGTCGCTTCCGGTATCGAGCACCATGTAGACGTTCCTCGGAGGAGTTCCGACGCCCAAGCGCGTGAAGTACTCTCCGCTGCCCTGAGCCAAACCGGATACAACGGAGCTACTGAAACCCGGTCTGCCCGGGCGGCCAACAAGGCTCTGGTCCATAGAATCAACCTTAGAGGCCATGGAAATGAAGGATTTGACCCTAGCAGCGTCTCGTTGCAGCCTGAGGTTGAAGAGCTGTTCTGGGGTTTTGTTGAAAGACATAGCATCCACATGATGCAGTTCAAGAGAGATCACAGATTCGGAATCGGAGGTCTCTACGGCATCGGATTCGAGCCATGAGGGTGTGAGTGGGCGGGGGAGTGAGCGGAGGACTATTGTTTGGGTCTGAAACGGAGATGGATCGACGGAGGAAGCGGCGGAGAGAGAGAGGAGCAGGGCGGTGAGGGAAATGAATAGATTGGGGTTCCCTGCTATGGTTTTCATTGTCGGAGGGAGAAAGAGAGTGAGAGTGGTGAGAGAAACACAGATGGCAGAGAATAAATAGTGGATGATAGAGGTGAGACCGTGAGAGCAGGGGAAAAGCGGTTCCAAGAGGAAATTGGAAAAGTGACTCATGGTAATAAAGAGGAAAAAAATAAATTAATAAATATTAAATAGTGGTAGTTTGGTGAGTGCGGTTTAACTCAATTATTGCCCATTACAGAGTTTTAGATTTTATTTTCTGATCTGGTAGATAGTTGGATTTACTCGCTTCGGGACGGTTAATGCTTGAGCCTTGGCACTCCAGTAACTAATGCCATGTTATTTATCGAAGGTTATTTATCGAAGGGAAGAGGGTATCTCTGTTGATTGTAACACTCAAATTTTATTCATAAAAAATATATTATAATTATTTAAATAATTCAATAAAATGATGAATATTCATGAATTTAGATCTTGTGAATCTTAAAATATTCATATTCACAAGGAAATGAACAAATTAATTCAAAAATTGAATTAAATTACAAAGGAGATAACAAAATCATAATTTTGTCGATTTAGCCTAAGATTAATTATTTTTTAATTAATTGGAGTTAATTTCAATTAATCAAAGAAAATAAAAGAGAATGCATAAATGAGATTATTCTTGGTAGAATAAATCAAGAATTTGGGGAATTAAGGGGAATTATACATAGTTCAATTATATGAATTATGGAATATATGAAAAACATTTTTTCTCCTCTACCTTCCCTAAAATTCGTCCAATACATAATAAAATAAGGGAAAAAGTTAGTCAAATCCAATTGGACATGAATGATGACAATGAATGGCCTAAAGCAAGAGAGTATGGTGTGAGGTATGGTTGGAGGGATGGTGTACATGAGAGGTGAAGAAATCCCAACCATTGGCTAGATCAAGGGCTAGGATGAAGCATGAAGACTAAAACACTAAAACACACTTTCTCCCTTCCCTTGTGCATTCTTCGGCCAACCATAGAGAAACGGAAGAGAGAGTGAGTTTGTGAAGCTCTTGAGGCTAAAGAGAAAAAGGAAGAAAATCAAGATAAGAGCTTGTGTTCCAAAGTGATTTAAGCTTCTTATTTTGTGAAGTCATCCTCTAATCTCTTATTTTTCATGTTAATCATGGTTTAGTAAGCTAATCTTCAAGGTTGAGGGGAGAGAGAGAGAGGATGTCCTAGAGAAAGAGAGAAACATCAAGGATCAAGAGGCAATCTCCAAAATCTTAACTTCTTAGTGTACTGAAGTTGTTGTTGGTGATTGTTGTTTGGTTTTGTGATTTTTGGGTTGAGTTGTAAAATTAGAAAAGTTATAACCCTAAGGGGTTATGCTGCCCAAAATCCTTTAAATCATGGTTAAGAAGTGTTTAAATGAGTTCATCAATGATTAGAAGTGGAAAAGTACAAGTTTTGGGAGCTAAAACACAAAACCTCATTTTTTCCATTTTCCCCTAATAATTTCGGCCAGAACCAGAACTGGTACAGGTAGTTGGATTTTCATGAAATAAATGGTTCCATTGGACTCAGTGGGAAAAAATAGGCGGGGTTACAGTTGGGCACTTTCTCGGTAGAGGTCGAAAAAGTACACTTGCAAAAACGCCGCTGAAATCACTAAATAGGGGCTGTCAAGGGTATTTTTGTAATTTAATAGTGAATTTGGTAATTTCAAACCCAGAAATGGATTCCTTGGGCAAAAATAAGTCATAATAGCCTTAGTCAAAATTTTGGGAAAACGTGCCATCGGACCGGGTACGGCAGGGTCGGGCCGGGGTCTCGGGGGCATTTTAGTAAATTTTCACCATAGACTAATATAACCACAATAAACACTATGGAAGAGTCTAAAATGATACTTGGATAGGTTATGACATATTTATGGTATATTTAACATTTTAGAACCGAGTTGGACGTCGGGACAGCACGCTTTACGAGATACTATTAAATAGAGGATTATAAAGCTTTAAGGTAGGGACATTATCCTTCATACACTATGCCATAAGTTATGTGATTGTGTGGATGCTATTGTTTTGTAAATGCACTTTGTTAATCAACATGATTTGCCTAAAGAGGGACAATTAGTGCCAGAGGTGCACTTATACTGGGAGTTGGCAGAAGTCCAACCGGTGTAGATTGTAGGGTTAGGCCCTACTCATGTATACATGACGATGATGTGTTTATATTGTTCATTAATTTGTGCATACCTTGGCGCATGACATATTTACTTTTCACATTATCTATGAATGATATTATGTCTCTACGGGGATTCTTCGAAATCTCACTCTATTTTTAAATCAATACCTCAGCGGGTATCAGTGGGGCAAAGGAAAAAGACGTAGACACCAGAAAGTGAACAACACGTGTCTCAAGTTGAGGATAATATCGTGGTTATAATTAGTCTATTTTGTGATATTTTGGTGAAATTTGTAAATATTAAAACTTTCGATGTATTTTCTGTTTCCGCCAGCGAATGATATCGGAATTGTAAACGAAAATTTTTATCAGTATGATCGTACTTTTCTGTGTGCCAATTGAATTCCGTCTTTATTACTCTTCAATTATCGAAATAGAAACGGGTGTTGACTTTGATTTTTCTTTTCATTTATTTTTTATTAAATATATATATTATTAGATCAATTTTTAATGGTTAAGATTTAATAATATGTAAAATATAATATTATAATAAAAATTTATTATGGTAAATTTTAACCATTGAAGGTTGATATAATAGTAGATACACTCAATAAAAAGTAAATAGAGAAGAAAATCAATGGAATCACCCCTCTCTCAGAAATCACCGATCTAATTTTTTTCCACTTAAAGATATATACCGCGTGCTCACTCTAGTTCGTAATATAAATCATTTTAACTAATTCATCATAATTAATAATTAACAGTTAATTAATTAAATTTGTTTTAAATAAAGAAAATTTCATCGTTACTCATTAAATGAGATTTTAATAAATAAGCATTAAATGTTCTCTAAATAATTTATATCATGGAAATAATCCTGTTATAATTGATTGTGGATATCTACATTAAGATATTAGATAAAGTTGGTATCTCTTGTTTGATGTCACATAAGGCCTCCAAGTGGTAACTTAACAGTCGCTTAAACACAAGTTTTTGAGTTCATATAAAATGCAAAATATATCTTTGATAGAGATGTCCCTAGCTCAATGCAACGATAATAGAATATGACCAAATCAGATAACATTATTAAAGATAAAAGGCACCGCAACTAAATTTATCTCATATATAGAAGACGAAAACTTGTACCATTTACACGTTCGTAGTTTTGAATCTATTTTACAAGACATTAAACAATAAATCTTTGTTGCCATTGCCAATGTGCACATTCTCATATAACTAGCCACATATGTGTTTAATCAAACAACTGTACGTATTGTGGTACTCCCCAGGGAATGTTAGGAATTTTACAATGCTTTGTATATGTGTATATATCAGGGTTTTGAAATCTAGATCGATCTATTTGGTTAGGAAACTGGTAAACCGGCCCGGCCCGACCGTCTGGGTATAAACCCGATTTTTTTTTTTTTCCTTTTTCAAAAATCAATCTTTTTACAATTTTTTTTAAAATTTTATATTAATAAATCTAAAATTTTTAATTTAACTCCTGTCTAACCTTAATCAAGTAGTTAGGTGAAAACGGGGACATTATGAGACGGTTCGATTTATTAAATGTAAGTATTATTACCCCATCAACAAACACGACTTGGGGACCCTAGAACAGTTGACCTTAGCTGTCTAGCAAGACCAGGAGCACTGATCAGCTGTGCGCCTCCTCACAACAGGCTTTCAAATAATCAAATCTATACCTGTTTACATTTACAGTATGTTTTAAATATATAAATCAGAGTAGAGTTGATTTTTTTTTGGTAAAAATTAAGGAAGTTAAATAATTTATTTAATTATATCATATATTATGTATCTTTAGAACTGACAAAAAAAATATCATTATATTATATATCAGTTTATAAGTTAGGTAAAATAGTTTGAAGAAAAATGATAAATATAAATATTTTAAAGTAATTTAATTAACTTTCTTAATATCTCCAAAAAAATCAACTTTATTTCATATTTAGGACCATAAAGAGTATATACTATTCTGGAGTAATCTTATTCCTAAATATACTAATATATATTTTTTATGTTTGTCAATTTTCTCTCTCTTCAATTTACCCCTATTTATACTCCTTCAAGTATGATCAAGTAAAAGAGATCTTGGATAATTAAGAAAGATAATTAAGATATCTAAAGTTATATTAACTACCTTAACTAATTTCTTTAATTTAATCAAATTAGATAAATAAATCTTATACTAAAGAGTAAAAACCGAAGGGAATATAAATTTAGTTGGACCGAACTCCACACACTAAAAAACAAAGAGAGTTAACACATTAATGTCTTGAAATATTTAGCATTCCAAATTTGTTCTTATATTTGATAATGAATATTGAAAAAATATATGATACATTTTCTCTCGCCTATATTTTTAATAAGGATAAAATTAAAAAATAGTCATTAATAATTCTCAAGGCAAACTTATATTTTAGACAAAAAATTTGACAAATTGAAATTATAAGGAGGACCGGATGAGAGTGATATATATGTGAAAATTTTATTGTTGAGAAAAGCCTAACCTAGCGCATCATTGCTCTGTGTACAAATTCATAGAGTAACATTTTTTGTGCATAAATTTTTTTTAACTCACTCTTAGTAATAAAATTTTTAAATAGGGATTTTTCTCCGATTTTTCTTTAGAAAAATTCCTATAAATGACCCTTGAAATATGCAAATCCTTAATCAGTATATTGAAATCCAAAAATCCGGATCAGTCACACGTTAGTACGGATGAACAGTGCGGGCGGCACCAAAAGATCATTTTGCCCTTCAGCCCTCATTCTCACCACTTCAAAAATAACAACACGGGGTTCTTAATTAACAACTTCGGATTCTTGATTAACAACTCTAGTTTCATCTTTTTACTTTCACAATAACAACACCGATCTTGTTATTATCAACTCCGGATTTTTGATTAACAACTCCTCTTTTTTCTTCCACATATTCGCATATTAAAAATATAGTGTTGTTAATGTAAAATACGGTGTTATTATTGGACCTGAAACTTAAATTACGAAGTTGTGAAACAAGAAATAGGAGTTAATGTAAAATAGGGTATTGTTAATAATAACACTGGTGTTGTTATTGTAAAAGTTAAAAGATGAAATGGAGTTGTTAATCCAGAATACGGAGTTGTTAATCAAGAATCTGGAGTTGTTGATTAAGAGGGTGTGTTGTTAATAAAAAAAGAGGTGTTGTTATTGACCTTAAAACTTAAATTAGGAAGTTGTGAAACAAGAATACGGAGTTGTTAATCAAGAATCAGGAGTTGCTAATTAAGAACCGCGTGTTGTTATTTTTGAAGTGGCGAGAATGATGGATGAAGGGCAAAATCTTCTTTTGGCGCTGCCTGCACTATTCATCCGTGCTGACGCTTGACTGATCCGGATTTTTGAATTTCAATGTACTGATTAAGGATTTGCATATTTTAAGGGTATTTTATAGGGATTTTCCCTTTTTCTTTTAAATTACATGCTCACATGCATTTAATACTATCATAAAATCTATAGACAAAAATACCACGTCGTATACGATATGAGTCTGATTTAGTTGGGAATGTACTCCCTTCCCGTTAAAACACACAATTTCTCTCTAATATAAAAATGCCTCTGGAGCATTTGACTAATTGGTTTTGGTGAGTGTTTGTCAATTTGTCAAACCTGCGTTTACGCCACCCGAGACAAAACTCCTCTCACATACTTATCTTATAAATCGTAAAAGTTATTCTAAAAAACTAATCCAAAAACACACTTAGTCTTCTTGTGCTCAAGATCTAAGATAATTTTGATGTCATGGGAAATAAGACAGCCACAATAAATAGAGTTTAGTGAGAGCCAATACAAATTATTCTAGCTGAAAAAAATATGACATATATTTTCACAAATGTGTGGAGTTTGAATTTTGCTAAAATCCAACTAAATACAAATATGAGATTTAACAAAAGAATAATCCAACTAGAGACAAATACAGCGAAGAAATGTGCACATGGGCTTCACGCTTTGATCTGCAATCAAAGTGAGACTCTTGCGCGCAAGAAACTGCGGACATCAACATCCAAACTGGTCCACCGGGAATGCTGCTCTAAAGAGGTAAAGTGCCACTTACTTCACAAAATTCATGGAATAATGTCTTTAATATGTTACTCCCTCCGGTCCTAATCATAGGATAATATTTGAAAGTTGATATTGGTCCTAATTATGAAACAAAGTTCTAATTTTTGTCAATTTCTTCCAAAAATACCCTCTATTGATACTTTCTCAATAATAATTAAACACAATAATAATTTAATAAGAGTAGATCGAAAGTTGTTGAGGGAGATTGATGATGCTGGATTGTGTGAGAGTTTGGAGAAGTCGTGTATGAGGTAGGAGAGGTGCAAGACAAAATAGAGAATCAACGTAATTGAATGTCATTTTTAATTTTAAATAAGGGTATTTTAGGAAAATAAATATGATTAACTAATTTAACCATTATCCTTAATTTCTCCAAAGTTAGGTAAATATGTCCTATAATATAATTAGGACAAGAGGGAGTATTATAGTAGAACAATCTTGATCCAAAATATAAGGGCTAGATAGCTAATCTATACTAATCAAGAAAGTTAACTAAATTTTCTATTTATTAAAAATTGTGTTAGTTTCTTTAGAGCGTCCCTTTCAATTATCAATATTGAAAATTGCTTCATTGATAACAAATACTTCTAGACAAAGCAAATTCCTAGAGTAACTCTTACATCCAGACAAGGCATTTAAATTCTAAGAGTTTAAATAAACTGAAAGCTAGGACATAAACTTATATTGTAAACTGGAATAATAAAATCATAAGGATTTAATTTTTTTTAATAAATAACTATTAAAAGTATATGATTAAATAATTAAAATATAAAAAATGAAAATAATTTAACACACTAAACAAAGAAATTTCTATAACATTCATATGTGAAATCACTAAATATAACCAAATCCAAAAAGTTAGCATAGATTTAACTTTTGAGAACGAGTTAACACATTTTTAGAATCCATAAATACAACTAGTTGTATAAACTGGAATATTCAATTGAGTTTGCAGCTAGTATAATTATATAGATTTAAAAACTAGTTGACAGAATTTTATATATTATGAACATAAAAATAGTAATTTTTGTGGCTAACTTGCAAGTTTCTCAACAATATATCTAACACGTAAAAATTTGTTCCATTCTCATTTTAAGAGTCATGTGAGTGATGATGAATAATTGTCCAAGAAAGCGAACTTTCCCAACAATCTTCCTACAATCAAGGAGATATTTCTTTCATGGATTCTTGCTTAGATGCTTTCCTATGAAGAGTACACTTACAATTATTACCTGTGAAGTCCCTTTACCAGAAAAAAAAAAATCACATGATTGTGTCTTGATTTTTTATTTTATTATATATTTTCCACACATTAAGAAACTCACGAAGTTCATCTCCAGAAAAGTATTAGAAATTATGCTGTTCATGATTCCAATGAACCTCTAGACCCACATATTCTCCCTTGACAATTATTAAAGGGCTATTTAGTTTGATCCTATTACATCTTACAGTATAATGTAATATGATGCAATGGTAATATAATACAATATTAATTACAGGGCTAGCGTTTGATTTGATTTTTAAGTAAGGTGTAGGAGTTATTTTTTAATAATTATTTAAAAAAAATATATCACTCAAAGTCTATTTTACCTTTAATATAATCTTTACAAAAAAAATAGTTAAGAGTCATTGCATTGTCTCAGAATAACTGTCACCCTATCTCACCGATGATCGTCTGATGTCGATGGTTATGATAGTGGAGGCAACAGTAACAATGATGTGATGGTGATGATGGCAAGTGGTGACAACTAGCTACAACGGTGGAGGAGGAAGTAGTGGTGGCGGTGTCAACAACGGTGGAAGAGGAGGAAGTGGTGACAATAGGGGTGGCAATGGTGGTGATAAAGGAGGAGGAGGTAGTGGCGGTGGCAGCAATAGTGGGGTGACAGCGGTGGCAATAGCGGCGATGGTAGCGAAGGAGGTAGTGGTGGCGGCCACAATGGTGGAGGTGACGTCTATGGCGTGGGGTGGTGGCGGTGACGGTAGTGGAGGAGGAGGAGGTGGCGATGGTGGTGTCAACGATGGCAATGAAAGAGGGGCAGTGGCGTTGTAGCATGGTATGACAAGTGAAACAAAGATAAGTGAAACTAAAAGGTAACTTAGACATTTCAACTATACAATGGAGTGGTAATGAGTATTCATAGAGGGAAATCGAGGTATGAATGAGGATTATCAATTTTTTGGTAATCAATATTACCATGGTAAACCTTATTATTATATTAAAAAGTAACCAAACACTCTTATCTTGATAATGCAATCATAATTACCATTGCATACATGCAATGTGGTTAAACCAAACGGGCTTTAATTTCCTTTGCTCATCACACCAATATATATACACATTAATTAATTATTTAGTTATTTATTCTGCTTCCCCATACTGAGTGAGCACTTTGTGGTCCATAAAAAAATTATTGAGTGAACACTGTAGAATCCTGTCCAACCAATAATAATGAACCAGATCTTTTTTGCAAAATGATTTTGAAAACGATAAACTAATTTTTCCATTCAACGAACTAGGATTCATAACACCACTTTTACAAGAAATTCAAATAGTTTGTATTTATCATTTTAAATTGAAAAAAAATCTTGTTTATATTTATACCTTTTCTTGGTAACAAAATGTATCAACACCAACGTTTTAAAAGTCGAACCAGACTTCAACTGGAAAGGCTATCCGGCCATGGATCGCATGGTAGGACCGATAACATAATAATTAAATAAAATAATATTATATGTATATATAATTATATAAATATAAAAAATAAATATGAAATTTTAACATTACTTAAAAATACGCACATACAAAAGCTTATATATATTATCTTTCCCAAATTCTAAGTTCTAATACATTGAAATTATTAAAAATAACACAATAATATGTCAATAATACTAATAAATGGTTAACATCTGGTCTGAAACGGCCTGAAACGGTCTAAATGATGAAACGGTTGAACCATGCTGAACGTGCCGAAAGCCCTCCCAGGTACCGGTCCGATCCGGTTTTCACAACATTGATCCACACTTCTTTTTTAAAAAAAGGAATAGGATCCCCCCTGAAAGAAATTCTATAGTAGATTCTTGTTGGAAGACAAAAGAATGTTCAATGCCTGTTCATTTTTTGTCTTTCTTAATATTTTAACATTTTATAAATAATTTCATAAAATATTAAATTTAGATCGCGTAAATTTCAATCTAATAGTGAAATTGAAAAGTTAAAAGAAAGTGGAGAGAAAAGAAGGTGAAAAGGATCCAAATCCAAATAAAAATTACTGTCTCTAGTCCTAATTGGACGAGGCTGTTAAGGGGTTTGTTTTGGTTATAAATGTATGGCACTAATCTACCTTAAAACCCAAATTAATAATTTTTTCCTTAAATCATCTCTATTAATTACACATATCAAATGAGTAGTTTTCAGCATAGGCAATTATGGGATGTATTTTAAGTAAACAAATACATATTTTTTTGGGGAAAATTGTCCATAAAGACCATATTGGAAATTGATTTACCAAATGGGACCTGAAAGCATTTAAGGGAAGATCTTTTGCACAAAGGGAAGATTGTTTGAGCATAAGGGAATATATATTGAACACATGGAAGATTGTTAAACACAAAGGAAGATCTTTTGCACTCGAGGAAAATTGTTTGAACATATGGTTCCATTTGACAAATAAATTTTCAATGAAGTAATTATAGGCAATTTTTCCTTTTTTTTAATAAATAACTAATTTTTTAATTTATAAAAATTAGATATCTAATTCATATATTTAGGATGGAAGAAGTTTAGAGATGTTGTAAACTATTCCTCCGATCTTTAATACTCCCTCCGGTTTTAAATATAAGATAGTGTTGAATTTTTGGAGATATTAAGAAAGCTAATTAAATTATATTAAAATATTTATATTTATCATTTTTTCTCTAAATTATTTTGCCTAACATATAAACTAATGTATAATATAATAATATACAACATATGATATGATTAAGTAACTTATTTAGTTTCCTTAATCTCTCAAAACACAAGAAGTCAACTTTATCTTACATTTAGGATTGGATGGGGTATAAGGCATATTGACCTAATTTGATTAGATTAAGGAAGTTGATTAAGTTAATTAATATGATATATACTTTCTAAATCTAAAGCATTTTCCTTAATTCCATTATTCCATCTTCTCCTTGATTATTATTGAGGTAACTTCAATAGGAGTAAATTATGAAAAGATTAATAAATATGTAAATTGTCTTATATTTAAAGTCAATATTAACTCTCAAATGTTGTCCTATAATTAGGATTGAAGGATATTTTTTATTGGCCAACGACACATTTTAACTTTGAAAGGATCTAAACAATGCACGAAATCGTTTTTGGTTTGTACATAATGACACTAATGTACACGTTGATAGGTCTGTAGTTTTTTTCATCAAGATAATTTTGTAGTTACCTTACAGATAATATATAATTATTTGAAGTTAAGAGTATTAAACTGGGGCTTAATTGGAAAAGTAAAAATTTGTCCAGAAAATCTTTAAATACCCGTTTGGTTCACGGAATCAAAGGTAATGTAATAAAATGTAATGTAATGTAATGATGATTACATGAATTTATTTGATTGGATTTTATCGAACATGAGAATAATATAGTAAGAGATAAAGTTATCCCTATTTACACACACACATATATATGTATAATGTATATGTTGGGTTTGTGAAACTTTTTTTTTTTTTTTTCAATTTGTGTAGTATGCACGTTAGGTTTATAATAATTTTTTAATATTTAATGGTGGAAATATTATGCAAGGTAAACGTTGGGTTCATGATAAGTTTTTAATATTTAAGGGTGGGAACATTATTCAAGGAGATATTTTAATATTTTTAATTTACTGGTGGAATATAATTTTTAATTTTTTTAGTGGAGGAATATTTTTTTAAATTGTTATATAATTAATCAATTTTTCTAATAGTTAATGGTGATAATTATTTAATCTTTAACAACATTTATAGGTGGTCACTTTGGTCAAATTAAAAAATTATAATGACAATAATGTCTTTTTTATTTGATTACAAGATGTCTGCATCCCCATTCATCAGTTTTAGTAGTGTAATCCCGATGACCAAGGTATTAAAACCCGGACCGGGTATTGAGCCGGTCGGGGTACTGGGTTAAGGGTCAGTGGGTCAAACCGGGGCCAAACCGGAGCTAAACCGGGACCAAACCGGTGAATAATTGAAAATTTTAGACTTATAGTATGAAATTATAAAGGAAAAAGGTAAAATTTTTTTTTTTTTTTTAAACTGGGACCCGGACCGGACCGGGAACCGGACCGGTCTAGTGACCGGTCCGGCGGGTTCCGGGCCGGACCGGCCGGTCCGGTCCGGGTCCCTGAACCCTGCCGATGACATCAAATGATGTAATCAGGATTTCAGGATTACAAAATGTACTCCATTTTACATTATATAAGTCCAACCAAACACTGTAATTAGTATGTTGTATCATAATTACACATAATTCTCTTGTATAAAATCAAACCAAACAGGCTATAAGAGGAAAATAGAATCCGTTGGCAAAACAAAAAAAAGGAAAAGGAAAAAGAATCAATAAACCTTTTTATTTTTCCACCTGAAAACCATCAAGTTTATCAGAAAATGACATCCCCTAATTTGAATCAACCTTATGGGCCCAATGTCATTGGATCATTCACTTTATTAGTTCATAAGCATACGGCACATAGAGATAGGTAAAAAAAAAAAAAAGTTTAAATGAATACAAAATCTGAAAAGCAAGACTAAAAACTAATTTTCATGATAGGCAAAATTATTAATGTTTCAAGGCATGACAAAAATCTCTAAAAAGACATATCTAATGCCCCTGAAATGTGTGTGAGTAGTTATCTTTTTCTCATGCTATAGAAAAAAATCTAAAATTTTTACTAAACTTGTAGTCATCCTTATAACGTTTTAATCTATTGAAAT
This sequence comes from Inga laurina, assembly GCA_963855925.1. Classification (NCBI taxonomy): domain Eukaryota; kingdom Viridiplantae; phylum Streptophyta; class Magnoliopsida; order Fabales; family Fabaceae; genus Inga; species Inga laurina. The sequence continues at coordinate 3,338,629 of OY979711.1, read as the reverse complement.
ATAAATATTGAATGAATAAAAATAAAATTGCGCATTGCTTAACAATTTCGTGATCTAATCTATCTGCACACTAATTGACTTCCCTTAAAACAAAATTACTATCACAATAACCCAACAACGACTTCCACACTTTCTTGTTTAAAAGAAATATTCATTCTAATGACGCAACACATTCTTGATAAGTTTCTTTTGCTTTGCAATGTCTAGAAATTTATATATATTCTTAGAAATCTTTAATATTGTAAGATATTCCTTCCTGAATTTATGTCTGAACATTCATTGAATATTAAAAGGAGATGCACTCGTTCTTTTTAACTTAATGAATGAATTAGTGAACGTACATTTTATTATTATATTGTTTAATTAAAACATTCATATACATGAACTTGTTTATTGGATGAACTAGTATACCTCTTGAAGTTGTATATTATATAGCAATTTTATTATGAAAAAGTTTAGTGCATGTATTAGACTTTTAAATTAGTGAACAGTTATCAACTTATCATCAAATGAAATGTTATTGACTTTTTCCTAAATATATTATATGTAGTAAATATCCAATATGTAGTAATTTGTTATGGCCAAGAATCCAAATTCATGTGATAATTTAGGGTTAATATAATGTTTGGTCATTATAATTTGCCATAATTTTGATTTTAGTTCTTATAATTTCAAATAAAAGATTTTGGTCTTTCAAATTTTTTTCCATCTAAAACGTAAGTCTATATATTTTAATATAATTTTGGATCACTCCACTCCTCGAAGGATTAAAACCTATTGTTGGAAATACTAAAGATTAAAATTAAAATGAGAGCAAATTATAATGACCAAATATTATATTAATCCTGATATTTTATTATGGTAAATAATCAGGCTAAATTGGTGAAAGAAATGCTATAAAACAACTCACGATAGATTTGAAAAAGAATACATTTAATAAAAAATATTTCTTTCTTTTTTTTCTTTTCTTTTTTTTTTTTTTTGATGAGATATTTCTTTCTAAACTTATGATAATTTGTGTACAACGTACATAGCCAAGACCTGGACATATTGGGTTCTCGGTGCATTTGCTAGAATCAAAGGAAGCATACACCATGGCAGCGTCCCCAAAGTAATTGCTTTTCGTTTTGTCTTTGCTCCATCTTTTTTTAATTTCTTATAGCTTTATTTCTAGAAACCATGAGGTCCCTTATGGTCCCGATCCAACGGGTAATAAGTCTCCGCATGTTGTGAAAAGTCTCAATAGCTACAACCCCTTGAGCTATGAGATTAAAAGAAAATTCCCAAATGGTTCATATCCAATTGAATCTCCGCCTACTCCTCCTTTAAAGCAAGCTTCAATTTCCAATGGCTACAACTCCTTGAAATATGAGATTAATGGAAAAGATCCATATGGTCCTGGGGTCTTTGAACCTCCGCCTACTCCTCCTTTGAAGCAAGCTGCATTTTCTAATGACTACAACTCTTTAAGCTATGAAATTAATAGAAAAGTCCCATATGGTCCGGGGTCATTGAATCTCCGCCTGCTCCTCTGAAGCAAGCTTTAGTTTCTGATGGCTACAACTCCTTGAGTTATGAGATTAATAGAAAAGTCCCATATGGTCTTGGGGTCATTGAGCCTTCGCCGACTCCTCCTCTGAAGCAAGCTTCAGTTTCCAATGGCTACAACTCCTTGAGATATGAGATTAATAGAAAAGTTTCATATGATCCTAGGGTTATTGAACCTCTACCTACTCCTCCCATGAAGCAAGCTTTAGTTTCTAATGGCTACAACTCCTTAAGCTATGAGATTAATAGAAAAGTTCCATCTGGTCTGGGGGTCATTGAACCTCCGCCTACTCCTCCCATGAAGCAAGCTTCACTTTCCAATGGCTACAACTCCTTGAGATATGAGATTAATAGAAAAGTTTCATATGATCCTAGGGTTATTGAACCTCTACCTACTCCTCCCATGAAGCAAGCTTTAGTTTCTAATGGCTACAACTCCTTAAGCTATGAGATTAATAGAAAAGTTCCATCTGGTCTAGGGGTCATTGAACCTCCGCCTACTCCTCCCATGAAGCAAGCTTCACTTTCCAATGGCTACAATTCCTTGAGCTATGAGATTAATAGAAAAGTCCCATCTGGTCCGGGGGTCATTGTGTAATATCCCGAATTTTGGAATTGGAGGCTTTGGAATAAGCCTAAATTGAGTGGACTACTAAGCCCCGATTTAGTAGATGTCCCAAATATATTCCCTAATGATTTTAATATCTTTGGGGTATTAAGAAAGTAAAATGGTGAATTTTGGAGAATATAATTATGTTTTCGATAAAATCGCCTATGAGGTAGTGAGCTTATCATAAGGTTTTGGAAGACTAAATGATAATAAAAAATTATGAAATTTTACAGGATGAAAGTAGACATCCTAAGCTTTAATTTGATAGGTATGTGACGCAATTAGAGCTATACACAAAAAGATATGAATTTTTGAGGTCAGCACAGATAAACTGTGAAATTTCTGGAACGATATGCAAAGATTGAAATTCTGGGAATTTTGTGATTCCAGAAAGCAAAAGTCTATATTTTTCCTTGAAACTAGACTCAATAAGGGTTCTATAGGCTTTAGAATCACCTCATTTTTATTTTTCTAGAATTAGTTATGATTTTTCAAAGTTTGGGCAGAAATCTGCCAGAATTTTGTAAAAATCCGAAATTGAGAAAATGAATTAATTAAATTGATTTATATTATAAATCAGCTCCTCCTTCCTTCAAGCCTAATTTCTGACGTGAATTTCAGTATTTGGAGAGAGAGAAAGTTGAGATTTTAGAGAGAGAAGGAGAGGAGAAAACTCACAAGATAGGTCGATTTCTTCGGTGAATTCGTACCTAACGTGTATAATCCTTCTCCTAAGCTTATCTTTTATGTTGTTTGAGGTGTTTGAGGCAAGATTTTTGGAGTTGGGAAGGTTAGGGTTTTCAGCCAAGAAGAGGAAAAGCCAGTGGGAGCTTGAGGTAACTTCCAAACTCTTGTATATTGACTATTCTAGCTGCTGTGGGCAATTTAATCGGTGAAATTTCGCCGGATTGCCGTTGGTTTTAATTTATGGAAATGGGTTGTGGGGGCTGTTATGCTGCCCAAATTGATACTAAATGGTAGTTTTAATCTAATAGAATAGTCAATAAAGTGGTTAAGAGTAGAAATGAACGTGTTTACGGAGCCGAAATCGTAAAACCCCGATTTTTTTCCGGAAAACACAATTATTTCGGCCAGGGATGTTTGAGGGCCTTAGATTTGGATTTTCAATGATTTGATGATTCCATTGGATTTAGTGGGTGAAAATAGGTGGGGTTATAGTTGGGCACTTTTTCAGAAAAGGCCGAGAAAACATAATTACGAAAATGCCCCTAAAACACTGAAATATGGGCTGCCAAGGGCAATTTCGTCTTTTGGCAGTGAATTTGGTAATTCCGAGTCCGAAAATGGATTTCTTGGGTGAAAATATATCAGGATAGCCCAGGTTAGAATTTCGAGAAAAGTACAGCCAGACCGGGTACAATGAGGCCGGGTCCCCGGGGGTATTTTAGTAATTTTTCAAGATAGACTCATATAACCCCCAGAAACACTATGGAAGTATCTAAATAGTACATTTGACATTGTAGGATCAAATATGGAGCCCCGAGCTGTTGGCACGCAAATCGAGGAGAAAGATTAGAGGTAGGGGACTTACCTTACTTGCATGTATTTGATATCTTTGCTTGTGTAATGATGTATGTGATTGCTTTACTTGATTGTGTAGAGCATATTTGAATACATGAAGCTCTGTTTCTGTTTTTGCTGTGGCTATAGTCTTGTTGTATGAAACATTGAGCATGCAGAAATATCATTATGGGGCATACATCTAGATAAAGCTAACATGTCATACACATAGCATCAATCATGCATGCATTATGGTATCTGTTTCCTACTGAGATTCTCTCGAATCTCACCCTCCCCTACCAACAATTCAGACAGGAGACGACAGAAGATATCCAAACAACAATGCAGAGTACCGTATGAGGGGATTACAGTAGTGGAACGAAGACGGGAAGAAGTCTCCGTTTCACTGGGATGAGTTTAGACACCCTAGTAGCCTTGTGTGGCTACCTTAATCGTAAGTATCATGTACGAACCCCTATGGCAAATTTCTGTAATCGAGTACTTTTTATCAGTATAGTTATGCTATTCTTGTGTTGCCTACCGAACCGCATATCGTTTTCTGTGAATACTCTGGTACAGGTAAAATTAAAAAAAAGGGTGTGACACATTGAACCCCTGGTTTCTCCTCCTCTGAAGCAGATTTTAGTTTCCAATTGATGCTCCAATTCCCAGGTACTATAACTCTTTAAATTATGACAACTTGTATGAAAAACAAAAGGCAATATCACATGCCATTGTTATAGACTTGATCTAAACAAATGATGCATTTACAGTCAAATTCACTTTTACTATTGTTGCTCTTATTTTTATTGTAAAACTTATTTATTTTATTTGAAAAAAATTAAGAAAGCTAAATAAATTATTTAATTTAAACATATATGGCATGATCTCTCTCTAAAATACTTATATATCAGTATATAAGTTAGACAAATTAATTTGAAGAAAAATAATAAATATAGGAGATAGAATAGAGAATGGTCTTACATCCACTACTACAAGGAATAGATTTTTCTATCTCAAAAGACGTCTATTTTAAAAAGAGGGAAGTTAAAAGAAAACGCTGTGGCATTTTTGTAATATCGGGGCTGAATTTTGAGTTTTAGGCATCCCAAGTTACATTGCCTTTAGGCGTCCCCAATCCAAAAGGGACACCTAAAGCTCAATGTGAAATTCTTGATCAGTCTTCTACCTCTCTTTGAATAAGGAATATGGAGTGTGAAAACTAAGGAGACCCACCAAATTAAGTAATAATAGCATGAGAACTCAAACTTATATTCATTTAGTGGGAAGACACACACACACACACACACACACACACTACATATATATATAATGAGAATCAAACAGACCCAATCTCACCAATTTCTGAACATGACATTTGACAAATGAGTGAGTTCTTTTGCTGTAAATTAAAAATACATAACATATAAAATAATATGTGTACACATATACAAAAGACTGTACTCCTAGATCTCTTTAAAATTGAAAAAAAAATTTAAGAACTCTCTTTGTGAGAGATTTACCCCAAATAGAATATCAATACACGTATAAGTTATATTGTGAAGTGCAAATTAAACTTTGTGTTGAAAGTCCTAAAATAGGAATTCAACTTAATCATATTAAATTGCTTAGATAAACTTGTGTTTCAAGTCCAAAAATAGGAATTTAACTTTATGGTCTCCAGTATTTAATTTCTTGTATGTTCTCATAAAGTGGCTTTAGACTTTTTAGCTTGAATAAAGACCTTTAGGCGTCCCTTTTTTTTTTTGGACGCCTAAAGTACCCTTTAGGCATCCCAAGTCCAACTTAGGACACTTAAAGTGGTACTTTAGATGTCCCAAGTAAGCACTTTAAACTTGGGATGCTTAAAGACGCCTCATTGCATTTCAAATGTGTGTCTGACATGCCTACTCCTTGCCTCCCTCTTCAAGTCTTTAATATTGTTCCCTCGTCCTCCGTCTTTCACATGTCATTGTCCGTCATCACTCATTCCTTCCTCCTCCTCTTCCTCCTCGTCCGTCATCACTCATTCCCTCTTCCTCATATGTCTTCACTATTCCTCATCCTCCTCTTCACTCATTCCTTCTTCCTCCTTCTTCACTCATTCCCTCATTTCATTCTCGCTAGCTTCCCTCTCACCACCGTCATCCTCCCTCTCACCAAGAGTCGCTGCTCTCTCCCTCTCACCACTGTGGGTCGTGTCTTCTCAGTAGCACACTAACATTGAGCTCCTCCCTCTCCGTCTACATCGCCGGCCCTCTCCCTCCAGGTTGGTATTTTTTTTAAATAGAATGCTTTTTATTAATTATGAAAAAGAATAATATATATTGTTTACCCTCACAAAATTCTATTTTTAATTGAATGAAGAATTATTGTATCATTGGCAAAAAAAATTGCTTTGTATAATAAGGCTTTAAGAAGGGGGTGTGCCAGTTGGCTCAAATGGTAAGCAGACTGGAATTAGTGTCCATGATTGTTGATGTAACTTTAGCAGTATAATCTATTGCTTTTCTAAGTATATTTGTCCTAGCATTTTTTATCTAGGTAAAAAAGAAAAAAAATAGAGAAAAATGTTTCAAGTCAATTAAAATATATGCAAACATAATTGCATATAGGAATATGCATTGCAAACACATAGTAACATAAACAAAAGTTTGTAAACTGCATCATTTTTTAATTTATATAGGAGATGTCAAAATGTCACTCTCATTTTTTGTAGAATTTATAATTATTAAAAGAAATAAGAAAAAAATTGAGATGTTGGGGAAAATTAAGGGGCAACAAACACCTCAAATCTACTTACAACTTTGTTTCAATATACCTTTAAAATTAATTATAAGTTTAATAATTTTTAGTATTTTCCTAAAGAAAAATTGTTAGATTAGATTGTTGATATTGTACTGCATTGCTTCAGTTAGTTTGTTTTGTTTGAATTAAACTAAAATGGTTTGTTATTGAAATTTTGGGATGTTCAAGTTTTAAGGGGAAATGCTATCGAATTTTTTTTAAAAAAAAAAAGTGAAAAAAGGCAATCCTATTATTGAAAATTGTTCTAAACTTGAGTGTTTATTGGGAATGGCTTAAGTGGTGATAAAATAGATCATAGTTGGATGAATGCTTTGAGAACTGGTGAAGAATATGAGAATGGATTTGAAGAGTTTATTGAATTTGCCAGAAAAAATGCTCCAACAAAAAATGGAAAGTATTTTTGTCCTTTTGTCAATTGTTTAAATGAGAGTCGATGGGATGTTGATGTCATGAGGATTACCTACTTTGTGATGGAATAAATCTTCAATACACAAGGTGGATATGGCATGGTAAGGAAGTAACTGATTGTTTGTCGCATAAGAAGGAAGCTGTGGATGTCATAGATGAAGATATAATGAAGAAAATGATTAACGATGTTGAGGTAGAATCCTTTGCGCAATCGCATGAATATGATAGCATGTGGAGTGATGCAGAGACACCGTTGTACCCTGGGAGTAAATACACATGGCAAATAGGAACATTGCATTTGGTTAACTTAAAGGCAACTTATTGGTGAATCGATAGTAGTTTCACATTGCTGCTTGAATTGTTATGTGATATGTTTCCAGATGATAATATCCTTCCAAATCATATGTATAAGGCCAAGAAAATCTTGTCTATAATGGGTATAGAGTATAAAAATATATACGTTTTCCCTAATAACTGCGTATTGTATAGAAAGGAGTATGAAGGTTTTAGTGAGTGTCCTAAGTGTAAAAATTCACGATACAAAGTGAAGAAAGATAGTGGTGTGGTGATGGGACAACTAAAAGGAAACCTTTAAAGGTGTTGTGGTATCTTCTAATAATACCTCGGTTTAATCGTTTGTTTGCAAGTGCAACAAAAATGAAGTTGAGATGCCATTTAGATGAGAGAATATCTGACAGAAAATATCTTTGGCACCTTGTTAACTCTCCACAATGCAAGAAAATAAATGAAATGTTCCCTCAATTTGACAGCGAATCGAGAAACCTTCGGCTTGGGCTTTGTACAGATAGAATCAATCCATATGGAACTCTTACTAACACACATAGTGTATAGCCAGTTCTCTTTGTAATATACAACTTACCTCCCTGGCTATGTATGAAACATAAATATGTGATGCTTTTTATGATAATTTCTGGACCAAAACAACCTGGGAACAATATCGATATGTATTTGTTGCCTTTGATTAAGGACTTAAAGAAGCTGTCGGAGGAAGGCGTAGATGTGTTTGATAGATATAAGAAGGAGTCCTTTAAGCTACGTATAATGATTTTTACCACGATAAAGGACTTCCATACATACAGAAATTTGTTAGGGTACAATGTGAAGGGGAATAAAGCATGTCCAATATGTGAAGCAGACACACACTTTCATCAACTAAAGCACAGCAAAAAGATGGTCTACTTTAGTCACAGGAGGTTTCTTCATCGGTTCCACCCATATTATAGGTTAAGAAAGCATTTTAACGACTTACCGGAGCATAAAATGGCTTTAAAGGCATTAATTGGAGAGGAAGTTTATAGTTGGGTGGAACGTATCAATATCATCTTCGGTAAGAATCGAACGACTGCGGATGAGAAAAATATATGGAAGAAGAGATCAAATTTCTTTGATCTTCCATATTGGCGTAGTCTTGATGTGAGACAGTATTGATGTGATGCATATGGAGAAAAAATTTGTGATAGTCTTGTTAGTACGCTTTTGCATATACCAGGGAAGACTAAGGATGGAATTCATATGAGACTAGACCTTGTTGATATGGAAATAAGATAACAGTTACATCTATAACTAAGAGATGTTGGTAGGAGGGCATATTTGAAGCCCGCAACATATACACTATCAAAAATAGAGAAAAAAAGTTTGTGTGGGTATTTGCATAAAATTAAGGTACTATAAGGGTTTCTTCTAATATGAGGAGGTGTGTCTCAATGGACGATTTGAAGTTAGTGGGATAAGTCCCATGATTATCATGTGTTGATGCAACAACTATTACCAGTAGCTATTAGAGGTATCATGAAAGATGAAGTGTGAACCACTGTAACACGATTGTGTGTTTCCTTTAATACTATCTGTAACAAAGTCATTGGCACTGAAAAGTTGGATGAACTGCGAACCACCTTCAACCTTGATGACATACCACTTTTCACAACAAATCCACTTAAAACAAGTGAAGTGGAATTGGTAGATGATGAAGAATATGTTGTAAGAAATGATCATGGTGAAGGAATATGGGAAACAATATAGAATAAGACCTTAACTTAGAAAGTAGTATTGTGTGCTTTTTGTTTTAATCCTGGTTAGTTTATTCATTTAACTGCAATCTATTTACCTATCTGATAATGATTTTTATGCTAACAGGATTATGGACAATTCTAATGGCTTATAAAGTGATAGGGATAATGAAATGGCTAGAGTTGAACCTGTTGCAAGAAGGGTTAGAGGCAGCATAAAGATGGGAGTATTGGTTGCGCGTCATTAACATCAACAGGAGAGACTACATGTGGACTTCGATGCCAATATGAATCCAGTTAGTCCTGAGGAAGACCATTTCATTAGATATTTAGTCTATTAGGGTCAAAGCAAAGTTCGCATTATCTATGATGATTAGAAGTTGGTTCTCCCAAAAACGAAAGACATGATTTGACAACAAATTTTGGTATATAAGTTTCAATACATCTACATTTGTAGCTTTATTCCTATTGCTTTAAATATAAGTATCTTATGTTTTACCTTGCAGCAAACATACGATGTCCCAGACACCAAGACAATGTACAAGCACTGGATAAAGGAGGTTAGTCTACAATAGAAAGATTTTAAGAATAGGCTTACAAGAAGGTACATTCGAGGGGAACTGAGGGGTCGGGATCGATGTCAAGAGTATTCGTATTTGTCTCCAGAGGACTGGAGGTTGTTTGTGGCATCACAAGAAAATCCTCAATTTTTGGTAAATTTTCTTTCACCATAGTTCAGAAATTTTTATTTGAATATACTTGATATCATTGACTCGATTTTCGTTGTTTTCCTTTCATAGGAAGTAAGTGCAGCAAATACACAGAGGCAAGCAAAAAATAATTATCAGTATTGCATCTCTCGTGGTAGTTATAGGAATCATGAGAGGAGGATGATGGAAGAAGAGTTGGAGAAAATGAAGGAAGTAGCCAAATCAGATCCTAGCATTGTTGTTCATGCCTTGGCTCCTCCTTTGTGTCACAAAAAATGGAAAGCAAGGAGAATTAAGGGTAAGAAGTACGTAAATCTAGCTGTTGCTAAGGTTGCCGCGGGGATTGTAAGTAGTTAAAGCATAAGTATTTAATTTTAAAATTTTTTCATATTGGGAGTGTTTGATTTTCATTTACGATATATTGTATGCTACATGATGAACTTGAAGATAAGAGTAGCTAAGGTTCGTTCACTTTAAGTGGACGGATGAATATCTTGTCAACTGCGATTGGGAAGGTATATCACCCTGGTCGTGTTTGAGGGGAGCCAAGGGGAGTTAGTATTTTGGACCAGCCTCACATTATTCGTTACAAGCTAAACTCAGTAGGGAGCTTATGGCTAAGATTCGCAAGGAAGTCAAACAAGAGCTCGAGGCCAAACTTCACGACAAGTTCCAAGAAGAGCTATTGCTAGAGCTACATACGTCGTGAAATGAAAAATATGTTTGATTTAAAGATAGCAGTGATGAGTATAGAACCCAGGAATCACGGGTTTTCCCTAACACCAAAGGAAGTTATAACCTATAAGAGGAACCATTTGGCAACCCTTCTCCTACTCCAATGCTGAGAGAACCTTCCACCCTCTATTTGGATGCCCCACTGCTGCATGTTGTTGCCGATGCTCTCGTTCACACACATGCTACCCCCACTATCATAAGCAAATTCCACAATATTTATGTAGGGCGACTGTGACATGTGTTTGAGAGGGGGAAGAAGGTGCAACTGTCCTTGTTCCTGATGAAGATGTTGCCACGATAGGTATAATTAAATTACTTTAGAGTATTTATATTTATATTTTTTTCTTCAAACTAATTACTTTAACTAATAAATTAATATATAGTCTAAGGATATATAACATATGATATGATTAAGTAACTTATTTAGCTTCTTAATTCTCCAAAATAAGTAAACTTTATCTTGTAATTAGGACATGAGGTACTCCCTCCGGTCCTAATTATAGGACATATTTACCTAACTTTGGAGAAATTAAGGACAGTAGTTAAATTAGTTAACCATATTTATTTTCCAAAAATATCCTTATTTTCCCAAGTGGAGAGATCGCTGTGACAGAGAGAGGCGGAGACAACTATAATCCGAATCTCCGAAGGTTAAGGAGGGCTCACTTCAACTTCCTCTATTACCAATGGCTCTCCAGCTCCATATGCCACCGCAGCTGTTTCACATCAAATCCACACACTGATTCTTCATCTTTTTTTTCAATCAATCGCACAGAGATTTTTACTGAGAAAGCAAACAGATTGAGGTGTATGTGACTATGTGGTATTAATGAGTTACAAGTATTATTCACTTTATAGAATATATAGGTGTACTATTAAATTATTATTGTGTTTAGTTATTATTGAGAAATAATCAATAGCGGGTATTTTGGGAAGAAATTGATAAAAATTAGAACTTTGTCCTATAATTAGGATCAAAATCAACTCCTAAATATTGTTTTATAATTAGGACCGGAGGGAGTAATATTTATTAAAAAGAAGACTTAGGTCCAGTATTTGATAAATTGTATATCCAGTTTACCAATAAATAAATACCATCTGTCTTTTTTTTAAACACATCATCATTAATATTATTAACGGCATTTCTTCTTCTCACCTTCTTCATCCACGGTCTTCCAACAGCAAACTATAGATCAAAATAGATGTATAACACCAAGCATCGCAGACTACTCCTTAGCCTGAGAGTAATCCTAATACTCATATAATTTTTTAACTATCAATATATATATATATATATAATTGAATGATTCAAAAAGCCATCTCTGTATAACGAGCACCTTCTTTGCAAGTATCAAATGAGGAGAGAAAAAGAATGCTATGGAGTAAAGAATTGCAGCGGATAAAGCATTTGGAAAGCAGAACAATGAAATCGCCTTCTACAACCAGGACAAGGAAAATCGACATCACAGAAGCAACACAGTAACATTTCACTTCAAGCAAATCATATGATTGGATTAAGGGTAAAAAGGAATCTCTAGCCCTGATCGTGCATGTGTTAGTTCGAGCCACCGTCAGCCACCAATCCTTCGCCGATCGCACTGCCGTCAGTTCGAGCCACCGTCCTTGGCCGCCAATCCTCTTCGTTGTCCTCTCTGGATGATCACTGCCATAACTCCTTTGGCCACCACTGCAACTTCTCCGTATCCTTCATCCACTCCTTCAGTCTTCCACTGCAAGTCCTTAGCGGCAAATAAGGTTAAGGGTTTTGTTGTTTAATAGAAAATCGTGACTGGGGAAGAGAAGAAGAAATGGGGTTAATGATGATGTGTTCAAAAGGACAGATGATTATTATTTATTGGTGAACTGGATGTTCAATATATCAAATACTGAACCTAAGTTTTCTCCATTTATTAATACCAAGAGTACATGCTATGAATTACATTACGTCAAGTTCAAAATGAAAACTTCATGCAAAAGTGAAATCTTGAATAGCTGTTAAGTTGAACATCAAGGAAATCAAAAGCCTAAATAAGAGAAAGAATTTCTTGCCAAGTTATACTGGTTATCTACAAGGGAATAATGTGAAGGAAGCATTACGGTTTTGATCATTCCACAACTAATCTTGAATTTAAACACCAGAAGAGAGATGCTATAAAACACTTTGACAAGAAAACCGCAGAGGAAAAAAATTATTGTTGCTTCATAATCCTAATCTTTACTCTTCTTCATCTTAGCATGGTCTTCACTTGCGCCGTTTGAGGAGGCCAACAAGACCTCACAATCACATTAAAAGGAGTACGATTGGCATTAAGTAATACACAAGAAGTGATAATTTGAATGACAACTTGGAACAATTTTCTTCAATTACCTTTAATGTACCAAACCTAGAGCCGGGAATCGGGCTGAGCCCGTCAAGGGCTGGACTTATGGTTTAGAGGCTTCAGAAGGAGTCAGGCTTAAAAGGGCCGTCCCTACAATTTTAGGCCCATTTAATAATTTATAATAATTAATATATATAATATCATTATATCAAATTATCAATATGATAGACATCTAAGTACCTAATAGAGTATTAGTAACAGGATAACACTTATTAAATGGTTTGATTTATTTGATTTTCTACAATGGTTCATTTATTCAAACTTTTTTTTTTAAAAAAGCTAATTTGGACATTAGATAATTAGTTTAACTAGAAATTTATGAGTTTTAAAAATAATGTATCTCAATTTAAAGTAAAATAATAAATAAATTATAAAACCTGAAAGTGAATTTTATTTGAATTAAATTGAGTTTAGGCTCGAGCCCTTGAAGGCTTTGTTTGGTTCAACGAAGGTTAAGTTAAGTGAGGTTTACTTAAGTTATGTTAGAAGAGGTTATAATGTTGTTTAGTTCAACAAAGGTTAGGTTAAGTGAGGTTTATTTAAGTTAAGTTAGGTTAGAGGAGGTTAAAATGTCCTTCTATATATTTTCCTTCTTCTTTTATAATGTATTTATTAATAATAATTATTTATATAAAATTATTATTTATAAAATATTTATTCGTGTAAGCATATAAATAATTATTTATAAAATTATTATTATTTGGAAAGTTCGTTGAATCAGGAGGTTAAGTTAAGGCAGTGTTGGAATTTTAAAAAATTGTCATGGGCAATTTAGTCACAATTGAAGACAAATATTCCCTCACCTAGGAAAAACCCCAATTTTGGAGGTTTCAGAACCTAGGTTAGGTTACCACTAGAAGACAAAAAAACATCTAACACCTAACCTAACCTCCTTCCAACCAAACACCACTTTTTTACCCCCAACCTACCCCAACCTGACCTAACCTCCAACCAAACAAAACCAACCCCACCCTAATCTAACCTAACCTCCAACCAAACAAAGCCGAAGAGTCAGCAATGTAGGGCCACAGGCTTCAAAATTGGGGGTTTTACAGGAAGCCGACCTGTTCAGGCCCGAGCCCATAAAAGGCCGACCCGTATTCCCGGCTATTGTCCAAACCCTTCCACAAGCTTCCCAAAAACCACATGAGACCCATCAAGAGTCCTCCTTTGTTGTGTTTGAGGTGATTTGACTTAACCTTCTATACATTCTCCATCTTCCCCAGTTTCATAACAAAAAGTACCTCCCTTCACATATGAGCTACCTTTCTTAAGGTTATGAAAGAAAGGATTTGCGTACGTAACACATATGATTGTTGGTTTTAGGGCTGAATCCTTTTTTCTACTGTGCATAGGAGAAGTGTATAACCGTCTTCAACATGCCAGAGAGCTAACAACGATGGACGAACGAGCTCAAACAAATGTCAGAATGCTTGCTCGGTTCGCTCAACATCAAGGGGAGGCTTTAATGAGACGGTGGGGACTAAAGCATCTTAGGCTCTTAATCTGATTAGAAATTTGTTAAAAATATAAGGTTAAATTTAGATTTTTTTTTTCAATTGGATTTAATTGAGATTTTTCCTTATTAATATCCACGTTTTATACCTAGAAAAGTTAAATAAAGATTTTCTCACAGTATTATATGTGGTAACTTATTTATTGCAGAGGATCCAAAATCAAAAGCAAAAACTGAAATAGTAAAATATCATATAATAGAATCTCAAACAATAAATTTCTTAGGATGTTTGCACGTTTCATATATAGAAAAGTAAAAAAAACAGATTTTGTCAAAGTATTATATGTGGTAACTTATTTATTGCAGAGGATCCAAAATCAAAAGCAGAAACTGAAATAGTAAAATATCATATAATAGAATCTCAAACAATAAATTTCTTAGGATGTTTGCACGTTTCATACATAGAAAAGTTAAATAAAGATTTTGTCACAGTATTATATGTGGTAACTTATTTATTGCAGAGGATCCAAAATCAAAAGCAGAAACTGAAATAGTAAAATATCATATAATAGAATCTCAAACAATAAATTTCTTAGGATGTTTGCACGTTTCATACATAGAAAAGTTAAATAAAGATTTTCTCACAGTATTATATGTGGTAACTTATTTATTGCAGAGGATCCAAAATCAAAAGGAGAAATTGAAATAAAAAAAAATCATATAATGGAATCGCAAACAATAAATTTCTTAGGATGTTTGTGTTGGCGTCACCACCTCACACCGTACAGATTGTTAGCCACAGCACATGATGAAATACAATAAACAAATAGTTCGAGTCACGTCCAAGGACGCTGTCCTTAGGAGATATTCCGCAACCCCCCCTAGTAGATCAGGAAGCGGCACTCCCCAGGATAAAACGAACCCTTCCTGCATAAAGCAGGGTGACAGAACTGCAGAAAGATATCAGTATAACTCAGAAGAAAGGGGAGAGGAGAGAAGCTCGGGAACCTCCATATCACTAGACCTCGGTGCTCTCACCTCGGTACGCTTGAACTTACTCCGTATATTGCCTTTTATAGGCAGAAATCATATGACCGTTAAGGAGTTATAATGACAATTAACAATGGTTTAATGACAATTAAAACGACAGTTACAAAATAGGTGTTAATGACAATTTAATGTAATAAAACCTTTTAAATGTCATTAAAACCGGTCAATTAAAATTCCAACGGTCATCTCTAACGGTCAGTTCAAAGACTCCTCTTATCAGTCTTTTTAATAACTCAAGCTCATATTTAATTGTATACTAGGGTGTTCCCAATCTTGAGTTATATGAGACTTCTTCCTTTGACACACTCACACACAATATTTACAACAGTTTGCACGTTTCATACATAGAAAAGTTAAATAAAGATTTTCTCATAGTATTATATGTGGTAACTTATTTATTGCAAAGGATCCAAAATCAAAAGCAGAAACTGAAATAGTAAAATATCATATAATAGAATCCCAAACAATAAATTTCTTAGGATGTTTGCACGTTTCATAGATAGGAAAGTTAAATAAAGATTTTCTCACAGTATTATATGTGGTAACTTATTTATTGCAGAGGATCCAAAATCAAAAGCAGAAACTGAAATAGTAAAATACCATATAATAGAATCTCAAACAATAAATTTCTTAGAATGTTTGCACGTTTCATACATAGAAAAGTTAAATAAAGATTTTCTCACAGTATTATATGTGGTAACTTATTTATTGCAGAGGATCCAAAATCAAAAGCAGAAACTGAAATAGTAAAATATCATATAATAGAATCTCAAACAATAAATTTCTTAGGATGTTTGCACGTTTTATACATAGAAAAGTTAAATAAAGATTTTCTCACAGTATTATATGTGGTAACTTATTTATTGCAGAGGATCCAAAATCAAAAGCAGAAACTGAAATAGTAAAATATCATATAATAGAATCTCAAACAATAAATTTCTTAGGATGTTTGCACGTTTCATACATAGAAAAGTTAAATAAAGATTTTGTCACAGTATTATATGTGGTAACTTATTTATTGCAGAGGATCTAAAATCAAAAGCAGAAACTGAAATAGTAAAATATCATATAATAGAATCTCAAACAATAAATTTCTTAGGATGTTTACACGTTTCATACATAGAAAAGTTAAATAAAGATTTTCTCACAGTATTATATGTGGTAACTTATTTATTGCAAAGGATCCAAAATCAAAAGCACAAAACTGAAATAGTAAAATATCATATAATAGAATCGCAAACAATAAATTTCTTAGGATGTTTGCACGTTTCATATATAGGAAAGTTAAATAAAGATTTTCTCACAGTATTATATGTGGTAACTTATTTATTGCAGAGGATCCAAAATCAAAAGCAGAAACTAAAATAGTAAAATATCATATAATAGAATCTCAAACAATAAATTTCTTAGGATGTTTGCACATTTCATGCATAGAAAAGTTAAATAAAGATTTTGTCACAGTATTATATTTGGTAACTTATTTATTACAGAGGATCCAAAATCAAAAGCAGAAACTAAAATAGTAAAATAGCATATAATAGAATCTCAAACAATAAATTTCTTAGGACGTTTGCACGTTTCATATATAGAAAAGTCAAAAAAAAAGATTTTGTCACAGTATTATATTTGGTAACTTATTTATTGCAGAGGATCCAAAATCAAAAGCAGAAACTGAAATAGTAAAATATCATATAATAGAATCTCAAACAATAAATTTCTAAGGATGTTTGCACGTTTCATACATAGGAAAGTTAAATAAAGATTTTCTCATAGTATTATATGTGGTAACTTATTTATTGCAAAGGATCCAAAATCAAAAGCAGAAACTGAAATAGTATAATATCATATAATAGAATCTCAAACAATAAATTTCTTAGGATGTTTCCATGTTTCATACATAGAAAAGTTAAATAAAGATTTTCTCACAGTATTATATGTGGTAACTTATTTATTGCAGAGGATCCAAAATCAAAAGCAGAAACTGAAATAGTAAAATATCATATAATAGAATCTCAAACAATAAATTTCTTAGGATGTTTACACGTTTCATACATAGAAAGTTAAATAAAAAATTTTCTCATAGTATTATATGTGGCAACTTATTTATTGCAGAGGATCCAAAATCCAAAGCATAAACTGAAATAGTAAAATATCGTATAATAGAATCTCAAACAATAAATTTCTTAGGATATTTACATTTTGCCTCAAACTTTGCAAAGAATATCCATATCTTCATAACTATATAATAGGATCTATTTGCACTAATTTTCAAAGTGGAAACACAAACCATGGCACCAACCCAAAGGTATTTTCTTTTCATTTTGTCTCTGCTTCATTTGTTTCTCACTTCTCATTGTTTTCATTCTTTACCCTATGGATTTCATCATGGCCCTAATACAAGGCAACCGCCAACATTTTATGGCCTTGCCAAAACATCTCCTCCTGGCTCTATTCCAAGGGAACCTCCATTTTCCCCTTATATGAACTCCTTGAGCTATGAGATTAACAGAAAAGTCCCATCTGGTCCGGGGGTCATTGAACCTCCAATTATTCCTCCTCTAAAGCAAGCTTCAGTTTTCAATGGCTACAACTCCTTGAGCTATGAGATTAATAGAAAAGTCCCATCTGGTCCTGGGGTCATTGAACCTCCGCCTACTCCTCCTCTGAAGCAAGCTTCAGTTTCTAATGGCTACAACTCCTTGAGCTATGAGATTAGCAGAAAAGTCCCATCTGGTCCGGGGGTCATTGAACCTCCAATTATTCCTCCTCTAAAGCAAGCTTCAGTTTTCAATGGCTACAACTCCTTGAGCTATGAGATTAATAGAAAAGTCCCATCTGGTCCTGGGGTCATTGAACCTCCGCCTACTCCTCCTCTGAAGCAAGCTTCAGTTTCTAATGGCTACAACTCCTTGAGCTATGAGATTAGCAGAAAAGTCCCATCTGGTCCGGGGGTCATTGAACCTCCAATTATTCCTCCTCTAAAGCAAGCTTCAGTTTTCAATGGCTACAACTCCTTGAGCTATGAGATTAATAGAAAAGTTCCATCTGGTCCTGGGGTCATTGAACCTCCGCCTACTCCTCCTCTGAAGCAAGCTTCAGTTTCCAATGGCTACAACTCCTTGAGCTATGAGATTACCAGAAAAGTCCCATCTGGTCCGGGGGTTATTGAACCTCCAATTATTCCTCCTCTAAAGCAAGCTTCAGTTTTCAATGGCTACAACTCCTTGAGCTATGAGATTAATAGAAAAGTTCCATCTGGTCCTGGGGTTATTGAACCTCCGCCTACTCCTCCTCTGAAGCAAGCTTCAGTTTCCAATGGCTACAACTCCTTGAGCTATGAGATTAGCAGAAAAGTCCCATCTGGTCCGGGGGTCATTGAACCTCCAATTATTCCTCCTCTAAAGCAAGCTTTAGTTTTCAATGGCTACAACTCCTTGGGCTATGAGATTAATAGAAAAGTCCCATCTGGTCCTGGGGTCATTGAACCTCCGGTTTCTCCTCCTCTAAGCTGATTTTAGTTTCCAATTGATCCTCCAATTCCCAATTACTATAACCCTTGAAGTTAGGAAAACTTGTACTTAAAATAAAAGGCACTGTCATCATGTGCAATTGTTATGGAGTTTGATCTAAATAAACGATGCATTTACAATCATATTCACTTTTATTATTACTCATCTGATTCTTCCCGTTAGATCTATTCATTAAATTTGAGGAGATTAGAAAAGCTAGATAAATTGCTTAATTATAACACATAAGACATAATCTCTCTCAAATATTTATTTGTCACTTTATAAGTTGAGCAAATTAGTTTAGAGAAAAGAGAAAAATATATGAGATAAAATAGAAAAATGTCTTACATTTAAGACCAAAATTTACTCTCAAACTAGATCCTACATATATAATTGGAGGAGTGTTATTTCAATTTCATAGAAAGTTTTTTTACCACACGTAGTTTCTTTGTTTTTTTTGGGAACAATTGCACCTAACTTGCTAAAAAAGAATAAAAATTTTATTGCTCAACTCATTATATGGTAGATGGTCATCCTATTTAATTACAAGCTTAATATAATGTTTTATCTTTATAATTTATCATTATTTTAGTTTCAGTCCCTTTAGAGGCAAAATGTCCCAAGTCCTTACTAAACTATAAAGACAAACGTTTTAGACAAAAAAAAAACTTGAGAAACAAAAATTTATGATTTGAAATTACAGGAATAAAAACCAAAATGAAGTTAAATTATAAGGACCAAATATTATATTGTTCCTTACTTATATTATTCAAATGCAAAAAGTCATTTCAAACTATTTTCATAGGAGGGGGGCAAAAATCTCGAGAACAAACTTAGAAGTTGGATTCTAAGGTGTGATACAATACATATCACAATGTGAAAAACCAAAGTGAGAGATTAACAATGCAATTTCTATTGAAAATTAGGTTAATAATTATAAGATTAATATGTATTTTAGTTGTCGGCAAAAAAAAAAAGTATTTTAGTCATTTAAAATAAAAATAATAAGAAAATTGTTTGATATGAATATTATTATTAACACCCTTTTTAAAAAAGAGAGAGAAAATGATATTCATTAATATCAAGAGTACATGCTATATATTGCATAGCGCCAGAGTTTCTACTAAAAACTTCATACAAAAGTGAAATTTTGAATGAGTGTTCCGAGTAGGGGGTGCCTGCTGCCTCTTTTGTGATGCAGCCCCTGCTGTCTCTCAAGTTTGAAGCACTTCTCAAATGGTTTTTTTATAGTTCTTTTAATAATTAAATTTTATATAAAATAAGTGACATTTTGATATTTTATGCAAAAAAATGGAGTTGTTTTCAATTTTTTATGATTTTTTAAAGATTTAAAACTCCAATATTGTGTGGTTTATTAAATCTTTGAAAAATCATAAAAAATTGAAAACAACAATGTTTTTTGCCTATAAAATATCAAAATATCGCTCATTTCACCTAAAATCTATTGATAAAAAGAATCAAGAATAAAATATTTGGGAAGTGCCCCATAATTGAGGAGCAGCAGAGGGCGCATCACCATAGGGGCAGCAGGCACCCCTTACTCGAGTGTTTGAGTACCAAGGAAATCGAAAATAAAAAATATAAATAAGAGAAAGAATTTCCTGTCAAGTTATATTAGTTATCAATGATGAAATAGCAGGAAAGTGAAGGAAGCATTTACTAAAACCATAACCAGAGTGGTGGTTCTGATCCTTACACAACTAGTCATGAATTCAAACTCTTTGATATAGGAAAACATCACCTGAAACTGTCTCTAACTCGCTGGAAAGGCAGAGTAGAAAATTATTGTTACTTTGCTTCAGAATCTTAGGGACTGTTTTATTTTGTTTTTTAAAACAATAAAACCTATTTGGTAAACTATTTTCAAAAAATTGTTTTTAAAAACTAAAAAACAAAAACAGTTTTTAGTTGTTTTCTTGTTTTTGTTTTCCTATTTTAATTTTTGAGGCCGCCACTTATCCACTATCGATATTGTACTACCAATGACGACCACCGTCACATCACCATCGTCGACAGCACTGCCACGTCACTTCAAAAACAGATTTTTCAAAACAATATTTCCAAAGAAATTTTTTTATTTTTAAAACTTGTTTCCAAAACCTGTTTCATAAAATTGTTTGTGAGAACACAAAATAGAAAACAGAATCAAACAAGCCCCTAATCTTTCCTCTTTTTGATCTTAGCACGGTCTTCACTTGCCATTCAAGGGTGTACAATATTTTGGAAAATGAATTCGTGTATTTCTCATTATTATGTATTGTATATATACAAGCTAGAGAAGAAAGATGTACATAATAGATACATGACAGCTGGGACTAACTAACTTAAGTTACAAATAACAAATAGTTTGTTACTAATCTAATACTGGAGATACAATGCTTGACACCCCCCGCAAGCTGGAGCATGTATATTTTTCATGCCAAGCTTGGAAATCAACTCATGAAACTTGGTAGGATGAAGGGGCTTGGTAAAAACATCTGCTAACTGATCATAAGAATGCACAGGCATGAGGTGTATAACTTTGGCTTGTAACTTCTCACGTACAAGATAGTAGTCCAACTCGATGTGTTTGGTCCTCTCATGAAAGATTGGGTTGGAAGCGATTTGTATAGCTGATTGATTGTTATAGTATAAAAAGGCTGGATCAAGGTGGCTGATATCAAAATTTGTCAACAAATATATAATCCATTGCAATTCACATGTCGTGGAGGCTAGTGCACGGTATTTGGCCTTTAAAGATGACTTAGATATAGTGGCTTGTTTCTTGGCTTTCCAAGAGATTAACATGTTACCAAGGAAGACAGCAAAACCAGTAATCGATCGCCTTGTGTCGACACAACTAGCCCAATCGGAATCACTAAAAGCTCACAGTTTCAAATTAGAATCAGAAACTAAAAAAATACCTACACCAGGAGATGACTTCAAATAACATAAAACACGGTGTGCAACCTGTAAATGAACATCCATAGGCTAAGACACATATTGACTAAGCTGCTGAGTAACAAAGCTTAAGTCTGGCTATGTAGTAGTTAGGAACTGCAGCCTGCCCACCAGCTTTCGGCACTGTTGGGGATCAGTAAGTGGGGTACCTTTGACTTTGGAAAGCTTGAGATGAGGGTCCATAGGAGTGGAGGCTGGTTTGCAAGCTAAAAAACCAGTATCTTTAAGCATTTCCAGGGCGAATTTTCATTGAGATAAAAATATGCCATCTTTAGACCGTGCCATTTCTAAACCAAGGAAATATCTCAATTCACCAAGGTCTTTTATGGTGAAAGCTGCATGAAGCTGCTGTTTAATATGAGTGATTTCATCTAGATTATTCCCAGTCAAAACAATATCATTGACATAAACTAAAACAGAAGTAAAAGAAGCAGAGGTGGCTTTGTAAAAGAGGGAATGATTAGAAGGTGACTGAATATATCCATAAGAGAGTAAGGCAGCAGACACTTTTGAGTACCATTGACTACTAGCTTGCTTAAGGCTATAAAAGGATTTTTGAAGCTTACATACAAGGTTAGGCCGTGGAGGTGTAAACCCTTAAGGAAGCTCCATATACACTTCTTTATTCAAGTCAACATGTAAGAAGGTGTTGTTTATATCCAATTGATGTAAATGCCACTGTTTTGCCGCTGCAATGGAAAATAAGAGCCTCAAGGTAGTCATTTTAGCCATAGGGGAAAATGTGTTGAAGTAGTCAACATCCTCAGTTTGGGTATAACCTTTGGCCACAAGTCTAGCGTTGTGCCGTTCAATGTCACCATTAGCTTTGAACTTAGTTCTATACACCCATTTGCAACCGACTGTAATCTTCCCAGGAGGTAAAGGAGTAAGTACCCAAGTTTGATTCTTTTCTAAAGCTTGAATCTCTACACTCATCACATCTTTCCAAATGGGATGTTTAACAGCTTGGTGATAGGTTTTGGGATATGAAACAGTGCTAACAGATAGTGTAAAGTGCAGATGTGGATATAAGGGCACAATGATAATCGTGCAGAGAAGATGGAGGGATATGAGGATGAGTGGAGAGGCGTAAAGGTGAAGGAGGAGATGGTGGATCAGTAGAAATGGGAGAAACAGGGGAAAGGACTGGCTGTGAAAGGGAAATCAGTAAGGGTGGTATGGGGTCATCCAAGAATGTGGGATTAGATTGGATGGTAGGTTCAATAGGGCAAGTAGGAGACAAAATAAAAGAAGCAGAAGCAGAAAAAGGAAACACAAGTTCATGAAATAAAACATCTCTAGATAAAAAAATTTGATTAGAAGTAAGATCAAGACAAACATAAGCCTTTGAGCCAGTTAGGTAGCCTAAGAAAACACACTTCTTAGCTCGGACATCAAATTTAGTGTGATTATGGGCAAGTGTAGATGCATAGCAAAGGAAACCAAAAACTCGTAAATCAGTATAAGAAGGTTCAAATTGATGCAACTTTGCAAAAGGAGTGTGATTTTGAAGAATGGGCGTGGGCAAACGGTTGATTAAGAAAATAACATGTAATATAGCAAAGGGCCAATATGTAAGAGGAACATGTGCGTGAAATAGTAAGGCCCTAGCAATATTTAATATATCTTATGCTTGCGTTTTACCAACCCATTTTGTTGAGGGGTAGCAACACAAGAAGTTTGATGAACAATTCCTTTAGAAGCATAAACCTGAGACATAGTAAATTCAGGGTCATTATCTGATCTTAAAACCTTAATAGTTTTTTTGAAATTGAGTCTCAACCAATGCCAAAAAATTAGTAAGGTATGTGCGAGTGTCTAATTTGTGATTCATAAGAAAAACCCATGTAAAACGGGAATAGTCATCAATGATGGTTACAAAATAACGGTGTCCTTGAGTTGAAGTAATATAATAGGGACTACATATGTCACAATGTATTAAATAAAAAATAGTATTGCATGAACTTGTGCTTACAGGAAACTAGGCCTCTTTTGTTTGGCAAAATGACATGTATCACAAGGAATTGTCAAAGGATTACAAGTAATAGAAGAAGCATGTTTATTCAAATCAGAAAGGGTAGTATCAGACAAATGTCCTAAACGTAAATGCCAGAGAATAGAATCTGAATCAGACTTAGCTGAGGTAGAATGAATCTGAGAGTCATAGGAGGGAACCATCTTATCTGCAGTCAAAAGATAAAGCCCTTGATAGAGATTAGTTGCACCAATCATCATCAAAGGTTGGCGTAAGTGGATCTGACATAATATGGAGTAAAAAATTAGTGAATAGTCAAGAAATGATATGAGACAAGCAACAGAAATAATATTGAAAGTAAAAGAAGGAAGGTAAAGATCATTAGTCAAGATGAAATGGGAAGACAACTGAATAGTGCCAGTAACAGAGGCAGTAGCCGTAGCACCAGTGGGTAAACGGACGATAATTGGAGAAACAGTAGTATAAGAAGAAAACAAGGCTAAAGAACAACAAATGTGATCATTAGTACCAGAGTCTATAATCCTTGTACTAGAACAAGAGGAAATGGAATTGCACATACCTGTAGCAGACAAAATAGAGGAAGTAGAAATATGGTTTACAGAAGTGGTATAACTCGAAGATGAGGTTGGAAGAGGAGCACTTAAGAGACTGGGAAGATGCTGATATTGGTCAGGAGAAAGTTGAGGAAGCACAGAAGCTATTGAAGCAGTTGAGGAGGAAGAGTGATGCGGAGTAGAATTTGAAGCCTGAACAGAATGTGAAACTTGTGTAGCAAGACTGTTTACCGATAAGGAAGAACTAGAGGAGTGGAATTTAAAGCTTGAAGGAAAGCCATGTTTCTGGTAGCACGTCTCCTCAGTATGTCGTGGTTTGCCACAATATGTACAAAGTTTGCCAGATTTTGAACCAGAGAAATTCGGCCGAGGACCTTTAGCCATCAAGATAGTTGGTTTAGAAGAAACATGTAGTTCTCATTCTTGTTGCAAAACCATTGAAAACACTATGTGAAGCGGAGGAAGTGCATCTAATAGCATGATTTGAGACTTGACAGAGCTATATTGCTTATTCAAGCCTTTCAAGAACTGTATGACATGATCTTCTTTTTGGTAATGAAGAGAAATCGAAGTCGATCCACAGTCACAAGCTTGCAAAGGTCGAATATTACTCAATTCATCCCACAATGTTTTGAGATGAGTATAGAATTCACTTACAGTGAGGCTACCTTGCTTGAATCTGTAAATTTCTTTATGCAACTCGGCAATGTGAAACGCATCGGACTGCAAGAAGCGAGATTTCAGATTGAGCCAAATCGTAGAAGCGGTATCAAACCACAACGTGCTTTTAGCAATTGTCGAGGATAGAGACTTGAAAAGCCATCCTTGAACCAAGTTATTACACTCTCCCAAGCTGGAAAAAGAGCATCGGATGTTAGAGGTTGAGGAATGGAATCGTCAATGAACTGAATCTTGTTTTTGGAAACAAGAGCGAAACACATGGCCCGAGCCCAACCATGATAGTTGGAGCTATCAAGAGGTGGAGTGACCAAGACGAGCGCGGAATTCTCGCTAGGATGAATATAGTATGGACTATTTTGGTTGATGATGGAACCGGAAGAAAAAGCCACGGAACTGGAAGAAGAAGGCATGAACTAGGGCAGAGAAAAAGGTAACGTTGAAGAAAGAGGAAGATGGCAGAGATCCCTAGAGGCCGAGTTCTCGAGGGAAAAAACATCAGAGAGAAAAAGAAGCTATGGATACCATGTAACAATATTTTGGAAAATGAATTTGTGTATTTCTCATTATTATGTATTGTATATATACAAGCTAGAGAAGCAAGATGCATAATAGATACATGACAACCGGGACTAACTAAGTTAAGTTACAAATAACAAATCGTTTGTTACTAATCTAATACTGGTGATACAATGCTTGACAAAGGGGGCCAACAAGATCTCACAATCACATTAGAAGGAATACGATTGGCATCAAGTAATACACCATAAGTGATAATTTGAACTGGCTCCTTGGAACAATATTCTTCAATTACCCGTAATGTACCAAAGCTTTCATCGGCTTTCAATGTGATCAGAAAATTAGAACAAGAACCCAAATGATCTCTGTGAGACATCAACAAGAGTTCTCGTTTATGGTGTTTGAGGTGATTTGACTCAACCAGTGGGAAATGTGGACCATATAGGTTTTTAATTAGGACATATTTAAGAAGTTAATATTAATTTTTAGGTGAATTTATATTTAGGATAAAAAGTTTCATCCATAAGGATTTATAATAAGGATCGTAATAGTATTTTAATTAAACAAAAGTGCGACCCAACATCTTTTGTACATAATCTAATTTTCTCTCTCTGATGGAAAAGGCAAAAGTAAGAAATTTTAGCTTAATCTATTCTTTTTTTTTTTTTTCAAAAGCCCAATTGAAAGAAGCTATTCCAAACATCTTTAAAAAGCCGAAATCACCCATAAGCACATTTGCCCATGAAAAAGCTACTTTTGAAACACACCATCCGGTTTTTAATATATAAATATTTAAGGAATTGATCTTGATCTTAAATATATAAAGCATTTTTTTAATATTTATCAGTCTTTTACTGATTTACCTCTATTAATGCTTCCTCAATAATAATCAAGGAGGATAGAGAATGGGGGAATTAAGGAAAATCACTACGGTGTTTTAGAAAATGCATGTCATATTAACTAACCAACTAGGTTTTTTAATCTAATCAAATTAGATAAATATGTCTTATATTAATGATTGAAAAGAGTACATTTCTTAAGGTTATGAAAGAAAGAGTTTGCATAACACATATGATTGTAAGTTTTAGGGCTGAATCCTTTTTCTCATGGGAGACGGAAATTTTTTGCAGTGAAGGGGGCAATGTCATAGAATAGTTCAAAAACCATCCTTTCATAAAGGAGGAGACTGAAGGATACGAAGACTGAAGGCTAAAAAGGGAATT
This sequence comes from Inga laurina, assembly GCA_963855925.1. Classification (NCBI taxonomy): domain Eukaryota; kingdom Viridiplantae; phylum Streptophyta; class Magnoliopsida; order Fabales; family Fabaceae; genus Inga; species Inga laurina. The sequence continues at coordinate 3,311,935 of OY979711.1, read as the reverse complement.
TTTCAGGAAGGAAGGCAATGACACGATGCAATGTGAGGAGGCAAGGAGCAGAGAAGGAAATATGAACTAGAATATTTATATTTTAACTGATTTTAATAAAGAATTTTCCTTATTAATATGCGCGTTTCATATATATATATATATATATAACAAATATAGAAAATATATTGTAGGACTACTATAGAAAATACTTAAGAAACAATTACAACATATAGTAAATTTCATTTCATTTATTTATTATCGATTGTTATTTTTTTCTCATGGTATTGGTATTATATGTGGTAAATTATTTATTGCAGAGAATCCAAAGCAAAAAGAAATACTGAAATAGTAAAATATCATATAATAGAATCTCAAATAATAAATTTCTTAGCATATTTATATGTTGTTTCTAACTTTGCCAAGAATGTCCATATCTTCTTAACTATTAGAACAGCATATAAAGGGATCTATTTGCATTAATTTTCGAAGTGGAAACATAAACCATGGCACCAACCCAAAAGTATTTCCTTTTCATTTTGTTTATGCTCCATTTGTTTCTCACTTGTCATTGTTTTCATTCTTTACCCCATGGAGTTCCTTCTGGTCCTAATCCAAGACAACCTCCATCATTTTATGGCCTTGCCAAGAAGCCTTCTTCTGATCCTAATCTAAGGGAACCATCATTTTTGCCTTCTATAAAGCATGGAGTTCCTTCTGGTCCTAATCCAAGACAACCTCCATCATTTTATGGCCTTGCCAAAAAGCCTTCTGCTGACCCTAATCTAAGGGAACCACCATTTTTGCCTTCTATAAAGCATGGAGTTCCTTCTGGTCCTAATCCAATTCAAGATCCAAGGCAACCTCCATCATTTTACTAGTGCAATGTATTGTAATTATGAAAGACCTCTATGCAAAACAAAAGGCAATACCATATGATGCCAAGCTTGATCTTGTGATTGCGTTTATAAATGCCTGAACTCTCACTGTTCTTTTAGTTCCAATCTCCCCCCCCCTGTTTCCTTTTTCTTGTTAAAAAAAAAACACTCCATTTCATATAAAACATTTTTAATTAAAATATATGAACTAAGAATAAGAAAAATAGTTAGGTAGCCCATATATAATTTTTTTTTTCACTTTTATCCTTTAATATTCACTACAAAAAAAATAGAGAATTAGTGACGGAATGAAATCACTAATCTGTCACTAATCCCTCACAAATTCCATCACTAAAATGAGAGACGGAATCGACAGAATTTTTTCTTCACTAAATTCCGTCTCTAATTCCTTCATAAAAAATTAGCAATGGAAATTAGTGATAGACAAATTCCGTCACTAATTTCTGTCAAAAATATTATAATGGAATTAGTCAATTAGCGACTGAAATTTTCTGTTGCTAATCCATCCCTAATTTCCGCTACTAAACCTTTTGTGACAAAGTTAGCAACGGAATTTTTCCGTCACTAATTTCCATAGCAAACTCCATCGCAAACTGATTTGTGACAAAAAAAAATTCTGTCACTAAATTTCGTCACTAATCTGTCACTAATTTCCATAACAAAATAGTTTGCAATGGAATTAGGGACGGGATTTTTCCGTCCTTAATTTTCATCGCTAATCCTGTCAAAAACTATTTTGTAACAAACATTAGCGACGGAAATTAGTAATAAAAAAATTCCGTCATTAATCTATCACTAATTTCCATCACAAAATATTTTATGACATATCTGTGACATAAAATTCCGTTGCTAACTTCAAATTGTATTATTTAAGATTATAATCTTAAAAAAAACTTTTTTTATATTTCATTAAGATCAATACTTCTTATGCCATAATGATAATTAATCAAATATGATAAGGGTTAGGTTTCATATTTTAATGATAACAAAAGATGATAAGTGCTTCACTGGTATATAGGAAAAACTTAGTTATAATCCTGAGTAAAGTCATGATAATTGTGGATAATATTATTAGAAAAAGACATGATTAATTGAATGAATCATTAAGATAATCGATTATAGAAAGAGTATAATCTAACAAGAAAATAACATCCTAGGAGAATAGGATTTAATGAAGAAGTTTATTTGAAGGTATCCAGATAAGTTAATCAGTTATAAAAACTACATAATTGAGTGCAAATAACCTTTTCAAATTATTTGATTTTGTTATATAACATGATTAGATTTTATAATAATTATATTTTTTGTAATTAGAAGTTTTTTATAATTATATAATGATGAAATAAATTGGTTAAAAATATCTTTTATTTTGATAATATAATTTTAAAACGTGAATTGAATTGATATCATGTCAAATTAAAAAGATAATTTGATTTAGTCATCATCCACAGTATATAATAACTATAAATATGTTAAATAATTTAAATTTTAAGTTTTAAATTATTATAAAATTATAATATAAATATTAATAAAAAAATAAAAATTATCAATTCATATTTACTATTGAAATTGAAATTATAATATAATATAATATAATATAATATATATGAATTTTAATAATCTATTATATACAAATTGAAATAGGGAAAATTGCATTTAGGTTCCAGACAAAAGAAAAAAATGAAAAAATGGTCCATTGAATTCTCAAAATTGCATTTAAGTGCCGTAGAACTTTTTTATAATAAATTCCAATCATTGACTAGTTAATAGACGCTCATGAACTTGCTAATGGACACCCCTGCACTTGTCAATATACACCCCTATACTTGTAAATGACGCCCCCATAGATTTGTCAACGGAATTGAAATTTATTGTAAAAAAGTCCTACGAGACTTAAATGTAATTTTTAGATTTCATGGGATCATTTTTTTATTTTTTCTCTTGTCCGGGACCTAAATGTAATTTTCCCATTGAAATATTTAATAATATATTAAAATTTATGTTCCTATTTTTGTTTGTAAAGTGAAAAATATATATATATATATATATATATATATATATATATATATATATATATATATATATATATATATATATATATATATATATATATATATATATATATATATATATATGATTTTGTATTTAAATCATGAAAGTTCTTAACTCAATTGGCAAAGGTATTAGCACGTGCGTGAGAGGTCGTGGCTTCCAATCTCAACTTGGTCACAAAATGCAACCAATTTGTGATGTGGACACATGGCAGGTGATGGAGGGTGACATGTGGCACATAATGGAGGGCGACATGTGGTGGGCACACGTGGGGACTACGCAGCAAGGGATATGTGAAGGCTCATGGTGAGGACATGTGACAACTTAAATTATATAAAAAAATATTTTGCGATGGATTAGTGACAAAAATTCTGTCACTAATTTAGGGGATAGCCTATGCCAATTTTGTGACAGATTAGCAACGGAATGGAAATTTTATGTTACTAATCTGTTGCTAATTTCAGGAATAGCCTATTCCAACTTTGTGACGAATTAATGAAAGAAATTTTCCATCGCTAATTAGGGATGGAAAATTTCCGTCGCTAATCCATCGCAAATTAGCAACAAAATTTAAAATTCCATCACTAATCAATTAATAAAGGTATTTTTAGCGACGGATTTCCGATACCAATTTGATGCTTTTTTGTAATGATTTTCAATAATTAATTATCTATTAAGTATAAAGTAAATAGCCTCGATACTCTCCCAAGAACATTCTAGATAAAAAGTTATTAATTGCTTTTAGAACTAAGTACAGTTCCTTGTATTTGGTCTAAAACAAGCTTGATCATGTAAGGATTGTTACTTGGGCCACCATATTCATCAAAGAATCTAGGCTTCATATTTGATCCGGCAAGTTGGCCAAAAAAAATTTGATTCTGATTCCGCAAAGAATAGAACACAATAACCATGGAGAGACTCTTTGGGCTTGTTTGGTCTGAGGGGAGGGGAGGGAAAGTGGGTGGAGGGAAAAATTTTTTAAGTTGAATTTAAAAAAATTAGAGAAATGGGGTTAAAAAATTTTAATTAATTTTTTTTACTCTTTTATCTTATATATTCTCTTTATTTAAATTTTATTACCCCACTTCTTCAATCTTTTAAAATTCAACTCATAAAAATTTTTCCTCCCCTCCCTTCCCCTCCAAATCCCTCACACCAAACAGACCCTTAAATAAACTCAATCAATAAAATGATAAATCAAATTTCTCTTAACTTTCTCCGATCCTCTCCCCATCTTACTTTTAATCTAGATCAATCAAATTAAATTTGAACAACTTGATTTGAGACTATATAGAAGTAGAACAAGATAAGAAATGAAGAGGAGAGAAACAAAGAAGAGAGAAGCAGAGTTGAAGATTTTCCAACACTATACCAGAAAGCTGAATAGTATAAATAGGAAGCATTCAGTACAATTTGAACAAAAGGCTTGAATGAAGATTTTAGCTAAGTGGGGACAATGCAAGATTGGCAACAGAAGCAAGCTACAATAATGCCAAGCAAAGCACCACCAAAAACTTGAGATGGTGTGTGACCTAAAAGTTCCTTGAGCTTCCTTTCACTGATGGGATGCCCTTCAAACAAATCTGCAACTATCAAATTAAGCACCTGCATCAAGCCAAATCAGAAAATGTTCTTCAGGCTTCAGCATAACCTTTTCTCATAAACTAATACTCCCTCCGATTCTTAATATAAGATATATTTAGAGAGTTGATTTTAGTCCTAAATATAAGACATATTTTTCATTACCCGTATTGATTTCAACAATAATCAAGAAGAGGGAAAGAGGGAATTAAGGAAAATGACTAGGGTGTTTTAGAAAATACATGTCACACTAACCAACTCAACTATCTTCCTTAATCTAATTAAATTAGGTAAATATGTCTTATATTAAAGACCAGAAGGAGTATTTGTTTAGTCTTCAAGCTGAGCTAGTTTTGGAAATATGCATAAATATGTCATAAGTAATTCTGCCTGAAATATGTCATTATGCTCATGAATCTATAACTAATTGTTTTGGTTTACAAATTTTTTTTTGTGAACAGAGTCCAAGATTTTTTAGGCATTAACAGAGAATACAGTATAAATCTTGTGCAACAAAAAATGATAGCAATTGCAAAATAAATCAAGATAGCATGGAATACTTAAGTCTCATATTGAATATTAATATGTACTGCTAAATAGAATATTTAATTAGGACACTTCTCTCACATCAATAGCTTATCTTTAAATTAGTAAGATTTCTCATCCCATTTAAGTGCCTATCATTTGGTATTAGTGTTAGCTGATAATGAGAGTGGAAAGGGCTACTTGCAAAGGCTTTTCGCGGAAGAAAATTCTAGTGAAGTGTCACAAATGTAGCCACCAAGACAATGACTTTTCAAGGCCAACCAATTGATAGGAATCAACATGATATGAGATGCTAAAATCTTATATTGAGCAGTCTAGGTTAATCAATGAAGTATTTACAGAAAGTGATTCCTTCATCTCAATAATTAGACTCGAGACAGTTCTCACCACCCAATTAGGCACCTATCAAAACTAATCCAAGGGATGCTAGTAATCAAATACCCAAGCATGCTAATTCAAGAATTTAAGTAGTGATTTTTGTTTTTTTTGGGACTTCTAATGGACAAGGATCACATTATTTTTTTATACAGATATAATTCTAAAAAGTCTGTACAGCCCAATCAATATCATCAATAAAAAACATAAAAAGTGCAGGGAGCTACACTGTTCACCGCTCAAGTCCCATGAATCTGAATACAGGGACACGAGAAAATGATGAAAGAAGAAAATATACCATCATAGAAATACCAATGTCACATAATCACCAATTATTGATCAAAAGTTCAAAACTATAAGCGAAAAGCCTCTTAATTTGATTAAGCTTCCGATAAACATATAAACTAACACATATACTTGTTGGTCATTCACAGACAAACTTGATATCTTCCCCCTTTTTCTCTATTCCATCAGGAAATTGTAAAACAGTGCAATATTGTGTTCAATCAAAATCATAGAGGAACCAGGTCGTTAAGGGCTTAAAACAGTGCAGAAAACCTGAAAATAAAGAAAAACCAGGACATCCCAAAATCACATGGATTGCATTCACAAACTAATCTAATGATAAATAAACTATATGAGATATTCAAAAAGTACCTAACAAATGATCAACTATGTCATTTTATTGACCCATTCCCTCAAAATCAGTTTGAAATCTTAGGAGCAGTATCAAAGCAGCTACCACCATTAGTGCCATAAGACTGGCAACTTCTTTCTCTCACGCCTGATCCAGCATGTGGGGGCTGGCACTCAGCCCATCTTGGTTTGAACTTTCAAGCATAATTTTTACTCCTTTCAAAGTGAACTTTCCTTTCCTCTGATTCAAATTCCTTTCCTTTGTGGCCTCAAGTATTTTAGGCATAAAAGAAAAAGAAAATTTCTTTCTTTTATTTCATTGAGTTACACAGAGTATTTCCCATTGTGTCTCTTCTTTCAAGGGCCTTGCGAACAACTCCCATTTCAAATGACTTAATAAGCACTAAACGAACATCCAAAGACCACAAACTTGGCTTATTCCTAACAATTTGAAGGTAGCATAACCCAGGATTTCACTTGAAGTGCAGATGTAGAAATTTAGAAGCTCAATTTATTGCATGCAAGGGATTAGATAAGTTCCTATACTCCTAAGAGACTTAGAGAGATGGACATAATAAATAGCGCCAACCCATCAAATGGAACTTCAGTTGGTTAAGCTTACAACTAGATGGACATAACTTTACTGTTGTGAAACTTGTTAAAGTCAACTTGGTAGTGTGAAGACTTTCATATTGCAATACAAACACCACATACCAAGGAGATCATAGCCTTGTCCATACAAAGTAAGTCTCATATTATAAGTCACAACTTTGGAAAACAATAGGCATTATAAAGTAAAATACACCAAGCAAGAGCGCTAGACAAAAAGTAGAGAGATTTAAGGATTCAGAGTTAAACAATTGACCAAGTAAAAAACACCAAGGTAGACAAATAGAAGAAAGATTTAAGCAGCACTGATGAGTACTAAAAGATTGAACATGCAATCAAAATCCCTTTCACTCAACTGTTTCCTAATACGCCAAGCAATAATCAGAATGCGTTGCAATGATTAAGTGATACAAGCTATGAAGCACTGCTACTTCCAGGAGCCATATCAGTCTGACTTCACATTGCTCCTAAAGACAAACTAAACATAATTACAAATCCTTTCTTCTAAGGATGCAACAAAAGGACAACTTCAACAGGTTCTTATGAGGAATCGTTAACAAACAATACAATGTACTACTATTTTAACGATCAAGATATTTAACAAATGATAAGCTGCAAGAGAGACATCAATTTCACATAAAGAAGCAAAATGCAAATATTTACCTCAGCTTGCATGCCAGCATGTCGCCGAACACCAATTGCATCATACATAACAATGAGACTAAATCCCAAACAGACAGGAAATAACGAATCAGCCACACCATGGCAAAGCGCTACAGAAGTAGTCAAAGCAGTGCACAATGCCGAGTGCGACGATGGCATCCCCCCTGAGGCAAACAATAGTCTCAAATCCCATTTCCGTTCAACGAAGAAGTTCAGAAATACCTTTAACGATTGCGCTATTATCCACGCAAACAAGCCCGAAACAAATGTTGGGTTTGCTTTCAAGGTAGCAAAAAATGGGCTAAACCGAAGCTTCGCGTTCGTGGAGATGCTCAATAGAGCAACTCCTAACCCCCCGTTCTGTAAATAACACCCATTACACTCGTCTACAACCTTCTGGGTACAGCTATAAACTCTGAAACTCCAAAACCATTTCTGGGTTTGCAAAGAAGGCAACTTTTTTATGGTTTTCAAAAGGGGGAAGGAAACCCATGTGGGGTTCACCACTGGGTGGCTTTGATTAACAATTCTATGATTTGAGTATTTCGGGGGCTCCGAAGGAGCTGTCCAAGAAGAAGAAATTAGTAACGAAGGTCTGCGTCGCTTGAGCTGAAAAAAGGAAAAGCTTGTCGAAGAGAAAGGCTTGCTGTTATAGCGGTATGATCTGAATTTTGGTGTTAGAGAAGAAACAGGGTCCATGGAAGGGGATTTTGAGTTCTAAGATCAGTCAGCATTTCAGAGGGGCCACAAGCAAGTTCTGAATTTGCTGTTAAGAGGAAAAACTTAATGGTGATTCGATGAGGCTAATTTTATATGAAGATAAGAACGTAGGTTAGAGATAACAAAGAAACCCACACATCTTGTCTTGTTTTGCCGCAATATGCCACCGAAGGCACATTCTGTGATTCTGGGGAAAGAATATGTTACCCTCGCTTTTCCACATGTTTATGGCTTTATGTAGAATGATGGTATCAATCAATCAAATGAGATAAAAACGTCCGGGTTCCTGATTTTTTTCCTATTACATTAGAGAGGGAAAATGCATGGGTGTTAAGAAAAACAATATATAATCACACCTCAGTCCTCAAGCAACTTAAGAGTATGATGATATAATTAATTAATCAATTTAATATAATTTTTAATTAGAAAATTATATACAATTTGTTATATTTCGTTACATTCTTAATTAAAATATATAGATATATAATTTTTATATAAAATATGAATTAAAACACTCTTTAATTGTAATATTCCAATTTTATTGGATGTCCCAAAAAGATCACTCTCTACTAGAGTTGGGAATCAGGGCCGGACCTTTACGGGCCAGGGCCTAAAAGGGAGTAAGAAAAATTGCTATTTTTCAAAGTTCGGCCATAAAACATAAGAGCCAAGGCCGGCCTGCAGGTTTTGAAGATATGTTCACAAGATTGAATAAATTTTATTTTTTTCAGTTTTTTTTTAAATTACAATAATAGAATTCCAAATTTAACACATAAATATTGTCAAAATTAGAGTGTAAACGGTATGCATCTTACAACAAACAAACACGGTCATTAAATCATAATCAAAAGTAAACTATTGTCTATATACCACAATTACAAATAATTAATGAGAACACTTAACAAAATTAAAAATACTTCTTCTAAATATGTCTTGAAAAGTGTAAGTAGTTAATAAAATAAACAACACAAGATATAAATAAAACAATCACAGGAAAATAAGTCAAAAAATACAAAATTGATAAGAATACCTATGAAATAAGAAATATTTTTGATAAGTTTTTAATTTTTAGGATTATTAATACAAGGTATTCTTATAAAACTTAATTCTAAAAAAGTTAATATCAACTAAATATTTACAACATCATTAACAAAATATAAAAAATAAAAAATAATACTATCATATAAATAATTTTAAAAAATAAAAAAAACGTACAGGACCGGCCTTTTTAAGCCCGCTTTCATTTTTTAGGAAAAAATTTGAGGCTCGGCCCTTATAAATTCAGAGCCTAAAAGGCCGACTCAACGGATTCGACCCATTTTCCCAACTCTACTCTCTAGAGACACATGTGGATCTTATAACTCTTGAACTATAAATGTGTTGTAATATTGTTAAAATGCAGTGTAATACAGGTCACGTAGACTAAGTAATAACTTAAAATTTCATGAAAAAAATACACTTTTTAAATATTTTTTGAAAGAATAAATAAATTGGAAGTAAGATAATGAATTAGTAAGTGTTTAGATAAGTTTCAAACCGTGGTTTCAAAAATCATTTTCTATAAATCAAGATAAAACTCCTTTCATATACTTAATTCATAAATCATAAAAGTTATTCTCCAAAAACTAATCCGAACGTAGAGAAAAACAGAAAGAATAAAAATTTGCCCAATCATCGCTACTCTTATGCAAACAATGTGAGGGCAATTATGTCAATTAACAATAACGGAAGAAATAACGAATTTTCTAACTACCATTTGGAAAGTTTCAATAGTTTGAGTGATATCTCGCCTCGCTTCTCTTTTCATTCCCGCTTTCTTCATCTTTGCCGATAGCTTCTTCCTCGTCGACAATGGAGAATCTGATTCAGCTTGTGAACAAGATACAGAGGGCTTGTACTGCCCTTGGGGATCACGGCGAAGAGAGCGCAATGCCCACCCTCTGGGACGCCCTGCCCTCAATCGCCGTCGTCGGAGGACAGGTTTTTATTTTCTCGCTTCTTTTCCAGTCATTATTTTTATTGAATTTTGATCCATTGATCAATAATTCATGACCGTTTTTTCTCATTGTGAATCGCCGTCTGATCTAACTAGTTTTCCTCCTTTCTTTCCTCTTCGCTTTACGTTATCATTCTGCTCGATTCTATTTTAATTATTATAATCCTTTCATTCAACTGTGAACAAAAAGAGGAATTGAACTTCCCTTCACTTTCACCGATGGTCATTTTGCTATTTGAATAAAAAGAACGAAATGAGAGAAGTATATATAATTCTTGGGTCACTTGAATGATTCACTGAACCTCAATATGTTGTCCTCTCAGTTCTGCCGAAAAGTTTATAGAATTCCAATGGTTCCACGAGTCATTCTTGCCTTCTTCATAAATATTTACAAGATTTTAATTTATTCAATATTTCATAGAGCTCCGGAAAGTCTTCGGTGTTGGAGAGTATTGTGGGAAAAGACTTCTTACCACGTGGATCTGGTAATTCTGGCGATCTATTGTTAGTCACGTACTCCTTTATGATTAGTTTTCCTCTTTCTCTTTCTCTTCTTAACTTGAACATCTGGATAAGTGAACCCATTTTTATTTGCAGGTATTGTCACCCGGCGTCCTCTTGTTTTGCAACTTCATAAGATTGATGAAGGAAGAGAATATGCTGAATTTATGCACCTTCCAAGGAAGAAGTTCACTGATTTTGGTATTCTGCTATAGAAACATTTTCCTTTTTCACACATTACTTCTTCATTCCTCATATCACAATTACAACTTCATTTACCATTTTTTTTTCATAACTGTTAATGTTACTTGTTATGATTTTTAGAATTATGGGTTAACAAGTAAATTCCTGGTGATTGTTTTTTCATTGCTGCTTCTCCATAGAGACTAACTTTGCCTGTTTTCTAGCTGCTGTTAGGCAGGAGATCGCTGATGAGACTGATAGAGAGACGGGCCGGTCCAAGTCTATTTCTTCTGTTCCAATCCATTTAAGTATCTACTCCCCTCATGGTGAGAAAGATGCCAACTAGTATTTCCTATTATCAAGTTAGTATATAATTGGTCATATATAAATTTATAATCTAAATGATAAAAAAATGAAGAACTATTCTTTTGACATAAATCATGGCTTGTTATTCTCTATATTCTCTCATTATTTTTTCCTCTGAGCAAAACATACAGTGGCAATATCTTATTGCACTTTAGATCTCTATGGATCCAAGTGCATAAGTTTTTTTTTCCCATTGTCGATAATAGTGCATAAGTTTGATCTGAGTTTCTGAGCCCAGTATGTTGAACAATATGTTTTTCTCATTAATGTAGTCATCGACAAGTATCATTCTATAAATATAAAATTGACTAGGAATACATATGCATGTGGTACTGCTTTTATTTTGTAATAAAAAATCAATTTAATTTTTTATGCATCCATTTCATCTAATTGAACTTGTTGACCTTGGCAGTGGTCAATTTGACCCTAGTTGATCTTCCAGGACTCACAAAAGTTGCTGTTGGTGAGTTTCTAAGACTTGCGACTAGCATACCAGTTAAAGATAGTTTGAAATTTTGAACAGTTCTATTATAAATTCACAAATTAATGGCACTCTGTTGTCTGTGTGTTATAGAGGGTCAACCAGAAAGCATTGTACAGGACATCGAAAACATGGTTCGTTCTTTCATCGAGAAGGTAATTGTTCCTATACTTCTGAAATACATGCATAAAAAAGACTTTGACACATAGGGTGACATTCTTTTCTTGTGAAGCAAAATATTTTGCTATGATGTCACTAAAACCTGTCTTTTGCAGCCAAATTGTATCATTTTGGCAATATCTCCTGCCAATCAAGATCTTGCTACCTCAGATGCAATTAAGATTTCTCGTGAAGTAGACCCTAAAGGTGAGATGCCAAACAAATTTGTGTTATGTAGCCCAGCGAATCAGTATCTAAGTTTGATGTTTTGACTTTTGTGCTTCAGAGCTTTCTTGATTTGTTAACGCCTTATCAAGTTTCTTTGACCTTCACATGAGGAGATGACTTAAGACATGTTATATGAGCAATTGAAATGGCTGGTTTCTGGATATTTTTCTTCCTATGCTTTGTCATCACAGCTTTATTTCAGGGGAAAGGACATTTGGAGTTTTGACAAAGATCGATCTCATGGACAAGGGTACTGATGCAGTTGATGTAAGTATTTGGTCCCTTCCAATACAGAATTGGTAGGCTACTAAGAGGATTAATTTGTAATTAATGCCCAAGGGTTTCCCATATTGGGTTCCTCTAAGCTCTATCATTTTTTCCTCCACCCTTCCCCTTTCTTAGATCCTTGAAGGAAGAGCATATAAGCTAAATTTCCCTTGGATTGGTGTTGTCAATCGTTCCCAAGCTGATATAAACAAAAATGTTGATATGATTGCGGCGCGGCGTAGAGAAAATGAGTATTTTGCTAACACTCCAGAATATAGACATCTTGCCAGCAGAATGGGTTCTGTCCATCTGGGAAAGGTGTTATCTAAGGTATACTGGAGAAATATCCTAATCTTCATTTTTCTGAATGGCAATCCGTTTATAATCTATTTGAATGCACAAGTTAACTTCTACATCTGTGGTGTCAATCAAATTCTCAGCATTTAGAAACTGTCATCAAGTCTCGAATCCCAGGCCTTCAGTCACTAATAAGTAAAACTATTTGTGACCTGGAGGCAGAATTAAGCCGTCTTGGAAGGCCCATGGCTACTGATACTGGAGTAAGCCCTCTGCCATTGGCCTCTATCTTCTTTTAGTTGGTAGCGTTTCTTCTACATAAACCCTAGTGAAGTTCATCAAGAATTTGTGATTTAATTTATTTTTCTCCTTTTGCAGGGAAAATTGTACATGGCAATGGAAATCTGTCGAAACTTTGATCAGATATATAAAGATCATCTTGATGGCGTGTATGTCCTTTTTCCCTGTTAGTGAATCTATGAATACTGAGTGAATATATATTATTGTTTAATGATGATTCAAATGTTTACAGGAGGCCTGGTGGTGAGAAAATTTACCAAGTATTTGATTCTCAGTTTCCTGCAGCTATGAAAAGGCTGCAATTTGACAAGCATCTCTCAATTGATAATGTGAGGAAGCTAATAACTGAAGCAGATGGGTATCAACCTCATCTAATTGCCCCTGAGCAAGGATATCGCCGTCTCATTGAATCTTGCATAGTTGCCATCCGTGGCCCAGCTGAAGCAGCTGTTGATGCGGTATCTAATTATGCTACAGAATTGATCTTCCTTATAATAAGATGTTATCTTTTTCCTTTTGTCTTAAAACATCTACTTGATGCCTTACTTTTATGATCTTTCAGGTTCATGCAATTCTGAAGGATCTGATTCACAAGTCGATTAGCGAGACAGTGGTAAGTAGCAAGCAATATATATATATATATATATATTCTCTTTTGTATATTTAGTTCTATATATGCTTAAGCATTGAGACGCTTTAGCAGGTAGCAAAGGAGGAAGTTATGATTCACAAGTCTATCTTAACCGATTAACTTTTCTGTTGATTGTAGGAATTAAAACAATATCCCACCTTGAGAACAGAACTTGGGAGTGCAGCTGTTGAATCATTGGAGAGGATGAGAGAAGAAAGTAAGAAAGCAACTCTGCTGTTGGTTGACATGGAGTGTGGTTACTTGACTGTTGATTTTTTCCGCAAACTTCCACAAGATGCTGAGAAGGGTGGAAATCCAACTGTCTCACTTTTTGACAGATATAATGATAATTATCTTCGTCGGATCGGTGAGTAACTGAAACTTAACTACCCCTCCCAGTCGTTAATATAAGACTCACTTCGCACACTAGAACATAGTTTTGAAAATTTCCTTGGAAAACTTCACTAAGATTGTGGGAGACTCTTTTTCCCCCCTTAATATCTTACAACTGTTCTTATTGAGAGATTTTCTTTGAACTTACCAGCTACGACTGTGTTGTCGTACGTGAACATGGTATGCGCCACCCTGAGGAATACAATTCCAAAGTCAGTAGTATATTGCCAAGTGCGTGAGGCTAAGAGAAGCTTACTGGACCATTTCTTTACGGAGTTGGGGAAGAGGGAGGTGAGCTTCTGTGTCATATTATGAAGTTTTGTTCTTACTCAATAATGCAATAGCCAGCTGACATGAACCCTCTATTCTGCACATAAGTCCTCATACATTCAAACACGTTTTTGCATCACAAATCTTATGATCTCTGTGACTTTTTAAGGAATTAACATTATGAGTTGCTTTGCTTCGTTAATGACCTGTTGTTGCTATGCAGGGGAAACAACTGGGTAAATTGCTTGACGAGGATCCAGCAGTGATGCAGAGACGGCTGTCACTTGCAAAGAGGCTAGAGCTTTATAGAAGTGCTCAGTCTGAAATTGAGGCTGTTGCTTGGACTAAGTAGAATAAAAAAAAACAGCAATAATGCTGCTACTAGAGTTAGAATTTTGCTTTTTCCTAGGACGTTTTATATTTCATCATTATTATTATCAACATCATTGAATTGAATTCATAAAATTAATTCTTTTTCTTTTAAGAGCGAGGTAGGAAGATATATATATATATATATTATTTTTCTCCAGGATAGGGAATCAATTTCAGCTTTCATTGTAATAAAACATTACATTCTTTGTTTATATTCACTCACTCATTCATTCTATATGGAGTGATAAAGTCATGATTTGATGGGACGAACCAAGATAACTTTTGGAATATGCGTGTGTAAAATATATATGCGCGCGCGCGCACCAATGGTGTTTAGGTCTAACAGAAGGGATTAGTCCTTCATAACGTGACGAACCAAGGTTCGAATCTCCGTTAGGAGAGATGCCTACATTTAGTAGCCTACAATATCTAAAATAAGATTACCTTCAACAAGAAGAAACCTATGCTTAGCCAATATATATATATATATATATATGTATATACATATCTTATTAAAAAAACATATTATTATACTAAAAAGGTTTGTTATATTTTGTCATCATATTTGAGGATAACTGTCTTTTATAATTATTTTTTATTAAAAAATGTTATTTTTCTTATAAGACTCTTAACTCTGACCTTGTATGATAAATACATGTAAGCCACTGAATATTATATGTGATGGATTGTGATGTGAGTCTATGCTTATAGATTACATATAGTGTGAAGTTATTGTAAATTTTACATCATATGAAGATATAAATTATGATAGTCAACAAGAGTAACCATTTTGTTTTGGGTGAAAAACAAACGCGTTCGAAATTTCTGTCCTTTTATCTGTTATTTCCTCTGGCAAAAAAAGATCTGTTATTTCCATTCTTCACATATCACAAAACAACCTCTACACTAATGCCCAGATGCGTATAAGATTCTCAAACATTTGTAGTGTCATAATCTTTCTTAACATATTTGAATATCTTCATTAATGGACAATGTATGAGAATTATTGATAGAATATCAGGAAAAGAAAAGGCTGTGACAGTGAGAAATGAAGGTGTGGTAAGATGTTGAGTTTTCAAGAATAGAAAAATGATGATTAATGATCATCTCTCCGTACCAAACACTATCCCCACCACCAAACTTCAATGCAACCTTCAAATGTAAGAGACTATAACCTCTCAACCGCCCCAGTTGGTATCTCTCTTCCTCTCTTATTTTTGACTCTATAGAGTGTTGTAAGCTGACATATTTTTTTCCCTTGCCTTGGATCTCATACTTGTGAATAGTCCGTGAATGGCAAATTTGGGATCTTGGATTCAGAAATGGCCATCTTTTGTGAGATTTTTTGGTATTGTGAGTCTTCTTGTCTTGGACTTCAAAATCACAGCATTTGCAGATGATAATGGCAGAAGTAGTGGTTTTGCAGCATCAGAAAGCACTTGCAAGAACACAAACTATCAAAGTTTCCTTCCACCACCTTATCAGAACATATCCAACATGATTTGCAGACCTGTGTGGCATACTTATGAATTGAGGGTAAGTTCAGGTCAGAATTAATTATCATGCTTCGCTCATTATTCTGCCATTTTGTTTTTTTCTTTCAGAGAAAGTGATTTAGATCCTCTGCAATCACAAAAATGCCTATATATGAGTACATTTTGAAGGGATATTAAAAAGCTAAAAAGACGCGTAAAAATGTCATCTTTAACTCTCTTTTCGAACATACGACTGTCCTATGATGGAAAATCTAATTCATAAGGGGACAAGAACATCATATAATGCTCGTCTTTGTCTTTTTGTTGGTTTGACAAGAACATCGTGTATTGCTTCATTTGGTTGTTTGGGGTATTTTTGACATGTTAGATTTTGTAGCCTAGCCATTGGGATTTTGACCTTTTCTCTTACTAGCATTTGGTATGATCCAATGTTAGGGTTAGATCCCATAAAGTGACTACAGGTGAAGTGGCGGGATATAGAGATGGAATAATGGGCCCTATTTCTGGTATTCGTAGATAAAATTAAGTTGCATTCAAAGCTATTATTGAATCTTTGAGCATTCTCTTTCCGGTTCTATACTGATTATGCGTCCCTTTGCATTAACCTTTGAGTGAACTTCTGTTGCAGTTCATCGTTTTATTACCACTATAAGGGTAAAACCTGAAACTTTATGAGTCATTCTTCTGAACATTAGTAAAAACAGGGCAAGCTAATGCCCCAAGCCCCAAACTTTTTCTACTTTTTTTCTATTGATCATTGGATTGTACTATTCTAATCCTTATTTTAAGTCCAGTTTAACCAAATCTCATATACTAAGAAATGGAAGTTAAGACATTCAATATATCTTAAATTGGTTTACTTTTCTAAATTTACACTCATTAATAAAGATGATATATATTTTCTCTCATATATTTCTTTTATTTTAGGGTGGACTTATATTTAGAGCCTAAAATTTTTAACCAAATGGATATATACTAACGATCAAAGTGGTATATAAAATAAGTGACATCTTGATATCTTATGGATAGGATATGTAATGGTGTAGTTTTAAATTTTTCATGATTTTTCAAAAGAAAAGAAAAATAGTTCCTTGCATCTAATTTGTTGAGTTTTGTCGTACAGTATATCCAAAACGATCATACCACAACCATCATATTATCTGCTCCCTACACAATTGGGTGGGTCGGAATAGGATTCTCAAGAGACAGTATGATGGTGGGTTCAAGTGCAATGGTGGGTTGGATGAATAAACATGGTCATGCAAAGATCAAACAGTTCTATCTTCAGGGTAAGAAGGCTTCAGAAGTGATTGCAGACAAAGGTGAAATACCTCTCAATAATATGCCTGCAGCTGTGGCCACCAATGGAGCTGAGATTTACTTGGCATTTCAGATGCAACCCAGAACCCCTTTTGGAAAGCAACCCATTTTGTTGGCTTTTGGCAATAAAACCCCAAAGAACTATCGTCTCTCAAAGCATGTCGATAAAACAGCAATCATATTTGATTTCTCTTCAGGTGCAAAAATCTTGATCCTCTAACTTTTATAGGGCAGATTGATAGGGGGTGCTCTGTTTTACTCTGTTTCTGAATTCTTGCTCAAAGTTTTATGATGAAAAGTTATAGTTTAGTTCCTTGGAATAAAACTTATTAACTAAAACTAGTTTTAATTAGGACAATCACATGGCACCTATAAATAACCACTTTAAGAACAAAATGAAAACTTGTTTGTTTAAAGGATTAAACCTGTCCAGGGGAGTGAGTCTAGGGGCAAGAAAGTATAGGATCTGTTCAGTAGTATACTGCCAAGTGCGGGAGGCTAAGAGAAGCTTACTGGACCATTTCTTTACGGAGTTGAGGAAGAGGGAGGTGAGCTTTCTGTGTCATATTATTAAGTTTTGTTCTTACTCAATAATGCAATAGCCAGCTGACATGAATCCTCTATTCTGCACGTAAGTCCTCATACATTCAAACACGTGATCTGTGTGACTTTTTAAGGAATTAAGTAATGAGTTCCTTTGCTTCGTTAGTGACCTGTTGTTGATATACAGGGGAAACAACTGGGTGATGAGGATCCAGCAGTGATGCAGAGACGGCTGTCACTTGCAAAGAGGCTAGAGCTTTATAGAAGTGCTCAGTCTGAAATTGAGGCTGTTGCTTGGGCTAAGTAGAATAAAAAAAAAAGCAGCAATAATGCTGCTACTCAGAGTTAGAATTTTGTTTTTTCCTAGGACGTTTTATATATCATCATTATTACTATCAACTTCATTGAATGTATGTCTTCTTCCTATATTTGAATTTTTGTAATATTATTTTTCATAAAAGCTAAACCGTGTAATGTGATTTATATTTGGATTGGTGATTGTATGAATGATTTTTGTATAAGTAAAATTTATTTGGATTGACTTAAACATAAGTGACTTTTTGTGATAATGGTAAAAGAGAAATTAAATTTAAAATTTGAAAAAATTTATAAAAGTTAAAGTTGGGAAATTTGGGAATTAAAAAATACACAATTTAATAAAATAATATTACATAACTAATTAAATCACATGTCCCGTACAAGTTGGTCTCTAATTGAGTCACGAATATGATTCATTGAGAGGATGATCGCCTACTATAATGTGACACAAAAAGCTGTTTATCTACACTATTATTATCTATATGACATAAACTATATTTCCAGTTTCACCTTACCGAAACACTACATCAGTGGAATCATTTCTCCTAATAAAATTATGGTAGGTTATTGTTGCATAAACAATGCGTATTTGTGTCTAGTGCCTATACTTGTTTATTTTTTGTAACAATTCAAATCAATTCCTTCACACTCCAAAAGTCATTTCTATAGTAGACTTCAAATTAGAATGATAAAATTAAATATGTGTATATAAGTAAATCTATCAATTAAAAATTTTAACTAATTAAGTATTATTGAAACAGAAATAAAACAGAGAATGAAACAGAACAGAGATAATGTGAACAAAGCAGCCAACGTTGACATAAAAGCATATGACTGAAATGATGCAAGGCATGACGATTACGCAAAGGGAGTAGGTGGAGAAGAGTTGGTGAAGCCCAACGTTTCTGACTCTTGTAATATTTTAATAGGTATTTTAGTAATATAAATAGGTGAATGAGTTTCATTGTAAGCATCAAGAATTTGGATAAACATATTTGAGTTTGGTTTCTATACCATTTTGGTATCAGAGCTGAGTTCTAGAGAGCTAGAGAGCGAAAGAGTGAGGAGTGGGTGAGAAAAAAAAAACGTGAGAAAAAGGAGGTGTCGTATTTTCACTCTCGGAGCGTTTTTTGAAGAAACCGACCACACCATCGTGTTTAGAAGGCCGAAAAACCTAGGAATAGCCTCGATCACCGCCGAAAAACACCTCCACGCGCCTCCACGAACGTCGCCGGAAAAGTCGCCGGAATTTCAAACGGTCGCCGGAGTCCAGATGTTGAAGACGACCCAGTCAGCTGCCACGTCATCACTGTCTGACCAGTTAGCGCCACGTCGTCCAATCACTGACTGCCACGTGTCATAACCGCCACGTTATCAATCCCAGTCAGCCCAACTTTCAGAAATTGCAATTTGACCCCTAAATTTGGTAAAATTTACAATTTCTTCCCCAAAACTTTCTGAAATTACATTTTGGCCCCAAATTTCTGCCAAAATTATATTTTGACCCCAGATTTGTGCCAAAATTACATTTCGGACCCTAAAACTTTCTGAAATTACATTTTAACCCCATATTTTTGCCAAAATTATATTTCCATCCCTGAAAGTTAAGAAATTACCTTTCTACCCCATTTGTCCATAAAATTTCAAGTTTTACCCCTTACTTGCCATAAAAACCGATCATATCCTTATACTTTCCATCATATACCTAACCTCACAAGAACAATTCCAAAATGCCTCCAAGACGCAGAAACACACGCGAGATTGAGATGGACGAGATGAGACGCCGGATACAGGAATTGGAAACCACTGTACAAACGCAGCAAGCCATGCTAGAATCTAACAGTGAGTATCCAGAGGATGATTCAGATAACAATAGTTCGTCGTCCACTGACTACCGCCATCGTCCTCAACAACAGTCATTTCGCCTTAATGACATTAAGGTAGACATTCCTGAATTCGAGGGAAGACTCCAACCGGACGAATTCATTTACTAGTTACAAACAGTTGAACGAGTCTTTGAGTACAAAGAGATTCCAGATGAGCAGAAAGTTAAAATTGTTGCCATCAAATTAAAGAAACATGCCTCTATACGGTGGGAAAATCTCAAGAAAAGGCGTGAAAGAGAAGGAAAAAGCAAGATCCGGAAGTGGGACAAAATGCGACGTGAGCTCTCACGTAAGTTTCTTCCAGATAATTATTATCAAGATAATTTCCTTCAATTACATAATCTCCACCAAAAGGTTATGTCTGTGGAAGAATATACAAGGGAATTTGATTGGCTCATGATGAAGTGTGATATCCAAGAGAGGGAAGAGCAAACAATAGCCCGATATATCGGAGGATTAAATATCAACATTGCTCATCCGGTACAGCTCCAACAATACTGGACTCTGGACGACGTCATTCGTCTAGCCATCCGTATTAAGAAACAGTTGCCCAAAAGGTTTCCGTTTCAACCATCTTCCTCCAACGAAATTACTTTTGATGGTCATGAAGCACACATGCATCAGTCTATACAAATGCATCAGTCTAACTCTTCAAGCAAGCCCCCACTAAAAGCTATCAAAGAATTTAGCTCCAAAGCACCTAAGTGCTTCAAATGCCAAGGGTTCGGTCATATCGCTTCAGAATGTCCTACCCGCAGAGTTGTTACTATTATTGAAGGGGAAACTTCTGCAGTTTTTGAA
Organism: Inga laurina; assembly: GCA_963855925.1. Classification (NCBI taxonomy): domain Eukaryota; kingdom Viridiplantae; phylum Streptophyta; class Magnoliopsida; order Fabales; family Fabaceae; genus Inga; species Inga laurina. The sequence continues at coordinate 3,291,067 of OY979711.1, read as the reverse complement.
GAAGAAGAGGAGCTCATACCCGACAAAGAACCTGTCTTTGATGAAGAGCCAATCTTTGATGAAGAAGTCGTTCCTCCAGATCAAGGTGAAACACTTGTGATTAGACGAAGCTTGCATACAGCCACAGTGAAAGAAGAGCCTTGGCTACGTTACAACATTTTTCATACTCGTTGCACCGCTCAAGGTAAAGTTTGTGAAGTCATTATTGACAACGGAAGCTGTGAAAATGTAGTCTCTAACTACATGGTAGAAAAGTTACAACTACCAACTCAACCATTCGTACCCATACAAGCTCCAATGGTTCAATAAAGGAAGCGCAGTCAAAGTGTCAAAACGATGCCTTGTTACTTTTTCTATTGGAAAAAGATATCACGATAAAGTTTGGTGTGATGTTGTTCCGATGGACGCTTATCATCTTCTTCTGGGAAGACCTTGGCAATATGATCGACGAGCTCTATACGACGGTTATGCAAACACATATTCCTTTCAGAAGGATGATGTGAAGATTCAGCTCGAATCATTGCCACCAGATAAACACATCAAAATCAAAAATAAGTCCAAGTCATTTTTACTTAAGCATAAGGTTTCGGATTTATCTCCATTTATTGATGATGATGTTGTTTGTGACTCGAGGACGAGTCTTGTCCAACCCCGGGAGAATGAAACAGAAATAAAACAGAGAATGAAACAGAACAGAGATAATGTGAACAGAGCAGCCAACGTTGACATAAAAGCATATGACTGAAATGATGCAAGGCATGACGATTACGCAGAAGGAGTAGGTGGAGAAGAGTTGGTGAAGCCCCAACGTTTCTGACTCTTGTAATATTTTAATAGGTATTTTAGTAATATAAATAGGTGAATGAGTTTCATTGTAAGCATTAAGAATTTGGATAAACATATTTGAGTTTGGTTTCTATACCAATTATGAAAATTGATTTAATTAAATGCTTTGGAGATCAAGATAATGGAATTATCGGGAAAAAAAATAATTATAAGATCAAGAAAAAAGAGAGGCCTACGTCATTTGAAATGAAAATTAAAAAAAGATAACAAATAGCATAAAGGTAGCGGGATCCACGTTAATTAAACAACACCCATCCCTCACTTCTCCCACACACGGAAATACTCCCTGATCCATTGGGAGCAAAAAGCTCTCCCTTCTAGCTTATTCCTTATTGCACGAAAAAGATAAAAGCGCGAAATGTAATTGCCTCAAATCAAACACTCAATTTAAGTCACATTTCCTCAATCGTACGAATGACCTATTATTCGTGCGTTTTCAAAACCCCCCCCCCCCAACATGTTACCAGACACACTGAATTGCATTCATAAAATTAATTCTTTTTCTTTTAAGAGTGAAGTAGGAAGATATGGAGGGTGTTTGTTTGAGCGATTTGACAGCTAATCGGATGTTTGAGTTGCCAAATCGTCCTTACACAGTAATTTATCCAAATCGTCCTTACACAATAATTTATCTCAAAAAGGATATTTGATTGGACGATAGACTTATAGAAAAAAGCCAGAAAAAGTTCTGATGGATATATGTGAGGAATTAGAGCTTATGAATGAGCCCTGAGCGTTGGCTTCTGTTTTGAGGAATATTTTCGTATCTTTGAGGATCAATAAGATACTCAAAATTACTTCTAATCACAAAATTTTTTTTATGAAAAATGTTATAAATAATTTTCTCTTTCTTTAGATAGTAATCTTCTGCTAATTAGAGAATATTTTGGGATAAGAGTTTAGACAAGTTTTGAGTTTTGCCAATATATGACTGTAGAAATATAGAGAATAATTAATAATTAATTTTAATCAGTTTAGATTTATTATTTAGTTTTTTTATGATTTTATAATCAATTTTTTTTATAAACATGTCATAAATTAGTTTTTATATGGTGTTTTTCCATAAGTCACTTATCTAATCGCCAATCCAAATATTCATTATTTTACCCAATGCTACTTTTTTTCAATCTTAAGATTTCATAAGTCAAAGTAAAATTAAATCACTTATCCAATTATCAATCCAAACACACCTATCCATATATATATATATATATATATTTATATTGTTTTGCTCCGGGATAGGGGGATCAATTTCAGCTTTCAATGTAATAAAACATTACATTGTTTATATTCACTCATTAGTCATTCATTTATTCTATACGGAGTGATAAAGTTATGATTTGATGTGACGAACCAAGGTTACCTTTGGAATATGCGCGTGTAAAATATATATATATATATATGTATATGTATACCTATACAGTATATCAATGCCTTTTAAGTATAGTAGAAGGGGTTATTCCCTCATAACATGACGAACCAAGATTTGAATCTCCGTTAACAAAGGTGTCTATATTTAATATCCGACAGTACTTCAAATAAGATTGTCTCCAAAAGGAAGAAACCCAAGCTTAGCCAATATATATATATATATATATATATGTATATACATATCTTATTAAAAAAATATATTATTATACTAAAAATGTTTGTTATATTTTGTCATCATATTTGTGGATAACGGTCTTTTATGATTATTTTTTATTAAAAAATATAAAAGATAATTTTGACCTATAGAATTTATTTTATTTTATTTTATTTTTCTTATAAGACTCTTGACTCTGACCTTGTATGATAATACATGTAAGCCACTGAACGTGATGGATTGTGATGTGAGTCTATGTTTATAGATTATGTATAGTGTGAAGTTATTGTAAATTTTACATCATATAAAGATATATTATGATAGTCAACAAAAGTAACCATTTTGTTTTGGGTGAAAAACAAAGGCGCCCATTTATAATATCTAAACATGAAATTTCTGTCCTTTTATCTGTTATTTCCTCTGGCAAAAAAAGATCTGTTATTTCCATTCTTCATATATCACAAAACAACCTCTACACTAATACCCAGATGCGTATAAGATTCTCAAACATTTGCAGTGTCATAATCTTTCTTAACATATTTGAATATCTTCATTAATGGACAATGTATGAGAATTATTGATAGAATATCAGGAAAAGAAAAGGCTGTGACAGTGAGAAATGAAGGTGTGGTGAGATGTTGAGTTTTCAAGAATAGAAAAATGATGATATAATGATTATCTCTCCGTACCAAACACTATCCCCACCACCAAACTTCAATGCAACCTTCAAATGTAAGAGACTATAACCTCTCAACCGCCCCTGTTGGTATCTCTCTTCCTCTCTTATTTTTGACTCTATAGAGTGTTGTAAGCTGACATATTTTTTTACCTTTCCTTGGATCTCATACTTGTGAATAGTCCGTGAATGGCAAATTTGGGATCTTGGATTCAGAAATGGCCATCTTTTGTGAGATTTTTTGGTATTGTGAGTCTTCTTGTCTTGGACTTCAAAATCACAGCATTTGCAGATGATAATGGCAGAAGTAGTGGTTTTGCAGCATCAGAGAGCACTTGCAAGAACACAAACTATCAAAGTTTCCTTCCACCACCTTATCAGAACATATCCAACATGATTTGCAGACCTGTGTGGCATACTTATGAATTGAGGGTAAGTTCAGGTCAGAATTAACTATCATGCTTCGCTCATTATTCTGCCATTTTGTTTTCTTCTTTCAGAGAAAGTAATTTAGATCCTCTGCAATCACAAAAATGCCTATATATGAGTACATTTTGAAGAGATATTAAAAAGCTAAAAAACAAGCGTAAAAATGTCATCTTTAACTCTCTTTTCGAACATACGACTGTCCTATGATGGAAAATCTAATTCATAAGGGGACAAGAACATCATATAATGCTCGTCTTTGTCTTTTTGTTGGTTTGACAAGAACATCGTATATTGCTTCATTTGGTTGTTTGGGGTATTTTTGACATGTTAGATTTTGTAGCCTAGCCATTGGGATTTTGACCTTTTCTCTTACTAGCATTTAGTATGATCCCATGTTAGGGTTAGATCCCATAAAGTGACTACAGGTGAAGTGACGAGACATAGAGATGGAATAATGGGCCCTATTTCTAGTATTCGTAGATAAAATTAAGTTGCTTTCAAAACTATTATTGAATCTTTGAGCATTTTCTTTCCGGTTCTATACTAATTATGTGTCTCCACCAATATCAAAATCGTGGCTAGAAATTCCTGGTTGGTCAATTCATGAATTTCACAGCTGTCCCTTTGCATTTACTTTTTATTGAACTTCTGCTGCAGTTCATCATTTTATTACCACTGGAAGAGTAAAAATTGAGACTTTATAAGTCATTCTTCTAACATTAGTTAAAAAAGGGCAAGCTAATTCCCCAACCCCCAAAGTTTTTTCTACTTTTTTTCCATTGATCATTGTATTCTACCACTCTGATCCTTATTATAAGTCCAGTTTAACCAAATCTCATATGCTAAGAAATGGAAGTTAAAACATTCAATATATCTTAAATTGGTTTACTTTTTTAAATTTACATTTATTAATAAAGATGATATACATTTTCTCTCATGGAATTGTTTCATCTCAGGGTGGACTTATATTTAAGACCTAAAATTTTTTACCAATTGGACATCTAATAAGGATCAGAATGGTATATAAAATAAGTGACATCCTGATATCTTATAGATAGGGTATGTAATGGTGTAGTTTTAAATGTTTCATGATTTTTCAAAAGAAAAGAAAAATAGGGCCTTGCATCTAATTTGTTGAGTTTTGTGGTACAGTACATCCAAAATGATCATACCACAACCATCATATTATCTGCTCCCTACACAATTGGGTGGGTCGGAATAGGATTCTCAAGAGACAGTATGATGGTGGGTTCAAGTGCAATGGTGGGTTGGATGAATAAACATGGTCATGCAAAGATCAAACAGTTCTATCTTCAGGGTAAGAAGGCTTCAGAAGTGATTGCAGACAAAGGTGAAACACCTCTCAATAATATGCCTGCAGCTGTGGCCACCAATGGAGCTGAAATTTACTTGGCATTTCAGATGCAACCCAGAACCCCTTTTGGAAAGCAACCCATTTTGTTGGCTTTTGGCAATAAAACCCCAAAGAACCATCATCTCTCAAAACATGTCGATAAAACAGCAATCATATTTGATTTCTCTTCAGGTGCAAAACTCTTTATCCTCTGACTTTTCTAGGGCAGATTGATAGGAGATGCTCTGTTTTTCTCTGTTTCTGAATATCTTGCTCCAAGTTTTATGATGAAAAGTTACAGTTTAGTTCCTTGGAATAAAACTTAATAACTAAAACTAGTTTTAATTAGAACAATCACATTGCACCTATAAATAACCACTTTAAGAACAAAATGAAAACTTGTTTGTTTAAAGGATTAAACCTGTTCAGGGGAGTGAGTCTAGGGGCAAGAAAGTATAGGATCTTTTCATATGAATTAAGCTTTCAAGATCACTCTAAGGAAGAAAAAAAATGAAAGAATCATACAGATGTGAGAGAATGCATCCTTGAGATCCTTTGGAAAAAAATTAAGTTTGGACAAAGCTTGAGGACACCTCTAAGTGTAACACCAGAAAACAAAAAGTACCAAACTTTGAATTCTTCCATTTTTTGATGATATTAATGGTTAGCATGCATTGTTTTATGTGATTTGGTGAAACTTATAGCATCTTAAGATGTATAATCAACCAAAACTCTTTCAGGTTCCAAAGGTTCTGGATCCAATGAGCTGATTCAGATGAGGAAGAGTCATGGAATAGTGGGTATAATGGGATGGGGACTAATCCTACCGGTGGGGGCAATTATTGCAAGATACTTCAGGCATAAGGATCCATTGTGGTTCTATCTCCATTCAGTAATTCAATTTGTGGGATTTGGATTTGGACTTGCCACATTTCTTCTTGGATTGCAACTTTACAACAAAATGCAAGCTCATGTACTTGCTCACAGAGGCATTGGAATCTTTGTCTTCACACTAAGTATTCTTCAGGTTTCCTACCGACCATTTCTACTTAATACTGAATGTTTAATTCCCTAGTCTAAACCTGCCCTAGAGACTTTATATTGACTAATGAGTCCAAACCTGACCCTTGATTGGATATATTTATTACTCTCTGGGTCATTAATATAGAACTTAATTTGGGAGTTGATCTTGATCCTAAATATAAGACTCAATTTTTATTTGTCAATCTTTTCCTAATTTGCCCTAATTGATGCTCCTTCAAGGATAATCAAGCAAGAAAGAGATTAAGGGAATAAAGGAAGATGATTAGGGTGTTTTAGAAAAAAACATGTCATATTAACTAATTTTACTAACTTCTTTAATCTAATCAAATTAGGTACATAAGTTTTATATTAAGGATCGGACCAAGTACCTATTACCCTTCCAATAATTTTTAAGCTAGTACAATTTTTTGAATGGATCTAATTTTTTTTATGAGCTACGTTTTGGATATGTTTGAATATTTAATGGATTTTTTCTATTTTGACCGCTAATCATATTCTCACTCATCCTCTCTATAAATAAAGGGCATTTTTTTAAAACAAAAAAATGAACGTGTTTCTCACATGTTTATTGTCTTTAAACCATTTTAACCAATTTCTTAATCTATATATGATCCTGTTTTGTAGCTTATAACAAGGACGAGAAGAAGTACTTTGTTAAGAACAATTTTGAAATGACTTTTAAAGCTGTGGTGATTATAGGTATTGGCATTCTTCTTAAGGCCAAACAAGGATTCCAAGATGCGAAAGCTTTGGAATTTGTATCATAGTTGGGTTGGAAGATTGGCACTTTTCTTTGCATCAGTGAACATAGTGTTGGGGATACAAGCTGCAGGGGCAGGCAGTGATTGGAGAATAGGCTATGGATTCCTTGTCAGTATAGTGATTGTGTCAACTATCATTCTTGAAGTATTGGCATATCTAAAAAGATCAGAGATGCGATCTCTGCCTCCAAGCTTTCCAATGGATCCTGTTCATGAAGCTACCTTCCCAACTCATCTAACTAAAGGTAAGCTCTTTCTTCCTTTCCTTTTGCAAAGATAATTTTTGTTAGCCTAAGTCTAGTTAATTGACATGAATGAATATCAAAAGCATGGTATTAAAACTCAACCTGAATCGCCCTGTCAGACTCATAAACTGGTGAACAAGTGTTTTGCCCGCTCCGGTTAAGAGTTTTAGACGTGGGTCCAGTTGGATTTTATATTTTTTCCCTTCCCTTATTAAGCCTGAAATAACATTGTTTTGAGTTTAAAAAATAGCTGTCCCTTATATCTATGTTTCAGTAACTCTGTTTTGTTGGTTCATATATGATTTATGCATAAATATTTAATTTATTTATGGATTACTGTATTTTTAAATATTATTTTAATTATGACTAGTCTGAGTTAAGATTAACCTCAATTTAAACAACTAACTCTTAAATTACTATTTCAACCAATTCATTGACCGAAAACAAGTTGAGTTCTCCCCGCCAATGGGTAGACATCAAAATTTTCATACTAAGTAGAGAATATTTCAAACTATAAGCATTTTTTTTTTTTTTGTGAAAAAAAAATCACTCTCTTAAGAAAGTAGAACTTTCCATAGCATTAACTTGTTGGTCCTTGTTTTGTTTAACTAATATATGATTGCTAAATTTACTGAAGAGGTAAAACGTACTGGTTTTATTTGTCTAATCATTTGAATGACGCAGGAGGAATGTTATAGACGCTAGTTTGCACTTCTCTAAGCATATGATGTGAATATGATGATGAGCTTCGGCATGCCTATAGGCTATTTTGTGAGCAAGTTCTGTTTGGGCAGATATGCAGAAAATGCATTTGAAGCCGGCTTGAAAGATTGTGTTTGTTTGGAATAGCGATTGAAATTTTTAAAAGTAGTTTTTTAATCATGATTTATAGTATACGAAGTAAGTATATAAGAAAAATTTTATCTCGATTTACGTGTATAAACACTTTTACAGTGTCCAAAAGCGATCCAAACAAGCCATAGTTTTTTTCTTCCATCTTCTGCTTGATCATAAATGTAAATTAAAATTTTCCTAAATTTTGTTTTTTCGAAAGCTGTGTTCAAATTTAAGAATCAGATTGGTGAGCAATCATCTTTTGCTTATGCTCTCTCTCTCTCTGTTTTTTCCCCTTTGGTTTCTCAAAATCAACAAGAAAATCAAAATATCAAATTAAATTTTAGGGTGCTTTGAGATACCGTCGGAAGCATACCAACTTAATCAAGAATTAAATTCAAACTTATGCTTTTATTGATGGTCATGATCTCAGATCTATCATCCAAAACACAGGACAGCAAACAGAGAAAACGAGCAATAAATAGAGAAAGTACATACAATGGAACCAGATTAATTAACAAAGCCGTTGATAAAAAGGTAATTAAAAAATAGAACTCCTTTAATCATGTACTTTATTATATCAAAATTTTCCTGACTACATAATGAATCAAAATTTCCACCTTGAAGGGGACATTGAATCCTTAAAATTGAATAGTAATGGTAGCATACGGGGCAAATATGTAGAACGATCAAATGAAAAACAGAGGATCAAGATGAAGGGTAGAAGCATCAAAGTCCCATATATGAATTGATTTGATTTTAGCTGCAGCTACTGTTCTACTTCCTGTATGTGGTCCAAATGAAAAAAAAAATATTGTGAGGCTGAATAGTATAAATACTATTCTACGTGCAACTTCGATCTTACGAGGAAGTTTTGTCACACGCCAACCAAGCAACAAATCATGGGTCCAAGGACATTCTACGGAAATGTGAATTTGCAGAATAAATGACCATAAAAAAAATAAAAAGCTCTAGTTTTGCATATGAGATGGTACCTTGGATTAATAAGTCTCCAGTCCTCCATCTCAAGAGATGCGTCTGAAAAATTTTGTAAATTAATATGATTCAGGCTAAGTTAAATCTAGTTGGCCCAATAGCAAAGTCGAATCTATATTGCATGATAGAAAAGCTTGTTGATTTAAACATTGGTTCTTCAAACTACAATCTACAACCACCAAAAGCACAGCACTTTCTGAAAAAAATACGGCTATATAGCATAAATTTAATTATTTTTTTTTTTTCCAAAAAATTAGGGGTGCATGATTGATCTAATTGAAACTAGACTAGTAAAAAATCTTTCTTGAGTAAATTAGAGAAATTATAAGCGCAACAAGTGAAAACTTAATTTTAAAAAAAAAAGAATAAAAAGAAAGAAAGAAAGAAAACTTAAACCAAAAAAAGTTGAAAGTAGAAGAGCAGAAGACCTACCAGAATCTCCCCAAAAGTCAGCGCAGCTACAAAGTCGACAAGGCAAGAGCATTCTGTGATTCAAAATGCTAATAATAATCGAACTATCACTTCAAATTTTGCATCTGAAATTATAAGGCCCCTTTCTTCTCTGTCAGCAAATTATTCTGCTACATATCCTTAGAAACACTTGAGAACAGCATGGATTATGCAGTCGCTGTACAGTCTTCACTGGAAGAGATGTTGATGGACTTGGGGGAATCACTTCCTCTGACCACACGGTTATAAAAAAATTTAAATGATTGTGAGCCATAGGGTCGATTGAGCAAACTTATTGGCATTCTCAGAGTCTGCTTTCGGTTTCTTCTCCCCCTAATCAAAATGCTGAAGGTCTTGTCACTGTCTGTGTTCTTATTGTTACTACTAGTGTAATCATTTGAGCCAACGTTATCACTTAGCTTGTTCCCTGCAGCTTCATTCCCATTGCAACTCGGATTACCATTTTCATGTATACTTTCTGAACCTAGTCTGACCACTTCATCTTCTCTAGTCTCTGGAGCAGGAACTGCCACCTCTTTCTTAGATTCCCTGAGATTATCAATATCTTCTGGCAAAACTGAAGCTGAACTTGGACTTTCAGAACCATGACCCTGCATTTGTTGTTCCATAGTAGGATCAGGTATTGGTTGAACCACAGATGCTGGATGTGGAAATTCCACAGGATGAATGCCAGACCAAACAGCATTGGGACCAAATTTGGACATATTAGGGTTCACGTTACATTGCCATGTGAAATGATTGGCATGAAAGGCACTGCTGGTGACTGGAAAGGTGCTAGTTGGCACTGGTTGAGGTTGAGTATAAGGAGGATATATAAAAGGCAATGGTTGAATCATATTTGGTGTAGGAGGAGGCGATGGGTATGCATGATGAGGAGATGATATTTGGTTAACTGTCGGAAGCACTGTTGCAGGCCCAGGGTGAACATTCATGTTTACTGGCCAGGGGCCAATTGTTGGAACAGGACCAGGACCAGAAGGAAGGGTTATGTTCATGGGAACTGGTGCAGCACGTGCAATGGCTGGTGATGGGTTAAAAGGTGCCGCAGATGCAGACAATTTCCTGTATGGGATGCCACGGACATCACTTGGGCTTGATGGTGGTATATTGAGTGTCAAATCTTCACCTCCTTGTGAGATGATGACATTTGCATTATCATGGGATTTTGATGGAGATAGCGGGCTACACGATTCAAAGCCTCCGGATGAATCATTTGCATCAGGTTCTTGTCTGTGTGAATCCGCAATATCATTGACTACATCAATCTCTATGGTATCATCAACTGCTCCATGATCATCAACTTCTCCAGCTTCAAGTCCTTCAACACTCTCACACTTATCTTCCACAGTGTCAGTTGGTTGAGTTTCCTCTTTCTCCTCAGTAACTTTATTATCCTCTTTTGAATCCTCCACTGAATCTGACAAAGAATTTTCCTTCTCTTCTATTTCATCATTTACCACTTCTGGGGTTGTGTTGACATTTGAATTTGCTTCAGTATCTTCTTCCTCATCAAGTTTGCCAACATCGAGTCCATCACTAGCAGAAATTTCACTCTGAGGATCACTGACCTGCAACTTGGAAATTGTACCTGGTGGAGCCAACGCTACTTCCTTGTAAGAAGGTGATTTCCCGAGACTAACGATTGAAGCCTTCATTGGATTTGCATCATTAGGTGCAGAATTTGAATCATGTTCCAAATGAGAACTGAATAGCTTGTCACCAGCTCCCGATGTATCCTTTGTACCAGTCGTGCTAGATGAAGGCATGGACTTCACCCTGTACGTAACAGCTTTTACTACTTTCCTTCCATATTTATTGCCTTGGGTGATGTTCACATTTTGGTTATCTGTATGAACCCCATGGGATATGGTTCGCTTCTTCAAAAAGTAAAACCTGCTATTCTGATTCGTACCCTTATTCAAAGGATAATCCATGTCAGCCTCCACATTCTTCTTCTGATAACTATAGATCTTGCTAATCGCTGCCCGTCTTTGCTTCAATCTCCGGCCATATAATCCAGCTGATCTCGGTCTTTGAACTGGTTGCCACCCGTCCTCCCCATCAGCATGTGCATCAGACAAAATTTCGCCAGAAACTTCTAGCTTCTCAGCGGTAGTCTTCTCTAAATTTGGCTGTTCTGAGTCAGGTGCGGAGTTGATCTCCTGCTCAGCATCTACCCCGCCTCCTGGTTCAGTGGTAGAGGCCTCTTCATCCGAAGGCTCTTTTGGCATTTCCTTTGAAGACTCATCAGAACTAGCAGAGCCAGTGTTTTGGTAGGATTTCAACCTCAGCTGTCAAATAATAGAAAATTCATATAGAGCGATATTACAGAAGAGATGGGTGCAAGTTGCAATATTTCAGAAATTCAAAATGGCATGAACCTTCATACATTATACAGAGTTGCAGTACTCAATAGATTTCCATTTTGACTATAAACTAATCTGGCTCTATCTCTCATTCCACATTGATTGGAATTGTTTACATCTTACAACAGTGTTAAAACTTTAAAACCATAAAAACGGTTTAGTCATAGCAGCTGTGTCTTATAAATTGTATCCTCAATATAATATCTCCCATCAACAGTAAGGGTTAATCCTTCCTAAAGAATATTGCTAACCAAGTTTCTACCCATTCCCTTTTCAACTCAAAGTATATCATCTATTTGAACAGGGATTTATTATTAGTTTTCGAAAATTGTGCATCTGACAACATATTTAAAGACAAAGGTTTCTTGTTGAACCTCACATCTTACAGACTCACGCCATATGCAACGCTTGAATCAGAAAGGGAAATCAATATCAATATTCAAATAAAAAGGGGCCTTCTGTTTACTGCAGTTATTCTAAGGTTGCCATGTATGGTATTTCTCATTGGTCAAGCCATAAAAGTCGATCCTTTGATGCATTTGAATAAGTTAAAGTTCCATTTGTGAGGATTCAGCACATTGCACATTGATCAATAAATCAAAGAACTCAAAAGAGCCCCAGTCAAGTAATAGCAGCAATAACAGAATGAATACAAGTCAGACGAAGGAAATGTGATCAGAGAATCAGTGAATCCTTCTATACGAAGTCGAAATTATTATTTCCTGCATATCTGCAACATACCTTTGTTGTATGACTTCTTCTCTTCATTGCCATATCTCTCCCTTTGGCATCATTATTGGGGTTAATGTAGTCAAGCAAATCTGACACACTGACACATTCCATGGGAATATAAGAAATCAGCACGTATGCTATGTGTGAATTTGTGTCTGTGTGTGTGTTAAATATATACATCAACTATCAACGTTGAACCACCAAAGCCAACAAAATGTAGTAGTATCATAACCATTTAAGCGGATCTTTGTCCATGATCATGCATCGGAAAGAAGACAGTTCACAATAAATAAAAAACATGTCATGTTCCCAAAAGCCATAAGATCACCAATGGAACAATAAAATGATCTATTGATATTCAATTAAAAGAGAGTTGGCAAAAAAAAAAGATATTCAATTAAAAGAGACATCAAAGAATGTAACAATCACACCAATCCCCAACAAAATTACATAAGACAAATTTTAATACAATAACTTAACAGATACAACTATTATGAGACCCAGTAAAAGGTACAAAAGCAAATAAAACTGGCAACCAGGCTTCAAACACTTAGATCAGCCAAAGAAAAATCAGATTAAGATTGACATAGATGAGTTAGACATACCTTAGGTGGCCTTTACTAGCAATTGAAGCATCAGGTTTTCTAGTACCATTTCGTGCAGCTTCTTGCTGCTCAAAAGCCTTGGACTCGAAATACTCAAGCCAAGCAGCCGCATCCTGAAGCGTTTATGACAAAACTCAGTTTATGCAAAATTAAAAGTAGCTATCATACATGCCACACACATAAGGAAAATAACAAGTTTAATTGGTGCACCAAGGTTCAGTTTCCCAATATGCTCTGGGCAATTTGGACTGGGCCAAATTTGGGCAAACCAGGCCAGACATCCTATCCATGCAGCCAGGTCCATGGTTTTTTCTTATCATATCTATTTTCCATATTATTTGTATAAAATAGTCATATCGGTTTTGTTATTTTGAGTAGTAATCATATCACATGATTGCGTTCTAAAAGACTCGTTCATATATAGAATATAATGAAATCAATAAAAACGACAATAGAAAATATAAAGAAACAAACAAATAGTAATTTAATAAATAATGCTTGCATAAAAACTCTACATTTTTGGGTGTATATCAAATGCTCTTCTCATTACAAGATTGTAATATAATTGGAAACACTGAAAAATAGCATTTTAGTAGTTTTTTTTTTTTTCCAAATGAGGATCAGGCCAGGCCCAGAGGTGTTACAGGTTGGGCAGAAGGCCAACCTGTAGTCACATCATTTCAAGGCTTTCAATCTGCCACCTCTATAAACACGTTGATTTCAAAGTTATGTTTTTGATTGAGGTCATTGGCTTATTTCGATCACAAGAAAAAGTTTTTGTAGCCCAATAGGACAAACTCAAATGTGAGACTATACCTGTGTGCGCAAATCATCTGGGCCAAGTTTTGCGCGCAGTATTTGTAAAGTTGTTTGCTCATGCTGCACGCTCAATGGGTATGCCTCCATCAATGAGAGTGCTATTGCTATTGCATGATAACTTGCAGCTGTCTGCAGAGAACCATCATCCAACAAATATGCCGATGTCATTATACAGAAGTGAGAAGTTTGGTCAAACAAATACCAGGCTGTAGGCTCTGGCTAATTTCTTTTTCTTCTTTTCCGTGTGATCTTTATATGTGGTGGCCATTAAGACACAATTTTTAGCCTTTGTTGAATTTAAATTAGAGTAAATTACTCTCCCCTTCAACAAAAGATGCCCAACAGACTACCCAACCCTTCACTCTGTTTTGAAACTATACACTCCGCTCTTCTAAAAGGGAAAAAAAAACAAGTACACTTATTTCTCCTGCAATATAAAAATAAACTTGCAAATTACACTTATTTTGACCATAATACACCTATATCTATCATATACGCAATATATCAAGTATTCTATTTGATCAGTATAAAACAATTAACTTTCTAAATTTAGGAAATTGAAAAATCATCTGATTAAAAAAACACATACTTGTGAAAATAAAGAACATATTCATAAAATCACAAAATAGTTTTTAATATTAAAATAATTTATAATGACAATTAAATTAGTAATAACATCTGTATCAGTATATATTTTATAAATTTTTAGTATAAAGTAAGTTTATGATTGTCAGCACAATAAATAATATTGAATAAAAGTTTTTAAATTTTTTTTTTTTGGTGAACAAGTTTTAAAATATTTTTAATAAAAGAAATCAACATTATTCTTGAGGGTATATTGGTCATATTCCAAATTCAGGGAACAAATATATATCCTCAAAGTTTAATACCAAAAAAAAACCAAAACATAGATAAAATAACGAAACAAATAATGGAATAAGCTACAGTATGTTAGATAAGTTGTCATGTTGCAGGTTTTAAACCATGCATATTGGGATCACAGTTCACTCTTATTTTTCACATAAACAGAAGAAAATATCAAAACCTGAATATGGTCTGGACCAAGCAACCGCTGGTTGCACTTTAAAGCTTTGTGGAGATATCTAAGGGCAACATGCACATTTCCAAGACCTTCTTCCATCATAGCCACATTAATATAAGTGGCAGCAGTATTGGGATGAGATGGGCCACAAGTCAGATGCAGAAGATATAAAGCACGCTTTACGTACCTAATTAATAACAGTAGAAGAACCAAGTTGAGAAAAACAATCAGAACAAAAACTAAAAGCAGCTTATTTTATATATAGTTATATAGAAATCTGAAATATCAAGAAAACTATGCAGTCAATGCAATACTTCTTATCATCAATATTGGATTTACTCTGTAAATGAATACTAGATTATCTCGTTTGGTGGACTGGAAGAGGTAAGGATATCTTAACTTTCTCTCCACCTTCTAATAAATTACTATATTTTGAATGTTGAAACGAAGTAAAACTAATTCATGTCAGGTCAAAACTCGGACTATATGATTGAAGCATGTAAAATTATTCACCATCACTGCATTGAACCAAAAACGAAAAGAAAAGAAAAGAAAGGGAAAAAAGAAACATACTTCAGAGCCAGCTCTGTGTGTTGAAGTCTGTAATAGAAAACTGCAAGATCCCCATAACTCTTCATCGTATCTGGGTGATCCAGGCCCAATTCTCTCTCATTGATATCCAAGGCTTTTTGTTGATAAATTGTGGCCTGTAAATATAGCAAACTTCTTAATCTTAATTATAACTTCGATGGGTATAAGCAAATTTTCTCACTTGTGTATTTTCTGAAGTGTTTCTCTAACATGATTTCACAGAGTGTACAGAAGAACTTGGGTCAGTTTTATAATATTTTTTAAATACACATGACCTATGCTTCCCCAATAGTTATGAAATGAAAACGGGAAGAAAAAACGCGCGAGCATTTAAATTTAATCCGTAATCTAACAATCTGATTATCCTAATCACAAAATACTGTCACATTTTCAGAAGGTTCAGACCATTTAAAGCATGGGATTAGCAGCTATTTTCTGGGTACTATAATCAGACATTTTATGATCTAGATCTAAATCATGACTGCTTCAAAAGTAGCTTTGGTTTCAGATGAAACAACGTTTACTCACACCAAAACACAAAAAGATAATGTGAAAAACCTGATTAAAGTCTCCAGTGTGATATAAAACTACAGCAAGGAGACTATATGCTCCTGCTGTCATCCGATGATAAGGGCCACAAACCGCAACCAGCTTGGCAAGAGCCTGTCACAAACAAATTATAGCAGTGGTAACAAAGCTAATGTGAAAGGTAACAACTATTGAAGCACCTTGCCAATTTTTCACATATATCCCAGCAAAGAGTTCTGAAGATATATATACCTTTGTCCCATAGGTAACTGCGTCTTCAAGCTTTCCCTTGTCTAGAGCTGTTTTGGATGACTCTAGTAGTTGCCTTCCGTCTGCAGAAGAGCAAGCTGCTTGCTGCAAAGGATCAAAATGCACACCACATATTAAATATGGATTATTCGAATAATTTCAAGACATGCAAGAGAACAAATATTTATCTTGCCCTGTCCTTTTCTTTACCTTGTGAACTGGGACCAAGCTGACAATATCAAATTTATGGAATGGAGTTGGGGAATCCATATCAAAATCCCTAGGAACAAGCTCAATGCCCACCTAGCATAAGACGTTAAGAAACTTCTTGTCAAAGATAGACTGCTTAAAATGTCATCTGATAACCATAAACACTACAACGTATTACATATTTAAGCATGTTTATGTATATGCATGCATATACATGACATCGTTGGTGTATGAATATTTATTTTTCTAATAGATAAGAAAAAGGAACATGATACAGCAAATCTCCAACAGCCTAACAATAACAAATGTCTATATGAGAGCTATTGCAGCCAAAGAAAAAGAAAGAAAATGGGTCTGTTAAGTTCATGACCAGAATCATGTTATATTATAGGGACCACTTTCACATGATATGATTACTCTAATTAGGTGGTAAAAGCCATCAATCTATCGTACGCCACAAACAACTGCCCATACAATTGGCATATCAAAGTAAGAAAATATTTCAATTTCAGATATATGGAAAGCGAACACTGTATTCAAATAGCAAAGCCAAATTCAATTAATCTCTACAAGTCTTTATCTGTTTCCGATCATTATCAAAAACAAAGCCTATGATCAATCTGTAATTCACAGGAAATCATAAAATCCGGACATCTTATTAACAAAATGCTTCAAATGTATAAGGTGCAGTTTTGAGACTCCGTGGGTAATGAAATCTAAGCAAGCCACACCAGAAACTACAATTCTATTGTCTATGATTCAGTACCTTGTGACATAATCCACGTAGAATTGCAAACTTCCTCACGTCTTTGTAGTTTGAGCTGCTAAGAGTCCAATCATATCGCTTCTTCAAAAAAACCTCCAGCCATTTCCATGCCAGGGGGTGGATATTGCATGATTTATGTAGTTCTTCATTTTTGGGAACACCAAGTAGCATGTTCAATGCACCAGCTATTGATACAGCCAATTTCTCTTTATCAGTAACAGCAGCAATCAGAGCCTGCAAGATGTGCTTAAAAGCTCGAACTATCATCTCATGAATACAAAGTGATTGCACATGTGACAGCTTTTCTGAAAGTTTCACCTGTGAAGAAAACCAAAAGACAAATTAGAATACAATATTGAAAAACAAAAAAAAAAAAAACAAACAAATTTGCAAGTGATTTAGATCCCAAGATACAAAGTGAACTTCCCACCTATTAGTCCTTGAAAGGTGACAAGCAATGTTTAAACAAGAGTGAAAAATCGACACTAGTAAAATGAGAGAGCCTAAGTGTAAATTGCCGGGTACCCTGATTGGCTCATTAAGATCGTCGTTTAAGAAGTAGAAAGGGTATAGTAGCTGATGACAATAAAACACAGACTACATTACATGAAGAGGATCTGTAGAAGATTCAAGCAGGACTGTATGCTTAACTCTAAGAAATGCAAAAGAGCTTCTTTTCATAGCTATTTAAAGTGCAGTTACATGCAAGCAAAAGCTTAGAGCACTCACAACATGTCCAAGAGAACGCATCCTTAGACCCCTAGTATGCATAAAATCAGTTAGGGTGCGGCCATCAACTGGAGAAAGTTCCAATGAGCCAAAGTCTGCCACCTGTTTTGCATAAATAGCAATCAGCAGAAATTTATAAGCTGGAAGAAAAATCAGAAAATTAACCAATTTTTAAGTCATTACCAATTTTGGGAGAGCAACATCTGTGTAGTATTTCTGAGACATGTCAATCAGATCTTGCATAGACTGTTAGTAACATGAACAAGTTCAGTTATGATTGATGAAACAACAAAGTTCAAATACTGAAATACTTGGAGTTGCCTTATTAGACCTAGGTGACAGTACCTTGCAATGAAGTCCACTTCCTGATTCCTTTAAGCGAGAAAAAGCTGCTTCAGGCAACATGCCCTTCAGCACAAGCTCATTTTCTGCAGCTGTAGCTTGATTCTGGGATTCCATTGAGGGCGACAGGGTACTTTCAACTTCCCCATTAACACATGCATGAGATCTTGAATTCTCAGATTCCAATTTATGATAGTTTAAATCAGATTTCTTTTTGCTATTCTTGAGAACTTTAAGGGGTTTTCCAAGACCCTCAACCTTCATTTCATTCTTAGCCTTCTCAGCAGATGGTTTCTTATCTTTTTCTGTATTGTTTTGGTCCTGCAAATGTTGTATCCAACAGGCTCCAAGTTCCCATCTCACAAAATTGTCCAAATTAGGTTCCTCTTCCTCAAGCTTGGAAAGGCTTTCTTTAATCAGTCTTTCCACAAAAGCTTGGGAAGCACCAAGTTCTTCACGTACTTGTATCATCGGCCTATTGTTCTCTAACTGTGTTGTGTTGTGAAGAAGAAATCTCAAACTGCAATGAACAATATATTAGTTATCGCCCGTGATTTTGTCATGAACGACAACTGGATCAACCATCCCATTAACAAAGAGAGAACAATGCTAGCATACAGCTCAGTCCAACAAAGAACAACCACTAGATGCATCTATATGGAACTGGCTAGTTCTCAATTTTAGCCTCAAGCTAATAAAATCACAAGGAAGAATGTACATGGGAGGAAAAAACGAAGAAAGTGGAGAAGATAGAGAACACATATAATTGATAATGAGTATTATGAAGTTAACATAGCAGAATTAAGGACAACCTGTTAATGTTGAGTGCATTAGCACCACCTTCTGGCTGATCAAGCAATTCAATGCTTTGAGATGAACTGACAATTCCACTCTCTCTACCCTCAACTTTCACAACAACTATGTAACCGCAGTATCTCACATTGATGACACTTAATGTCGTAATATCCTGAAGTCAAGAAATAGTTCATTAGTTTTTCAAGGAAAAGAAGCAGGCACACCGAACAAGTTGACCAAAATCTGCATAAAAATAAGTATCATACATGGGCAGCAGTATTCTCATCAGCAGTAATCCCTTTCAGAAGATTTCGTTCTAGCAGATCCTTTTGATTCACACAAGTGGCTGCAACTCCATCAATTTTAGTATCAATCTTACAGCTTGCAACAGAAGCATCTTTGAGAACCCTGATACTCAAGTCGCCTATTCTCTCGGTGTAAAGAATATCATTGTCTACATCTGAACAGATTAAATGTGGCTGTCCCATTATATGCTGAAAAGCCGTAATAGCTCTGAAAATGGCAACATCAACGAATAAGCTGTGAAGAAGGAATGCCTTTCTGTCTCGAACCTGCCTTTCTTCTGCTGTCTTGCAAGGCATAGATGCAAGGAATGAAAACTCATTTGCCCATGGAATCAAATCACATTCTCCATCTCTTCCGAGACCACCACCATTTCCACCCCAATTTTCATCCTCCATAGGAAGAGGAGGGAATGCTGCTGGCGATTGTGCTGCAACAGGAGGAACAAGCCATGTGTTGGCTCTG
The DNA here is from genome assembly GCA_963855925.1 of Inga laurina. Taxonomy (NCBI): domain Eukaryota; kingdom Viridiplantae; phylum Streptophyta; class Magnoliopsida; order Fabales; family Fabaceae; genus Inga; species Inga laurina. The sequence goes on along the minus strand of OY979711.1, from coordinate 3,271,284 downwards.
AAGCCATATGGGAGGTTGCCAAACTGAAGAGACCAAAGGGAAATAAGAAGAGAAAAACAATTAAGAGATTTATCACAATATGGGCTAAGTAGAATTTATACCTTAGGTAAGGCTTAATTAGATTAAACATGCAATCACAAATTACATAGCAAGATATAAATAATAGTATAGTACACGTAAAAAAAGTGAAGAAACCCAAAAAAAATGGGATCACCTTGTTACGCTCCGAAAATGCCTTCATGAGATCATCATACGCCTGAAAATTGAGAAACAAGAATCATAAATTGCAGAGAGTTTCATAAGCAGAAACACAAGAAACATGATTGAGCATATTCAATTTAAATGTTGAGGTCTTGTCGTGGCATATCATCTTACGGAATTTGATAATAACAATATACCGCGGTCAAAAGATTTGTATTTTCACAAGAAACATGATTGAATATATTCCATTCAAGTGCTGAGGTCTTGTCATGGAATTTCGTCTTACGGAATTTGATAATAAAAATATAAAGCAATCAAAAGATTTGTATTTTCACAAGACCGACTACTTCCTATCAGGGAAATCGGAATATAGCCAATTCATTTCTTGCGTTCTTGCGTAACTTAGGAACATAATGCAATCCATATCAAACAGGAAATGGGAACTTGCAACGTATTAAAGTTTGAACTCCAGAACTCGAGTCTCATAGTAGAAGCAATTCAAGATGAGTCAAAGGAAAACTAACATTGTCAAAAGCTCTACTTAGCTGTCGTAACAAATCAACGAGATTATGACACAATATCCGCTGCTTTCCAACACTGTAAAATCCCTTTCTGCATGCTTCAACGTGGATCACTTTTCCATTACACAGCTTGACCTGAGTACAAAAGAACATCGTCATTATAATTTTCTTTGTAATCTTCGCTCTAAAGCGAAACACCACAGAGTGACGTGAAAGACGAGTTCTTACATCAAGTGAGAAGAGATAATCAGCCTCTGATATCTCTTCAACTTGCCGTCGCGCTGCTCTCTTTATATCTGTATTGATAACTTGTCAGAATGTCTAGATCTTACAGAAAACAGATAAATCTAAGATAACGAAAGAAATTGAAAGGAGTACATTGGAGAGGCGGAGTGAGATGGGAAAGAGAGAAAAACTCGTAGAAGTTCCCGAGCTTAGGCATGGAGTGGCTTATCTCGCCGTCTCCGTCAACTGCCGCCGCGTCTTTTGGTGTTTGCTTGACTGTATCGGCGTTGGTCTCCGGCGGCGGTGGCGCCTGAGACATCGTGGACTTCGGAGTGGTGGAGGTTGCGTTTTTCGAGGCATCGGGCTTGGGGCTGTCCTTGCTCGGCGGCGGCGGCGGCGGGCCGAAGCTAGTCGTACATGCCACGATGTCAAGCAACCGTCTGACGTGGGCCACTGCTCGCTCTTCATCGTAATCCTCTGCGTCAGAAATTCGAAAATCAGAGTAAAAAACCAAGGAGGAGGAAGACCCCAACGACGTCGTATGACAATTTTGTAAGAATGAAAAAGCAACATTATGTTTTCACTTTTTTGGTCGGGAAAAAAAAAAGCAATATTATCCGACAGTAAGAAAATAATAAATAATGAATATTAATCAATGTCAATATCGACGATAAAAAATCAATAAACTATCCTTTTCAACATTTGTCTGATTACGAATATTATAAAAATAATAGTATAAAATTCAAATAAGTAATTGTTTCCTATTAGCTCCAATAGTAAATATAATACATAATTCACAATTTTTTTTAAGGGTTAAGAAGCAAATTTATTAATAAAGTTTTTAAAGAATGAGCGTCTATCACAATTATATTTTAAAGGGAGTAAAAATACATATAAGGAATTAAAAGTAGAGCATCCAACATAAAACCATTAAATTTGATATAACGCCGTTAGGAGTTTTCTTCTCTTGTAATTTAACATCGTTAAGTCAAATTTAACGGTTTTATACTGTATGCTCCACTTTTAATTTCTTATGTGTATTTTTATCCCCTTTAAAATATAATTGTGTCAGATGCTCCTTCCTTAAAACTTTGTTAGTAAATTTGTTCTTTAACCCTTTTTTTATAGATTACGAAATTTAAATAAATTGTTTCAAAGTATTTATATTTATTATTTTTTTAAAATTAATTTGTGTTACTTATAAATTAATATATATAATACAACATACACAACATATATTATGATTAAATAATTTATTTAACTTATTTAATCTCTTAAAAAAAATCAAATATATCTTATACTTATATTAAGAAGATGAGGAGCATAATTTTGGATGAATATACCTTCAAATAAAGTTAGGAAACAAGGCTTCAATGCAGACGCGTCCACCGTGTCCTTTAACCGTGGCCCTCTCACCTGCGTTACATGTCACCAAAATGAGGTTGCAGAGTGAGAGCATCAACAAAAATGCCACGTCTAAAATATCTCTTATTTGTTTTTTATTTTTTCGATAACACCCTTATTTGTTACTCTTTCCCCACTAGTGAAGATTAAAAATAAGGCTTGAATATTATAAATCACTTTAAATTTGAGATTAATTTCTTTTGATGCTTAGTGATCACACAACACTGATAACTAGTCTTCGATAATTTTTTTTACCGAAGGCAGTTGATAATTCAGGTTGTTAAAATTTAATCTTTTTATTAGTTTTAATTTCACATTTCATAAATGGAAAAAAAAAAAGAAATTACCTTGGAAAGGGTTCTAATGATATTTACCAAGGAAAATTGCAAACTCTTCAAACTTTAACAATAGTAAAAACGGTGAAATTTTTACAAAATTTTGATTTGCATCTGTTTATATCATTGTTGTTAAATTTTTTGATTAAAATGTGAAAATTATATTATTCTCTGATTAAATTATGATTCAATTGAAGAAGTTTCCCTTTTTTTTTTTTGGGAAAACATCTTAAATACATGATAAAACTATGTTTCCAACCTTTTTAAAAAAAAAAGCAACATGACTGCAACTTTATCTCTTTTGTTGAGATCTTACTAAATCACCTAAATTTTAGGTTTCTAATATTTTTATCAAAACAAGCAATTATCGACCAAAAAATTTGTCAAAACACAGGTCAAAAAAATTGGCTCTGATAAATACGGCATCATGTCTTTTATAATGTCGTTTTCAGTTGGCTTTTTTTGGCATTAAAACCCCGTAAAAAATAAAAAAAATAATTTACATGGAAATAAATTATTTAATTTAAAATTGGCATATGTCAGCCAAATATTTTACCTCATGTGATAGGGAAAAATTTGTGATGTAACAAGTCTCTGTGTTCACTGACAGAAGCCGACGAACATCTATAATCCTGTCCGTTGATATTCCCTGCGGTTAGAAATTCTCAAACATTATTAATTATTTTTTTGAACTTAAAAAATTATTAATTATTAATAATTAAGTACACTACGAATTGAAAAACTTTTCTACCAATATCGTCCAACATTAAAAATGATTAAATAATTATATTTTAAATATTTTTATTTTAATTCTTATTATTTTATTGTTTCATTACAGTTATGATTTAACTTTAGTCTCATTCCACATTGAAAAATCAAAACATTGAGTCAATACATCTCAACAAAATTTAATATAATTTCAATAAAATATCCTTATTGAAGAATAGATAATAATTATAAATTATATTATTCAATTATAAATTTGAAGTTATAAAAAATTTTAAAAAATAATAAGAGTACAAACTAATATTTATATTTTTATACAAACTTTTTTTTTTGTGTGTAAACCAAATTATATTACTTTAACTTATATAAATATTAGTGTTCCGTGGCAGGAACTATCAACCCATCAACTAAATATTAGATATTTTATCAAGGCATCAATTTCTAAATTATACTTATCTTAAATTATTATATATGTGAAAAATCAGGGTTACGTGAACAAGTTGAATAAATGTTGGATTTTTTGGCAAATAGTTGTTTAGCTAAACTAGGTAACTTGTACACATAAAACTCGTGGTGAGGACATTAACATGTAATTGACTGAAAATGAGCCAGGTCAAAAAAAAAAAAAAAATTGACTGAAAATGAGGTCCAAAAAATAAGCCAAGAACAAAGTGGGTAATGAAGTGAAGACATTGGTTTAGTGATTTGGATTCTTGTTAAAGCTGCCACATGTTCCTCGATTTTTCTTTAGAATGATTAAAGTGATGTTTCTTCTAACCTCTACATCCTTAAAAGACTCTTAGTTAACCTTTAGGCTAATAATAATAATAATAGCCCCTATGTTTACTTATATATTGTGATTATTATATAATATTTCATTTTAAATTCAACTTAGACGTTGATTGATTATTTGATTTGCATTAAAATATACAATCTTTTTTGTGAAATGAAGATGAATTATCTCAAAAAAATTAGTTTTGAAAATAAATAGAACAAAATGGTTTTAGTAAAAGCAGAAGACAACTTTATAATTTACTCCAACAAGGAGTATCTTGGTGAAAGACTACAAGGTATATATATCAACTATACATGAATTGTCCTAAAAAGCATAATGGGAAAAAGATTCCTAGAAGTGTCTTAACACAAAAGAGACATGGGAGTTGCCAAGATATAGCTATTAACTAATGACAAGTCATATGCATAGCTGTTAAAATAAGCCTAACAATTTTTAAATATTCTTCCTTGATAAAATAATGATTTAAATAAAAGGAATAGAACTTTATGAGAATAAAATTTCAATTTTTAATTTTGATATAGCAACAAACCTTGAGAATAATATGAGTTTCATCAGGAAGGTTTATGGTGATATCCAAGACAACAGGAAGCACTGCAAATAGTTGTTGAACAAAGCCAAATCAGATTCAATTAATTAAGTGCTTTAATTTCATTAAAAAAATAAACTAACAACCATCAATAATTCATATAATAATAATAATAATTCTATTACCTTTCTCTTCCTTCTTCTTTTTCTCTCCCTTGCCCTTCCCACGGTTGTTTCTTGGTGCCATTTTCTACTCTTGATGTTTAAAAAAAGTTCAAAATCTTGACTTTCTGGCACTGTAAAAACACTGGAGCACAAGTTATCAATTAATTTCTTATAAGTATTTCAAGTCATAAGAAAAAATTATTATGCAAATTCTCACTGACCCAATTCAGACCAGAAGCTTAATTGATACAACTCAGAAGAAAAGAATAAACATAACTAATTAGAGCTTTCTGACATAACAAAAGTTCCAGTACATGCAGCTTAATTAATTAAAAAGCCATGGCTTAAAATTCTTAAGACTGGTCAGAAAAGTTTGAGCTTAATCTTCATTATCCCAGGACCCAGTTCAGGATAAGGTAAGTTCAAAAGACAGAGAATAAAAGAAATGCATCAGAACAAGCAAAGAACAAGAAACTTGAGGCTTTATAAAGCTTTCTGACACTGTGTAACACAAGTTCTAGTGCAGTCCACGAAGCCAAAACCCAGTATTATTTTGAATCTGAAAATTTTGAGATTCTCATCAGAATAATTCAGGATAAGACAAACTTGAAAGTTGGGGAAGAGAGAAAATTTAAGCAAATAAGCTTAATTCTCATTAAACCAGTTGAGGATAGGATAGGCCCAGAGAAAGAAGATAGGAGCCCAATTATTTGAAGCTTTAAAATTTCAAGACCAATCAGAAAATGTTATCCTTAATCCTCATTCACCCAGTTTAGGATACGAGAAGCTCAGAAACAGAACACACAGAAAAAGAAAAGAAATGCAATATAGACCAAACAGATAGCCAAGAAGATGAAAGCAGAAGTAAATTTCAAGCTTAAAACTTTGAAGACCAATAAGAAGATTTGTGCTCGATTCTCAATGACCCAGTGCAGGAAAAGAGAGTGAGGTTCGAAATATGTGGCAAAAGAAAGGGAAAGAAAATAAAGGGCATGACAGTAACCTTACAGAAATAAAAAAGATAAGTGCTTTATTTTATTTATAGAGCTGGAAGGAGAGGATTGAATGAATGAAGAAGCAGAAGCAGAAGCAGAATATGTATTTATTACCAAAGTAGCTCCAAAAGAATGAGGGTTTGAACAGAGAGAAAGAGTTCAGAAGATGGAGGATAATGAACGGTGAAGAATAATGACCATTGAAGAAGAAGAAGAAAGTGGCGTTGTTCTGTGAGGAAATGGGGGTCTCATCCACTGGGCGGAAGAAAAGGGGAAGCCGCGGGCAATGATATTGAGGAGAGGATGGCGTGTTGGTGTGATAAGGAAGGAAGGGCTGAGATTTAACGGTCAGAATTATATCACTTGGCCTTGTATGAGACCTTCTGGCGTTGTAATTTTATCACTTTGGCTCTGTCCTTTCTTTTCTTTTCTTTTTTCTTTTTTGAAAATGATATAAGTGTTTGAAAATTTTATTAGTCATAAGTACCTTTTATCTATTATTAATATATCTTATGACTCGTTTGATACACTGAAATTAATTTAAATGAAAATGAAAATAGAGATGGATATGGATATGGGGTTTAAAAGTATGTTTAGTATGTCATGGAAATGAAACCTAATTTTTATATAAAAATACCAAAATGCCTTTTTAAATTTTTTTTTAAAAAAAAAAATCTCCTCAAGAGCCACAACCAGTTTCATCCCTTCCACCTTCGAATGGAGATTTTAGGCAATATTTCATATCTATGAATGTCATCCCTTTTGCTTTTGAATGGAGATTTTAGATCTTACTCACCGGTTTACTGAGGCGGAGAAACTCGCCCAGAAATGGAAGCTCAGGTGTCGTTGACCACCACCACGATGTTGGTGTCAATGACCTAGATTCCGACGTCATCCAGAAGCTCCTCATGCCAGTCAAGCTTGAACGTGGCATGGGTGGGTGGGGGCTCAAATCGAACTAGATTGCTCCTCAACGGTCGACCCAGATTTTGACGAGTTATTCTGTTTGAGTTGGACTTGGCTTCTCTCCTCTACCCCTTCCCATCCTTTTCCCTTTTCCACCATTAGATAAAGATCTCAACGGTCCAAATTTATCATATTATAAAAATATTATTATAATTTTACTCTAAAAATACAAAAATAATTTTAACAATTCAAATTTATGTTGCATCTGGTATCAAAAAATTTTATTTTTATATCTTTAAGGTAAAATTATAATAATTTTTTTATAATATGATAAATCTAGACCGTTGAAGATCTTAATCTAACGGTGGAAAAAGGAAAAAGAGGAAAAATGATGGGAAGGGGTAGAGGAGAGAAGCTAAATCTGTATGAGCTATAATGTCGTCCTAGAGCTGTATCTTGGGGTCTCGAAGCTTACTAGCGGTTGGAGTCTCGAAGCTTGCTGGCATTGGGGGTTGAACGGCCAGAAGCTACTCATGGCACCAAGCTTGAACGCGGGGGTTGGGGGGGCAAGGGCAAAAGTGATTTTTGGCCTGATGATGGAAGTCATTTCCAACTATTTTGGTGGAAATGGAAATAAAATTGTGGTCAATTCCATCATACCAAACAAACTTTCTCATGAAAATGAATTCCATTTCTATTTCTATACCTCTAATGCCATCATACCAAACAAGCTATTAGGGTCTACCAACAAGTCGTTGGTTGAAATAATAAGCGGTCTCACCCTTATGACGAAGATAATAGAAGTTTGAATCATAAAAAACACACTTATTAAGATAAGTGAAAACCCTTTAACTCCAAGAGGGGAAACCCTTTATCAAAACAAAAAAACGTACCTTAGGGTCTTTTTGGCGATAAGCGGGGGAAAATTTTTAAGAGTTAAATTTTAAAAAATTAAAAAAATGGGATTATAAAATTTTAATAAAAAAATAAGAAATATTAACTAAAATTTTTCAACCCACTCATCTAGTTTTTTAAAATTCAAGTCATAGAAATCTTGTCAGTTCTCACCTCCATATTCCTCATCTAAACAGCCCCAAGCACGGTGTAATCAAACATTTCAAATGTAGGAAGCATTTTCATTTGAATTCAGATTTGTATGCCTAATAAAATTTTCGACCAGGTACTTTTAACTAAATTTTTTATTTTAAAATTCTTATTGGGATGATTTTTTGGGGGCTTTCATTTATTCCTTTCAATTATCTTACTTTTTGTCTTTTTTTCATTTTATATTCTTTATGTAGGTGCTGGAAGCTCCAGCACTTTCTGGTGGGAACGGGAGGCGGGAGGGGGGACCACTGCTTAAATAAGTCCCCAAATCACACATAATTATTCTTTGTAGTTGGAAAAAAATAATCAAGATTTTTTAATTAAAAATAAAATGAAATGCTAATATTAAAATAACTTTTACATAGCATTCTGAGTAATATGTTAATAACTTGGAATGGTGGAAATTGTCACACTTTTGGGGGGAAAGTATATATTCAAATAGGTTAAATTTATTAAAGGAGTAAATGAAATTAATCGTTGCTAAAAATTGATATTCTTTCTGTTCTTAATATAAGACACATTTGGAAAGTCGATTTTGATCTTAAATATAATATATATTTTTTATATTTGTCAATCATTTTCTAATTGGCCTATATTGATATTCCCTCAACGACAATCAAGGAAGTAAGAGAATGAGTGAATTAAATAATATGACTATGATGTTTTAGAAATACTTGTTATACTAATTAACTAAACTAACTTTTTTAATCTAATTAAATTAGGTAAATATGTCTTATATTAATAACCGGAGAGAGTGAGCCATTGCATAATCTTAATTACCAAAAGCTTGCAATATGTGATTATTTCTTTATTTGTTTTTTTGGCCAGTTTATATCTTTATTTATATCTAATTTAATTTATTTACAAACCAAATTTCTATTCCTCACTTTGCAATGTTTATAGTAATAAAATGCCAAAGAATCAGCCTTAAATTTTCCTTCCAATAGATTAATTAACCTGTACATCTGAGATTTGACATTAGAATATTGCAAAGTCCTTAATTTCTTATAACTTTTAAGATATTCAAATTTTTATAAATTATGAATAAAAATTTATGAACAACAGATTATTATACAAACAACAAAAGTTATGTCCATTTACTCATATCCATTATGTCCCAACCTCCAATGAAATCTTAGGACATGCATGGATTTTTATAACAGTAAAAATTCATATATATAGAATTTCAAAATTCTTTTTTTATACAAAAAATTTCAAAAATTCAATCAAACCATTATTAATAATAAAAATTATATATACAAGAGGGGGTGGAATAATCATCCTTTTAGTACTCATTTGGAATAGCTTATTTTTAGACAATAAATGCTTATAAATCGTGATTCACGGTATACGAGATAAGTATATAAGAAGAGTTTTATCTCGGCTTGCATAATAAGGACTTATTATCTAAAATTAAGTTAAAACAAACGCACACTTAGTGACAGAGGATGACAAACTTCTTCTAGCTAGGAAATTGGCAAATTTTGTTGAAACATGTCTCTAGAGATAGGAATACTGTAGCCGATAATCTTAGTATAGCTCACAATCTTATAGAAAACTTTTGTTTCCTCAATGCAACCACCATCTTCTTCCCAAGAGGGATATAGTTGATGATGGAAGGCAGCATTTGTATTTTGTTTTCATCTTGTTGTAAGGCTTTGTTAAGCCATTGACATTTCAATTTTCATTCAAAAAAAAAAATTTACGATAAATACTCATCTAGTCCTATTTAAAGAATCATAAGAAAAGGTTTATATTTGTCCTATTTTTAAGTTATATCATTAAATTTTTTTTATATGAACGTATAATTATGTTCATAAAGATTCAACTCAGTTTTCTACTAACTGTTGAGGGCCTAACACAACCTTCCTCTCTTATCTGAGCTTGAAACCGGCTATAAAACAATTATATACCCTATGTTTGGATTGATTTTATTTTCATGGGCCGGGTTTATTGTATATTAACTATGGGTGAAGTTAAGTTTTTTTTTCTCTTGGGTGAGAGAACGCTAAGGCAAGTCCCTTTCCACCGACTGTGTGGTTTCGACCGTAGTGCTGGGGATACAAGAAAATAAGAGTAACTCTAAGGATAATTGCTAGGAGTGCTGGGGATACAAGAAAGTAAGAGTAATACTATAGATAATTACTAGAGGTTCAAACTAACAATGGAAAGGAAACGATTCTATATAAATCTTCAATGGAAACAGAAAGAGAATGCAGAAGAAGAGGAACACAAGCTAATTGGAAGAGTTATTACAGGGACCAGAGTAGGTTATGCAGCAGTGAGAGACTCAGTGGGCGCGGCATGGAAGCTAAAAGGCGAGGTGGGTGTAAAAATGATAGGATTCAATCTTTTCACCTTTACCTTCAAAAACGCTGAGGAAAAACAGAGAGTAATGAGAGAGAATCCATGGGTGGTGTGAAATTATATGCTAAGTCTTCAAAAGTGGAAGCCTTCCTTAAATGATAATGAGATTGCCATAAATACATGTGAGTTTTTGGTGCAATTCCATAACCTTCCCCTAGAAGGGAGATTGAGCACGAACATCCATTTGATGGCGAGCAAGGTTGGAAAGGTTATTGAGGTAGAAAAACCAGAGGATCCAAGATTTGAGCACATAAACTTTGGTAAAGCCAGAGTTGAAGTCGAAGCAGATAAGCCCTTAGTCCCTGGGTTCTTAGCGCCAAGACCAGATGACCTTGATGATGTTTGGGTACAGATAAAATATGAAAAGTTAGTGAGGTTCTGCTTTAATTGCGGAAAACTAGGCCACGAGAGTAAAATATGTGAAGAAGAGACTGTAGAATTTGTGGTAAATGGTGTGGCAAGAGGTTATGATGCTAGTTTGTGCACACAAGCACGGAGATCCCAAAGGCTGACGATGGGTAATCAGAACTCTGCGCAGTCATCGGAAAGAAGGATGACACAGGGAGAATGACGAAGTAATCATCATGTGCATGGGGATACTTAGAGAATGCATATTTCCAAGGAAGTTGGTGAAAGCTTAAGGAACAGAATGATGAGGGAGGGGACCAATTGTCAAAGTCAGCCGCCTTCAATTAATGCTGACAATAGAGTGGATATGCAAACAAATAATTTAAAGGAAATAATCCCGCTCTTTTCGTACCAAGGCAGTAAGCAAGAAAATAGAGTGGGCCAGAACCAATGGGCCCATATGAAAAAGGAAGAAGGTCATGATAATGGGCTATAGGAGATGATTAAAAAAATGGATGGAACTAATAGTATCCTAAAGGCCCGACGGGAAAAATTGTTAAAAAGCCAAGTGCGATAGTGGGTTGATTTTGAAGAGGAGGAGGAGGAAGGACCGAGACTGGCAGGGGCCATTGTGCTAGTACAACCCACTGGAAAAAGGAAATTGCTAAAGGACTCCGAGAAGTCTCGTTGAAGAGAAAGGCTGATGATGATCCAAAATCTCCTCTAAGCAAAAGAAGAAGGGACTATGAACAGGACTCACCCAAGAGCGCTGGGAATAGAGGAAAGGCAGAGGAAGACTTAAAGAAGCTCGATGAAACAGATGGTTTAAAGAGCTTCGTTTACAGGTATGATGGTTGCTTAAGATTTGAAATTGGGGATAAATCAAAACTTTGTTGCCGAATGATTAAAAAGACAAGACGGCAATTATTTTTGTCAAATGGATCAAAAATTCAATTTATGATTACTAATAAACCAAGGTTAGAAGGAGGGGGTAAGGAAAATGTTAATAAAAGGGAAAAGGATAGAGAAATGGAATGGCGTGGTGGCTGGCCGACTGCAGCCACCAGGGAATTATGAGTTGTTTAGGGTGGAATTGTCAGGGCTTTAGAACTACCCTGACAATTCGCAACTTGAAGTTCCAATACGGAAAGTTCAAACCACATATTGTGTTTTTGTCAGAAACTAAGATGAAGAAAAGGAAAATTGAGAAGATAAGGTGAAAGATGAAATTTGATTATGGGGAGTACTTTGAACTATTGGGAAAGTCAAGAGGACTAGCCATTTGGTGGAAGGAAGGAGTGAGAATGAAGATTGGGTTTATAAGCCGATTCATCATACATGTGGAAGAGTTGCACATTGAAGGAAAATATCTAGGAAATATGACATTATTATATGGGCCAATGGATGAGAATCTGAAAAAATCAGTGGTGGGAGGAATTAGAAAAATTAAACTTAGGATTGGAAACTCCTTGGATAGTCATGGGGTATTTCAATGAAATGTTGTATTCTTCAGAAAAAGAAGGAGGAAGAGTGTGTACCCCTAGAGATTTTGATAGATTTAGAAAGTTCATGATTGATTGTGATTTAATGGAGTTGGAGTTTAAAGGATGTATGTTTACATGGATGAATAATAGGCAAGGAGAAGAATTTATTCGTGAAAGATTGGATAGAGCTGTTATAAACCCCAGGTGGAGAACACAATTCCAAAAAGGTCAGGGGCAAGTTCTAGAAGCAATTGGGTCAGATCATTGTCTACTTATTGTTGACTATAATCATGTTGAGACCAAAACTCCTCCATTGTTTAGATTCGATGCCAGATGGGTCAGCCATCCTGATCTGATGAATTTAATTAAAAGTAGCTGGAAGATAGAGGGAGATAGAAGGGAGTTGGCAGATTTTGTGGGCAACTTGAAGGCATTAAGAGAGGCGTTGGTAATATGGAGTAAAAAAGAGTTTAAGAACAGCCATAAGCAGATCAACCAATTAGTGCAATGAGTGCAAGAATGTTTAGATGCAGACTGGAATGAAGCAATCAGCAAAGAAATGGCAGAGTCAAGGAAGAAAATTGGAGAGCTTTGGGAGCAAGAAGAGTTGTTTTGGGCACAGAAAGCTAGAGTGGACTGGTTGAGATGTGGAGATAACAATTCAAAGTTTTTTCATATGACCACGATTCAGAAGAGATGCAGAAACAAAGTAACCAGAATCAAAGGGAATAGGGAGGAGTGGTTAGAAGAAGAAAAAGAAATAGGGGACCATATGGCCCAAGTTTATCAATCCCTTTTCTCAACAGGGGGAGACAGAGATTTTTCCAGAGTGCTGGCATGTGTTGATGAGGTAATCTCAGCTGAAGATAATAAGGCATTGATGGCTCAGGTCACTAATGAGGAGGTTAAACATGTTGTGTTCCAACTTGGTGCACAAAAGGCCCCAGGACCAGACGGTTATACCAGACTGTTCTATCAAAAAAGCTAGGATATAGTGGGTGATCAGGTATGTACTCTTATCAAAGAATTTTTTCAGAATGGATTTACTTTGAATGAAATCAATGAAACTAATCTAGTTCTTATTCCGAAGGTAGATTTCCCGGAATCGGTAAATGACTATAAGCCTATTAGCTTATGTAACTTCTCATTAAAATATTCTCAAAAGTGTTAGCCAATAGACTTAAACCTCTTCTTGATAATGTAATTGATGAGTGTCAAAGAGCTTTTATCCCTGGTAGATTAATTCAGGACAACATAGTACTTGTACATTAAGTGTTTCACCATATGAAATTGAAAAAGAAAGGCAGGTATGAGGTAGAATTAAAGTTAGACATGAACAAAGCCTATGATAGAGTGGAGTAGGATTTTTTGTATGCAACTCTTCTGAAAATGGGGTTTAGTAGTGACTGGGTAGAGATGATTTTTTGGTGTCTTGATTTTGTGTGTTTCTCAATTATGATGTCGGGGAAGAGAGTGGCAAAGGTGCAACCTAGAAGAGGGTTGAGACAGGGAGATCCTCTATCCCCTTATCTTTTCATCCTGGTAAATAATGTTCTGTCTAATATAATCGAGAGTAAGAAAAGCAGAGGGAGGGTGAGGGGCATTTCAGTAGCAAGAGGGTGCCCGGAAGTTACCCATAGTTTTTTTGCAGACGATTCAGCGTTCTTTTTACAGGAAAACCAGGAGTATTGCAGAAATATGAAAAATATGATCAATAACTATTGTGAAGCCTCAGGTCAAGCTATTAATCTAGGGAAATCATGCTTGTATTTCTCCAAGATACACCTGATACATTGAAAAAGGAAATTGGTCATATTTTTCAGATTCATGTAAGGGACTCTCCTGAGAATTATCTAGGCCTACCTATCATATGGGGAAGATCTAAATCCCAAGCACTGAACTTTGTGTTGGATCAGGTAGAGAAAAGGGTCCAAGAATAGAAGAAGAAATTCCTGTCTGAGGTAGGGCGTGAAGTATTAATTAAGTCTGTAGCTAACTCTATTCCTGTGTACTCAATGTCTTGTTTCTTATACCCAAAAAGAATGCTACAAAGGCTAGATAGCATAGTATCAAAGTTTTGGTGGAACCGCGAGAAAGGGAAAAGGAAGGTGTATTGGGTCTCAATGGACAAAATGAAAAGGAAAAAGCAAGAAGGGGGGGTTAGGATTTAAGGATTTTGAAGCCTTTAACCTTGTATTGTTAGCCAAAGTAGGATGGAGAATTTTACAAAAATCGGACTATTTATGGGTTAGAATCCTAAAAGCTAGATATTTTCCAAGTGTTCATTGTTAGAGGCCAAAAAAGGAGGGTCGGCCTCTTGGTTGTGGGCAAGTATACTAGAGGGGAGGGCTGTGTTAGAGAATAATATGATCCTAAGTATTGGGAATGGGCAAAATACTAGAGTACGGGGAGATCCATGGTTGGGGGATTTACCAAGGAATAAATTGCTATCGCCATGTCCACATGAGGTGTTTCAAGATTTGAAAGTAGCTGAATTAATGGGAGGTGGTGGATGGAATTTACTAGCTATTGAAGGATGGATTACTAGTAGAGAGAAGTAGGCCATATGGAACACAATTGTAGCACCTAGGGACAAGGTAGATAAATGGGTATGGAAGGGAGGAAGAAGAAGTGTTTATTCGGTCAAGGAAGGCTATGAATGGGCAAAGAAAAACATCTTGAGAAAAGGGGGAAATACCCCTTTATCTTCTAATAACTCCCAAAAAATAGTACCGCAGGAGATATGGAAGCTCAAAACCCCACCAAAAATTAAAAATTTCATGTGGAGGTTGTTGTCTAATGCATTGCCCACATTTCAAAACCTGTGTAAAAGGAAATGCTTTGCCACTGACATTTGTTTGATTTGCCAGGAAAAAACAGAAACAATAGAACATTTATTTCTCCTCTGTGAGTGGGTCAAAATCACATGGTTTGGCAGTTGTTTTTCATTCAGATTTGAGAATTCTAGAAATATTAATATAAATCAATGGATTGCTGGATGGTTGTGTGATAATGATTTTTCAGATTGATAAAAAGCACTACTGACTATGATTGGCAGTTGTTTGAAAATATTAAAATTGATCCTGTATTTGTATTCTCTCAGGCTGCGAGATTGGTACAAGAATTATGGGAAACAAAGGGGTGGAGAACAAATAAACCTAAAACAGTGGAGCAACAAAGAGAGCAACAAGCGAAGAAGGATTCATGGAAGATCCCTGAAGGTAATCATATTAAAATAAATTCAGACTGTGCATTCTCTAGTATAGACAACAGGGCTGCTTTGCATTTGCAGTAAGGGACTCAAATGGATGGCTAGTGGATGGTCAAGTAAGAATTGTAAATGCAGGAAATGTTTTTATGGCAGAAAGTGTTGCTTTGCTTGATGCAATTAATTATGCATATGTAAACCAAATCAATGAGGTTCAGTTTGAAATTGATAATCAAGAGTTGATTAGGTGTCTCCAGAAGGGAACTTCTCCGAATGATTGGAGGTGCATCAATATCATTGAAAATATTTAGAATTCAAGAAAACTAATTAGGAACCATTCTTGTAATTGGATTTTCAGGAAAGCAAACTTAGTAGCCGACTGGATTGCTAGAGTTGCACTCGGGGGGTCATGTCCGAGCAATTGGGTGTCAAGACCACCGGAGCACTTGAAGAAACTGCTGGAGAATGATTTAAGATCTGTGTTGAGAGCACCAGACTGATTATTTTGATGTAATATGTAGTTAATTAGTACTGTCTGATTAGTGTTTATATATGTATGTATGTTTGATATTCGAAACGCTGTAGCTCGTTCAGTCCAATGAAATATTTCTTTGGCAAAAAAAAAACTATGGGTGAAGTTAAAAAGTTATTAAATTTGAAAGCAAAATTAATGAGATTTACCCTATATTTAGATGGAGAGGAAATTAGAAAAAAAAAAATTCTATGATGAAAAACTCCTAAAAACAATAAATTTTTCTACTATTTTTAAAAAAATTTCTTCTTAACATTCACTGCTCTCTATTGTTCCGTCCCTCCAGACAAAACCAAGGATTTTTTGTAGTATGTGTGAAACATGTTATAGGAGATCAGATCGAGATTGGTTGTTATCCTCTCTCTTTCATCTTTGTTCATTCGTATACTTTTCGCTTCCCCACCTCCCTACTTTGTACCTTTTTTTGCCAACACCTCCCTACTATCTCTAGGGAAGAAAAGTAGTAGTAATAGCCAACATCTCTTGAACGAGACATTGTTTGGGGCATTGTGTTATGCAGAAATTAAGCATGCAAATTTCACGTTTTCAAGCATCTCAGGTCAACCATATTTATCAAATTTCACGTTTTCCAATCCGGCCGGTTATTAAATTCGGACTTATCATTGAATCAGTCGAGGTACTAAATAAAGGACCAATGAGTTATATAAGAGTCAAATTGGAACTAACCCGATTAGATTGGTAAGAAAGTGAATATTTTTGGATTATTTATATAAAATTCTGAATAACATTAAAAAAATGAATTAAATTGTTTTTAAAATTAAAAAATGTTAAACTTGTCTAACCTAAGGGATGGGGGCTGATTGGACCGCCAGTTCGCTGGTTTCAAACTCAAACCGGTCAGTTTAGTCCAATTTTAATAACATTGATTAATAAATATGTATAGGTTTGTTTACTTGAAGGAGTAGGAAATAAAACTACTCTATCTGATTTAAAATACTAAGTCACTCTCAAGTTTCAACTACCTCGCAAGAACTAAGTATGACTAGTTAGCTTATTAAATACTATGTCATAAATAAAATAAAAAAAATCAACTTCACCCTCATGAAATGAGATTTTGGAGGAGAGATAATAATATAAAGAGATACATTTAAGTATTAATGATATGACAAAATTGGTGAATAAGCATTCACTTATATTATGGACATTATGGGAAAAAAATCTTTTAGAATGAGAATGATATTCTGAATTGAAGGCTCATATAGCTTTTTTTTTTACAGAAGCTCATATAGCATAATTAATGAGATAAGATATCGATGATATTTTCTGTCACAACATGGCGATGTAGGAAGAGAAATGTAGATAAAAAAAATACAAAAAAGGTTTAAAGCCTTATGATCCAAAAAAAAAATGTAACTAATAAGGAAATTTTATTTTATTAATATTATTTTATGGTATTAATTTTTTTATTACTTTTTAAGGGCATAAGCTGCCAAATTAGAAGGTCGGTCCGAAAATTATTAGTATTATTATACACTCACACACACATCTACACCGGCCAAAAATGTTAAATGCACATCTGTATGCCTTTTTATCAGACGCACTTTTTATATTGGGGAGAATTATAAATAAATATCTTTTTGATAAATTAATTGCTCAATGTTACTGTGAAATATCTATTGTACATAACGGAAAATATTTTGCACACAATGAAAGATTATTTGCACATTTATATGGAAGATTTTTACACACACGGAAGATGATTTGCACAAAATGAAAAATCACTTGGACACACGGAAGATTGCTTACATGTTTGGTAGCAATCAGCAATTGATTTGCCTATTTTTGAGCAATTCTCCCTTTATATTATCTGTGTCGAACTGTGGATATATTTCTATATTTTCAGTTCAAAAATGCAAGCCATGAAAATCCTTGGAAACCAGCCATTGGGGGATCTGATTTCAGTGTTAAGCATTTTGCTTAGCTCTCTCAACTCATCAGATTTAGGTCATTCAAATCTGATTTTTGATGATTCATATTTAAAATTTTTTGAAATGATAATTTTTTAAATAAAAAATTATTTTTAAAATAAAAAATTATTTTTTAAAAGAATAGTAGTTAACAGATTATCTTTATTTTATATTTTATACTCATTAAAAAAATTATTATTAAAAAAATATAAAATTTTAAAAATTCATATTTGAATCATCCAAATCAGATCTAATGATTCAGATTTAATAAGATGGAAGAGCTCAGCACAATGCTTAGCACTTAAATCAAACCGGCTGCCCAATTTTCACAAACAATCTTCAACTAACTTTCTAGTTATATAACGCTTCAATTTGATGCTCAAGTCAAATTCCTATATAAAAAAATTTATAATAAAACACTTAATGCTGCACATATTCTTGCAAAGTGGATCATATTTATGATCACAAAATTCTTCTACAGGACGATTAATATTATGGGTTGAG
Organism: Inga laurina; assembly: GCA_963855925.1. Classification (NCBI taxonomy): domain Eukaryota; kingdom Viridiplantae; phylum Streptophyta; class Magnoliopsida; order Fabales; family Fabaceae; genus Inga; species Inga laurina. The sequence goes on along the minus strand of OY979711.1, from coordinate 3,253,007 downwards.
GGAGTACTATTACTTACTCGTTTGGGATAACTTATTTTTGAATAATAAGTGCTTATAAATCGCGATTTACGATATACGAGGTAAATATATAAGAGGAGTTTTATCTCGACTCATGTAATAAGTGTTTATTAACTCCCAATAAACAATATCAAACACACACTACGGTACATACAGGAAAAGTGTTTGGTAGGACAGTCATATTATCTCTACCATTCATTTCAATTCTCATATATTGTTGGGCATGATCCTACCATCAACTAACTAATTAAGGATTACAGTAATTGTGCATATACAAAGGAATACAAGTTGGAATATATTGTCTAATACGCCCACAAGCAGCAACCTCAAGCCTTAATGGCTTGCCAAGTCCTCTGTTATATCAGGGACATTCGAGTCATTTGACGTGTTTTTTTTTTGTAAGTTTAGTTCACTTTTATTTCTATCCTAACATATAGTATTATTTATAAATTATAGATGTAATATTTCCTTTTAACAAATGCCCGATATTATTATTTCTCATTTCCGTCTCTTCTTCGTTTTCTTTTCTTTTTCTTGGTTTGCTTTCTGTTCCTTTTTAATGAAAAAATATATGAAGATCCATTATCTTCATGTGTTTTTATGAGTCATAGTCAATATATATATATATATATATTTTGTCAACAAGACTTGGCTTCATGTGATCTAGCCAATATTATATACTACTCCGATGTTAAATATAAAACCTATTTTAGAATACAAATTAAATTGTGCTACAAACTAAATCATACATTTAGTTTTACCATGTTCCTGAATTATGGGAACCGTCATAAAGATTCGGTGGTGCTCTTTTTGAGTCTCTCTTTTAGTTTGATTTTTTTATAAGCAGATATATCAATATTCTCTTATTAAAGATAATCTTATTTAATATATTATCAAATACTAAATGTAAATATCTCTTCTAATAAGGATTCAAATTATGATTCATTATATTATAGGGGATTAGCCCATTTTACTAGACCCAATCCCCATAAATTAGTTTGATTTGGTTTCAGGTTGTAAGATTGCTTGTATGCTTTCTCTTCGTTATAGTCAACTCATATGGTAGAGTATATGCATTTGTTTCATGATATTTGTAAAAGCCGAATATTACACACACACACTTATGTTCATAATAAACTTAGCTTTTATTAAAAAAAATTATCGGTGCAACCGTTTTTTCAAACCTTTCTGACCGTGCGTTATGCACAAAGACGGACCGTTAGTGTATGTTTGTATTAGTTTTTGGAAAATAATTTTTATGATTTACGAGATAAATAAGTGAAAGAAGTTTTATCTCTACTTACAAAAAATGACTTATAAAACTATGGTTTTGTTATTTCCTAAATATGCACTTAAGCTATCTTAAAGTTGACTCTAACATTTTTTCATTCTTCTAATATATTTTTTCTTTCATTATTTTCCCACCTTTTCTTTTAATGGTTGTTTTCGCTTCAATTTTTTTTTCCTAATAATAATATATCATAAATGTCGTAAAGTCGTCACAATAACTGGAACCCGATGAACTGACCTATTTAACCTATAAATTTAGTGAGTTGGGTTGAGGTTTCACTATATATAAAAATTATTCTGAATGTGGTCAAACGAAACTGACTCATTTAACTTATAACTAGGTAGGTTGGCTCATTTAACTCACTACAATACTAAAGAAAATTAGAGCAATATCTTGAAAATTTTAAAGGATTGTATTATTACTAGCAAGCCCTGTTTCCTATGGGAAAAAAGAATCAGAAGATAAAAAATTCTTTGCATATGACTCAAAATATTAAAATAAAAATACACACGTGACACACTATTAAGTATTAACTCGTTTTACACACACATGATTAAATAAACAGTATCACCAAATTCAAGCATAAAGTAAATTTAAATTCCAAATAAAATTTATATATTGCAAAAAAAAAAAAAAACATCGCTATAGTACTCGTTTGGAATAGTTTATTTTTAAGTAATAAGTGCTTATAAATCGTTATTTACGGTATACGAGGTAAATATGTGAGAAGAGTTTTATCTCAATTTGCGTAATAAGCATTTATATTCAAAAAATAAGTGTTCCCAAACATCCACATAATCTTACAAAATTCAAATGAAGTCATGTAAGATATAATAGTACAAAGGTTGTTATCAGCGATTAATAATCGGGTTTGTTTTAATTGAACTTCTGGTAATATTATTTTTGGTAAAAACTAGATTGTGTATTGTGATTTATATTTGGATTGACGGTTGTATAAATGAATTTTGTAAAAGTGAAACTTGTTTGGATTAGCTTAAGTACACGTGACTTTTGCGATAATAATCAGCGGGTTTGTTTCGGTGTTTGCGCGCTCAATTGGACTTAAATAGTGGCGCAAATGGACTTAAACAGTAAAAAGCATAAAATGGATGTTTGTTTCAGTAATTGGATTTAAGGTGAAAAAAGTCATAAGTTGGAAAAAGTCATAAGCCTCAAAATGAAGCTTATTGGAGCTTATGTGCCTGTGTGTGTATAAAAAAATATTAATAGGAGTATTTTCATATTTTTGGGGATCAATGAGGTACTCAAAATCACTTCTAATCACAAAAATTATTTTATGAAAAATATTCTAAATAATTTTCTATTTCTTTAGATAGTAGTCTTCTGTTAATTAGAGAATACTTTGGGATAAGAGTTTAGGCAAGTTTTGATTTTTGTTAATATATGACTGTAGAAATGTAGAAAATAATTAATAATTAATTTTAATCAGTTTAGATTTATTATTTAGTTATTTTATGATTTTATAATCAATATTTTTTATAACCATGTCATAAATTAGTTTCTATATAGTGTTTTTACCCATTAAATTTAGTTTAAATAATTTATTTAGATTATTGGAGGTGTTATTAAGATTTTAATCGGTTTATTTTGTTAGATTTTGAGCTATGTGAAAATATGAGTTAGAATTTAATATTTAAATTAGAGTTTGATATAATTTATAAGATTTAACCTTGAGGTGCACAGTAGAAAAGACTTTTGGAGTGTACCAATTTAAATTAGAGTTTGATATAATTGTATTAAAATTGTACCATTACCAAATTTTCAAAGTGAATTTTTGAGAAAATTGTGAAAAAATCTCTCTATGTGTAAATATCTTCCCAGGTCCCATTGGCAATTAAGCTGTCAATGAGGACTTTTTTCACAATTATCCCTTCATTTTTTTCATTTTTCATAATTTTTTCAATTTTTTTCTCTTAATTAATACAAAAGTCACTTATACAAGAGTTAAACCAAACATCATTCACTTTTACATAAGTTACTTTAAGTTACTTATCCAATCGTTAATCCAAACACTCATCATTTTACCCAATCTAACTTTTTTCCAATCTTAAGATTCTATAAGTTTAAGTAAAAATAAGTTATTTATCCAATCACCAAAACAAACACACCCAATAATAGAGTGAGTGGAAAAATATTTAAAAAATCAAGTAAATATTTAAAAATTACTTTAAATTATTAGGTGCTACTGAAAAAATATTTTAAAGAGGGTGGAAATCAATAAATCAGTATTTTAAGTTTTGGGTGCTCTTTATTACTAAAAAAAATATATTAAAGGTAAAATTGTAGTCAGTCTCCTAAGATTGGGTACAACTGAAAAATTATTTTAAGGAGTTAAAAGCACCAAAAAATATTTTAAAGTAATTTTTGGAGCTGAAAAAGTACATTAAAGGTAAAATTGTAATTAGTTTGATAACACACTGGATACAGCTGGAAAAATATTTTAAGGGGTTAAAAACACTCAAAAAATATTTTTTGAGTGGGTACAACTAGAAAGCAGGTAAAATTGCAATCAATCTGATAGCACACTAGGTAGTGAGTATAACTAGAAAAATATTTTAAGGGGTTAAAAACACTCAAAAAATATTTTTTGATACTACATACTGTTAAAAAAATATTTTATAAAAATACCGTTAGTTTTTAACAAAAGCTCCATTATTTAGCTTCTCCCAATTAAGCTTTTATCAACTAGGCTTTGACAAAAACTCAATTGCCAATTGACCTCTCCAAACATTTAAAAAAAAAAATACTTATTATCAATTGGGCTTTTACCTTCCCAATCGAGCTTCTTAGCCTCCCAAACACACATATTCATGAGTCGTGTACGGCAAAATTCACCTTTATATAGTCTTGCAATAAAAAATACTACTATAATTTTTCCCCCAATCTTAAAAATAGAATTAAGTTCACGACTAAATTTTTAGTCCCGATAATTTTACTTGGTTCATAGAAATCCAGGTATATAACTTTCATTGTGATCATAAAAGGAAAGCAAACAGACAAAAAAATCAGTGGCCGGAGGTCACCTCATTTCAATTTTTTCAGACTAATATTTTTTGTTTGCATTTGACAATTGTTAAACAGTGGATAGACTCGTGACTTTGTGTATATCTTTGTTGAATGAATTAACCGACATCTTTATCTTTGAAATTTATATTTTAAAGAGTACGCAACGGGGTTTAAAAAAATAATAATTAGAATCCCATTTATTTATCAATTTCAAATGTATCAAAAATAAAAGAGAATTCCATTTATTTATTAGATAAGAGATTTCACATATAATAAGCAACATAACACGATCAAGATGCTGAGATTAATTTGAAGGAAGTTGACGATGATGCAATGGACTAAGAACAAACAAAAAAGATGGGGGAGATCTTTTATTTTCTCTCAAAAAACTTTAATTATTTCAAATATAATAAAAAATTATTTATTATCTACGAAAGAGTGTAATGTATCTAAAATTGGATGAAACTCTGATTTTGTACTTGATTGCTGTAATATTTATTATGTCTTTATTTTCACTGATAAATTAAATTGATTTTTATTATTTTTTCAAAATTATTTCATATTTAACCATAAAAATAACATAGCATTTCATCTTTTTATTCCACAGTAAACATAATTATTTCAATTAATATTTTTTATTAATTTTTTCCTAACAATTTATCTGCAACAAAAGATGATCTGCTAACACTAAGAACACATGCACAAGAAATATTAAAATCAAACTCCCATCAACAAATAAATCATGCTTGAACATGTATTTTGGAGTCCCAAATACGTTGAGTGATTTTAATCATTTATTATTTCTAATTCAAAGTGATGGTTTAATTTCTCCTTACTCATCATATAGACGACCAATTAATTAAGTTCATATATATAATAAAAAAGTAAGCAAATTATTTCTTGAACGTTGATGCTGGACCACGAGTAGGGAAAAATTATTCCATACAGGTGAAATTGAACAGTTTATCTATTTAATACTATGGTCAGATCGAATTTTGTGTGTTTTATGGATTTTATAATTGAACAGTGCTTTGGCTTTAGTGGAGTGCTTCAAAAAATAAAATAAATAGAGAAAAAAAAAATAAAGGAGTGGTAAAGCACTCGCTATTCGCTAGCACAAAGACATTTAAAAAAACTAAAAAAAATACTTATATATATATATTGCAAAGTATTCGAGTTGGAATTTTATATACTCCAAATGATCCAAATCAAACGTTGTTCACATCTGGTGCCATTTTACTTCATCTCTGACGTTAATAAGCTCCTGTTTATTGGCCAGGAATATATCAATTATTATGATAATAAGAAAGCTTTTTTGGGAATAAATAGTGGTTTAATTGATAAGAATGCGATTTATTCTTCATAAAAAGCATGAGTTTATATCATATTAATTATTAATGTGGGACCTTATTGATAGTTCATAGATATCTGTTAGCACTTAAATGAAATTTATATTATGATTTGTGAATTTCAGAAATTCAATTCGCCTAAAAAAAGAAGAAGCTAGTGTTCAAAATTTGCCTCACTATTCTCCAATAATTATAATCACGGTTGATATAACCTTGACATTTTCAGCTGGAGGGCCATAACTAGGAAAACAACAATATTAATTATTAAAAAAAACTTAAAAAGAAAGTTTTGGCATAACAATGAATTGTTATGAGGGGGTCAGCGTCGTCATCAATAATCATGGATCAAATACTCCAAAAGCAAGAGCCATGATTGAGTTAAGGAATATATGTATGTAGTGAACTAAGAATCTAAGAGATGAAGGGGTGTTGGTAGGATTCCACCTGGACCGTTGAGTTACAGAGCATGAATAATATACCATTTATTAAAAGGATAAAACAAGTTACATAAAAAGGTTTAGATTCATTAAGGTTTCAAGAAATTAACTCTAGAATTGCCAGGTAGATCATAGGTCGAATCCACCATTCATAATGGAACGTTAAAAAACCAACAAGAGAATAAATAACAACATGCTTGAAGATGGAAGTGTCATGCACAATAATACTGTATTTGAGCTCCACATAAGGTTCAGCAATTAACAGCTGAATAATTAGTTGAATCCTCGTTCCAACAAGCATAGAGCTAAATAGTAACTAATCTATACGTATATATATAAACAACTAATTCATACATATTAATTAAAATAAATAAATAACTAGTTATTTGTGAACAAATATTCCCTCCAACCCTGTACATAAGATACAAATAATGGAGTTACATAAAAAAAGTGGGTTAAAATTAGTTAAAGATGATAAATTTATAAACAATGTATTTATTTTTTAAAAATACCCTTATTTATATAAGAAGTGAGAGTAGAATAGTGGATGAGAAAGATAACGAGTAGGGAAAAAAGTGGGTAAGATAGTTAATATAATGATATACTCATGGTATCATGCAATTAAGGGTAAAACTGGAAAATAGTTAACATTTAAGACATATTTTTAGGGTCTGTTTGGTATAAGGGATTTGGAGGGGAGGGGAGGAAAAATTTTTATGAGTTGAATTTTAAAAAATTGAAGAAGTGGGGTAATAAAATTTTAATAAAGAGAATATATAAGATAAAAGAGTAAGAAAAATTAATTAAAAATTTTTAACCTCATTTCTCTAATTTTTTTAAATTTAACTCAAAAAAATTTTCCAACCGTCTACTTTCCCTCCCCTTCCCTCAGACCAAACAAGCCCTTAGTGCATTCCCTCCCCCTCCATATTATAAGTCATTTCTAACAACTTCATTGGAACAAAGAAAAGTGGTTGACTGATCATTAACTTTGTATGAGTATGAAACATCTTTTTGTTTTTTTTAAAACTTTGTCAACATTTGAGGGTACTATAAAAAAATTTTATTTTTTTTTAATAAATTGTTCTAGGGGTAATTTTTGAGAAGAATTCATTCCTGACCCGCCCAATGACTTATATAATAAATAAAAAAATTTCTTCTAAAAGACCTCGTATAGTTTTGACAGGGGGGAAAATATGTTAGTATTTCAAAAATACCCCTACCCTTTTATGAATCAAAAACTACCCTTAAGGATTGCAAACATTAAAAAGATGGGTTAAAGGGTAATTTTGTTTGGAAATTTTTTCGGGGGCAATATTGTCCTAAAAGTGTAAAAAATAGAGTAATTTTGTCTTAACCATTATTTTAATTAATTTTAACAATTAGTTGATCAAATATGTTAAGCTGACAGCACACATCATTTTTGTTAAGGAGTAAATTTACTTCTGAAGTTTTAAATCTAACTTTGAAAAAAAATGAAATAGATGACACATGAAATTGCATATTAACAAAAATGACAAATATACTGTTAGCTCAACATATTTGATTAACTAACGGTCAAAATTAATTGTGATATCGACCAAAACAAAATTTTTCAATTTTTTATATTTCAGGGCAAATTGTCCTTCAGCGACAACTTTTAAAACAAAATTACCCCTCAACCCTAAAAGACTGACGGCTTACAAAGTTTTGAGCTAACGACCTTTAAGACGGAGAACGTGAGAGAAGAGTAATAATAAGGCACTTTTCTTGGAACACAGCATTGTACACTAATTCTAGGAAAAATCACATTAGGTCTTGAGGACAAAAAACAAAATAACAAAAGGTCCTATCATAGATTCTCCTATTAAAAAGTCCCTAGAGACCTCATTGATATAAATTCTAAATGTGAAATTAACTTTTTGCTCTTAGTAATTGATATTTAAATATTATATGATATTAAGTTATATGACTAGGTTCAGATACTTATTAACTGTCACTCTAGGACTTGTCAATATAGACATATCCACTTGTTAATAAAAGTTGTTTTAGTTAATATAGATTAGTTTGTCAATAGCCACTTTATGACTTGTCAATATAATTACGTCTACATGTCAACGTAAGCTATTTTAAATTGTACTGGAAAATGACAATAGTTAATATAGATGGGCTTTGTCAATGACCACTCTTTAACTTGTCATTGTAGGTACATAAACTTGTCAAAATAGGCACATACACTTGCCAATGTTTAATTGTCATTATAGACACATAAACTTGCCAAAATAGGTATATAAATTTATCAAAATATGTACATACATTTGCCAATATATAACTTGTTAAAATACGCATATAAACTTGTTAAAATAGGCATATATACTAACCAATATATAACTTGCCATTATAGGCACATAAAATTGTCAAAATAGGCGTATAAACTTGTCAAAATAAGCATATACACTTGTCAATGTATAACTCTTTAAAATACACATATTGACCTATTCGTCCTTGTGTGAACCATGGTTGGAGAATAGGATTTTGACAACAGGTCGATGTGTGTATTTTGACAAATTATATATTGGTAAGTGTATATGTTTATTTTGATAAGTTTATGTGTCTATAATAACAAGTTATATATTGACGAGTGTATGTGCCTATTTTGACAAGTTATACATTGATAAGTATATGTGCGAATTTGGACAAGTTTATGCATCTATTTTGACATGCCTATAACGACAAGTTATTATACATTGAGAGTATGTGTCAAATTTTATAAGTTTATATACCTATTTTGACAAGTTATAATTTTATAATGACAAGTTAAAGAGTGGCCATTGACAAGCCTATTTATGTTATTTATTGCCATTTTTCTAGTATAATTTAAAACAGCTCCCGTTGATGAGTGAACATGACTATATTAACAAGTTATAGAGTAATTATTGATAAGTCCATCTATGTTAACTAAAATAGCTCCTGTTAACAAGTGAATGTGCCTATATTAACAAATCATAAAGTGACGACTGATAAGTACCTAGACTTAGTCATATAACTTAATATCGTATGATATTCAAATATCAATTATTAAGGGAAGAAGATAATTTTATATTTAGAATTTATATCATTTACGCGCTTAAGGATTTTTTTGATAAGGGAATCCATAATGCAATTTTTTTATTTTTTATCTTTAGGACTTAAGCGTGAATTTTCCTTAATTCTATTCTAAGGATGAGAGGACAGAGGACGGTACGTAGGAGAAGGGCACTCCCGTGTGTGGGCCACTTACGTTTCTGGGTGGGGCGGTGTTGCTTTAATTTCTCCCCTCATTATTAATTATATTTCCCACGCTACACTTATATCTTAAAGCATAGGAATAGTATTATTTAATGCCGCCGATTCAACCCCCTTATCACTCTGTTTCTCTATGGTATGGTGTAAAATTGTTTTGGAAGTTTTTATTGAGGAGTAATATGATTTTAGAAGTTTTTTATGTTTAATATTATCCTGAAAGTATTAAAATGAAGTAATATTACCTCTTACTATTAAAAAGTTAACAATTAACATCAGTCTTTTAATGATCAACATTAAGCTTTTAACGGTATTTCTGAGGTGGCATTAAATCTAAAAAAACTTTTAAAAAAACACTATCCTTCAGCAAATACTTTTAGAATAAATTTAAACCTTAATCATTTTTCTTTAAATAGTATCATCCGTTTACATTCCAAACTCCCTTTTCTCATTAAATAAATAAATAAATTTTTTCAAAAAAATAAATAAATAAGTAAATGGGTCAACAGAGACAACTAATAAGAAAATATTGTTGTCTTCCTTCACTCACTTCAGCTCATTTTTCCTTTTATGTTCCGGCTTTCACTTTTAATTAGTGCCGATTTAGTTTAGTGATGGAAATTTAGATAAACCTGTTTACGCCCAACAAAGTGATTAAGAAGGCAATTTATGCGGTTTGTGTAAATTTTCTAAAACCTTGATCATACAATAATATTACTCCCTCCGGTCTTATTTATAAACAACTTTTCTCTTGATTGCGTAAAACGAATTGGTAGTTAAAAGTAATGATTGTATCAAAAATGTCATGTTTTTTCTATGTATGCCCTTATTTATGAAAAGAGTATAGGAGAGAGAATAGATAAAAAGTATGAGAAATATTGAGTATAAGATATGAGAGAGAATGTGTATTTAATAAGGGTAAAATATGAAAGAGAAGCTTATATTTTGAGACAAAAAGTCAAAATTGCTTATAAAAGGGACCAACCCTATAAGAGAGAAATTTGTTTATAAATAGGACCGGAGGGAGTACTGTAGTGTAAGCATAAGCGATAAAGGAGTACTTCTGCGTATGGAAAATCCCAATAAAGGTTTAGGAACAAAAAATTTCTTAGTCTTTTAATAAGAATGATGCTCACTGAAACTAATGTTTGTCCTCCAATTCGTAAGTGATGAATAATACAACTGGAGATAAAATCCCAACATTCCTACATTGTCGTTGCCCCAATATTATCGCGTTTAAAAATGACATATCAATTTTTTTTTAAAAATGATGTACGGCTTCCACAAGGCAGAAAATGTGAATATATAATTATAAATTAGGGCCATAATCTGGGGCACCAAAACCTTTTTCTGTATTTTATTTTTAGTATAAAAAAACTAAAACATTAGTCTGCATTTTTTTGGGTAGAAAGAAGTAGGATCATGTCTTAAGATCTAGTGTAAGACACATGCCATGGGGAGAGGGAACTCTCAATTTCCCTTACCATCCATTTTTCTCAATTTCTTTATTTTCACTGTTAGATTAACTCTTAACGGTTGAAATTCAATATCCTATAAAAAGTAAAAATATATATATAATAATTTAATAAAAGTATAAAAATATGAACTAGTTATAGTAATTTTTAATAATTTAAATTTATTTATATATATTATTTCTTATTTAATATTATAATAATATTTTTATAGGATATTGAATTTCAATCGTTTAAAATTAATCTAATGATGAAAATAAAAAAATGAAGGTAAGTGGACGGTAGGGAAAATAGAGAGTATCTCTCCCATAGGAAGGTTAATTATTAAATTAGGGGAAGCTTTAGAAGTGATTGGCGGGATGACGATCTAAGAGAACGAGTGGCATTGGAGGCAAAGTCGCCCAATCCAATGAAAGCCTTTGTCGAAAATGACAAAGCTTGAAGATGTAAGAGTCCCAGACGCTAGGCCTTGGGCTAATCCACACGCAGATTAGTGGAGCACCTAGAAACGTTTATTACTTTGTTTATTTATTCTTGTTGGGTCAAGGAGTAAATTTATCAACGAAGTTTTATCCGAGGAGTATCTGGTATAAATATATTTTAGAAGGGGCAAAAAAACAAATGAACAATTAAAAAGGGGCATCCAGCACAAAAACCGTTAAATCCGTACTAACGACGTTAAATTATAAGAGAAGAAAACCCTAACGGCGTTAGTACGGATTTAACAATTTTTGTGCTGGATGCCCCCTTTTTAATTATTCATTGGTATTTTTACCGTTTCTAAAATTTATTTGTACCAGACACTCCTCGGACAAAACTTCATTAATAAATTTGCTCCTTAGCCTATTCTTATTTAATTCAAAAGACTCTACTAGCATGTCTGAACTAAATCTAGTCATGTACCCTCTTTGTTTTTTTTACGAGTGACAACTTTCTCATTTTCCCTTCCCTCAGTCATCATCATCCTCAAAAGATAATAACAACACATTTTTCTCTGCCTTCACAGCAATTCATAACAATCCCCTCTAAATCACATGGTCTGAGATAGATTTTATTATAGATCAATTGCTACCAAAAAGTTATGTAGTTTATTTATTGGAAGTTACTTATATTTTGAACCCAAAGGAACACATGAGTAGAAAGTACCTCATCCGGTCTTTAATATAAAACATATTTACCTAATTTGATTAGATTATAGAAATTAGTTAATATGACAAGTATTTTCTAAAACGCCCTGTTCCTTAATTCTCCCATCCCCTCTCCTCCTTGATTATTGTTGATGAGGGAACATTAATATGGATAAATTAGGAAAAGATTGACAAATATAAAAACTATGTCTTATAGTTTAATTAGAACTAAGATTAACTTCCCAAACATATGTATTAATAAGGACTGGAGGGATTAGTTTAATGACTTCAAGTGTAGTTAAAATCTAATGGCATTTCGCCAAAATACCTATTTCTTATTCAGGAGTTATTATTTCTATACATATATAAGCATTTATTTATTGTTTATCCATGAGAGTATATGATAGTTGGCCAGCAGCAAGAGAATTGTCTCGTGTTCAACTCAAATGTCAACTAAAAGCAGGGAGGCAGCATGATAGCACATCATCGCATCAAAGCAGAAAATTTGTGCCAAAGACAAAGCTAAAAGTGTGGAATTGTATAGAGTTCAATGAAGGTAGGTGGAGGTTAAAGCGATCGAGGTAGGAACATACAATGCCCTGAGTTCCTCCAAGCCACCGCCGCCGTCGACGTGCACTTCCCGGCCATCACCATCAGGCTCAAATTAGGTTTTAACCAAATTCTTTTAATTAGTGGTAGACAAAGATGCTGAATTGCTGATCCAACATATACATGATAGGTCCGAATCCATAGTACTAGATTCAATCCTTTTTATCTTAGTGGTCTAAATAATGCAGCAGTGCCACCCACTAATGAGAAGGTAAAAAAACACATCACAAGTTAATCAAAACATTAACAAAAATTCCAATTCAATGGCATCCCATCTTCAGGTATATTATCCAAGTTACATTCGCATTGCCTTGTGGCAACCTGCCCTTCTCAAAGCAAACTATGAGTACCGTATATACTCAACATGCCGTGATTCATCATCGGAGAAATTAGCATCTAAAGGTATATTTGGAGAGTCGATCTTGGTTATAAATATAAGATATACTCCCTCTGGTTCTTATTATAAGGCACCAACTAACAAGTGATTTTAGTTTTTTTTATAAAACACTTGCAAGTTTTCAAGGAGCATTTAATTTATTTTTCCATGTATGCCCATATTTAATAATGGTAGTGGGAGAGAGCAATAATTAATGGATATTTAAGTTTAATGTAGTTGGTAAGGGTAATATTGCAAATTAATTGAATTTTATGACAACTTTAATGTTTTTAACTATCTTTTTTGGTCTATAAGAATTTGTAGTTGGTGCCTTATAATAAGAACTAGAGGGAGTTTATAGTTTTCATATTTCTCTATTTTTTCCCCTAATTTACCCTTATTAATGCTCCATCAACAATATTCAATAAGGAAATTAAAGGAATGAGGGAATTAAGGAAGATGACTAGGGTGTTTTAGAAAATACTTATCATATTAACTATCTTAACTAACTTTCATAATTCAATTAAATTAGGTAAATATGTCTTATATTAAGAAATGGAGAAAGTATATGTTATCCAGCTATAATCTTGACAGGATTTACCTGTTAGGTTCATAGGGCTAGGTTCTCTCATATAGTCCTAAAATAAAAGATATCAGTGCAATCTAGAAAAATCAATGTGAAATGATTCGGACAACCACAGCCTGAACGTTGGTTCCAAGGATTGGAGGGTTCAAAGTCCCTATAAACCCCACATTAGGGTCCCAAGCTTCAGATGTAATCAAATACTAGTATAAATTGGAACGGGTCCTAACAATTTCCAACCGGTATATATGTATAGTCAACCACACAGTCAACACAATGCGTAAGTAAATATTCTCAAATCTCAGGCCTTTTGCCGCTGGTCCAATTTACTCAATTATGCACGTAATACTAAGTTCACGGACAATTCAATCAAAGAACCGCGATTTCAATCATATTGGATGCTCTAAATTTGTTATTAGTTACTTTAAACTTATTATTACTAACAAATAAGCAAAATTGTACTTTTATATTTGAAATTAATAGCACCCAAGTCACTTAGAATTTTACTACACTTTGATAATTTTGAGGGGCTTGGTTGTTGTTAAATCTGTTAACTGGGATTTAGTTGTAATTTTTCCTAAAACATTTTGAAGATGGAATTATTGTCCAAACATGACCGCTAAAATGATCTTATACTTCCAAGCACCTTGGGCAGTTGGCAGAATTGAAACTCAATAAAAGATAAAAAATTGTTTGCATATGACTCGACATTTTAAAAAAAATTTACACACACTAGACTTAAATTGAAATACTTTTTATCAACTCATATTTTATAACCACATATATAATTAAATAAAAATAAAAAAAAATTCAAGGATAAAGTAAATTTTAATTCCAAACAAAATTTACATATTGAAAAAAAAAACATATCGCTGTAATGTTACAAAATTCAAGTGAAATGCATGTAAGATATAATAGTAGAGAAAATTGTAAAACTTATATTTATGAGTGGGAAGGAGAGAGAGTGGATGAGAAAGATAATGAGTGGAAAAAAGAAGTATGTGAAGTAATGGGTTTACTAACATGTCTCCAAGTTTGCAAGCAAATTTGCCTTCAAAAAGTCCCGAAAGACTGTGGTCACTGACATCCTTTAAGGGAAAAAATTAATAAGATTAGATATTTTCTCTACTCAGAGTGGGACATTGAACCCTGGTATGCACCACGTGAGACAATTAGTTGTGCAGATACCTTGCTACGCCCATAATCTTAGTGAAGACATGCTAGTTATGCAAAGCCCCCATCCGGGATGTCTTTGGATCATGTGTGAAGATCAGGTCCAACTGCCTTCAGATTAAGTCAACACTGATGTGATCAATAACCTTCAAGTTTATTAACCTTTAGATTAAGTAACATCACACATTTGTAATAATAAAATACTATAAATCGTTGAGGTGACATTATGCTAAGAAATAACTGAGCTAGTTGAGCGAAATGAACTATCCTATCTTCTTAATCGTTGTCAAGATTCAATTTATGAAAAATCTGCTCTGCCATAATTTTTTTACAGCAAAAAAGTCTAGGAAGAGCACAAGCACAGGCTTGGTGGGAGGTTTATAAAAGCTGTGGCAGAAACTGCGATTGCATGGGACATTACGTAGTACGCTGGGAAGGCACAATAAGGACGAGACAAGCTTTCCTTCCCTTACTCCGATTACACATGTCCCTTTACTCTTTCATCATTTCCATGCAAGCATCCAAGAGTGTTTTTTATCATTCCACTCATTCTTCATGATCAGTTTGTACCAAGTGACATAACCACCGAATTCCAAGTTAAAAAACTTGAATACAAATGAAATAATCATGATTTTTAAAAAGAAATAATTAAAGAGGATAAATATGTAAAAAATGTATTCTATTTTCAAAAGTAACCATGTTTATGGAAGAAGCTGTGATAGAGTCAATGAGAAAGATAAGGAGTGGAAGAAAAGTGTATAAGAGATAATTAGTGCAATGATATGATACTCCCTCCTATTAATTCATATAAGACATATTTATCAAATTTGATTAGATTAATGAATTTAGTTAATGTAGTCGATATGATATGTATTTTCTAAAATATCTTAATTATCTTCTTCAATTCCCTTCTTCCCTCTCATTCTAGATTATTGTTGAGGGAGCATTAATACAAATAAATAAGAAAAAGAATGACAAATATGAAAAATAAATCTTATATTTAGGAAGATCAACTCCTCAAATAGATCTTATATTAAGGACATGATGAAGTATCGGTAAAATGGAAAAAGATGGTTAAAATTCAAGACATTCTTTTAGTGCATTCTTTTGATCTATATTATAAGTCACTTCTAACCACCTCATTAGAATAAATGAGATGTTGTTGACTTTGTATGAGCATGTAACTTTTTTTTTTCTTCCAGTTTTGCCGATGATATTTAAGGGTATAGAAAAACAATACATTTTTTTGGACAAAGAAAAACAATACATTGAATTTTAAGTTTCGGCCTAACAAATTGTTATAGGGGTAACATTTGGAAAAAAAAGTCATTAATAACCCACACAACAACTTTTATCATAGATACAAAATTTCTTCTAAAATGTGTCCTATAGTTTTGATAGGATGGAAAATATGTTAGTTCTTCAAAAATACCCCTAACTTTTAAGAATAAAAAACCACCCTTAAGGATTGGTCACATTGAGAAGATTGTGTTCTTAGTTCTTACCAGAACAAAGTGTTGAGCTAACTCTGAACTTTAAGAGGGAGACGAAGAGTAATAATAAGGCACTATTTTTTGGAACACAGAGCATTGTACGTTAATTCCATTGCAAGGATGAGAGGAAACACAGAACGTAGGAAAAGGGCACTTACGTTGCTGGGCCACTTGTCGTCCTCAGTGGGGCGGTCTTCCTTTAATTTTTTCCTTCATTATTAATTATATTTCCCACTCTACACTTGTATCTTAAAGCATAGTTATAATATTATCTCTTATCTCTAATATAAAACTCAGTTAAGTTTTTTAGAGAAGTTAAGGAAGTTAAATAAGTTAGTCAATCATACCTAAAATAATTTTTTTAATTTTTTTAATTTTTACAAAAAAAAATCAACTAAATCTTATAATAAAGAACAAAGGTAATATTATTTAATACCGCAGATTCACCCCCTTATCACTCTGTTTTTCTATTAATAGCATCATTCGTTTTCCTTCCAAACTTCCTTTTGTCATCAAATAAATAAATGGGTCAACTGGTACAACTAGTAATTGACTTGTTAATCAACATAGTCGGAAAACATTGTTGTCTCTCTTCACTCACGTCAGTTCCTTTTCCTTTTCAAGTTCCGGTTTTCATTTTCAGTGCCTATGTAGTTTAATGATGTGAGTTCAGATAAACCCGTTTAAGCCCAACAAAGTGATTAAGCAGTCAATTCCTGTTTGGGTAATTTCTCTAAAAGCCCGGCCAACCAACCGTGACAACGGGGTGCTTCTGCTGGAAATTCCGATATGAAGCTTGGTAACAAAATTTTTCTTATTAGTATTTGTATTAGGATCAACACTCACTGGGTCTAATGTTTATCCTCCAATTTGAAAGTGAATAATGCAACGAGAGATATAATTCCAACATGCCCACATTGTCATTGCTCAAATATTATCTCCCGTTTAAAAATGACATATCATTTGCACACGATTGAATTAAAAAAGAACATGATGTATGGGCTCCACAAGGCAGAAATAATGTCAATATATAATTATAAATTAGCACCATAATCTGGGTTGTGGGGCACCAAAACCTTTTTCTGTATTTTTTTAGTAGAAAGAAGCTAAACCTTTTTCTCCATTTTTTTTATTAGGAAGAAACTGGATCATATATTACGGAAATGAGGCTACTTACTATCTTATCCAATTGGTTATTATTTATTCTTGTTTTAAAAGACTCTAATCACTTTACCTGAACTAAATCCAGTCATATGCATGCATGTACCCTATTTTTTTAGGGGGCAAACTTTCTCATTTTCCTCCCCTCAGTCAGAAGACAACCCATTTTTTCTCAAAACATCACTCATACAACAATTCAAAACAGCAGCCCACTCTAAATCATATGGTTTGAGATAGATTTTATTATAGATTCATTGCTGCCTAGAAGTTATATTGGCATACTCTTTCCGGTCCAAAATATAATAAGCTTTCTAAAAAAAATTTTTGGTTGAAGACATGTAAGACAAATTTAAATATGGACAAAGTTAAAAACTTCCTTCAATTTAAGATATAATTAATGAGTCAACCACTGCATCTTCTTAGTTCACTACTACAGAATTGAGATATAACCACCCCTAAGGACGTCCCAAATTGAAAATTGAGTGGTTAAAAAGGGAGGCGGTGGCATTTTCGTAATTATATATATGTAGGGGAACCTTTAGGCGTCCCAAATTTGAATTTGGGACGTCTAAAGTGCTTCCTGACGCGAAATACAAACTTCATAAATTATTTTTAGCGCTTGGAGCTGGGTTTAGGTGTCCCAAATGCCATTTGGGACGCCTTTACCCGCATGTCAGACACTTGTCTGACATGCGTCTTCTCATCTATCACACCTCTCCTCACATCCTCTCAACAACAACTTTACTCTTCTTCCTCCTCTCCCATCCACCGTCGGCCCTCCTCCTCTGTTTTTTTCTTCAACTCCTCCCTCCTCCCTTGTTCAAGCTCTCTCCTCCACCGTCGGCCCTTCTTGTTCAACTCCTCCCTCCTCCCTTCTTCTTCCTCTTTGTTTCTTTGTTTCTTCAACGCACGCAACCGACCCTGCTGCAACTTCACCTCCTCCACAGTGGGTAGATTTTTGCTCTCTCCTCCACCTCCGTCCTTCCATTATTGTGCACACAACCGTGGATCTCCAACGTTCTCTACCTCTCCAACATACTAGCTAGTGGGAGCCTCTGATCAGGTTGGTTTATTTTCTTCGTTTTTTTTTTTAACAGAATGATATATTTTGTTTTTGAAATATAAATTTACTTGAAATGGTTGAGATTGTGCTTATATATTGCTTATATTGAGATAGTTGAGATTAGCCTTATGTGTTTGTTGTGGTTATATTGCTTAAATTGCATTTATTCGGGAATGGTTTATTTTCTTGTTTAAATATAAATTTAGTTGTGTATAATAGAAATCCCTGTTGTTCAGTTTTAGGGAAATCTAGCTTTATAAGCCAATGGAGATTTATCCATACACACGTAGTGGCACCACCCCATTTCATTGGTCTTGTTCCTGCACCATTAATTAGTATATATAATAAAATAAAATATGATTTATTTAAATTAAAGAAATTCTTGTATTCCAAACGAATTATGAAGAATAATTCAAGCCAAAACTTGAAAAGAAAACCATAACCCCAATATTCATTAAATGATTTTTATCTAAATATTTTCAATAAAACAATTTTATTTTTGGAAGAACTCAACTTAAAATTGTTTTTGTTAATATGAAACTCGTTTTGTTTTTAATTCTTCCAAACCTCAAAAAAATTCTTTAATTTAATCTTATTGTATTTATTTTATTATACATTAATTTTATATACATATACTTATTAAAAAAATAAGTTACATAGCACTGAAACCCTTTTAAGAGGATAGATGAGGCTAGGAGGGGGCAATAAAGTTATTAAGCCCATATTTTAAAATCCTAAATTGGGTTGATAACTTAATTAGGCAATCCCATCATATGTCGTTGAGAATTGTACTAAACGTGTGAATGTTATTGGTAATGCCTTAGGTAGTAACAAAATGGATCATAGTTGGATGAATGCTTTGAGAACTAGTGAAGAATATGAGAAAGGGGTGGACGAATTTATTGAATTCGCTAAAAAGAATGCTCCTGCAAGAAATGGGAAGTATTTTTGTCCTTGTGTCAATTGTTTGAATAAGAGTAGACGGGATGTTGATGTCATAAAGGATCACCTACTTTGTGATGGAATAAATCTGCGATACACAAGGTGGATATGACATGGTGAGGAAGTAACTGATTGTCCGTCACACAAGAAGGAAGCTGTGGATGTCATAGATGAAGATAGAATGGAGAGAATGATTAACGATGTTGAGGCAGAATCCTTTGCGCAGTCGCAGGAGTATGACAGCCTGCGGAGTGATGCAGAGACACCATTGTACAGTGGTAGTAAGTACACGCGGCTGACAGGAACATTACATTTGGTTAACTTAAAGGCAACTTGTGGGTGGACCGATAGTAGTTTCACATTGCTACTTGAACTATTGTGTGATATGTTTCCGGAGGATAATGTACTTCCAAATCGTATGTATGAGGCCAAGAAAATCCTGTCTACAATGGGTATGGAGTATAAAAAGATACATGATTGCCCTAATGACTGCGTACTGTACAGAAATGACTACGGAGGTCTTAGTGAGTGTCCTAAGTGTAAAACTGCACAATACAAAGTGGAAAAAGATGGTGGTTGTGGTGATGTGACAAGTAAAAGGCAACCTTTAAAGGTTATGTGGTATCTTCCAATAATACTACGTTTTAAACGTTTGTTTGCGACTGCAACAAAAGTGAAGAAGTTGAGATGACACTCTGATGAGAGAATATATGATGGGAAATATCTTCGACACCCAGCTGACTCTCCACAATGGCAAAAAATAGATGAAATGTTCCCTCAATTTGGCAGCGAGCCGAGAAACCTACGGCTTGGGCTTTGTACAGACGGCATCAATCCGTATAGAACTCTTACTAGCACACATAGTGCGTGGCCGGTTCTCCTTGTAATATACAACTTGTCTCCCTGGCTATGTATGAAACGTAAGTATATGATGCTATCTATGATGATTTTTGGACCAAAACAGCCAGGGAACGATATTGATGTCTATTTGGCGCCTTTGATTGAGGACTTGAAGAAGTTGTGGGAGGAAGGCGTAGATGTGTTTGATGCTTATAAGGAGTCTTTCAAGCTACGTGCAATGATTTTCACAACGATAAACGACTTCCTTGCGTACGGAAACTTGTTAGGGTATAGCGTGAAGGGTCATGGTAGAAGCTGAATCTATGCACTTTTCCAGTTCAAGAGACAAAAACCCCATATTAGCGTCTATGGCCTATTATGGAGTTATAGAAGAAATATGGGAGATGACATTCGAGGGGCCTTTAGGGGTAAGGATCCATGTGCAACGTATACGTATTTGTCTCCAGAGGACTGGAGGTTGTTTGCGGCATCACGAGCAGATCCTGAGTTTTTGGTAAGATTTCTATCATTATGATGTATAACTTGTAATTTTCACATACTTTATATTGTTGATTTATTTTTTGTTGTTTTTCATTCATAGAAATTAAGTGCAGCAAATGCCCAGAGGCAAGCAGAAAATAAATATCAACATTTCATGTCTCGCGGTGGATATTGGAAGCTTGAGCGGCAAATGATGGCAGAAGAGTTAGAGAAAATGAAGGAAGCAACGGAATCTGATCCTAGCGTTGTTATCCAACCACCGGCACCTCCTCCACATCACAAAAAATGGAAAGCAGGGAGGATTAAGGCTGGGAAGTCATAAATCCGACTGTTGCTGAGGTTGCTGCGAGGATTGTAAGTAGTTATACCATACGTACCTAATTTTTTATATATCGCGAGTGGTTTCGATACATTTACGATAAACTGCATGCTACAGGATGAACTGGACGAGCAGAGTAGCCAAGGTTCATTCAATCCAAGTAAACGGATGGACATCTTGTCAACGGCTATTGGGAAGGCAGATGGCCTTGGTCGTGTTTGAGGAGAGACACGGGGAGTTAGTGTCGCGAGGTATTTTGGACGAGACCCACGTTATTCGTCACAAGCTGGACCTAGTAAGGACGTTGTGGCCAAGATTCGAGAGGAGCTCGAACGAGAGATCGAGGCCAACCTTCGCGACAAGCTCCAACAAGAGCTGTTGCCAGAGCTTCAACTTGAAATGACAAAGATGTTTGAAGCACAAAGGGCAAGGAACGAGCATAGAACTCAGGAATCCCCGGCCTTCATTAGCACCGGAGGAAGTTACAACCCTCTTGCGCAACCACTTGGCGACCCTTCTCCCACTCCAGTGTCGGGAGACCCTTGCACCCTCTATTTGGATGATCCACTGTTGCGTATTGTTGCTGATGCTCTCGTTCACACTCGTGCTACCACCCACCATAATCAGCAAATTTCGGAGGATTTTCGTAGGGTGAATGTGACGAGTGTTAGAAAGGGGGAAGAAGGTACAACCATCCCTGTTCCTGATCTAGAGGTTGGCACGTTAGGTCAAGCGATAGGATCTTTCATCCTTTGGCCTCGCAATCTTATTGGTTCAGATGCAACACCTCCAATGGTAGGAATTACCTTACTGTTACTGAAAATCTGTTGGCATCCTAATAACAATTTGTTTTTTGATGTTCTAAAAGGATGACGAAGCTGCGAGTAAATGGCCCTACTTAGCACGGCTGCAACAGATCTACAAGGGCGTTAAACAGATTGACTTGAAGATGCCTCCAGGGATTGTGGGCCAAGAGGAGTATCCCTACACGATTGACAATACAGATCTCAAGCAGTTTATCAGGTTGGAGGAGATAGATGCAGGCTGGGTGAAATTTGTAGTCCGGTAAGTTTTTTTTCTCAATTTTCCCATAGAATTCATTTACTGGTTTTTTGTTTTCATACATTCAATAATTGATTCCTTATTTTAATTCTATTATAGCACCTTCCACGATCTCTGCACAAATATGGAAAGGCGTGATTGGTATGGATTCTTATGTCCTGCGAATACGACAGGGGATACTTGTACTGTGGCGCATAGGACTCACTATATCGGCTACGCGATGTCACAAACCAAACTTCGTTGTTATCTAGCACCCATTGTCCAACGGTTCGTATTTACATTTTGTCAATTTAAGAAGTTTAATAAATAATTGTCTTCTCACTCATCTAACTTCATTTTAATGTGTACATGTTGTTAAAGTTACCACTGGAGTTTGTGTGTTATATGTCCCCGCCGCAACGTAGTCTATTGGTTTGATCCCTTGAGTAAAAAGCCAGACAGAGATACAAAATCCGTCTTCGACACGTAAGTTATTCTGTTTGTATTTCATTGACAAAAAAAAAATGAATGGTTCTAATTTCTGTTCATTTTGCTTTTCTTGATAGTGCTTGTCAAACATATAGAGTCCTAGGTGGGTCACGCGAGGGTAGAGTTGTTAAAAAGCCAAAGTGGTTTTATCCGATAGTAAGTACATTCAATCCTACCTAATTGTTTCATTGACGGTCCTTTTAGACATACCTTTATTGATTTTAACAACCAATTGCATCCCTTTGATTTAAAGTGCCCTCGGCAACCTGGCAACACTGAATGCGGATATTATGTTATACTTTATATGTATAACATAACTCAAAGTGGAATTACTAGCGATTTTGAAAAGATAATCGCTTCTTCATTCTCAAATGATAATATTTTTGGTGTTCTAATCGAAATGCTAATTAATTCATTTGCTTGAGATTCATTTCATCAAAGCTTACTTTCTAATTTTCAGATTTTTGATAATGAAGATGCCTACCTACGTGAAGACCTTGATTTGATCAGAGATCTTTTGGCTGGACATCTTCTTCAACATATAGAGCAGTAAACTTTTTATTTTATATTAGTTTGTAGTTGTGTGATGACAGCGTTTTGACACTTTCTGGTTGTTTTTTGTTGATATATATAGTAGTAGGTTGTACGAAATTGTAGTGCTGGATGAAATTGTAGTAGGTTGTATGAAATTGTAGTTTGTAGTAGTATGTTATTGTATGTATATATAGTAAAGATTGTAGTGCTGGATGTCCTTACCAGTTTGTAACGGACAGTGTGGTTTATGAATCCATCTTCTATTCTGTTTCTGCAGTTTGAATTCGTTGGGTAATACAGAATGTAAATTATGGTATAAAAAAAAAACCTAATTTTTAGACGTTCCAAATTAAGAATTGGGAGGTCTAAAGTCCCCCCAGGGTGGGACTTTAGGCGTCCCAAATTAAAGTTTGGGACGCCTAAAGTTGGGGGGACTTTAGGTGTCCTAAATTGTTATTTGAGACGCCTAAAGTCCGACTTTACACGTCCCTATCATTTGGGACGACTTTTGTTTCAACTTACTACGCCCCCAATATATACGTCCCCCCGTTTTGGGACGTTAAAGGTGCCAAATTTGGGAGGTTAAAGCCCCTTTTTGTAGTAGATTTCAATGAGGAGATTAAAAATGACTTATATTTTGAACAGGACGAAGTAGAGTAGAAATTAGTTTAATAACTTCAATTGTAGTAAAATCTAATGGCATTTACTAAAGTACCTATTTATGATTAATGAGTTATTTATATACAAGCATTTATTTATTGTTTATCCATAAGAGTATATAATAATTCGACATCAGCGAGAGAATTGTCACATGTTGACTCAAATGTCAGCTAATAGCAGGGAGGCAGCATGATAGCAACATCACATCAAAGAAGAACCTTTGCCAAAGACAGTTAAAGTGAAAGTAGTGAGTTCAATGAAGGTGGAGGTGAAAGTGAGGAAGGAACACACTGCACCATGCCCTGACTTCCTCCAAGCTGCCACTGTCAATGTGCACTTGCAATCAACATCAGGCTCAAATTAGGTTTTAACCAATTCTTTTAGTGGGAGACAAAGATGCTTAATTGCTGATCCAGCATATGAAAGTTCTGAATCCATAGTGCTAAATTCATAGAATGACATAGAAAGTAGCATCTCACACAGAAAGAGATTGCTTCAATTCACTTTCACGTGCAGTATCTGGACTTAGATTTGGAATGAAGAGTGTGGAACAGCTTCCATCAGCACCCTTTTTCTTGGCATGTTGGTTTGATTTAATAGTTAGGAAAAGAAGCGTGTTTAAAACAACTAGATATGTTAATAAAAATGACACACGTAAATAAGATTTACTCTTTTTCGAATTGATGAAGCCAACTGGTATCAATAGAACAAACAAATAAAAAAATACTAGGATTTTCAAGAGAGAGAGAGAGATTAAAGTAGTAAGAGGCTCCAAAAAAAAAAACAAGTTTTTCTCAACGAAATGAGGCAGAACAAATTGGAATTGCATGAATCCCGAATCGATGTCAAGCATTATGAGAATGGATAGTAGGAAGATTGATAAACCAAATTTAGATCTATTCATCCGAGAATGAAGAGAGGCGCAATATAATGGAGAGGTTCCGGACCGATCATTATATGCCACATGATGCTATGTCACAATATAATGCCTAGTATGCACCACAACATTCATATGTATTTATTTCATTAAATTTCATGAGGGACTTGTTTTTGTTGACAATTGAGCTACAATGAATTTACAGTCTTAAAGTTAAGAAGTTAAATATATATTGTTAAACTATACACTATTATATTAATTTATATTCTTTTTATTCAAAAAAATTAATTCAAACTATAAAATATTTTTGAATGACTTTATTATTGGAGGACAAAACATAGGTCGTGTTGTTTCTATCCATTAAGTTCTTCAATCATACTTATCATTTTGCTATTATTAATTAATATGTACTTGTAAATTCACCTATATAAACACTTATAAATTTATTTTTGTATGAGCTCTTTTAATGTAATTAGAATTTGTAAATTTTCATATGGACACTTATTATTTTATTATTGTTTGTTGTTATAATGAGTATATGCACTTTTAAATTCATCTATATCATATAGACACTTGTTATTTTACTATTATTAATTGTTATGCGTATGTACACTTGCGCATTCACCATTAGGAATTCAACAAGAATAGTTTTGCCGCACATGGCCTTTGAGATGTTTGTTACTCAAAAATGAGTTTTGTGTGCTCCCGATGAACATCGAGCTTCCTTTAAAAGGTCCATTGTTTCTAAGAATGCTTTAACTATAAGCAGCTTCCATTTGTAAAAGCTGAATTAGGGGCTAAATTCTGGATATTCTAAAACTTAGCGGTAAGGTGAAGCTTGCGTATGTTTCTTTTTTCCGCAGTTAAAAGAACATAAGTTAAAAGTAATTTTCCAAAACAAGATTTCCATGTTTGTATTGATTTATGCTTGAGACTTTTTCTTCATGACTTTTCATAATTCCACTGATATCACCTTTACTTGATATCACTGGATGCTGACTTCAATGATTTTTCTATAAATCCTGCACTTCGACGAGAAAAAATCAACTAATATAAATTTGTCTAAACCTTTATTAATAAAATTTAGTAAAAAAAATGAGGCAAAAGTGAAAGGGAATAAAAGATTCATATGCTAAGAAATTCTTACATACACCTAAAGCCGACTATATCATGATTTCATATGAGCAATTTTGTTACCATCATTCCAATTACCAAATGAATAAAGAACTTGAGTTTCTACCTAAACATTGGTCAATGCTGAAGTATTTACCCGCAGAACCCCTCAAGGCTTCCAAGTATTATGTGGGGTCTGTTTTGTTTTTCTCCTTTTTTTTTTTTTTTTAAATTTTAGAAGTTCAAGATTTTTTCTTTTAATTTTAGGCATCTGATATTTAAAAGGGGCCAAATCAGATTAAAATTTTGATGAGTTGTTGCTTCTGGTTGATCAGACCATAAACGGTGTTTTTGCATATGGAAAATCCCATTGAAGCTTTACAAACAAAAACATTCCTAGTCTTTCTTAGTAAGATGATCATTCACTAAGTCTAATGTTCATCCTCCAATTCGTGAGTGAATAATGCAACTGAAGATATAATTCCAACATGCCCTGATTGTCATTGCTCTAATATTATCGCTGGTTTAAAAATGACATATCATCATGCGCACACCAATGAATTTAAAAAAAAAAAAAAAGGGCCTCCACAAAGAAGGAATAATGTCAATTTTTAATTATAAATTAGGGCCATAATTTTGCGCACCAAAACTTTTTTCTGTATTTTTTTTAAAAGAGAAAAAAGGTTAACCTTTTCCAACATTTTTTTTTTTATTAGGATCATGTCTTCAGGTCGAGTGTAAGACACGTGCCACAGGGAGATTAATTAGTGTATTAAATTACGGGAAACTTTAAGAATGATTGGTGGGAAGAGGATCTAAGAGAACGGGTGGCCATACAGGCAAAGAAGACCAATCAAATCAGAGCCCTTGGCGAAAGTGACAAAGAGTAAGAGGGCCGGACGCAAGGCCTTGCTCCCATCCGCACAGACATTAGTGGGACACCTAGAAACATTTGTTTATTTATTGTGACTCTACTCACATTGCATCAACTAAATCCAGTCACGTACGCAATACCAAAAAAAAACTGATTTTCAGCTATCATTTTCAGTGGTGATATTTTTTGTTGCCGTTAAAAATGATATTTTTAGTGGTGGCAAAAAATGTGACCACTGAAAGTGTCACTTTCCACCGATGACTATTAAAAGTTGCCGCTAAAACTCATACTTTCAACGGCAACAATTAAAGTCGTCACTGAAAATCAATTTCAATTTTTTTAAGTCGTTGTTGAAATTCAATTTCAGTTTTTTTTTGGACTGTTTTTATCACCGAAAAATATTATTATTTTTATATCTTTTTTGTTTAAATTTGATATTTAACATTTGAGGACACTAAATATGCTATTTATTATAAAAAAAATAAGATAATTATACATTTGTATGTATGTGACACTTTCAAACGTATAAGCAAACCTATCATCTATTTAAGGGCATGTTTGTTTGGGCGTTACGATTGCTTATAAGTTGCTTTTTACGTAAATCGAGACACAACCTCTCTCATATACTTACTTCATATACCGTAAATCACTATTAAAAAGCAACTTATAAGCAATCGAATCGCTAAAACAAACAGGCACTTAATAAATTAATATTCCCCATACTCTCATCAATATGTCCTTATAGATTAATAACATGTAATGACACTTTTATCTAAAATAAATTATTTCATAAATGTATCAATTAATAGATATGACCTATATTTGATTTTCTTTTTTAATTACTTCATTTATATATAAACACACTTAATAATTTAAGTAAATATAAAAAATTAATACATTTTTAATTAATAATAGGATATTAATTAAATTTTTATTTTGATTTATTCAAAAATAATTTTAAATTATTATATTAGTATACACACACTTTAACACACACACACATATTTGTTACATATATTAATATATTATAAATAATATATAGATATAATATTTAACAATATAAGTAATATTTCATAATATATATTTATTTATGTTTGTGTTGTTTAATATATATGTATATATATTATACATATATATTATTTTACAATAATAATTAACAGGTTCTTTCCAGTTCAATGGTAAAGGCATGGCCATACAAAGAGGTGGTCTTGGGTTCAAACATTGGAGGGACCATAAATGAGTTGAGTTTCACACAAATGTGGTGGTGTAATGAGGTGGCGACACGTGGCACAGGGTGAGGTGGTAAGGGACAAGTTGACATGTGTGACACAAAAGTTGTCATTGAAAGCCACCTTCAACGCGACTTTATAGTTTCAGCGGCAATAAATATTGTCACAGCTAAAACTTTCAACGACAGTTTCAACAGCGACAACTTTTTGTCGCTGCTGAAGGTTTTAGACTTTCAGTGGCGACTTTTGTCGCAGCCGAAAGTTATTTTTTTTGTAGGGATGTACCCTAATTTTTTAAGGGCTAAAAATTTTATCATTTTCCTCCCCCCACCCTCTAAATCATATAGTTTGAGATAGATTTTATTATAGATTTATTGCTACCTAAAAGTTATATACTCATGTTGTTTCCTATCCAAAATATATGAAGCTTTCTAAAAGATTTTTGGTTGAAGATATGTGAGACAAATTTGAATATGGACAAAGTTAAAAAGTTCTTTTAATTTAAGATATACGGTTAAGGTGGAAATTTGCTCTAAAAGTTTTCACTGAGGAACAATAATACATCGAAAGTTTTTTTAGTGTCAATGTCACTCCAAAAATTTCAAAATATAGCAATGTTGCCCAATACCATTAAAAAACTAACGTTGACTGTTAACTTTTTAATCGTAAGGGGCAATCTTAAACTTATAAAAACTTCTAGGGTAATATTGCTTTTCAGCAAAAATTTTCCGGGTAAATTTGCGCCTTAACCCTAAGATAGAATTAATAAGTCAACTGCATCTTCTTAATTCCAATGAAGTGATGTACATGAGTATAAATTAGGTTAATAACTTCAATAGTAGTAAAATCTAATGGCAATTGGCTAAAACATTTATTTATTATTAATGACTTATTTCTATAAAAACATTTATTTATTCTTGTTTATCCCTAAGAGCACACAATAATTGGCCAGCAGAGAGAGAATTGTCACACGTTGACTCACAAGTCAACTAAAAGCAGGGCGGTAGCTAGCATGAAAGCATCATCACTTTGCCAAAGACAAAGTTAAAAGTGGAAGTACGTAGTAGAGTTCAATGAAGGTGGAGCTTATAGAGTGAGGAAGGAACACACTGCCCTGAGTTCCTCCAAGCCACCGTCGATGCAAATTAGGTTTTAACCAATTCTTTTAGTGGGAGACAAAGATGATGAATTGCTGATCTGGCACATGATAGGTCCGAATCCATAGTGCTAAATTCGATCCTTTGACCATGTTGCTTCAATTCACTTTCACAAGCTGTTTGGACCTAGATTTGCAATGAAAAGAGTGGAACATGATGGTTTGGGAGGAAAATGGTTGAAGGAACAAGTTCGGAGGTTCAGCATTATCGGAAGGATATGGAGGCGGTATGTGCAACGGCTAATATTATATATTTATGTGCGCGTGCGTGCATACACACATACACACATATAAATATATGTGCCTTGCAAGGGTCTAGATATATCCTATCTCAACGTGTTTTAAAGCCGTGAGGGGTAACAAAACTCCAAAGTGGACAATATCGAGAGCGAGGCGCTAAGATGTTACAAATGGTATCAGAGTCAGGATTAAGACGCCTTGTAAGGGTTACAGGTACATCCCCTCTCTATGCATTTTAAAGCCGTGAGGGGTAACAGGACTCTAAAGTGGACAATATCGAGAGTCAAGTGTTGAGATGTTACAAATGATATCAAAGTCAAGCTCAAGATGCCTTATAAGGCTTGGATAAAATGGTATCATAACCAGGCTCAAGACGCCTTATAAGGGTCCTAGATACATCTCCTCTCGATGCGTTTTAAATTCGTAAGGGGTGACAGGAACCCAAAGCGGACAATATCGAGAGCAAGGCGCTGAGATGTCACAATTAGTATTAGAGCCAGGTTTAGGTCGATATGCTAGTTAGGATGCTAGGCTCAAAGGTTCGTGGAGTGTTATGGGCATAAAGGCTCCTAAAGACTATTGATTAAAGAGGTTATGGAATGTAGAAAGTGAAAAACCAAGAGTTGGGAGTTTATGAACATCCACATTACCTAGTATTTTTACGACAATATGAAGGTTTAATGTGTAATTTGATACAAACATCAATACCAAAAAAAGACAAAAGAATTAAATACCTTGACAAAATCGATTACTAGACTCCCTATTTCTCTTCCTCTTCTTGTTTCCCTCAAAATAAGATGTTCTTGTTAGGGGAGATAAGATGTTCTTGTTGGGGGAGATAAGATGTTCTTGAAAAAATAGATTATGGATATGATGTGCTTTCTCCCTTATTTTTTTCAAATAAAAATGTGTAGCTTTATAACAAACCTATTAAGACAAAAAAATATCAAAACAAATCAGGATATTTTTGGCAAAATAAAGATATTCTAATAAAAAATAAATATAATAGCATTTTAATGTTAAAAAAATACAAAATATACCATATGATCTCCAAGTCTATCGAAAAAATACGGAATATACAAAATCATGTTTATCCAACTAAAATATATCACGTCAAATTAATTAATATTTATAAATTATTAATAATAACTATATATAGCACAATATCTCAGGCTTAATAGGTGTTTAGGAAACCACGAAACCTTCGTTTCAAAAGGCCTTTTCCGCAAGTCGAGACAAAACTCCTTTCATATTATTACCTTATAAATCGTAAAAGCTATTCTCCAAAAGCTAACCTACAATAATACCCTAAATTCTATACTCATCAGTTTCATTAATCCCATAAACCACCCCCAGTCATACTCATGATGCCCGCAAAAAAAGCAAATATGGGAGTCTTATAAATGGCGACATTACTCTTATTTCTAAAGCCAAAAAATCAGGCCGAGCCCGTCAGGTTAGCACATTTAAACTCGAGCCCGTTAAAGGCCAAGTTTATGATTTAGAGCCTTTAGAAAGAGTCGAGCCTAAAAGGGCAGCCCTACAGAGTCGACTCTTTTAGGCATGTTTAAGTTTTTTTTAATAACTCAATAAGGATAACATTCTAACCTTACCCTCAAACATTCAGAGGTTCAGACGCGCTCTCTCACCTCTCAACCTCTCTCCAAGCTAAAGAAGAGCCTACTTATAGTTAAACACAATAAAATATCATTGACGACGTTGATAGTGATGACAATGTTATTCATATTGTTTAGTGTTTAGTTTATGATTATGACTTTACCTACTGATTTATTTGATTATGGTTGACTAGTGGAGTGGTGGTTGTGTGTGGACATTAGTTTTGGTTTGGACTATGATTTTAGTGTTTGTGTTTTGTTAAATATGAATAATGTTTTGATGTTTTAACTTATTTTTGATAATATTTATGTTTTAAAGGTATTTAGTCTTCAAGCATATAGGAAGCAAAAAAGTATTAAAGGGCCCAGAGCCCGCAGGTTTACTAAATTAGCAGGTAAAGTTATAATCATAACCTAAACACTAAACAATATGAATAACATTGTCATCACTATCAATGTCGTCAATGACATTTGATTGTGGTTGATTGGTAGAGTGGTGGTTGTATATGGTTTGGATTATGGTCTTAGTGTTTTGTTAAATATGGATAATGTTTGATGTTTTAACTTTGTTTTGATAATATTTATATTTTCAATTAGACATTTTAGTCTTCAAACATATAGAAAGCAAAAGAGTATTGAACAGGCCCGAGCTTATACTAAACGATTCAGGCTGCTAAAACAGACACATTTTTTTTTAGACTCGAGACTAAACAGGTCGGCCCATTTAGGCCCAAGCCTATGATAGACTGACCCATTTTCCCAACACTATTTATTTCCATCCCTGTCATTGAAGAAATTTTGGTTAAACTAGATGCCCAAACCCTATTTCAATGCTCTTTTGTTCCCAGAGACCGGAATGACCTAATTACCAACACCGATTTCATATGCCGCAACTCAAAATGTTCTAGAAACCAAATTCTCCTTATTAAAGTCTGTCAATTCCAAAAGAGCGCAGAAAATTATGACAGGGAATATATTTATTTTCCATATTGTCAGGTAACATATTTATTGTAGTATGATAACGATCAAATTTTGCACAATAGAGAGACCTACCAACTTACTTAAAAGAACAAAAGTGATAGGGTAAGCAATAGATTAATATGTCTTGCTAAGAAATGACCTTTCAAATTCATGCTTTGGAATGCCACAATTCAAAAAAATGTATGGCTTACCTTACTATGACTTGGGATGAAAAACTATCTCTCATAAGCTCTGGTTTTAATGGTAATAACAATGACTTTTAAGGTTGTAAACTGATAAGTATATATTTTATAATTAAATAAGTGTAAATTCTGAGATATATTTGATTAAATTTATTAATATTTTATATTTATTTAATTATATTTTATATATTTTTTATATTTTAATTAATTATAAGATAAAAGGATATTTCAATATAAAATCTACTCATATCCTAATTTATTTTGCAGGAGATATTATAAAATTCAAGGGAGGACAAAATAGCAATATAATATATCTATATTATATGATAATCAATAATAAAGAAAAGATATAAACCAAGATATCATGATAAAGAGTTAAAGACGCACGCAGGGAGGCAATATATAGCTATATATATGTTAGGAGTAGCAAGAGGAAGGTGTGTTCTATTTTCCTGGTTGGTGACGGCAAGACAAGAGCTTTAGTGGAGGGATATTAAAGTTTAGAGATACATAAGAATGATAGTATGGATGAAAATTCGGCATTGAGTTTTTGTTTCTCCTTTCCTTTCTCTTATTTATTTTGTCTTTGGTTAGCTATTATTTTGGTCATGACAATGTTCAATTTATGTAGCTAAACCCTTGATTTTGGATTATTTAGTTTGATTATGGATTAGTGGATGATAATTTTTATCGTTAATTACTTTAATATTATATTTATTGATTTAATTATGTGCTTGATTATCCTGAAACAAGAAGAATCTGATTGGGACTAATTTTGTGTTCTAAAAGAGCCTAGATATAAGTAATTTAGACTAGACCTTCAATTAAATCGTGTAGGATTAGATTTTCAGATTTAATGTGCTTGTAGGATCGACATATATCTACTAGCCCTATATAGTCTCATTAAGCTTGCACTTAAATTAATCCAATTAAGTACTAATTGCCTAAAACATTAGGGATTAATATAGTCGGAATGCCTTTTAGTGGATCGAAAGACACTCTTAGGTAAATAAGAGACCCAGACTAGCAAATATAAGTTTAAATGCAATTAAAGGGATAAATTAAATACTAAGAAGTAATCAAAACTATAATAATCCAAGTCACTGCATAAGATCCAGAATCACCCTTAGTCTAAAGTGTAGTTAGATTTGATTTCCCCTTTTTTATTAGTTAGTTTTGTTCATATCTTGATTTAAATTGTGTTCACTCAACTTCAGCAAAAGTGTAAAGTCATTACTCAACTGCATTGTTGATACCAAGTCCTCGTAGGAATGATATCTTACTCACTCTTTATTACTTGATATGACATGTGCATTTGTGAAATATTTGGCTCTATATTTCGCCGCTATCATAAACCTTGTTTTTTGTTGTACTAATTATACTAGAGTTTGACTCAACTTGGGTTTTCTCATATGTCACTTGATCATATTGGGTTTTCTCATGTCACTTTATCATAGGAATGTTTCACATGTAGTATCCCTCCTTCATGAAACATTAGACGTGGCCATCGCCCCGTACTTCTTAACGAGATGCTTCATTGGATTGCTTGGCATAGAGGAGAAGCACATTGCTTTATACTTACATTTAATCTGACACGTGAAGTGTTTGGACAAATATTATTTCTTGATGGAGCACTCATCGAGTGTTTGAATTCCCTTGTGACAACAGGGGACTCACTCCTCTTAGTACAAGAGCCTCATCTATTATATGACGTTGATCATGAAATTGATGAAGAAGTAAAAAACAACTTTTTCCCATTTGGATTATGAAACAAATTGGAAACCATACGTCATGGACAAACATCTTCTGAACCACTGGAAGTATGGATCCTAATTTCATACGAGGTGCAAGGAGAATGGTGAACTCATATTAGACATTGGAGATGGATAGATTCGTAGATACAATCCAACAACTCCAATCAATGTCCTAGCAGAAGCTATGGAAAACAGTGTTTTTTTTTTCATTATCACAGAGAGTTTGTGTTTACTTGAAAAGGGAGAAGTTGTTAATGCCTACTAATATTAAAAATGTTGCTAGTAACGTGTAGACCAGAGTCATAGGGAAATGAAAAGTTAGACTATTTCATGTGTTACTTTCGCGATAATTTTATTTTTGCAATATGAATCATGTGTTTTATTTTATAATTTCTTAAAACCAACAGAAATTTAGTTACAAATGCTTCCTGTGTGCATATAATCACCGGTGATTCCATATCATATGCGCATTCGGAGTACGTTGGCCATCACTAATTTTATATATGAGCGAACTTGATGCCTCACAGTTCACGTTGGACTTAGTTATGAAGAGTAACTAAAGCTTACAGCAACTCGTCTCAACCAACAACGTGCTTGACTATTTACCCAAAACTAAAATTTGCAATCAATGGAAAGGTAGGCAAATCAATTTCATTTTCCTCGTTTTTGTAGAAAAGATCATAGTGGTGCAGCAATAATATAACGAAGAATTAAGAGTAAAATAACCAATTAAGTGGCAGAACTATAGTTACTCCATACAAACCAAAGCTATATACAAGACATGCCTGTTTGGAGAAACAGAATAAGGGTCTGTTTGTATTAGCTGTGGCAGAATTAGCTTTTTTCAATATGATTTTTACAAACTTAAGATAGGATAAAAATTAGATTGTAAATGTGATTTGTGTTTAAATTGATGGTGGTAAAAGTGACTTTTTCTTCTTCTAAAAGCCAGACTTTTGAACTTCTTCTTATAAGCTATTTTTAAAAAAAATGCCCAATTATCAAAACACTAACCCAAATACACTAGTTAAACACTACCAAACTTTTTTTTGCTTTAAAAAAAATATGTTTGGGATGACAAAACGTCATGCCAAACAGGCTTTAAGAGAGTAATTTTGAAATAGTTCTATCAAAGATGATGATTGAAATACTGTCAATACGTAGTCAAATATATGCTCTCTCTGTTTTTTTTTTTTTTGGACCGAACACCCATATATACACCCGCAATAATTACTAGAAGAAAATTGGAGATGAAGAATATCAAGAGAAGTATCAAAATAGAAGAGTTTTGCCTCAAGCTACCATAAAACATAGTTTTGCAACGTTGAAATTTCGAATCCAGAAGATGGTAACAGTAACATCAATTGTGGCATCCAGAGAAACAGATAAAAGCAATATCATGCAGAGGAAACAAAGTCACATGGATGAGCAACAGTTACCGATCGGGAGCGCGAGAGCCAGGGGCAATGAGGATCCATTACAGTCGAATAGAAGACGACTAGGACAAAATTTAGGGGTAAAATTGTCCGAAAATTATTATAAACAAGGAAACATTTGTCATGTAAAATTCCAATCTCAGGATATTGAAAAGGCAATACCAAAGAAAGCGGGTTTGGTTAATGTTCAATCCCAAGGCTTCTTCGATACTCGATACCCCTTTCAGTTTTATTTATAAATAATTTTTTTTATTGTGTAAAACGAATTGGTAATTAAAAATAATAAGTGTTAAAAATACCATATTTTTATCATATATGCCCTTATTTATGAAAAGAGTATAGAAGAAAGAATATATAAAAAATATAAGATATAATGAGTATAAAATATAAAAGAGGATGGGTATTTAATAAGGGTAAAATAAGAAAAAAAAATTATATTTTTAGATAAAAAGTGAAAATTGTTTATAAAAGATATCAACCTTATGAAAGAGAAAATTACTTATAAATAAAACCGGAGGGAGCACCATTTACCAAACATCATAAAATGTCTCATTCTTACCACACCTTAGGGCAAATGGGTTAGTTGAAAGTACTCGTATGTTGTAACTTTTAGTCAGCCAGGTACACACAAATCTAAATTAGCAAGCAAACGTTTAACTACATCCTGGCTGAACGGAAACATTTTCCCACCAATATCGTACGACATTAAAAAAATAATTAAAGAATTTAATTTTTTATAATTTAAAAATTAAAATTAAAAAAATATATTTTAAATAATGTTCTGTTGATTATTATTATTATTTTAATATTTTGTTACATTTATCACTTAATTTTAGTCTAATTCTAACATTTAAAATTTTGAGTCAATACATGCCATGATGCCAACAAGATTTAATAGAATTTCAATAAAATATCAGTGTTAAATAATAAATATAATTATAAATTAATATCATTCAATTATAAATTTTTCAGTTATAAAAATTTTTAAAAATGATGATATTTAAACTAATATTTTATATCTTTATGCAAATTATATTAGTTTTTTTATACATGCAAATTATAGTACCTTAACTTGTATAAATATTAGTGTTCCGTGGCAGGGATTACACGTCAACTAAATATTATTCCCTCCGCTCATTTTTATGAACAACTTTTTTATTATGTAAAATTAATTGGTGGTTAAAATTAGTTAAAAATAATAAATATATAAACAAGGGAGAATTCTAAAAAACACCATTTGAACTTCAAAATTCCGTTGACAAGAAGTGTAATGGGATTGACAAAAAAAGTAACGGGATTGACAATACAAATTCTTATCAAATCACTAATTTGGGATTTTAAAATTCAAGTGATATTTTTATGGAATTCTCCCTATAAATAATGTCATATTTTTTTCCAAATACACCCCTATTTATGAAAAGAGCATAGGAGGGAGAATTAGTAAAAAAATATGAGAAAGAATTAGCATAAATTATGAAAGAAGATGGGTAATAAATGATAAAACAAAAAATAATTAGTGGTGAGGGAGGATAATTAATACTATAAAGGCATGTATAATGTATTTAATAGAGATAGAAAAAGGAAATAGTAGTTTAAATTTTGAAACATAAGAAAAAAGCTTCTTATATTAAGAACCAGCCTTGAAAAAGAGAAAGTTGTGCATACTCCTTCAAGTTCACAATATAAGTCATTTCAACTAATTCATCTGAATTAAAAAATGGTAGTTAACTCATTAAATTTATTCTGAATTGAAAGAAATTTTCAACTTTACTCATATTAATTGAGGTTTTGAAGAAAAGAAAAAAAATATAATAGATCATGTTTAAATAGTAACTACAGGGGGAAATTGATAAATAAATATTAATTATTCTCTAAGTGATTTATATTGTGGATCAAGTCATTATTCTAGAAGCGAACGGACTGAGGGGAGTACATATTTTGCAAGGTAGCTTAAAATTTAGTGTCTTTGGTTTAAAATATAAGCATCAAATAACGAAATTACGCAATTCAAAAAATTAGTTAAAATTGATTGAAAACAATAAATATGTAAATAGTATAACCTCCTCTCCTAAAACTGTTTATGGAGAGGGTGAGTGGGAGAAAAAATGAGTGGAAAAAAAAAGGAGAGAGAATGAATGGAAAAAAAAATAAATAAGAGATGCATATAATTAACTAAGGGTAAAATTGGAAAAAAGAATTAAATGATGAGTCAAAAACAAAGTGCATGATATAAAAAATAAAGCATGTCTTATATAAAAAAAGCAAAGTGTACTTATACTTATTTTAATTTATTACATGTGCGTATGTGGAAAGAACATCAACATTTTAATTTGTTTAGCTAAACTAAGTAACTTGTTCAACAAAAAACTGGTGGGAAGAACATTAACAAAGTGTATTTTATATGAATTTTACTTGGATTAATATAATATTTAATTTCTTAAGTTTGTCCTTATTTTGATTTTTGTCACTCAAATTTAAAATCAAAAGTTTTGGTTATGGACTTCCTAGATAAATTTGTCATATTTGGTTGATTAACAGTCAAAATTAACTAGGATAACGGTCAGAACAAAATTGCTTATTTTCTTACACTTCTGAGATAAAATCAACCCCCGAAAACTTCCAAAACAAAATTTTCCTTTGGTGACAACTTCTAAAACAAAATTACCCTTTAATCCTTTTATCAACTTGTCTCTATCTTTTCTCTTCTTTTTCTTTTTTTTTAAAAAATGTTAAAAGTGTTTGAAAAATTTAATCGTCATAACTCATAAGTACTTCCTATGTTTTAATGCCCTGAAGAGACCGGTAAGGACTTTATATATAGAATGTATTTGTACTCTAATTTAGTTCCTTATAACCAATAACATCTTTAAATAGGTACTCTATTGTCACATGGTGACTCGAATGTCAACTAAAAGTAGAGAGGCAGCATGATAGCATCATCACATCAAATTAGAACGCCAGAACCCTTGCCAAAGACAAAGTTAAAGGGAAAGTAGTACAGTTCAACGAAGTTGGGGGAAGAAGTGAGGAAGCAACACACCATCCCGAGTTAATCCAAGCCAGCGTCAATGTGCACTTGCAAATTGCAATCACCATCGGGCACAAATTAGGCTTTAAACAATTCTTTTAGTGGGCAACAAAGATGCTGAATTGCTGAAACAGCATATGATAGGTCCGAATCCACAGTGTGCTAAATTCAATCCTTTATATCTTAGTGGTCCAAATAATGCAGCAATGCCACCCACTAATGAGGTAAAGAAACCCATCACAAGTTAATCAAATGTTATCCTGGATGAGGATATCTCCACCAAGAGGGTTTCCTTTTTCTGGGGCCAAAACATCGGCCAGGAAAATAAAGTTTACCTCCTCATGTGTTGTTTTTGAGTGATTCAGGTATAATTTTCACACGATTTACCTGTTAGGTTCTCTCAAATAGTCATAGAATGAAAGAAATCAGTGCAATCCTGAATAATCAATGTGAAACGAAGTGGACAACCACAGCCTAAATGCTAGTAGTTCCGAAGATTGGAGAGTCCAAAGTCCCTATGTAATCAAATACTATAAATTGGAATGGGTCCTAACAATTTCCAACTAGTATGCATAGTCAACCGCACAGTCAACACAATAAGTAAATAAATATTCTCGGGCCTTTTGCAGCTGGGAGATATTACTCAATTATGCGCTCAATGGCATAACAAAGAAAGGGGTGTCATATATAAGTGTCAGTATCATGCATCAAGTTCATGTACTATATTATACAATCCAAACTCCATGGAGATAAGGCAAAAGATCATGGAGGAGTCGCACAAAGAAATGGCATTTCAAACAAAGTTTCAGAATACTTCAAACGTGCAATAAAGTCAAGAGTTCCTTAAAGAAAGTCAGAAACATCACAGAACATACTTCAATATTGTAGATGGAATTTTAGTCCAGACCTGACCCTGCAGACTAAAAATTATTGTACACTTCCAAGCACCTTGGGCAGTTGGCAGAAACTCAATAAAATTAGTAGCTGTTTAAAGTATGAAAAATGTAATAGAGTCACTCCGAGAAACACACGCTTCATTAGGCCGAAGACAGTGCCAACATATTTTGAGCTATCAAACTTCACTATTTAAACTAAAACATTAATACCGAAACCAATTCAATGCCGTCCCATCTTCAGGTATCCGATTTATATTTGCATTGCCTTGTGGCAACCAGATCTTCTCATCTCATAAATCAAACTATGAGTATCATATTCAACACTCTGTGATTCATCATCGGAGAAACTGGAATCTAAAGCGAACACGAAAAATTTAAAACTTATACGGTCTATATAGGCTTAAATTTGGAAAATTAGGGCACCCAAAATCACAGAGAAATATGGCAGGATCAGATTTGAAGGTTTTGATCAA
The DNA here is from genome assembly GCA_963855925.1 of Inga laurina. Taxonomy (NCBI): domain Eukaryota; kingdom Viridiplantae; phylum Streptophyta; class Magnoliopsida; order Fabales; family Fabaceae; genus Inga; species Inga laurina. Next base: position 3,213,386 of record OY979711.1, on the reverse strand, counting down.
TGCAGGAAGCAGAGTGGTAGCGGGACAGTGCTTGAAGTTAAGGCGTGTCGGGAGAATTCTAGGTTATCATTCCATGCTAGAATGCAACCCACGCCTTTTTATCCAACCCGTTCGCCAAGTATAAACATGGCGTGATTTTGATATAGAAGAGGTTGCGAGAGTCACAATGTTATAACTTTAACGGTGACAGGGGCCCTCTTCGATTCAATTTCGCCGAAACCTCAAGCATTGTCACCATTCACCACCAACAAAATCTCCCTGCTCAGACCTTTTACTATACCATCATTTCCAGGCCAAATCAATTGATCGAGATGCGATGCACAAAAAGGAAATGGTTGAAAGGGGTGACGAAGGCCGCCGTGAAAACCCCATCGCCGCCAAAGGGCAGCAATCGAAGGTTTCGGAGTTGGGAAACTTGAAATGAGACAAAGATTAGGGATTATATATTTATATATATTAAGGTGGAGGCCTAAACCGGCCCAACAGTGAGTTGGGCGATCGAAAATGGTTTGGGCCGAATCTTTTAGAATAAAAATAATGTTTTAATTGTAACAAAAAAAAAAATAATAATGTTTTAATTAAAAACTATGCAGATATTTGTATCCAAAAAAAAAAAAAAACTATGCTGATATTTATCTGTTTTTTGGGCCTTAGGTCTCATCTTTGAAAAGAAAAAAATTCAAGGTAATTAAATCCAGACCGGTCAGTGAATCGGTTAGGGTACTAGATCAAAAGTTAGTGAGTTAGATCGGAGTCAGATCGAAACTAAATCGGGATCAAACCGGTGAGAAATATAATATTTTAGGCTTATTAGTATGAAATTCTAAAGGAAAAATGAAAAAAATGATTTAAAAAAAATTAAAAACTTGACCCAGACCGGTCTACAGGCCAATAGGCCGGTTTCCTGTCCAGGTCTACTGGCTGATAGACTGGTCCGGGTCAGGTAACCATGAAAAAAATTTGCATTAATTTCCATATTTTTCTAAATTCTATAGGAAAGAAATGTACTCCCTCCGGTTCTAAGTATAAGACAGGGTCGATTTTTTTTTAAGATATTAAAGAAGCTAAATAAGTTACTTATAAATATGATATGTTGTGTATTCTTATATTATATATCAGTTTATCAGTCAAACTAGTAAGTTTGGAGAAAAAAGTAAAAATATAAATACTCTAAATTAATTTAATTAGCTTCCTTAATATCTCAAAAAAATTAAATTTATCTTATATTTAAGACCGGAAGGAGTATTATCTTTCCAGGAATGGTCGGGTGGGTTCTTTAGCAGGGTTTTTTTCCTATCAGATTTAATTTGTTTCTGTCGACAATGGTTTTGCTTTCTAGTTTCAATGTTGATAATTTGATCCCAGGTTTGGTGTTTTTTATTGATGTTCGCATTTATTCGAGCATTTAATTTACCAGTTTTAAGACTTTACAACTTGATGTTATACGAAAATTTATTTGATGATAATCCATTGGAGTTCGACCATGGGTGATTGAAGAATATTGTGCCAAAAAATGTGTCTCCTGATGGAAGGTTTTTTATTGCTTATCCTTTTTCTCCTTTGTACTGTGGGTATGAATATAATTAGCAAAACTACATGGGGCAAATTTTTATGCCCATTTCATTAAATTCTACAATTAAATGTGATCATATATTTTATTTTTAAATTATTATCATTTAATTATAAATCTATATTAAAAAAAATATGACATATAATCATGTGTGATTGGATAACTTGATATAATAGGTGTAAAGAATTTGATGTGAGTTTGAACTTATGATGAGCATTCTCTTTCCCAACTGAAGAGTTAATTCAATAATTCTTTCACCCACTGTCGTTTATATTATAAAAGCTGGAATTTGCTTAAGGTTTGCATGATGGAAAGCTTGCCAATGGTGTATAGAATTAGAGCCGGGAATTCGGGCCGAGCCCGTTAAGGGTCGGGCCTATGATTTAGAGGTTGAAAATGGAAGCGGGCCTAAAAGGGCCGGCCCCTGCGGGCAGCCCTTTTAATATTTTTTTAAAATAAATTAATAAATATAATATCATTATATCAAATTATCAATATGAGAGACACCTAAGTTCCTAATAGAGTATTAATAACAGGCAAACACTTATTAATTGGTTTGATTTATTTTATTTTCTACAATGTTTTATTCATTTAAACTTAAAAAAAAAGGCTAATTTGGATATTAGATGATTATTTTAACTAAAAATTTATGAGTTTTAAAAATCATGTATACCAATTTAAAGCAAAATAATAAATAAATTGTAAAACTTAAAAAAAAATTTTGAATTAAAATGAGTTTAAGCCCGTTTAGGCCCGAACCCGTGAAGGGCCAGCACTGTAGGGCTCAGGCTTCAAAAAATATGGTACTTTTTAGGAAACGGGCCTAAACGGGCCGGCCCGCTTTCCCAGCTCTATATAGAATTCTTTTGGTGTTATTCTCTCATGTCCTTAATATAAGATATAGAGTCAGCACTATCTTTTTCTGTCAAGTTTTTCCTTAATTTTGGTTTTAATCCCTCAAATTTGAAATAACAAGTTTGAGTCATGATAGGGGTAAAATGGTACAAGTTTTTATTGAGTTATAGGATAAATGTTTTAAGGAAATCAAACTTGAGGGACAAACACCGGTGATTTGATGCTTGAGGGATAATTAAAACCAAAATGAGGACAAAATTGAGAGACCAAATATCATATTAACCTTGAGATACATTTAGGTAGTTGATCATGGCGGGTTGGCAAAATGCTAGCTTGAGCCCACCAGCCAGCCTCTTTCTTTGTTTTTTTTAAAACATTTTTCACTCTTTTTTTTTAAAAAAATTTTACTCCCTTTCTCTTTCACTCAGTTACATCACATTTCTTTTCTTTTATACATTTGTATTAGGAAGCCAATTTCATTTTTACTTTTTTTTTTCATCTATTCACATAACGAAAAACAAATAAATACATCTCTTTTAAATTTAATAATAGTAGAATAAATAAATATAATATGAAAATAAAAGTGTCAAATAAAAAGTATGAGGAATTAATTAAATAAAATATAAAAGAAAAAACAATAAGGATATTTGGATTGATTTTATTAAAAAAACTAATAAAAAAGGGTCAGCCCACCAGCCCAGTGGGGGAATCCGCTGGCTCAACCCGTTTTATTATATCTATTGATGATCATTCAATAATAATTAAGAAGTGGAAAGAATGAAATAATTAAGAAAGATGATCAATATGTTTTAAAAAATGCATGTCATATTAACTAACTCAACTAATTCTGTTAATCTAATTAAATTAGATGTATATTTAGTACCTTGTAATATATAAATGGCTGCCAAAAGGGTAAAAGATTTGGGCATTTTAGAGGGAAAATCTCGCCACGGCGCATTCCTCCAAAATGACAGGTTCTGGAGTTTTGGGGGTGGGGATCAAGAGCTATGAGGTCGCATCAAAGTCCATGGACATTCGGGGCTTTATTTGATATAGGTTAAAAGAAATCAAGGTACTTCTATGCTACTAGCTTAAATTTGAAATTTCTTGCATGATAGTTAATGTTTCCTTCATAAGTTTCAGTATCAAAAGTATCATTGGTTTCCACTGTAATTATATATTGATAAGTAGTGATATGAATCTGAATTTCATTATCAGTAATTTGTGATTTTGTTAGAAAAAAATAAATTATGAATCTATATCTACATTTAAATTTTACGCATGGGATGAGAGATAATTTTAAATTAAATTAAATTTACAATAATTCGATTAAGCCAAAAAATTTGATATTCTTTGCCAAGAAAAATTGATATCCCTGAACAGGTTTGAGAATTTAAAACTTCAATTTTAAAAACTTGAAAAACAATTAGACAATGGCAAAAAAAAAAAAAAAGACAATTAGTCAAGGAGTCGCACGTGTACAAAAGCAGAGACAAGTAATGGAACCGCCAAAATATTTGCCAATTCGCGCTTTCCTGAAAAAATAAATAAATATTTATTTATTATATTTATCGTCTCCTTCCCATTCTCTTTCAGCATCGCCCATTCCAACTCCCGACTCGTTGGAATCAAAAAGCCCGTTACGGCTCTGACGTGTCTTTCGTTTTCCTATTTGTATTCCTTAATAATACTCGTAATAATTAATCATATTAATGAATTATTTGTTTTTGGATTTGAAATTTCGGGATGGAAAAGTTTGAAAATAATATACAACTATTGCTTAAGGGGCGTGGTTTAGATGGTTTGAAAGAGGGAATCAAGGTGCCTCCTCCGCCATTTACCTCAAGGGCCCGAGTTCAATTTCTGGGAAGTCCCTCTACACCGGGTGACTCCGGATTAGTCTGCCTCTAAAGACGGTGGGATACCGGGATGTAAATAAAAAAAAAATATATATATATATATATATATAACTATTAAACAGTAAACACTTATTTATCCATGGGTTTTATATAGTATTATATTATAAGTGAGTAAGTGGCTCATATTTTCGCGGACGTTTGATTTTGGACGCACCCTTTCTCTGTTAGATACACAGGGCTAGTGCTTTCGTTCTGCGAATTCTTGTGATTTTTCTTGAGAAAATTTCTGTATTTTCTTTTTCGAGGGTTTCGGTCTGTGTGTCGTTGCTAATTTATCCGAAAGCCGAAGCCTGCATTAGGAACTATTTTACTTTGCGTGATTTTGAAGGGGAGAGTTTGCGACATTCTTCCCCTTTTCTTTGGGGTTGCTGATTCATTGTTCGATTGGGGGGGTTTTGGCTTCGAGGTTTTCGCAAATCTTTATCGCTGTTAGTGCGGTGAAAGTAGGAGGAGATTCGATTATCGTGGTATAATTGTGGAGGATAAATTGCCGGGTCTTTCATGTCGTGTGCCGAATTGTTGGAATCTTGGATTTGATTCTTCAATGTGAAATTAGGGTTTTGGCCTGAGAATTGCGAAGGCGAATTCGTTGTTTCGGATGGTCCCAAGATGATAATTAAGCGGACTATGAAAATTGAAATGCCGAACCTGAAACGGTGTAAGTTAGAGGAGCAGGACGCCGAGGACTATGGGTGTGCGTCCGTTCCGAAGAAACGGAAGGTTAATGGGTTTCATTCTCCTGGTATGCCGGGCGAGGCTGAAGATTTCAGCAGCGGTTCAGGGTCGTGGTGCAGTGAAGGATCGTACTGGGCTAGTGAGGTTCTATCGAATTCAAATTCTACGCCATTGAATACTAGAATAGCAATGGACCAAGGCTCTGAAAGGATTCGGCCTCCATTGTTGCGGTCGTCTCGTGGTCGCTCTCAAATGCTTCCATCGAGGTTCAATGATTCTGTTCTCGGTATATGGAAGAATCGGGGAATCAAAGTGGAGGACGCGGACTCCAGCTTTGAGGATGATAATATTCTAGTTGAAGATAAGGCGGGGGTTAGTGGATCGGGATTTGCTAAACAGGGAAGGGGAAATAACTATGGCTCCAAAAAGTCGAAGTATTATTCATATCCTGACATGGAGGAGGAGGAATCAGGATTCGACGACTCAGGCTTAAACAATTTTGACCACCGGAAGCTTGCAAATTCTTTTAGCACTACTAGAACATCAGTTAATGGAAATCGTTCATCAACAGTTAAAACCGAGAGTTATACGTCTGGTCTAAGTTTTGAGGGTGTGGACCACAAGCTTGATCGAAATGCTGTGAAAAGGAAAGATATCTATAAACCGGAGGATTTTGCTTTGGGTGACATAGTTTGGGCAAAGTGTGGAAAGAGATATCCAGCTTGGCCTGCTGTAGTGATTGATCCTATCTTGCAAGCTCCGAAGTCCGTTCTGAGCTGTTGTGTTCCTGGTGCAATTTGCGTGATGTTTTTTGGGTATTCAAAAAATGGAAAGCAAAGGGTATAGATCTCTTGATATATCTGGTCATAAAATTTGGTTATTAGGGAGCCTTTTTAATTTCAGTTTTAATATCTGCACGAGTGTTGTTGGGCAGGACTACGCATGGGTGAAGCAGGGAATGATATTCCCCTTCGTGGAGTTCATGGGCAGGTCTGTTACAAACCAATATTGTCTGCAGCTGTTTCTGCAAGAATATTGATAACCTAAGTATTGATATTTATATTTTCTCAGATTCCAGGGGCAGACTCGGCTGTACAAGTGCAAACCAAGTGACTTTCAGATGGCCCTGGAAGAGGCGCTGTTGGCAGAAGATGGATTTATGGATTCACATGTGGGAGCCGAGCAGAGAACAAATGCAGAAGCTCATCCCAATGGGTTTATGGAGGCTACAAGTTCATATGTTGATCCGGAATATGGCTCTCAAGAACAGGTGAGATTAATTTCTCCCTTTTTGTTCAGTATATGAGTATGATGAGATGATTAGAGTGCTTATAACTTGGGTTGGCTGTAAGATTTTGGATGTACTCGGCTGGACATTAGACAGGCTTCAGCAAACATTGTTATCTTGGGAGGAAGGATGACCTGTAACTTATACACTCGGGAGTCTGTAACTTGCTTCTGTTCTTTGAAGTAGAGATTTGTGTTTTGACATCAAGTACTAGTTAGAAGAAACTTGAATAATTTGTGATCATTAAACTAACAATGAAAGGTCTACACTCCATGACAAGATGTATGTACATTGTATGAATGAGTAATCGTTCTTAATTCATATCGCCCAAAAGTCAATTTGAAAGTATTGATCTTATATATTCTGAAAAGCTGTAGATTTTCATTTTGGGATAAATATCATGCAGGATTTGAGACCTTGTGCTGGCTGTGGTCTGCCTTTGCCCTTCAAAACCCTGAAGAAGATTAAGGATTCCAATTCTTCAGCTCAACTTTATTGCAAATTTTGTGCCAAGGTTTGCAAAATACCGCATTTCAGATAGTTTCAAATTTTTTCTTTGACAGATTTTTAGCAGGAAAATTAATTTCTAAAATTATTGATGTGTTTTTTCAGTTACGTAAATCAAAGCAATATTGTGGCATTTGCAAAAAGATTTGGCACCATTCAGATGGTGGCAATTGGGTGAGACTGTCTGATTTCTCAATTATTCTTCTTCTTAATTTTTGATATAACCTCTTGTAGTTCTACTTGAACAACTAATATATGGATATATTATGTGGCTTTTCTTTTTGAATCAGGTGTGTTGTGATGGTTGTAATGTTTGGGTTCATGCCGAATGTGCCAAAATATCCAGTAAACTTTTCAAGGTGTGTTGTGATTGTCAATATTATGCCGCATACTTTTCTCTGGATTGTTTATTTTCCCAAGTTCACAAAGTGGTGGCAGAGTGAAGACCTCTGATGAGTTTCTGATTGCAGGATCTGGAACACACAGATTACTATTGTCCAGATTGCAAAACAAATTTAAACTGTAAATTTTCAGCATCACAAATATGCAAGCCAAAAATCAAGTATGCAGCAGTCATTTATTGCGTACCTTAGCATGCATTTGGGAAATTCACGTTTTGATTTTAACATGTTTGAAGTTGTTTCCACCCTAAATCTTACGATTTGATATTGTTTCGAGACAGATCAACAGAAAATAGCCAAAAGCCCGATATACCTGATAAGATAACAGTGGTGTGTAATGGCATGGAAGCGTATCACATTCCGAAGCTTCATCTGTAAGATTTCTATTTCTATTCTTAAATAAATGCATATTATGAGTTTTAAGTATATATCAGAAAATGCTCTATTTGCTCTTGTGATGTCCTAATGACCTTTCTTTGAATGTGTTTCAACACACAAACACACTTGTAATTTTTCATAATACATATGCATATAGTTTTGTTTATTATGGTTTAGTATCTGGTTCATTGGAAGGTCCCAAACATCACATTGAAAAGCATATTGCCATCTATTTATATTTTTATAAATATCATCTGTATAGGTTCTGTATAAGGTGGTCAAGCTCAGTTGGTCAACATTAATAAAATAACTCTGTGCAGTTCCAATGGTTCCATTAAATTGCTCATTGCTTAGTTCTTTTTCAGAGTCATGTGCAAGTGTGGCTCATGTGGGGTGCGAAAGCAGACACTGAGTGAATGGGAACGGCATACGGGTTGCAGAGCTAAGAAATGGAAATATAGTGTGAAAGTAAAGAGTACAATGCTTCCTCTTGAAAAATGGGTATGTATCATTTCTTTCGAAATTGGAATCATGGAAATATTTTCCGGTGGTTTAGTGCATGTATTAGTTTTGGATTAACTGTCATGAGAGAGGATATTTATAATTGGTAGTATTCCTCCGCACTCTTTTATATTTCCTTCATTGCTTTTATTTCTGTGAAGTGTAGACTCCCCAACAATGCTGTCCTCTCACTGTCTGTACTAACATGAAATTCTTCAGATCGCAGAAAACAATACACAAGGAGGAGTTTCTATGCAATTAGATCAACAGCAGGTACTTGCCTTTCTGCAAGGTAAATACTTTACTTCATAAAAAGTTTTATTCATTGATTGTTTTTTTTATTAGATTTTTTTTTTTTTTTTATGAATGGGTCTTTTTTGCATATTGCAAACATTCATTTCTTGAATATATTTTTTAATTGTGGAAATTCTTTTTTTATTGTCACAGAGAAGTATGAACCAGTTTGTACAAAGTGGACTACTGAAAGATGTGCCGTTTGTAGATGGGTTGAGGATTGGGATTATAACAAAATTATCATCTGCAACAGGTGGATCTATAATTTCTGGTTATCTTTGTTTCAAATTTGTATAAAAAATTGTGGATGCGCAACAAATTTGAATTTGATTTCACTTTCCATGTCTTCAGTCGAAGAAATATTGTGCAGTGTGTTTACATCTTTATTTTACAGGTGCCAAATAGCTGTCCACCAAGAATGCTATGGAGCAAAGAATGTCAAGGATTTTACTTCTTGGGTCTGTAGGGTGTGCGAAACCCCTGATGTTGAGAGAGAGTGTTGTCTTTGTCCTGTAAAAGGTATTTTATTCGTTAATTTATTTCTTTTTGTGAAAAAGTTATGTTATATAACTTGTGTATTTTGTTGATTTTCTTAAATTCAGGCAAAAAAGTTATGATCAACTTAAAACTCTAATATGCTGCCAACTTCTTTATGATACTATTAAATGGTGGATTTATTTTGATAGGAAAGAAAAGTGACTTCATAATACTAAATAGAAATTTACTCGTTTTTGGTTGGTCATATCTCCTCTTTGGCACTCCATGCTGGCCACTGTTTTTTTGGCTGTAAAATAGTTGAGAATATTATTCGCTTGATGCGAAATAGGTTATGATTATGTATTTATGTTTGCATCTTACCGTTGTCAATTCTGTCTTGCAACGCTCATTTGTTTTCTCATGTGATAATGTTCTGCAGGTGGAGCTCTAAAACCAACTGATGTTGAGATGCTGTGGGTTCATGTCACATGTGCTTGGTTCCGGCCGGAAGTTGTATTCTCAAATGATGAGACAATGGAACCTGCATCTGGAATACTTAAAATTTCTTCAAGTTTCTTTTTGAAGGTATACAATGTGTCATGTGGTTGTCATGGCATTCTTGTTTTGCTGGCTTTAGCTACCGAATTCCTTTTAGCAATAACTTTACAAGAAGGAATGAGGTCAGACAAAGGAATTGTATAACGTCCCTCTTTATATACAGTTTCTTTTTTCCTGTTAATCATATTAATATTTCATTTTTTGGTAGAAATCTTTGCTTATTTTCCAGTTTTGTTATGTTACTTCTTGCTCTTTCTATGCTCTTTTTTTTTTTCTCACTTGGGGTAATTTCCTGAGGTGGGAGGTGTGATTTTGCCCGTGTTCTAAATTTTATTGTTCACGTTAACTGCAGACTTGTGTTATCTGTAAACAAAGCCATGGATCCTGTGCAAGTTGTTGCAAATGTGCTACTTATTTTCATGTGATGTGTGCATCTAGGGCCGGATACAGCATGGAAGTAAGTTCAGTGATTTTATTATATGTAAACAGAGCATTGACTCAACTCTATTTTTTTTTTTCTGTGTTTCATAATTTTAGGGTATGTTTGGTTTGAAGGGAGGGGATGGAAGGAAAGGGTAGGGGGTTATCTTGTTTGGTTTGGTTGGTGAGGAGAGGTGAAGGTTTTTTAATGACCGCCTCTTTGGTTTAAGAGGGTTGGGGAGGGTAGGGGAGAAATGATAGCAATTTACCATTCTACTCTAGCATATTAGTTGATAGTTTTTTGTTATATAAATCAATTTACACCTCATCTAATTAATATAATGATATATTTTAAACATAAAATAATTAATATAATAAAAGTTTTCCATCCCTTCCCCTCCTGGCAAACAGACCCTTAAATCCTTAAAAGGTTTGTTGGGTGCACCCAAGCTAATGAAATATTTCAATATTGTTTAACTTACAGTTGCATTGTATGGAGAAGAATGGAGTTCCGATAACGAAGAAGTTAATATATTGTGCATTTCACAGGTTTGAGCTATTGTCACAGAATAATGATTAATGTTTCCCAAGTTTCTGAGTTCCTTAAGAAAATTTTGCGTTATATTTTGATTCCATTGCAGGCTTCCAACCCCGGATTCCGTAATGGTTGTTCATACTCCATTGGGGGTCTTCTCTCCCAGAACTTCCCTGCAAAATCATAAGGGATGCTTCAGGGGCTCGAGGCTGGTATCATCAAAAAACATACAACTTCTTGAATCTTCAGCCTCCGAGACTAATGAATTTGATCCACTATCTGCTGCAAGATGTCGTGTTTATAGAAGGTCTTCCAAGGTGAAGATGTTGGTCTTAATTCTGTGTGTAGGATATATTTAGTTCTGGGAGTTTTGTGTTGGTGGCTTGTGTCTTTTCTTTGTTAATGCTGGGCACAATTATTATAATCTTTCCATAAGCTTACCTGTGCCTAATTGTAGTCAAATTTCTTTTGCACATGGTCTCATTACATATTTTTCCTATTTTGCCAGAATGCTGATGAGCCAATAATACATTTAGTGAGGGGACCAAGTCGTCATTTATTAAGTTCTATAATTCAATTGAACAGCTATAAGGTAGTCTCTGTTTCCATTTTGTTAATGTTACATATGTTGACCTCTCTCTTTTTAAACAGGCGACCTCTTGTTAAATTCTTCTATACTGAAGATAGTAATTTTTGTCTTGTCTTGTTTTCTGATAGGACTCAGAAGATTTTAAAGTATTTACTTCATTCAAGGAACGTCTTCACCATTTGCAGGTAAATGATCACACTATGCTACAGTTGAATTTTGCAGCGGTATCTTTTCTTTTAATGCCAATTTTAATTTTTGTGGCATCAGAAAACTGAAAATCATCGAGTTTGCTTTGGAAAGTCGGGTATACATGGATGGGGTCTCTTTGCTCGTAGAGATCTACAAGAGGGAGAGATGGTTTGTACTTCAATAGTTTAGGATGATTTCTGACTAATGCAGGGTTAAGTGAAATGGTTTTGGAAGATGTGTTCATCCAAGTTATTTTTTTATATAGGTTGCTGAGTACCGTGGTGAACAGGTAAGACGAAGTGTTGCTGATATGAGGGAGGCCAAGTATCGTTCAGAAGGCAAAGACTGTTACGTAAGTCTATTATTATTGTTTTATCATATGGACTCATCTCTCAAGCCTGTCTTGTTTTGATGCTTCTTTTAGACAGGTTTATATTTACTGGTTAGTATAGACTTATTGTAGTTTGGACCATAACGTTTAACAAGATAATTATGCAGCTGTTCAAGATCAGTGAAGAAGTGGTCATTGATGCGACACATAGGGGAAATATAGCGCGCCTGATAAACCACTCTGTAAGTTATTACTAGAAATTGCTGTGGTTGAGACGTTTGTTCTCTTTTCTAATGGTTTATGCGATGTCAACTAAATGGATCAACTGGTTAAGCGTAGCTGGCTTTACCTCTATTCATTTCATCCCTATAATAATTGTTTGAATATAAATTTAGATAGTTGCCAGTTGCTCATAGTTAAATATAAAAGTAGATGGTTACCAAATTGATCAACAGGTTAAGCTTTGCTGGCTTTACCTCTGTTAAAGTTCGTACCTATTACGCTGTTTTAAATATAAATTTTGATGCTTGCTTATGTTGCTGACGTTTCTTCATACGTTCATTGCATTAGGCTGCTAAGCTGATTTGGCTTATTATTTACATATGCAGAAGTAATTTAGTTTCCTTTATTTTCAACGCCAAAAGAAATATGTGAACAATAAGAAAATGAAATAAAATGCATATTGTTTTAGCTCTTTCAACTTTATGATTACAGGATAATCATGCTTCTAATTAAGATACTGACTCCCAATTTGACCTGCCACATGCAGTGCATGCCTAACTGCTATGCAAGGATTATGAGTATGGGTGCCGAGGAGAGCCGGATTGTTCTTATTGCCAAGACCCATGTTTCTGCTGGGGAAGAACTAACGTATGTATTATTTATACTGCTTAGGTTCATGGACGGCTTACCTGTTTAAAGCATGAACTTTTAGAACTAATTTAGTAATCAGAATCCTTTATTTTCCACTAAAGTGAATGCATGGTGCAATTGAAGGAAGAATAAAAATGAACGAGATAATAGGTGTATACATGAGAATGTACTTAGCACACATAGTTATGCTTCTGTGTCACTCTTATTTGAATACATGAATATATGAAATCTAGAGGAGGCAAATGAATTTGACTAACTATCAACTTTTCTCTGTCACATCAGGTATGATTACTTGTTTGATCCGGATGAGCGGGATGAACTGAAAGTTCCTTGCCTTTGTAAAGCTCCCAATTGTAGGAAATTTATGAACTAGGTTTCACAATTTTTTTGATATATTGCAGCTTAACCTGGCTAACCATAGAGAAAAGAATGTTTAGTGTCTCATTTTTTCATTTTTCCCCCAACTTCGTATATTTGTATATGGTTACAAATAAAAGAAATTCCCCCAGCCAAGAGCTGGTGGCATTTTTGTATATTGCCTCGTGGTTTATAGTTATGTTTATGCTCAGCCATAATTCTGACTCCTGAAGGTATTGTAGACATTTCATGAATATTTAAATGTAAATATGTGCTAGGGAAATTGCATGATACTATGAGATTTGAATAAAGATGATATATAGGGATATTTGGAAGGCATTTTGTTTATCTTGCTAGGATTGAGCTATTCAGTTCTGGACCTAGATGGATATTCCAAATGATTGAATAGCGTTTTTGCCCCATCTTTTTGAGTTTCGAATGATGCTAATCGAAAGATTTCTTCGATTTTATTGGTTCACTCTCCTTTTTAAAGCAAGAATGAAGTGAAGTTTTTAAAATAAAGCGTCCTTGTATAAATTGTCAAGTAAAAATGGGTTGAGTTTCTTAATAATTATCGTATATATGCTAAAACAAATTCTTCGTATAAATATGATGTTTCTACAATTAAAATATTAAATGTTTGTCGAATATTCTCAACCCCATCAATTTTTTTTTTAACCATAACCAGGTAATTATGCATTTATGAAGTTTGGCAAAAAGTTACCAAGTTTTTTTTAGGCCAAGGACAAGGTTTTGTAGCAACTAAGTTTGGCAAAAAATTTTCCTACACAAGAACTACGCAAATAATTTCCCGACTTTTAAAATTTGACATACACGAGTAGCTTTCCGAACATCAAATAATTATCTCATTATTTCAGTATTGGGACAATTTTTTGGGGGTGAAAATGGAACATGTTATTACTACTAACCATATAATTCCCACATATTTCTCAAAATTTGATTTACATACAGATTACCCCTTCATATGTGTGGATAAACCATGTCATACGAAATTTTATTAATAAAGAAAAAATTTGTACAAATGTAAAATTTTAGGGGGTCAACAAGAAATCACGCACAACTACCCAATAACATGTTTGAAGATGCAAATGATTTGTTTTAACATTGACGATAATTATTAAAAACTTGATACCATTTGTTCTAGCACAATGTTGAATCCCTTGCTCAATGCTCATTCGTTTTGCATGCATACAATGTATTGCATTGATGCCACACGTAACACTACACTACAAACCTTCAAATATCTAGAAAAGCACCAGGCCGCATTTGTTAATTTATGCATTCACTAATTTCTACAAATTAAAACCAAATAAACATATCAACTCAGAAACAAGCCGCGTTCTTTTTTCATGTCGAATTGCAGTCGGTAAAAAAAAAAAAAAAAAGAGCAATGCTCTAGATTCTACAGCCAGAACATAAAACAAGAAAATTGTCACACAACTACTGCACTACTACAAGAACCGAGTAGGATGCCAATTTTGCACTATTTTTGACTTTTATACATTTAAACTCAGGAGAAAGAAATGACATTAGCCCGTTGCTTGACTAAAACTGTACAGGGATGAACTTATATCATGGAAAGACGCATATTTGATAACTTCTCATTTCTTGGCAAGCAGCTTTTTTGGAAGTTTATCCAGTGGAGTCAATTTTAGAAGGAATAGCCTGGCAGCACGCTCCTGCAATGTGCCTCCACATTTTAAGCCGCGCTCCTGCAGTTCGGACTTCAACCTCTCGAGGCCAAGAACCTGCCATGATCACAGAACAAGTAATTAATCAGAGGCTGCTGTTGAACAAGACTGTGGGCCCTACTTGATTCACAGACATGAAGAAAAAGTTCATATGAACAGCAAGTTATAAGTTCTTAGATGAAGTAATTAATCAGAGGCTGCTGTTGAAGACTGTGGGCCCTACTTAATTCGCAGACATGAAGAAAAAGTTCATATGAACAGCAAGTTATAAGTTCTACTACATGCAAATTACATGATATCCTCCACACAATACAAAATCAACAAAGTTAGATTTTTAACAATTATAACTGTCTCCAAGTCAACCAGGAACAAGAAAGCACCATTCTAATATTTCCACATATCATTAAAAAGATAAGTGATACACAACACATCTCACCAAAAATCTTCTTAACATGGTTTAACATATGAAATTATCAATATGCAATTACAGCATGACGCAAACTACATCTTTGTGGTATTTTATTTAATGTATAACAACATATCAAGCACCAACATTAGTAGAATTCTAAAAGATTTAGTAATGATAGCATATAAACAGATTACTATATATAAAACCAAAAGAGTCTTGAATGGTTACTTATTAACATACACAAACACGTTGCTAAAAAACAAAGAAGTTCAAACAAAATTGAGCCACTGAAGTAGCATCTATGGTAGCACAGAATAGAAATATTATTCTTCTGAAAAAACATACCTCAAGTTCTGCAGCTGAATTAAATGCCTCAAAATTCAAAGGCTCATCTATTTCCTGAGCACTGGCACTTGAGTGAGTTTCTTCATGAGATGATGCTTTATCCTCAAGCAATCCATCAGTTTCAATATCATTTGATTTGCTTGCATCGACCACATGCTGTGAGCTTATAAGATTTGTGGCTTGAGCAACTGCGGAATCAAGCTTGTCAGCTTCACTAGAGTCCTTCTTTCTATCTTCTTCAGGATCAATTCCCAAAGCTGCAGACTCCAAAGCAGGGTTAGTGACACCATTTCCCATCTTATCACATGTCACGGGTTCAACCGATTTGCCCATAGTGTTCTGAAGAGATTCAATGTTGAGACAATTGCTGGAGTCCATTTTTCCTTTTAGAACAGTCTCTTTCTCTTCTTCAGAGCAACTTCCACTTAAGCCTGCCACAGAAGATTCATCATCCTGTTTCCCACCAGTTACTGAACCTGAACTGCCTTCAGCCTTATTTGAGTCTGAGTCATTCCCATTATTTAACACAGTTGATTTCTCATTTTCTGCATCATCTTCGCTTCCATCCTCCTCAGAATCATCACTGTCACTTTCATTTAATTTCCTCTTTCCCATCCTAGCAAGCATAAATATCAACATCAATGCACAAAATCATCACAAGTTTTGATGTGTCTGTGCCTGTGAGTATGCAGATGAAGAGTAAACAATCAACAAAAGAGGCTTCCTAACCACCTGAACTCTAAAAAGGTTATTGATGTCCCCATCCTTTTTCTAATCTATATAGCATACTTAATAATCATAAAAAAATTCTCTTTCAGACTTCCTATATCAGTCCGCAATTGTCTAGAGCATGAGCATCTGAATGATCCTGTCTTTACCATCCCAGATATGGATATATAAACTATTGTATTAAAAAAACGACACCCCTTAAAACGGAAAAACCACGCATACATTCGTATCTTGACAAGTTTTCTATCATCCAAATAATGCATTATGGTTTTATAGCATGTCTAGGTTCATATTAGCCCGTAGGCATAAAGAGAGACCAGAACATCAAACGCAGAAACCAAATTAAAGCATTAAAGAACTATAGAAACAATATATAAGAAGGTAACTACAATGAACACTAAAATAAAACACTAACCATATCTTCATCTTCTTTGCATCTGCTCCGTCTTTTTTAAAATTTGAAACTTTTCTCTTGCCATTTATAGACATCAAAGCCTCCTTCACCGACTCGGCAACCTCAGCAGCGCATCGCTCAGACTCCTCCCTGTATTTTGCCACATACTTGTGCGCCTCGCCATCGCCCACACCCTTCTTGCCCTTCTTCGCCTGCTTCTTCAAAAACTCTTCCGCCATCTTCTCCAGCTTCCTCTCCGCCTCCCCCGCCTTCCATTCCTCCAATCTCTTCTCCGCGTTCACGTGCCTCAACCTCCGGCCGCTCATATCTCTGCAAGCATCGAAGTTGTTCGTCTTCTTCTGCCCAGCCTTGGTGGCCGCACCACGCAAAAGCGATCCAAACCCTCCCTTGCCACCGGCGAGCCGCAGCAGCAGATGGACGATGGGGAACACACCTTCGCCATCCGGCGAGCAGGAGATTATAGATTCGTTACCGTTAAGGTCTTGGACGCCAGTAACAAGGCGCTGGTGTTGTGTGGGGATTCTGGTAACCTCGAAAATGCGATCCTTTACGGAATTGGCGTGAAGAGTAGGAGATGGGAATTTTAGGGTTAGGGTTTTTCCGTCCAAGAGCTTCACGAAGAGATTGTAGGCCTTATTGGTGGCGATTTGGTCCTCCATCAATGAAATTTCAGATGGAATGATCAGTAATCGGAGAATTGGCGAAATTTGAGAACAATCGGGGTCGGTGGCAGAGATTTCGAAAGGAAAAGCGCGTTGAACTTGAAGATGTTTTAGGTATTCCTCTCTCTCTCTCTCAATACAATGAACTGATGAAGTGATATAGTATTAAAATATATTGTGGATGATTTATGGCCCGTGATAGATTTGATAAAATTAGATTTATTAAGATTGAATTATTACATAGATTCGGCAGAAAAAAAAAAAGAATTATTACATAGATAAAACAATATTAATTTTTTGAAAATAATTTTTTTAAAGATTTATGCATTTAATTATATTTATTAAGGCATATATTCTTAAGAAAATAATTTTTTTCAGACTTGGATAATTATACATTGTGTATTTTATTTTATTTTTTTAAAAAAATTAGGAAGATGGTTGTTGAATTATTATTGTAAATAGTTGTAGGAAATAGTGGGCTTGAGCCCAAATATGTTATGTATTGTGATTGGGCTTGATCCAGTTAGTAGATCTTTTAGGATGTATGTCATTTGTATATAAGTAGTAGGATTGATGTACAGGTGTTGGTTGATAATACATTTTCATTAAATGAGATAATTAGTGTGTAGCAATTTGCTACTGCTATGATCAGAGAAGAGTCCTACTAGCTAACATGGCATCAGAGCTTCAGGTCTGAGGAAGAAAAACAATTCGCCCAGTCCTGGTTTCTCTTTATGATCGGCAATCCAAGACCACCCAAGCATATCTGCAGGTTGCATCAGAGGCCCGAAAGAAATTCCGCGTCACAGGCCCAAGATCCACCGTAGACCCAAGATCCGGATCCACGCACAGTCTGAGATCCGAATTTCCCACTGAAACATCAAGATCCGGCGAACCACGCTCGAGATCTGATCTGCATCGAGCACAGCTCGATCCCCCACTGAAACATCAAGATCCGGCGACCAAGAACCACGCTCGAGATCTGATCTGCATCAAGCACAGCTCGATCCCCATCTGTAATCAAGATCCGGCGCTCAAGAACCTCGCTCGAGATCTGACTCGCTTTGAGCATACCACGTTTCCCATCTGTGTCCACCGTTTCATCTTGTCTTCTTCAAGAACCATCGCTCTCTTTTTTCTTCCCCTTAGATTTGTCGTTCATGCAGAATCGGCCTTCCCACGTCCGCCAGTCGCTGCGAACCTCAACAAATTTTTTCCCCTGATCTCTCTTGTTCCGTGTTACAGCCATGGCCGAGAAATCCACCGAGACCGGCGATCCTCGCTCCGGTGACCCAATACCATTCACTCACCCTCTCTTTCTTCATCCCTCTGACACTCAAACCACCTCCATTATTCCGCACACTCTTACTGGCAGTGAGAACTATACCATTTGGAGTCGAGCTATGCGCATCGCACTGTTAGGTAAGCAGAAAATTGGCTTTATTGACGGGTCCTGCACCAAAGAAATGCAAGAAGCACGTTTCCACAACCAATGGGAGCGGTGCAACGCCATTGCCCTCTCCTGGCTGCTCAACTCTGTTTCTAAAGAACTCGCGAATAGTCTTATTTTCTACCACAGTGCTCACTCTGTCTGGCTTGATCTTCAAGAACGCTATGATAAGGTCACTGGCTCCAGAATCTTTGCTCTTCATCGTGAGCTTACCCTGCTGCGTCAAGGTTCTCAGACGGTTTCACAGTATTACTCCAAATTGAAGGAACTGTGGGAAGAACAGTCTGCCTTGCTCCCAATTCCAACATGTCAATGTCCTACCTCCAAGGTGTATTCTGAGCGTATTCATCAACAAAAGTTACTACAATTTCTTCTCGGCCTGAACGATTCTTACGGGACAGCCAAGAGTCAAATTCTTCTCATGCAACCTCTACCCACTGTTAATCAAGCTTTTGCTATGATCTGCGAAGATGAAGCCCAACGTTCTATTGCTCATTCTTCTCACACATTAAATGAGGGCATTGCAATGATCTCCCGAGGCAGGGGGAGAGGGTGTGGTAGAGGCCGAGGGGGGCCACCTCTAGAATGCACTCACTGTGGAAAGAAAGGACATGTCAAAGACATTTGTTGGGAGCTGGTTGGATACCCTGCTGGCTACAAGGGTCCCAAAGGTCCTAAGATACCAGAAGCATCAATTAATCAACTCAACATGGACACTGGGGGGTCTACTACATCAGGAGATCAAGTTATCTCGCCCACCTTCACACAAGATCAATAGGATCGCCTCCTCAACCTACTGAAAAAGGACTGTGATGGCACTGTGCATGCTCTCACTGGCGCCGGTACAGGTTTGCATAACTCTCCTTCCACTCTAACTAGAAATAGTAGATGGGTGTTTGATTCTGGTGCAACCACACACATCACTGGAGATCTATCATTCTTTGAAACATATCGAATTAATGATAGCCCTATTAAGGCAATTAAGATACCTAATGGTGATAGTGTAAAGATTACTCATATTGGTAATGTTAGACTGTTAGATGATATATACTTGACCAATGTATTATATGCATCTCAACTCAAATTCAATCTTATCTCTGTACCAAGGCTAGCACGTGAGCAGCAATGCATGGTTGTGTTTTTTCCTAACCACTGTTTAGTGCAGGATCTTCAAGATGGGAAGAAGAAGGCAATTGGTAAGCTAGAAGACGATCTATACATGTTAAATTTCCCTAAATGTACTGCTGCTGCTGTTAGTAGTTGTGCCCTTGATGTAAACAATTCTCATGATTTGTGGCTTTTACATAATAGACTAGGACATGCCCCACTTCCTGTGTTGCGACATTTGCACATTGTCAAGGATAAATCTATTACTTGGAATGACACATGTGAGATTTGTATTCAATCAAAGCAAACTAAATTGCCATTTAGCTCTAGTTGTATCAAATCTCATTCTTGTTTTGAATTAGTACATATGGATGTGTGGGGTCCGTATCGGACACCTACACACCAAGGACATCATTATTTCTTAACTGTTGTGGATGATTACTCTAGAAGCACTTGGATATTTTTGATAAAATAAAAAACTGAAACTGCTGGTTGCATTAAAAATTATATTACTTATATTGCTACCCAATTTTCTGTTCCTGTTAAGAAAGTTAGGAGTGATAATGGTACTGAGTTCGTTAATAGTGATCTTAAAGCTTATTTCGGGGAAAAGGGAATTATTCATGAAACTAGTTGTCCCTACACTCCGGAACAAAATGGAATTGTAGAGAGAAAGCATCGAACATTAATGCAGGTAGCCCGAAGCCTTATCATTCAATCTGGGGTTCCTCTTAAGTATTGGGGAGAGTGTGTACGGATGGCGGCCTTCCTAGTAAATAGAGTCCCTTCTAAAGTCTTGGATTTTAAAACACCATATGAGAAAGTCTATGGGAAGGAACCAAATTTTGATAATCTCAGGGTCTTTGGTTGTCTTGCGTATGCTACAAGGTCTAATGTAACTGACAAATTACAACCTAGAAGTATCCCATGTGTCTTTCTAGGGTACCCAAATAATCAAAAAGGCTTTCTTCTCTTAGATCTAATTACTCACAACATTATTATCAGTAGGCATGTTACATTTCTTGAAACTCGATTCCCTTTTTAAAGAAGAGTTAACCCCTGATCATAGTGACACCTCTTATGAACTTAGACACATGTTTTTCTTTGATGATGATCCAGTACCTTATATTGAAAGGGAGCTGAAAGAGGTGACCCAACATGTACAGAATAATGAGACCATTCAGGGTAGTGAAACACAACAAGATACCCTACATGACCCAATTACACTTATGCCTAGCAATGCAAGTGGTCTTAAGGCGCCTAGAGAAAGAAGACCACCTATATGGGCTAAAGATTATGTTTGTAATCTAGTCACTCAGGGTTCTCATGAGAGTCATAATAAATGTCTTTATCCTATTCATGATTATATTTCATATCATAATATTTCTTCCCATCATTTTGCTTTCCTTTGTCAGTTAGATGCTATTTCTGAACCCAAAAGCTATGAGGAGGCAGCAATGTCTAGTGAATGGGTTAAGGCAATGCATTTAGAAATAGAGGCCCTAGAGGCAAATAAGACATGGGAAATTGTCCCGTTACCTAAAGGTAAAAAACCTATTGGTTGCAAGTGGATATATAAAGTCAAATACAAATCAAACGGTGAGGTGGAAAAGTACAAAGCTAGGCTAGTTGCTAAAGGTTATAGTCAAAGAGAAGGGGTTGACTACCATGAAACGTTTTCACCAGTTGTTAAAATGATCACCGTACGCATTATTTTAAAACTGGCTACAGTAAATAATTGGACTATATATCAAATGGATGTGCATAATGCTTTCTTGCAGGGAGACTTAGATGAAGAAGTTTACATGACTGTTCCTCAAGGCTTTGATAGCAAGGGGGAGAATATGGTATGTCGACTACATAAATCCTTGTATGGGTTAAAACAAGCTTCTCGTCAGTGGAATTGTAAATTGTCTTTGTCTCTAATTCAAGGAGGCTTCACCCAGAGTAAGTCAGATTATTCATTCTTCTTCAAAAGGCATGGTGAGGAGATTGTTTTAATACTTATTTACGTGGATGACATACTTGTTACTAGTAGTTCTGAGGAAAGAATAGAACAAGTAAAACAATTTCTTCATAATAAGTTTAGAATAAAAGATCTAGGAGTAATGAAGTATTTCCTTGGCATTGAAATGGCTAGGTCCACCAAAGGAATTGTGATGTCACAAAGAAAATATACTTTAGATCTTTTGGCAGATTTAGGGATGAGTGGTTGTAGGCCACTTAGGATGCCTATTGTAACACCTCATTTGAAAAGACATATATACTTAATGTTCAATCCTTTGAAAACGTCACTTATGAACTTAGGGATTCTATCCGAACAAAACTTGAACAATAATTACCTGATACTTTTCACTATTAGTTCAAAGTTTCAAACAAATATTTATCAACCAAAATATTTTAGGATGAAAAATAATCCTAGTGTCATGGAAATTAAATATAAAGTGGCATAAAGATACACAAGGAGCTTAATAGAGCCTTCAAGGCTCGCTCCACAGGTGCCTTCCCTTGCTACTAGAATATTCGCCTGAAAATGTTAATATAATAGGATGAGATTCAACGTCTCAGTAACTACTGAAAGTTTCTACCGTACACAAGCAAATCACATATGATAAAAAGAAGGAATTGATTACATATATACTTGTATATACTATGATCCTCATACAAGACAAAACCAAGTTTAATCATCATCAAGTCAATCTGTATTTTCATCATGACATGTAATATACGATTATGCAATATGTAATATGCAACCTCCCTTATATCACCGTCCATCCTTATTCCGCTGACTAGAGCCATAGGCTAACACATAGTCCAACAGAAACTCATCCATTTGACTGGATTGTTCCAAGCTCACCAGTGCTTAAGATACACCCGGCCAGAGGTGTAGAGCTTAAGTCTGGACTATGGCTCTCCTCCTTAAAAGAACACAACTAAGGAGGTGTCACATGTCCCACAGCTCCAATGCAATCCCGGCCAAAGGAAAACATGGAAGAAGGGGCCCTGACAAGTGCCATCCACTGTGCACCGAGTGATGGCATACCACGTGGTAAAAGATCTCAACATACAAATTCCTCCTTACTCCAACCCATCATCACAAATGCAACCGCCATGACAGTAATAAATATAATATCATTAAAAGACAATGTACAATAAATCATGCTTCCATTCTTATCAAATATCACCACATATTCAAACATGCTAAAAAGGAAATAATAATCCAATAATACATTAATTATCATTAAATTATTAATCATTCGAGTGAAATGAGTTATAGAGAAATTTACTTGTGACACTATTTATTTGAGAATTAACAATACATACACATACACATATAATTCAGTCCATTTTTCTTTCAAAAAAAATAATCATTCACAATCATACACAATTCACAAGTATATGGAAGAATATTCAGAGTTACCTGGTATTCTCTAACTCACAAGCAATCATACGGAGTGACTCAAAATCTCTCAATGAGAGTCTACAAAACATAAACATAATTATCTATTAACATTTTTACCCAAAACTATTCTATAGTTTCTGTAGCACTATTCTAAAACTTCAGTAAAACATTAAGGCTACCCCTTGAAGACTAATATTATACACACACATATTAACCAATAATATAAGTTATCTTATTTATTTATCTAGGACAGAATATTTAAATATGATAAAACTTGTCTTATAAATATAGGTAACGTTTGTAAAGAATAAATAATAATAAAATAAAAAAATAAGTATCATGTTGGAATAGTGGGAGTATTTTAATAGATAATATAATGCTAAGTGGTTCACACTTTCCTATGTGCATAAGATGGAGAAAAGGGAATATAGGCGCAGATTTTTTTTCAAAATGGCAAGGAAGATGAACATAAAATATAGGTGCTGAGGCGTATGGGCTTAGTAATAAAATAATGAAGGGAATATATAGGTATGGGTTCATTAGATTAGAATATATATATATATATATTAACAAACAAACAAAACGGTGCATAGGTGTATGGGTTTAGTAATAGGATAATGAATATATATATATGACTTGTTTGTGAGGAAGAGATGAATGGTCCAAAAAAAAAAATGAATATACACACACATACACGCACGAATTGGCAGGGGAGAATTAGTTTGGGTCTTTTATTTATTTCTTTTTTTCTTGCTGAGCACAGTGCATGTACACACATCTCATGGTCTTACACAGTGAAAAGAAGAGTGTGATAAAAAAAAAATACATCCACACACACCGTACAAAAAAAAAAACAAGTGGTTGGGAAGAGAAAATACACAAACTCACACTCACACACAAACAATTAAAGAGAAGGGAGTGGTTATGCAGATTTAACGAGATATGCGCACCCATACTCATAGCATCATGATGAAGAAGAAGGGATGATTTAATAAGATAAAATATTGAAGAAGGATGAAAGAAGCCAGATATTCGATTGACAAGACATTTCCTTTTACTGAAATGAATGGCTGGGAAGACGAAATAAGAAAGATGGATCAGAAAGAAAAATGCACCTGTTGTCTTTGGTGAAGAGTGATGCGGCGCTGGAGTATGGGAGAGGTGAGAAGAGGGGGGTTTTATAGTAGTAGGTTAAGGTTGGGTTCTCCTATTAAAATAATATTTTTTTTAAAAAAAATAATAATAAAATGATAATTTTTTTTATATTATTTATTAATAATAAAATAAGTTTACACACCCATATTCATATATTAAAATAATTATTTTAAGGAGATATTATATATATATATATATATATATTTTTTTTATGTAGAGTAATATTCAGAACTTACTACTTCTTTTAAACAATTAATTTAACATGTACTCTTGACTAAATAAAACTTATATCACAATTAATCTTAATCTTAAGTGCTAGCAAAAATTAGGATGTTACAATTCGTCCCTCCTAAAAAGAATTTTGTCCCCAAAATTCATTACCTTAACCAACATTCAATGAGTTTCATTATAAAATACACCTCTAATCCAAAAACTAAACCATCATCCATTCTTTACTTTGTTTTGGCCCACCAAATAGTTATAATTTCATTCCATCCAAATGAACTCATCTACAAACTAATAGCATTGAACTCAAACCAACAAAATAAAAGACACCCACAACAAACAAATGGAAAACAAAGCAAAGGTAAAAATGTTGACACAATATAATAAATAAATAAAACAATAGAAACTTCATGTCACAAAAAAAAAATCCATTTACTTTAGCTTACCAATTTAAAACTGATTCAACACCATTTAAGATATATTCAATTCATCATCATCTTTTTTTTTTTTTACCTACTCTGCTGTCTAATGCACAAATGCATAAAGACTATCCTTATCTTCAAACTAATTACTCAAATAAGATAATATGGAATCCCTAATGGATTTCTAATCTAGAAATTAGAATCACTCTTATAAAATCTATATATTTACCCTAACATTAGAGGGTACCATCCTTACTTTGCTTCCCATTAATTTTTTTTTTCTTACTAAGGATATATATATCTATACTTTTTTTTTCCTCTTATTTTAAGACATTCAAGAAAAATTACTAACACTGTTAATAAAGGTGTTGTTTGCTACCTTTAATAATTTCACTCTATTATAAGGTTTATGACCTATTTATTTAGTTAGTTTCCTTTTTCTAAGATCCTCTTAATTACCTATACATTATACGTATACATACATACATATATATATATATATATATATATGAATCACCAGTCTGTTCTTATATCAACTCTACGATTGCTCTTGCCCAGATATTTATCATTATAAATTGTTATTACTAAAATCATGTTTTGAAGTACACAATATTAGGATTTTCTCCTCTCTGTTTTTTTTTTAGCCAAGTAGTAACTAAGTTTCCTAAATTCATTGACAATAGTTACAGCACAACCCCTTTTAAAATCTCTCCTTTCTTTTGAAGAATAAAATAATTAACCATATACTCAAATCATTTTAATTAAAAATTTTCTTATTGGTATATCGCAAATGGGTGCATCAAGGCGCACAACAAATTTTCAATCCACAACTGATCAAAACATAAAGATCTAAATCATCAACAACCTATGATATCATCTTTTCTATAGTTTTTAAATAATAAATATATCTCTGTGATAATTTGATATAATTATAAAGTTCAAGTCCAGGAGTCAATACAACCACCACAATTCTTATAAAACAATCACCATTGCAAGCACGCAGGGAACAATAAATAAACTATATGCTCATCCAGCTCCCATGAGGTATAATAAGTTGTAATTTATAATGGGGCGCTGATGTTATAGTCTCAAAACTTATTTTCGATAGTGTAATTGCACTCATGATTTCTGTTTCCCATCCTTAATTGATACCCATAATTTTTTTTTTATGCTCATAATTTTTATGCTATGACCTGACATTTTCCACTTGACAAACTTTCTGGTTTTGTTTTTATTACTTACAATTCTAGTCTCCTAGGGTAATTGTAGTTTCAATCACCAAATCAGTATAAACTATAAGTAAACATAATCTAACATAAGTTAATGTAAAATCTTTCATCATCATATCATTTCTAAGTTACATTTTATTTAAATCCGTTTTTAAATAATACCAAAATTTTATGTCCTGGTGTCTAATTGATGATATATAAATTTTGTTTTTTTTTAATTAAACTTCCCAAGAAACTGGTTCATTTACTTCACAAAATTTCAAGTTTAGACTACTCCTCTTATCAATCCCTCATAAAGTACTTTGCATTTTAAACCACCAAACAACTCAAATGTAGCATTTATTCATCAAACAAGTATAAACTATAAAATCACTCAATTCAATACAAGTAGATTTTTTTTTTTTTTTAATCATTCATTCCAAATTTTATATAATACAAGAAAAATTTTATGTCCAAGCAACAATAACAACAACAAAACCCTATTCCAAAGTCAGTTATATAGATCACACATTATCCGAGCATCTATCTAAAATATAAAAATATTATTATTATCTTCTTCGACTTTTCACATAGATGTTCAAACACTACATTAAGATAGTTTATTTATTTATATATATTCATCCCAGATTTTGTATTTTTATAATATCTATTATATATTTTGATGTATACATCTCCATAATTGACATACACACACGCGCACATGTATGAATTTTTATACCAACAAAATCTCCAACAAATTGAGTTAGTGACCATTGACATTTTAAAATTATATTATGACCTTCATCTAAGTCTAGGAATTCAATTTTCCCCCTTCTTTCTTTTAAACACTCATTAAATCTAATGACATTCTAACTCAAATGACATAATAAACCAAGCGAGGCATATTAAATTCTAGATAATCAATTTTTTTTTTAAAGAAAAATATACAAGGTAAATAAATCATGTCAATAACATGCAATTCTTTAAAGTTCCATGGCAAAACCAAAGGAACTCTAAACCAAATACAATACAGATTTACACTTATATACATCAACCTTAAGCAAAAATTCCATGCTATTCATCTTTAAAATTTAAACTGGTGTAACCACAAGCTATGACAGTTTCATCCAAGCATGCGCATCTATTAACATCAATTCAATAACATATTCCAACATTTGAACATATCTTGAAAATGGGCAATTATAGTACAAAAACAAACTTGTACAATTCATCAAATTTTTACTGTATTGTACACATATATTAACAACTATGAAAATTTAAAAGTTAAATCACATCTTCACTAGAAGAAAATTCAGAGTTTTCTTCTTCTTTTTTCACATACCCAAGCAATTTTACCACCTCACGTTCCCGTGCTCCATTCTTTTTCCTTCTTAGTGCGGTTTTTTTCCCCCCCACTCATTCTGACCTTTAAACCATTTTATTTAGATTTAAGACCAAACATTTGCTTGCACCTAGGTTGCAAAATCTTACTAAAATGTCCCATTGTTAATTAGTTGAATCTTTTGGTTTAGGACCCTTCCTCCCCTCGTACATATGTAGACTATCACAAACAAACAAGAACTTAAATGTTAATTTATAAATTTACTTTTTATCAAATAACTAAAATTAGTAAGGGAAGAGCACAATTTATATTTATATTGCCATGACCTCTAAGAAGTGTAAACAAAAATCAAACTTTTTGGAAAATACTTTTTGAAACAATAAAATAAGTGGCCGCAGAACGTTGTAGCTCTGATACCAAAAATGTAACACCTCATTTGAAAAGACATATATACTTAATGTTCAATCCTTTGAAAACGTCACTTATGAACTTAGGGATTCTATCCGAACAAAACTTGAACAATAATTACCTGATACTTTTCACTATTAGTTCAAAGTTTCAAACAAATATTTATCAACCAAAATATTTTAGGATGAAAAATAATCCTAGTGTCATGGAAATTAAATATAAAGTGGCATAAAGATACACAAGGAGCTTAATAGAGCCTTCAAGGCTCGCTCCACAGGTGCCTTCCCTTGCTACTAGAATATTCGCCTGAAAATGTTAATATAATAGGATGAGATTCAACGTCTCAGTAACTACTGAAAGTTTCTACCGTACACAAGCAAATCACATATGATAAAAAGAAGGAATTGATTACATATATACTTGTATATACTATGATCCTCATACAAGACAAAACCAAGTTTAATCATCATCAAGTCAATCTGTATTTTCATCATGACATGTAATATACGATTATGCAATATGTAATATGCAACCTCCCTTATATCACCGTCCATCCTTATTCCGCTGACTAGAGCCATAGGCTAACACATAGTCCAACAGAAACTCATCCATTTGACTGGATTGTTCCAAGCTCACCAGTGCTTAAGATACACCCGGCCAGAGGTGTAGAGCTTAAGTCTGGACTATGGCTCTCCTCCTTAAAAGAACACAACTAAGGAGGTGTCACATGTCCCACAGCTCCAATGCAATCCCGGCCAAAGGAAAACATGGAAGAAGGGGCCCTGACAAGTGCCATCCACTGTGCACCGAGTGATGGCATACCACGTGGTAAAAGATCTCAACATACAAATTCCTCCTTACTCCAACCCATCATCACAAATGCAACCGCCATGACAGTAATAAATATAATATCATTAAAAGACAATGTACAATAAATCATGCTTCCATTCTTATCAAATATCACCACATATTCAAACATGCTAAAAAGGAAATAATAATCCAATAATACATTAATTATCATTAAATTATTAATCATTCGAGTGAAATGAGTTATAGAGAAATTTACTTGTGACACTATTTATTTGAGAATTAACAATACATACACATACACATATAATTCAGTCCATTTTTCTTTCAAAAAAAATAATCATTCACAATCATACACAATTCACAAGTATATGGAAGAATATTCAGAGTTACCTGGTATTCTCTAACTCACAAGCAATCATACGGAGTGACTCAAAATCTCTCAATGAGAGTCTACAAAACATAAACATAATTATCTATTAACATTTTTACCCAAAACTATTCTATAGTTTCTGTAGCACTATTCTAAAACTTCAGTAAAACATTAAGGCTACCCCTTGAAGACTAATATTATACACACACATATTAACCAATAATATAAGTTATCTTATTTATTTATCTAGGACAGAATATTTAAATATGATAAAACTTGTCTTATAAATATAGGTAACGTTTGTAAAGAATAAATAATAATAAAATAAAAAAATAAGTATCATGTTGGAATAGTGGGAGTATTTTAATAGATAATATAATGCTAAGTGGTTCACACTTTCCTATGTGCATAAGATGGAGAAAAGGGAATATAGGCGCAGATTTTTTTTCAAAATGGCAAGGAAGATGAACATAAAATATAGGTGCTGAGGCGTATGGGCTTAGTAATAAAATAATGAAGGGAATATATAGGTATGGGTTCATTAGATTAGAATATATATATATATATATTAACAAACAAACAAAACGGTGCATAGGTGTATGGGTTTAGTAATAGGATAATGAATATATATATATATGACTTGTTTGTGAGGAAGAGATGAATGGTCCAAAAAAAAAATGAATATACACACACATACACGCACGAATTGGCAGGGGAGAATTAGTTTGGGTCTTTTATTTATTTCTTTTTTTCTTGCTGAGCACAGTGCATGTACACACATCTCATGGTCTTACACAGTGAAAAGAAGAGTGTGATAAAAAAAAAATACATCCACACACACCGTACAAAAAAAAAAAAACAAGTGGTTGGGAAGAGAAAATACACAAACTCACACTCACACACAAACAATTAAAGAGAAGGGAGTGGTTATGCAGATTTAACGAGATATGCGCACCCATACTCATAGCATCATGATGAAGAAGAAGGGATGATTTAATAAGATAAAATATTGAAGAAGGATGAAAGAAGCCAGATATTCGATTGACAAGACATTTCCTTTTACTGAAATGAATGGCTGGGAAGACGAAATAAGAAAGATGGATCAGAAAGAAAAATGCACCTGTTGTCTTTGGTGAAGAGTGATGCGGCGCTGGAGTATGGGAGAGGTGAGAAGAGGGGGGTTTTATAGTAGTAGGTTAAGGTTGGGTTCTCCTATTAAAATAATATTTTTTTAAAAAAAAATAATAATAAAATGATAATTTTTTTTATATTATTTATTAATAATAAAATAAGTTTACACACCCATATTCATATATTAAAATAATTATTTTAAGGAGATATTTTATATATATATATATATATTTTTTTTTTATGTAGAGTAATATTCAGAACTTACTACTTCTTTTAAACAATTAATTTAACATGTACTCTTGACTAAATAAAACTTATATCACAATTAATCTTAATCTTAAGTGCTAGCAAAAATTAGGATGTTACACCTATGGCACAAAATTTAAAGTTGCGTGCATATGAAAAAAATAAGGATAAGGAATCTGATATGTTAAGTGATCCTGAGAGGTATAGGCGTTTAATAGGAAGGTTGATTTATCTTGTCATTTCACGGCCTGATATTTCTTTTCCTGTGCAGACACTTAGTCAATTCATGCAACAACCTATGAAGGTCCATATGGCGGCAGCCTTAAATGTTGTACGATACTTAAAGCAAAGTCCGGGATTAGGAATATTGATCAGTACAAGTGGGGACATGTCGTTGAGCTGCTATTGTGATTCTGATTGGGGTGCGTGCGAGACTACTAGGAGATCTGTCACAGGTTATTTACTTAAAGTTGGAGGTTCTCTTGTACATTAGAAAACAAAGAAACAAAATACAGTCTCTAGATCTTCGGCGGAGGCAGAATATAGAGCGCTTGCTTCTGCCACTTCTGAGGTTGTTTGGGCAGAAGGGCTGCTGAAGGAAGTCGGATACCCTCTTTCTGAACCAGTGGATGTGTTTTGTGATAGTAAGGCCGCAATTCACATAGCAACCAATCCAGTATTTCACGAAAGGACCAAGCACATTGAGATAGATTGTCACTTTGTTCGAGAGAAAGTGCAATCTAAGTTAATCAAGCTGCAACATGTTAGAACCAGAGAACATCAAGCTGATATACTGACAAAACCTACAACAATGGAGATCCAAAATGAACTTCTTGCCAAGTTGGGTGTTGTGAATATTTATGACACTCAACTTGAGGGGGAGTGCTGAATTATTATTGTAAATAGTTGTAGGAAATAGTGGGCTTGAGCCCAAACATATTATGTATTGTGATTGGCTTGATCCAGTTAGTAGATCTTTTAGGATGTATGTCATTTGTATATAAGTAGTAGGATTGATGTACAGGTGTTGGTTGATAATACATTTTCATTAAATGAGATAATTAGTGTGTAGCAATTTGCTACTGCTATGATCAGAGAAGAGTCCTGCTAGCTAACAATGGTATTCAAGTTTAAACAATAAATTAAATATATTTGTATTAATAATTTTATAAATTTATTGCGAAGTTTGAATTTGATCTACATTAATATATACCAGTACATCAAGTTTAACAAATATTTATGTTTAAATTTTTTATTTTATTTTCAGTAATACTATATTATGGAATCTCAAGTGAATACATGCACTATAATTGGCTTTTGGCTAAACTCACTTTATTACAAAAATTACACTTTAGTTTGCTATATTTCTATTCCTTGTAAACTTTTTTGAACTATTAATATAATTTTTTTATAAAAAATAATTGGAATTTCTGCATGAAATTAAATATAGCTTATATTTTATTTGTTTTTATAAGATTATGTTTTCCTTTTCCATCCAAAAGTTTGATATATGTACAAAATTTAATTTCATTTTTAACATAAGTGCAATTTTGAGGGAGAGAATGAGAGGAAGGAAGTGCGGATAGTCAAAACATAAGTTTCAAACTATTTTCATGGAATTGACTGAAAATTTCCCAATTTTAAATTAAAATGTCTTGAATTGACATACAAAATATAGAATTTGTATTTGCATGTTCATTTTCTTCTTATCTTTATATTAAATATTATGTATATCAAACATAACTTAACGTTTTTCCTGTAAATATTTTACTAGAATAACCAAAAAACAAGTTGACATTTCTATTATTTGAAGAACTTGAATTTTAGCATTAAAAATATCATTACAGCACGAATTTTTTCATGAGTTTTTTTAATTTATTTTTGTTTGCTCTATTAACTTTAAACTCAACCCGAGTTGAGTTTAAACTCATTCATTTAAATTACACATAATATACTTCTCCAAATCTTAATTATAAAACCTACTTTAATAAAGAAATTAGATTTCAAACTAGATTTTATATTCAGGAGGAGTGAAGAAAGTATTGTATTGATGTAAAAAACATTCAAATATCTAGAAAACTAATAGGCCGCAATGGTTAATTTGTGTACACCAATTCCCAAAAATTGAAACAAGTTTTTTTTTTTCCATGATGGATTCCATTAAGTGAAAAAGAGCAAAGCTCTAGATTTTACAGCCACAACATAAAACAAGAAAAATGTCACAAGACTCCTATACTGATACAAGAAGTGATAGTAGATGTCAGGTATACCCTATTTTTGACTGCTCTACATTAAACTCAGGAGAAAGAAATGCAATTAGCCCGTTGCTTTTGCTTGATTAAAACTGTACAGGGATGAGCTTATATCATGGAAGAAGCCTATTTGATAACTTCTCAATTTTTGGCAATCCAGCGGAGTTGATTTTAGAATGAAAAGCCTGACAGCACGCTCCTGCAATGTGCCTGCAGTTCTGACTTAAACCTTTCGAGGCCAAGAACCTGCCATGATCATGGTAGGGTTAATGTTAGAGCTTAGCCTATTTGATTCCCAGACATGAAGAGAAAGCAAATTACGAGTTCTGCTCATGTTGCAGGCATGCAAACTACAAGATATCCTCCACACAGAACACAAAGTCAACAAACAAATTATACGTACTACATGTTTTCATTCCTGGCTAAAAGCAATATTCAAAAATCAAAGAGCATGAACAACATATTTTTAACAATTATTATAACTGTCTCCAAGTCAAACAGCAAGAAGAAAGCATCATTCTAATATTTCCCCATCTCATTCAAAAGATAAGAGATACACATCTCACCAATAATCTTCTTTATATGGTTTAGACCATGAAACCATCAATTGCAGATTGGCTTTTCAGTGGCTACTCATGCAATTGCAGCATGACACAAACTACATCTTTGTGGTACTTTGTTTAAGTAATGTATAAAAACTTGTCAATTACCTGTATTAGTAAAATTCTAAAAGATTCCTTAATGAAAACATACAAAATAGATTACTAAACTGAAGAAAGAGTCTTAACTGGTTTCTTATTAAAGTAAGACAAACAAATTAAAAGTTCAAATAAAATTGAGCCACTGAAGTAGCATTTACAGTAGCACAAAAAGAGAAATAGTTTCATCAATATATCATAAGATACTATTCCGGCAAGCTAATTCATTAAACGGCTTAGCTTTTGTTTCTATCTCAGTTTACTGTTCATAAGCCGGAACAGTATTCAAATTCAAATCTCCCGCCTATACATCTTTTCCCTTCCCTAAAGCACTTTCCTTTTCAGTTGTCTTAATCCCCTGTCCCACTCTCCCACACCTCTCACCTCATATTCAAAATACAAAATCATTCTCCCCAAGCATCAGAAGGTGATATAAAATGTTGGAAGTGCAAGACGGTGTGAAGATATCTGAGTTGGAGGTGAAGTAATCTCCAATGGGGTTAGAGGTGGGAATGCGGGCTGGCCCGCGGGGTGCAGGCCAGCCCGCGCGGGTTGGGGATTTAGACGGGGCAGGCTGAAGTAGCCCGCCCCCTTCGCGGGCTGGCTTTTGCCAGCCCGAGCCTGTTTAGGCCCGCCAGCCCGCCAAATTTTTTTTTTAATTTCACTCTTTTTTTAAAAAAATCTACCCTCTTTCTTTTTCACCCGTTCATATCACACTTCTTTTTTTTATATATTTATATTATAAAGTCAATTTCATTCTTACTTTTCTTTTTTTTTTCATCTATTCACATCACAAAACTATATAAACACATATTTTTTAAATTTGATAATAGTAGAATAAATAAATATAATATGAAAATAAGTGTCAAATAAAAAATATGGGGAATTAATTAAACACATCATCAAAGGAAAGAAGAAAATGAATACTAAGAGGGCATTTGAGGAGAAGAAAAAAAAAAAATTTTGCGGGTTGGGCCAGCCCGCGGGCTAAACGGGCTGAGCCCGTTTAGCCCGAATATAAATGGGCCGCCATTTCGGCGGCTCGAACCCGACTCTTTTTGGCGGGCTGGCGGGCCGCCCCGTTTTACCGGCTCTAAATGGGGTCTAGCTCAGTCAATTTGGGTTTCTAGGTTCTTCCACTTTTTGGATTTAGATACAGTTTTCTACTTTTTAGGTGGAGTATCTTGATCCACCGAAAAGCCAATTTGAACATCTTCTCCATCACAAGCTATGGAGTTTCTGGGTTCTCTGAGAATAACATGAGGTAGCTTTCATCGTTTTTTTCCTGATAACGATGATGGTATATTTCCTTTATATGGCTTCATTCTCCACCTCCTCTACATTATGTCTGTAGGGGTTTTGATACTTTGACACAGACAAATAATCGAATCCCTACTCTACTGCACTGTAACAATTTCAATCCTTCGAAATCTTCTTGTTAAGCCTAAAGGTGTTCCAGATTTTTTGGTTTAATGATGGAAGAAAAGCTCCCATTTAAGAATCTCTATAACAGAGAGTGCTTGGGCCACAAGAAGCAGGTATTTCCTTCTCTTTTTCAATGGTAATTATAAACTTGTCCAAACCCCACGGCACAATATTTTATGCCTCTTATTGTTGGATTTCGTCTATGATAGCAACTTTCTATGTCAGTTTATTTTACAATTCTAAGTTATAATTTTGCTTCTTTTTCCTGAAATGAGCACTCAGTGGCCTGGAATTGCACTGGCACCAAACTTACTTTTGCTTCTGTGGACCAAAATGCTTGAATATGGTATATTGAGCCACAGGGACATGTAAACTTTTTGCTATAGACAATGTATAATTAGATTTAACACACTGCTATCTATCAAAAGTTATGATTTGAGATAATAATTTCAATGCTGATTTTGTTTCATTATTGCTGATACCTAATGTGTTTCATTATTGCTGATACTTAATGTGTTTCTTTTGTGGCATGTACAACAATGTGTAGAAATGTTGATTTTGTCTCAAAGATTTGTTTGAATGTTGCATAAAATGTCAACTACATTGATGGATCTACATGAGATGCATGTTTTCTGATTTCATCAAGATTTTGGGATCAGATTTGAGTTTTGTATTATTATTCAGGATGGGTCACATAGCACATCATTTAAAGGTGGGTTTTGTAGTTATGACTAAGTGGTCATTTACTTCTCAAGTTCCAGTGTTACCAAAGGATGATCTTCATAAGATTATTTGCTTCCACATGTAATTAATGTCATAAATAAAGGGTTTTGGTGTATACCCCTTATCCTTGAGCAAATTCATTTGTCCACATATAATACTGGCTCATAAAATGAATAAACCAAAATATAATTCCACGATTTAGGTCCCTAAATCTATATATTCAAGTTGTTGCTCCCATAATAAATTTGGAAGGACATCAAAACAAGGCATTCTCAATCTGCAAGAGTCGAGAAAATGACCATAGCATTAATAATAATCTCAAATTCATGCTAACATATAAACACAACATAAGAAGCAATGTTCATAAAACTTGAAGAAAAAAAGGGTATCAGATCATGGATGAATCAGTGGAAGCAAATCCAAATGCTTTTTTGCTGTCAAATACAAGGTGGAACTAGTAAAGCACATGGTTTTGTAAAAAAAGCAGACTACATATTCTCAAGCTCTGCCAAATTAAACAAATGAGATAGAAGTTGTAGGTGGTGGCCAAGTGACTCGATACACCTGGAGTAAACTATTCTTAAGTTTTTCTGCATGAAATCCTAAAGAGCTTGATTGATGATAAGCTTTACTACTAAGCAAAGTTAATTGTTTTAAAAAAAATTTGTGACTATCAACATTTTTTAGCTCTACAAGATTGAAGTTAAATGACAGCGAGATAAGACATTTAACCTTTGCAATTTTTATTTTATTACTGATGTTAAATGACTGAGGATGTGTCACAAAGCCAACATGCCAAATAAGGTAATATTGCCATCTTGCTTCCATTCTAGCACATCGATTCCTTCAAATATTTGTCTTATTACAAGTAAGCCGACCAATGATTTTATCCTTCTTTTTGTTTGCATTAGCTGTAGCTGATAAAGATCAATGACTTTTTGCACAAAATTTTGAAAAATCAGTATATGAATTGTCTCAAAAATTGGTATATATTAAGTATGAGTCTGAAATATGTACTATGTAGACAATCTTTGCTTCCCGTGTGCTACTTCTTTTTGTTCTTATCCATTCAATGTTGTCATCACTATTCTTTCATCTCTTTTAGTAGTTTAGTAAAACTTCTGGCTTAGAGAAATTTAATAGCTGAATGTGTATTTGACCTAATCTAGGAACAAGTTAAAAGCAAGTCTGCTTCTTGACACAGAAAGCTGGATGTGGCATTTTGATATCTTTTTGATGGATATTATCCAATGGAGATAAGGAAGAGTTTCACAATGCTTTTCCTAAAGAAGTAAGCTGCAGAATAGTGTCTTAGCCAATACTTTATCATATTCCACGCTTAACAAATGTATTTGCTGCAGCATTAAAAGAATGGTCATATTTGGATGCTGCACAACTGATAATATTTTATATTTTAGAGTTTATCATTAAAAGATTTATTTTCATTTTGCTTGCTCTTTTTAAGGGACTCATGTTTTGTAACTTTGTCTAGTGCTGAATCAGATTCCCCCTGCATTATCTATGATTGATCAGTGATTCAAGTTTTTGGATAAAGTCAACATTGTTTCCCCCCGGCAATTATGACTTGAAGTTGAAAGAGGAATCAATCCTTTTGTGCAATTGTCTATAAGCTCCTGACCCTATACCTTGTTATGTGAGGCTTCTATGTTCCTATTGTGGAGGTAATGGACTTTATAATTTCCAATATTATTGCTATGTCCATTTGCATTTTTTCATTTTTGTTTTCTTAATCTCACAATCTTTTAAATTATTGATATAAGACATTATCAGTGAGATCAGAAGCTTATCCTTGCTATGCAAGTTTTGTTGATTTTACTATTAATTACTTTTGAACTTGTTATTTTCAGTCTATAATAGTTCTTGAAACTTGCATATGTGCAGTTTTTCCAGATCCCTTATGTTGTATTTTTGAATTTGTCCTTCTGGCAGTTTCAGTTGAAGTTGTTGAAAGTTTGAAGTATGTAATTAGTACAACTCAATAGAATGATGTATCAAAATTCTTAAATATCTCTTTGTTATCTATTATAAAATAATATTTGTGTTTCCAAACACTTATAAATTTAAAGTCGTTCCATCTTAATTTTAATTCCCAATATATCAAATTTAATAAATATTTATGTTTGAATTTTTTATTTTATTGTCAGTGATTCTACACTAGTTATTTTTTTATAAATTTATATTATATTATAGACTACTGTACATGTGACTTGCCAATGCTATAGCATTATTGTTTAAAAATACCTCCCCTTACCCTTAATATAAGATGTTGTTATAGTGAAATCTACACTACCAATCAGATTTTATATATTGTGGACCAGTAGTAATAATTAATAAGACACCACTATATATGGTGGATTAGATGTTCATAATTAATTAATTTATCCTTATTATACTTGGATATACATCTTTATCCTAAACAAAAGATTATTTATTATAATCTCACAGCAGGTTTTGGGTGGAGAAAATAGCTCTAGCTAGATGGAAGACATGATTCTTGGAGCACTTGTTGAAGGATCATGTGGACCACTAAGCATCTCACTCAACTCTCTTGCAAACACTTCCATGGCCAGAGCAGGCAAGCTAATTGGCACCACTATAAATCTCTCTTCCTCACTGTTCTCAGATGACATTAAGTTACTTGTCATCTCTGGAACAATGGTGGACAAACCATTGGCTAACCCACCATAAATCGCCTTACCCCACCCAACATCAACATCTCCGAACCCGGCACGTGTCATGTCCATCACCATGAACGACCTCGCCGTCGTGTGGTGGGGCCGTCCCTTCGCCACCGTCAAATCCATCAAAGATTGAATATGCTCTTGGTCCACCGTAGCCCTACCCTTTTTTATCACTTCTAAAGCATACTCAAGATGGTTGTCCATTAGCTTTCCCGCGGCGCTGACCACCGCCGGAAACAGGAAGCTGTTGCCGTAGTAGCCGAGTGGTAACGGATGTTTCAACAAGGAACGTAGTCCCACGATTGACATCAGGTGAACTTCTGCTTCCCGCGGTGGCTGGACTGCAATAGTACGGCAGCGCCATAGGCATGCGGCGAGGATCTCAGAAGTGGTAGATCGAGCAAGATGGCTCGGAAGTTTGCGGCGGATGGCCGCGATTTGGAAGGGCCTGACAAAGAAGGAGCGTTGAACTATGTTTTGTGGTGGCACTGACATGAAGATGGGATGAAACTGGTGGTTGATATAGGAATCTTGATCGTCGTATTCATGGTGGATGCGTGTGACACGTGGTGGGTTTCTCGCAGTCAAAAGCTCTCTCTGCCATACCGGTAGAACCGAAGGTTGAGAAGCTCCCTTGGCTATTTCAGATAACGCCTTCAGGAATTGCAGCAGCCCGGGTCCGTCACTGACTGCGTGGTTCAGCCGGATCGCCATGATAAAACCTCCACACTTGAGCCTCGTTACCTGCCTTTCATGAATGTCTCAGGTATGTAAGGTTGTTAATAACGAAATTGTGGTGGTAAAGCAAACTTGTACAGTGAACTTAAATCAGAAACTCGTCAGAATTTATTTTTAATATTAAATAGATATTAATAATGTATTATTAAATAATTAAAATATAAAAAATGATAATAACTTGATTTAAATATATTTTAAATTTAAATTATTAAAATTAAATCCATTAACATTCATAATTTATCATACTTTATAAATAAATTTTTAAAATTTCATATATAAAACCATTGAGCATCATCAAATCTAAAATGTTATTACGAGTTTAAGAGTAGATTAATATAATTTTATAAGCTAGAAATGTAAAAAAGAAAAATTTTATATGTAAACTCTTGAGGTTTTTTTTTTTTTTTTTGGTTTAGCTAAATTTACCTTATAAGCAAGAAATGTAAAAACTATAAATTCAGACAGTCATGAATTTAACAATAATATCCAAACTTTTGAGTTTTGGTAACAGGTAATTAAATCTAATAGTATGATGAAGTTAGATCATGTACCTGGATAAGGAGGATGGGAGAGTTAATTATGGGTTGTGAAGCAGGAATATGGTGAAGGAGCTCATGGAAGCATGGAAATGGAGGATGAAGAAGATCACCGAACTGATCAAGTGTGACATCGGCGTCTGCTTCGACGAACAAGACGCCCTCCGCCGTACAATCCACCATAAGCTTCCGACCATCTCCTTCCCTGAGCCTTCCTGCCAATGGATAGTAATACACCAGTGTTTCTGCTAATGCCGTTCTAATGATTCCTACTGCATCTTTTCCTTCCATTGAAGGGTCTCGACGATACAACATTATGAAGGGAATCTGAAAACGAAGACCTTCTTGACTGTCTATGTCAGAGAGTAGCTTTAGTTCGCGGGGAGTAGGCTTCGCCGGAGCCACCAGCTCCGGTTGGCACCTCCGCACTGAAAAATCTAGGGAGGGAGAAGAACCTGATGATTGCAGAATCATAATGTTATATGTTGAGAGAAAGTGGAGTAGAGTAGATAAGATAGAGAGGAAAAATCATAGAATGGCACAGCATAAACTCTGATGCTAACTTGCTATTGACTTAAAAAGGATTAATGAGTTTGGGCGGTGGATCATGTAAAATGGAAGAAGTTAAGGTGATTATTGGTGACGTGCATAGTCAGGAAGCGGGGCCACAAATTTGCAAATAAAAACACGTTTTTCATTTTCATAAATGGCACAGCCAATCATTCAAAAATGTAATGTGAGACACGCATCTTTAGAAAAATATGGTCCACTCGTTCTTTATTATGATAGAATAGGGGGGGCGGGGGAATATATGAAGTCAACAATGGCAATTGCCGAGTCATACATTCTTATCAATTATTAATGTTAATATAGCTCAGGAGTTGAGTCTAATAAAAGAGATTAATTTTTTATGACGTAACGAATTAAAATTTGAATTATTATAAAAAAGTAAAGTTGTGGCGCTTATAATTGTATTAACTGTGGCGCTTGAGAAGTGCCACATATCTAGACGCCACTAAAAAAAGTTGTGGCGCTTCCAAGCGCCACAACATTTTAAATTTTTTTTTATAAAAAATACCCTCCTGTGGCGCTTGTTTGAGGAAGTGCCACAGGAGGGGGGTCCTACTGTGGCGCTTACGTCAGCAAGCGCCACAGGAGACTCCCCTCCTGTGGCACTTCCTAAAACAAGTGCCACATGAGGGTCCTTTTTTTTTCCTGTGGCCCTTTTTTATGCTTCCTGATTATGAAGCTTTATATAAAATGAGTGGCTTTCGTGTTTATCATCTCCACAAATTGTCAATCTTTCTATTTTATATTTCAACCTATTATATATATATATATATATATATATATATATATATAATTTTCACATTTAAAATTCAAGTTCTCCAATGATAATGTTCTTACACTAATACTCTCCAAAGCTAACATAAAAAATATCACAATACAAGAACTTGATATGTGAACACAGTACATCAACAACTAATTAAGTAAATTAAAATATTACTAAAAAACGCAAGCTTGTCAGCAAAAAAATTTAAACAAAGCAAAAAGGCAAACGAAACAAGCTAGGTTTTCACTCTTTCCTATTAAATTAGGAACAAAAAGACAAACGTTATATTACGGTTTATCTTTACTAAAAAAAAATTTAAACAAAGCAAGTTAGAATGAAACAGTCTTCTTCTTACAAATCTATTAATTGACCAGCGCAGGGAGTTGGAGACCACGTTGGTGATGCTAGCTTGAGTGACGAGTGAGTGTGTGGGTTTGCTTTTTAGTATGAAGATGATAGGAAATGGAGGGAGGGGGCCGACGGATCCACTAAGAAGATGAGAAAGGGAAAATAATTTAATGGATGAGAGAGTAGTTGAATAATTAAAGTGGAGTAGTAGTTAAAAAGAGAAGGAATGGGGATGGACACTGAACTACTATGCGGGAAATGAAATAATTAAGAGACATACACTATCCATTTAAAATTTTTCCTTTTTTTTTTTTTTTAAGAAATGGGCATCAACTGTGGCGCCTAGGCATTAGGCGCCACGACGGATATATTATATATCATGTGTGGCGCCTAATGCCTAGGCGCCACAGCTGATCTTTGATGCAGCTGTGGAGCCTGGTGGGTCAGGTGCCACAGCTGCTTGGGTGGCGTCAAGTGTGGCGCCTGTGTAGGCAAGCGCCACACTAGGCCTCCCCAATTGTGGCGCCTAACCTATTAGGCATCACAGCTGGTACCCAAAAAAAAATTATGCAAGTAAAAAATAAAAAAAGGGAAGCTGTGGCACTTATTTAAAGAAGTGCTACAAAATGTGCGCCACCTTTTATCCTTTTTGTAGTAGTATGTTGAGAGAGATGCTCACATTTAATGGGGTTGGTTCTAGCGGAAGATGCTAGTCCCTCACAATATGGTGAACTAAGGTTAGAATCCCCGTCAGGGGAGGTGCCCATATTTAATGCCCAACGGTGTTTCGAATAGCACTGCCTCCAATAGGATAACTATGTTTAGAAAAAAAATGTTAATATAAATCTAAAAATTTTTAATACATCATTTTATGTTATTTGTTCAAGGAAAAATGCAAATAAGATTTCCATGCATCTAAAATGGTCTGACTGGCAATGACAAATGTTTATAGGATTAAGTTGCAAATCTACCTTAAAAATTTTTGCTGAGAAATAATGTTTGCTGTGGAAGTGCTTTTAAGTTCGATGTTACCCCAAAAATTTTAAAACATAGCAATACTAGCCTATTATGTTAAAAAACTAACAACCTTTAAAAAATTCACATTAACATCTAATTTTTTTATAGAAATGGATAATATTGCTCAATTTAAACACTTACAGGGTAGGTAACATAAAGCCTAAAAACACTTCCGGAGTAACATTATTCTTTAACAAAAACATCTAGAACAAATTTGCTCCTTAACACATGTTTATGTAGCCCAACCCATCCAAGCCAGCTTATAGCTTCATATGTTTGCAAGGGTTGTGTATTCATCTGGGACAAATTACTATAACTTGTAAGGACTTGAGGTAAAAATTTAATCACTCAAAAGCAATGTTTGAAGAACCGGACCGGATCGGACGGTCCAGCCGGCTGGACCGTCGACCGAAAAGTCTCCCAGTCCGTTTTGAGGTGTTCAACTGTTTTTAGTGTTCGACCGTTTTGATCCGTTTCAAGCCGGCTTTTGAGCCGGGATCCGCTATTAACCCGTGAACCGGAGCGGATTTGCAATAGCCGGGCGACTCAAAGTTCAACGGAAAAAATGGAGAATGAAGACGAAAACAGAGCCAAGGTAAGAGAACAATGGATGAAGAAATTGTTAGATTTAAAGTGCTTACCAAACGATGTCATTCCTTGCCTTATTTCAATGATATGATATTTTGTAGGAAAAAAATAAGAAAAGAAGAGAGTGCTTCCCGGACTGGAGATGTTGGACTGAGGAGAGGAGAAGGTGACCGTCGACATGAGAAACTAAGAAAGAGAAACTAGATTTGGAAGATGAAAGATATTATTACTTTATTAGTGGATCTGTCAAGACACCAATGAATAAAACAATGCATCGAATGGCTTAATACTCATGGATAAAAGCATTGTCTTTTTGAATGTCATATCATTTCTCTCAAGGGGTGTGACTTGCGCCTCATCCATCGTGTATTTGCATTTTTTAATAATTTTTCTTTTAAAAACTATTGAGTAATAATTTGAAAAAAAAATCAAATTAATTGAAATTTTACTAAAAAAAATAATTCTAAATATAAGAAATTTAATCTTTCTCTGCATGTCTTTTCAGTTTTTATAGTAATCTCATTCTTTTTTATTGTAAGGCACACTAATATATGTTGAACTTACAATCTCATCTGTAAGAAAACTAAAAAAAATGTAATATGGTTTTATTTGTTTACATAATTATATTATTATTATGTTTGTTATTTGATTTTGATACGTTGAATTGCATATGAAATCATGAAATTAAGCTATTTAATTATTTTCTCAAATTATCTAACAAAATCTGATATTTTATTTTCATACTTATATGTTATTATATATATCATATTATTTTTTTATTTAAATATTATGTTGACGGTCCGACCTGTTGAACCAAGACCCGATGATCTCTCCGGTTCAATCTTTGATCCGGCTTTTAAAACATTGCTCAAAAGTTTTATAACAACTAAGAAATATACCATAACAAATAGCAGTGCAGAAAATGATATGTTTATTCTGCTCACAAAATAATGGAAAATAATTACTACTGAATAATAATAAGATAACAAATATTATATTTTAATTTCTTTGATACAAAATATTATACTCCTCCATTATCAAATAAAAACAAGGTTGTAAGCTTCTGTAAATATTTAGTGTTTAACCAAATTACCCTGTTGTGTAAGAGCTGGATTGCATACGATTGTCCCCTCACCGTTGCTTATCTATAAAATTAAAGCAACTCCCAATCAGCAGACATCAAAAAAGTATATCAGCATTTTGCAAGCAGACTCTTGCACGACCGAGTAACATGGTCACAAGATTTATTACAATTGCTTAATTTCTTTGTTAGTGTAAACATAGGCTTTATTAAAGTCCTTAATCCTCAGCTAGAAGCTTTTTTCTGTATTGTCCTTCACTAGACTTAAAAAAACAAACAAACAAACTAACTAACTAACCCTGCTTAATTACTGTCATCCTAGCTTTCTCTTGTGATCGAATAACCTATAATCGGAAAAGCTCTAGAGGGAAGACATGATTACTGGGGCATTCGCTGAAGGACCTTGTGGACAACTAATAAGCATCTCATTGAACTCTCTAGCAAACACCTCCATGGCCAGAGCAGGCAAGCTAATCGGCATCACTATGAATCTTTCTCCCTTACTGTTCTCCGATGACACAAAGTTACTTGTCATCTCTGGAACAACCGTACACTGACCTTCGCCGATCCCACCGTATACCGCTTTGCCCCAACCAACATCCACATCTTCAAACCCAGCATGTGTCATGTCCAAC
Source organism: Inga laurina (assembly GCA_963855925.1). Taxonomy (NCBI): domain Eukaryota; kingdom Viridiplantae; phylum Streptophyta; class Magnoliopsida; order Fabales; family Fabaceae; genus Inga; species Inga laurina. The sequence continues at coordinate 3,169,044 of OY979711.1, read as the reverse complement.
GCAAGGAACGACCTCACCGTCGAATGGTGTGGCCGTCCCTTTGCCACCGTCAGGTCCATCAGAGACTGAACGTACTCCACGTCCACGGCTGCTTTCCCCTTTCTCATCACTTCTAAAGCATAACCAAAGTGGTTGTTCATGAGCTTTCCGGCAGCGCTGACCACGGCCGGATACAGGAAGCCGTTGCCGTAGTAGCCGACCGGAGGCTTAAATAAGGACCGTACACCCAAGACGAACATCAAGCTGACTTCTACTTCCGGTGGTGGCTGCAAGGCTATGGTACGGCAGCGCCAAAGGCATGCAGCGAGGATCTGAAAACTGGAGGATCGAGCTAGATGGTTCGGAAGTTGACGGCGGAGGGCGGCGATTTGGGAGGGCCTGACGAAGAAAGAACGTTGAACTATGTCCTGTGGTGGCACTGACATGAAGATGGGATGCAGGGGGTGGTTGATATAGGAGTATTGCTCGTTGTATCCATGGTGGATGCGTGTGACACGTGGTGGGTTTCTTGCCGTCAAAAGCTCTCTGTGCCATACAGGTGGAATCGAAACTTGGGAAGCTCCCTTGGCTATTTCAGATAATGCCTTCAAGAATTGAAGCAGACTGGGTCCGTCGCTGACGGCGTGGTTCAGGCGGACCGCCATGATAAAACCTCCACACTTGAGCCTCGTCACCTGCCATTATTCATGAATGTCTAAGGTAAATGAACTTGAGTGGATTGAGGTGTGTCAGTTGTGACTTCAGCCTCATGCTGCGCTTCAAATCTGAGGTCATTCTCAAATATTTTTTTAATATTTTTTATCATTAAATTCTATTTAAAATATGTGATATTTTAGTATTTTATCTAAGAAAAATATGTTTGTTTTCAATTTTTACGATTTTTTTAAAAATTTAAGATTATAAATTTTTAAAAAAAATTATATAATTTTGGAGTATTAAATATTTAAAAAATCATAAAAAATAAAAAATAATTCTGTTTTTTTCTTATAAGGTTTATTTCCAGTGTTGTGAGACCCGGACCGGACCGGCCGGTCTGGCCCGGGACCCGGCGAACCGGCCGGGAAACCGGTCCGGTTCCCGGTCCGGGTCACTTATGGAAAAAAAAAAAAATTCTTTTTATTTTTTCTTTTAGAATTTCATACTATAAGTCTAAAATTTTCAATTTCTCACCGGTTTGATCCCGGTTTAGCTCCGGTTTGGTCCCGGTTTGACCCACTGACCCTTAACCCAGTACCCCGACCGGTTCAATGTCCGGTCCGAGTTTTAATACCTTGTTTATTTCATATAGAATTTAATAATTAAATAAACCATAAAATAAATACATTTGAAAATAATTAGAGGCACGGCAAGACACAACTGACACCCCCATGCATCCCAAACTTGAGTTTAATTAGGATAAAACACAAAATCTGAGTATGAATTTAGATGATGTACCTGTATAAGTAGGAGGGGAGAGTTAATAATGGATTGTGAAGCAGGAACACGGTGAAGGAGCTCATGGAAGCATGGAAATGGAGGATGAAGAAGATCACCAAACTGATCAAGTGTGACATCTGCGTCTGCTTCTATGAACAAGACGCCTTCCGCCGTACAATCCACCATGAGTTTCCGATCACCTCCTTCCCTCAGCCTTCCCGCCAATGGGTAGTAATATACCAGTGCTTCTGCCAGTGCCTTTCTAATGATTCCCACAGGATCTGTTCCTTCCATTGAAGGGTCATGACGATATAACATTATGAAAGGAACTTGAAAACGAAGACCTCCTTGACTGTCTATGTCGGAGAGTGGCTTGAGTTCGCGGGGAGTGGGCTTAGCCGGAGCCACCAGCTCCGGTCGGCATCTCCGCACTGTAAACTCCATGATGTTGTTATATGCTAAGGGAAAATGCAGAGGTTGCAGGATAGATAGGAAAAATTATAGAGCGTCTGTACTCTACCCTCGGGTTCTTGACTTGGCGATTAATAATCAAGTGGAGTGCTTTAATAGTTTATACAGAAGTATGTATCAAAAAAAAAAAGGTCATTGGTGACGTAGCAATGAAAGATATGGGGCCCACCAACAAATCATTGCGTCGTATAACCATGTTTTTTTTAAGGAACATGGGTTTAAAATATTTTGGGAAAATTACTGTTAGGTCCCAAAGAAGTAAAATATTATCAGAAAATTCCTTAAAAAAACTGAAATATCTGAAAAGTCTCTAGGGACTTTTCTGATATTATTTTTCAAAGCCAAATGATACACATGCCCCTCTTCTATTATCTCTCTCTCACGTTTTCAGCTCTCTCTCTCTCTCTCACGTTTTCAGTTCGCATATTTGTGCTCTCTCTCTACAGTTTCATTTTTTGCAATGGTGAAGGGCAAAGCTTTTAGGTGGTTAAAGATTTATAGGATGGGATGTAAGATAGAAGGAAGAAGAAAATGGAAGGAAGGTGGTGGGATTTTTTTGATACTCAAGCTTCCGCCATTTTTAAAGAAGGAAGAGATGAATGTAATGATGATGATGAATAGTCTAACCCATCCCCCCTTTTCCAACCTCATTGAAACCCCATCTCATAGTGGTGGGTGTTGTGAAAAAAAAATTAAATTGTTGTTAATTCATGCAGTGGTAGTTGATAATATAACGGTAGTAGTTGTTAATACGGAAAAATAGGTTGGGTGTCATGGTGCTCTATTTTTAGGAGAGGAAACGGAGGAAGTGGTGTGTTTGAAGTGGTGGGGTGCTATAAAAATAATGATATGGAGAAAAAATAAATTTTTGTTAATTTGTGCGGTGGTAGTTGTTAATATAACAGTAATAGTTGTTAATACGGAAAATGAGGCTGGGTGTCATGGTGCTCTATTTTTGGGAGAGGAAACAGAAGAAGTGGTGTGTTTGAAGTGGTGGGATGCTATGAAAAAGATGATATGGAGAAAAAAAAAGTGTTGTTAATTCGTGCAGTGGTGGTTGTTAATATAACAGTAGTAGTTGTTAATATGGAAAACGAGGTTGGGTGTCATGATACTTTGTTTTTGGGAGAGGAAACAAAGGAAGTGATGTGTTTGAAGTGGTGGGGTGCTATGAAAAAGATGATATGGAGAAAAAATAAATTGTTATTAATTCGTGCAGTGGTAGTTGTTAATATGGAAAACAAGGCTGGGTCTTATGGTGCTCTGTTTTTGGGAGAAGAAACAGAGGAAGTGGTGTGTTTGAAGTGGGAATGGTTGATTCTCATAGTGCTATGGTGGTTGTTCTATTTACAACTGGAAAAACGTGTTTTCACAACATGTTTAGTGTGTTTTACTAAACAGACAAAATAGATTACTAAACAGAAGAAAGAGTCTTAACTCGTTTCTTATTAAAGTAAGACACACGTTGCCAACAAATTAAAAATTCAAATAAAATTGAGCCACTGAAGTAGCAACTACAGTAGCACAAAAAGAGAAATAGTTTCATCAATATATCATAGGATACAATTCCGGGAAGCTAGTTCATTAAACGGCTTAGCTTTTGTTTCTCTCTCAGTTTATATTCATAAGCCGGAACAGTATTCAAATTCAAATCTCCCGCCTATGCGTCTTTTCCCTTCCCTAAAGCCCTTTCCTTCTCAGTTAGTCTTAATCCCCTATCCCACTATCCTGCACCTCTCACCTAATATTTAAAATCATTCTCCCCAAGCATCAGAATGTGATATAAAATGTTGGAAGTGCAAGACGTTGTGGAGATATCTGAGTCGGAGGTGAAGTAATCTCCAATGGGGTCTAGCTCAATCTATTTTGGTTTCTAGGTTCTTTCATTTTTTAGATTTAGATACAGTTTTCTACTTTTTAGGTGGAGTATCTTGGTCCACCAAAAAGCCAATTTGAACATCTTCTCCATCGCAAGCTTTGGAGTTTCTAGGTTCACTGAGAAGAACATGAGGTAGCTTTCATCGTTTTTTTCATGATAATGTTGATGGTATATTTCCTTTATATGACTTCATTCTCCATCTCCTCTACATTATTTCTGTAGGGGTTTTGATACTTTGACACGGACAAATAATCGAATCCCTACTCTGCTACACCGTAACAATTTCAATCCTTCGAAATCTTCCTGTTAAGCCTAAAGGTGCTCCAGATTTTGTGGTTCAGTGATGGAAGAAAAGCTCCCATTTAAGAATCTCTATAACAAAGAGTGCTCGGGCCACAAGAAGCAAGTATTTCCTTCTCTTTTTCAATGGTAATTATAAACCTATCCAAACCCCACATGCACTATATTTTATGCCTCTTATTGTTGGATTTCTATTATAGCAGCTTGCTATGTCAGTTTATTTTACAATTCTAAGTTATAATTTTGCTTCTTTGTCCTGAAATGAGCACTCAGTGGCCTGGAATTGCACTGGCAAAAAACTTACTTTTGCTTCTGTGGACCAAAATGCTCAAATATGGTATATTGAGCCACAGGGACATGTAAACTTCCTATTATAGACAATATATAATTAGATTTAACACACTGCTATCTATCAAAAGTTATGATTTTTAGAATAATAAATAGTTATGATTTGAGATAGTAATTTCAATGCTGATTTTGTTTCATTATTGCTTATACTTAATGTGTTTCTTTCATGGCATGTACACCGATGTGTAGAAATGTTGATTTTGTCTCAAATTTGTTTGAATGCCGCATAAAATGTCAACTACATTGATGGATCAACATGAGATGCATGTTTTCTGATTTCATCAAGATTTTGGGATCATATTTGAGTTTTGTACTTTTATTCAGGATGGGTCACATAGGAGATCCTTTAAAGGTGGGTTTTGTAGTTATGACTAAGTGGTCATTTACTTCTTAAGTTCTAGTGTTACCAAGGGATGATCTTCATAAGATTATTTTCTTCCACATGTAATTAATGTCATAAATAAAGGGTTCTGGTATATACCCCTTATCCTTGAGCAAATTCATTTGTCCACATATAATACTGACTCATAAAATGAATAAATCAAAATATAATTCCATAATTTGGGTCCCTAAATCTATATATTCAAGTTGTTGCTCCCACAATAAATCAGGAAGGACATCAAAATAAGGCATTCTCAATCTGCAGGAGTCAAGAAAATGACCATAGCATTAATAATAATCTAAAATTCGTGCTAACATATAAACACAACATAAGAAGCAATGTTCATAAAACTTGCAGAAAAAAGGGTATCAGATCATGCATGAATTAGTGGAAGCAAATCCAAATGCTTTTTTGTTGTCAAATACAAGGTGAAACTAGTAAAGCACATGGTTTTGTAAAAAGGCAGACTATATATTCTCAAGCTCTGCCAAATTAAACAAATGTGATAGAAGTTGCAGGTGGTGGCCAAGTGACTCAATACACCTGGAGTAAACTGCTCTTAAGCTTTTCTACATGAAGTCCTAAAGAGCTTGATTGATGATAAGCTTTACTACTGAGCAAAGTTAATTGTTTTAAAAAAAAATTGTGACTATAAGCATTTTTTAGTTCTACAAGAGTGAAGTTAAATGACTGTGAGATAAGATATTTAACCTCTGCAATTTTTATTTTATTAATGGTGTTAAATGACTGAGGATGTGTCACAAAGCCAACATGCCAAATAAGGTCACATTTCCATCTTGCTTTCATATTGATTCCTTCAAATATTTGTCCTATTACAAGTAAGCTTACCAATGACTTTATCCTTCTTTTTGTCTGCATTAGCTGTAGCTGATAAAGAGCAATGACTTTTTGCACAAAATTTTGAAAAATCAGTATATGAATTGTCTCAAAAATTGGTATATATTAAGTATGCATATGAAGTATGAACTATGTAGACAATCTTTGCTTCCTGTGTGCTACTTCTTTTTGTTCTTATCCATTCAATGTTGTCATCACTATTCTTTCATCTCTTTTAGTAGTTTAGTAAAACTTCTGGCTTAGTGAAATTTTATAGCTAAATGTGTATTTGACCTAATCTAGGAACAAGTTAAAAGCAAGTTTGCTTCTTGACACAGAAAGCTGGATGTGGCATTTTGATATCTTTTTTATGGATATTATCCAATGGAGATGATGAAGAGTATACACAGTGCTTTTCCTAAAGTAGTAAACTGTAGAATAGTGTCTTGGCCAATACTTTATCATATTCCATGCTTACAAAATGTATTTGCTGCAGCATTAAAAGAATGGTCAAATTTTCACGTTGCACAACTGATAATATTTTATATTTTAAAATTTATCATTAAAAGATTTATTTTCATTTTGCTTGCTCTTTTTAAAAAACTCATGTTTTGTAGCTTTGTCTGGTGCTGAATCAGATTCCCTTTACATTATCTATGATTGATCAGTGCTTCAAGTTTTTGGATAAAGTCAACATTGTTTTTTTTCTCCGACAATTATGACTTGAAGTTGAAAGAGGAATCAATCCTTTTGTGGAATTGTCTATAAGCTCCTGACCCTATACCCTGTTATGCGAGGCTTCTATGTTTCCATTGTGGAGGTAATGGACTTTATAATTTCCAATGTTATTGCCATGTCCATTTGCATTTTTCCATTTTTGTTTTCTTAATCTCACAATCTTTTAAATTATTGATATAAGACACTATCAGTGAGATCAGAAGCTTATCCTTGCTATGCAAATTTTGTTGATTTTACTATTAATTACTTTTGAACTTGCTATTTTCAGTCTATAATAGTTCTTGAAACTCACATATGTGCAGTTTTTCCAGATCCCTTATATTGTATTTTTGAATTTGTCCTTCTGGCAGTTTCAGTTGAAGTTGTTGAAGTTGGAAGTATGTAATTAGTACAACTCAATAGAATGATGTATCGAAATTCTTAAATATCTCTTTGTATGTATTATAAAATAATATTTGTGTTTCCAAATACTTATAAATTTAAAGTCGTTCCATCTTAATTTTAATTCCCAATATATCAAATTTAATAAATATTTATGTTTGAATTTTTTATTTTATTGTCAGTGATTCTACACTAGTTATTTTTTTATAAATTTATATTATATTATAGACTACTGTACATGTGACTTGCCAATGCTATAGCATTATTGTTTAAAAATACCTCCCCTTACCCTTAATATAAGATGTTGTTATAGTGAAATCTACACTACCAATCAGATTTTATATATTGTGGACCAGTAGTAATAATTAATAAGACACCACTATATATGGTGGATTAGATGTTCATAATTAATTAATTTATCCTTATTATACTTGGATATACATCTTTATCCTAAACAAAAGATTATTTATTATAATCTCACAGCAGGTTTTGGGTGGAGAAAATAGCTCTAGCTAGATGGAAGACATGATTCTTGGAGCACTTGTTGAAGGATCATGTGGACCACTAAGCATCTCACTCAACTCTCTTGCAAACACTTCCATGGCCAGAGCAGGCAAGCTAATTGGCACCACTATAAATCTCTCTCCCTCACTGTTCTCAGATGACATTAAGTTACTTGTCATCTCTGGAACAATATATGGTGGACAAACCATTGGCTAACCCACCATAAATCGCCTTACCCCACCCAACATCAACATCTCCGAACCCGGCACGTGTCATGTCCATCACCATGAACGACCTCGCCGTCGTGTGGTGGGGCCGTCCCTTCGCCGCCGTCAAATCCATCAAAGATTGAATATGCTCTTGGTCCACCGTAGCCCTACCCTTTTTTATCACTTCTAAAGCATACTCAAGTTGGTTGTCCATTAGCTTTCCCGCGGCGCTGACCACCGCCGGAAACAGGAAGCTGTTGCCGTAGTAACCGAGTGGTAAAGGATGTTTCAACAAGGAACGTAGTCCCACGATTGACATCAGGTGAACTTCTGCTTCCCGCGGTGGCTGGAGTGCAATAGTACGGCAGCGCCATAGGCATGCGGCGAGGATCTCAGAAGTGGTAGATCGAGCAAGATGGCTCGGAAGTTTGCGGCGGATGGCCTCGATTTGGAAGGGCCTGAGAAAGAAAGAGCGTTGGACTATGTTTTGTGGTGGCACTGACATGAAGATGGGATGAAACTGGTGGTTGACATGGGAATCTTGATCGTCGTATTCATGGTGGATGCGTGTGACACGTGGTGGGTTGCTCGCAGTCAAAAGCTCCCTCTGCCATACTGGTAGAACCGAAGGTTGAGAAGCTCCCTTGGCTATTTCAGATAACGCCTTCAGGAATTGCAGCAGCCCGGGTCCGTCACTGACGGCGTGGTTCAGCCGGATCGCCATGATAAAACCTCCACACTTGAGCCTCGTTACCTGCCTTTCATGAATGTCTCAGGTATGTAAGGTTGTTAATAACTAAATTGTGATGGTAATGAAAACTTGTACAGTGAACTTAAATCAGAAACTCGTAAGAATTTATTTTTAATATTAAATAGATATTAATAATATATTATTAAATAATTAAAATATAAAAAATGATAATAACTTGATTTAAATATATTTTAAATCTAAATTATTAAAATTAAATCCATTAACATTCATAATTTATCATACTTTACGAATAAATTTCTAAAATTTCATATATAAAATCATTGAGCATCATCAAATCTAAAATGTTAATACGAGTTTAAAGGTAGATTAATACAATTTTCCAAGCTAGAAATATAAGAAAGGAAGACTTTGTATATAAACTCTTGAGTTTTTTTTTTTTTTTTTGTTTAACTGAATTTACTTTATAAGTTAATTTACGTTAGCAATATAAAAACTGTAAATTTAGAGGGTCAACTCATAATTTAACAACAATGTACAAATTTTTGAGATTTGGTAATAGGTAATTAAATCTAATAGAATGATGAAGTTAGATCATGTACCTGGATAAGGAGGATGGGAGAGTTAATTATGGGCTGTGAAGCAGGGATATGGTGAAGGAGCTCATGGAAGCATGGAAATGGAGGATGAAGAAGATCACCGAACTGATCAAGTGTGACATTGGCGTCTGCTTCGACGAACAAGACGCCCTCCGCCGTACAATCCACCATAAGCTTCCGACCATCTCCTTCCCTGAGCCTTCCTGCCAATGGATAGTAATACACCAGTGTTTCTGCTAATGCCGTTCTAATGATTCCTACTGCATCTTTTCCTTCCATTGAAGGGTCTCGACGATACAACATTATGAAGGGAATCTGAAAACGAAGACCTTCTTGACTGTCTATGTCAGAGAGGAGCTTTAGTTCGTGGGGAGTAGGCTGCGCCGGAGCCACCAGCTCCGGTTGGCACCTCCGCACTGAAAAATCTAGGGAGGGAGAAGAACCTGATGATTGCAGAATCATAATGTCATATGTTGAGAGAAAGTGGAGTAAAGTAGATAAGAGAGAGAGGAAAAATCATAGAAATAGCACAGCATAAACTCTGATGCTAACTTGCTATTGACTTAAAAGGGATTAATGAGTTTGCGCGGTGATCATGTAAAATGGAAGAAGTTAAGGTGATTATTGGTGACGTGCATAGTCAGGAAGCGGGGCCACAAATTTGCAAATAAAAACACGTTTTTCATTTTCATAAATGGCACAGCCAATCATTCAAAAATGTAATGTGAGACACGCATCTTTAGAAAAATATGGTACACTCGTTCTTTATTATGATAGAATCGGGGGGAGGGGGGGTTAATATAATAATATGAAGTCAATAATGGCAATTGCGGAGTCATCCATACTTACCAATTATTAATGTAATTGAGGGAGTTGAGTGTAGTAAAATGGGTTAATTTTTTATAGCGTAACGAATTAAAATTCGAATTCTTGTTTAGAGAGGTGCCCACATTTAGTGGGGTTGGTTCTAGCGGAAGATGCCGGTTCCTCACAATATGGTGAACTAAGATTAGAATCCCCGTCAAGAGAGGTGCCCATATTTAATGCCAAAAAGTGCTTCGAATAGCACTGCCTCCAATAGGATAATTATGTTTAGAAAAAAAATGTTAATATAAATTTAAAATTTTTTAATATATCATTTTATGTTATTTGTTCAAGGAAAAATGCAAATAAGATTTCCATGCATCTAAAATGGTCTGACTGGCAATGACAAATGTTTATAGGGTTAAGTTGCAAATCTACCTTAAAAGTTTTTGCTGAGAAATAATATTTGCTGTGGAAGTGCTTTTACGTTCGATGTTACCCCAAAAATTTTAAAACATAACAATACTAACATATTACGTTAAAAAACTAACAACCTTTAAAAAATTCACATTAACATCTAATTTTTTTTTTATAGAAATGAGTAATAATTTAAACACTTGCAGGATAGGTAACATAAAGCCTAAAAGCACTTTCGGAGTAACATTACTTTTTAACAAAAACATCTAGAACAAATTTGCTCCTTAACACATGTTTATATAACCCAACCCATTCAAGCCAGCTTATAGCTTCATCTGTTTGCAAGGGTTGTGTATTCATCTGGGACAAATTACTATAACTTATAAGGACTTGAGGTAAAAATTTAATCACTCAAAAGTTTTATATAACAACTAAGAAATATACCATAACAAATACCAGTGCAGAAAATGATATGTTTATTCTGCTCACAAAATAATAGAAAATAATTACTACTGAATAATAATAAGATAAAAAATATTATATTTTAATTTCTTTGATACAAAATATTATACTCCCCCATTATCAAATAAAAACAAGGTTGTAAGCTTCTGTAAATATTTATATCAGCATTTTGCAAGCAGACTCTTGCACGACCGAGTAACATGGTCACAAGATTTATTACAATTGCTTAATTTCTTTGTTATTGTAAACATAGGCTTTATTAAAGTCCTTAATCCTCAGCTAGAAGCTTTTTTCTGTATTGTCCTTCACTAGACTTAAAAAAAAAAAAACAAACTAACTAACTAACTAACCCTGCTTAATTACTGTCATCCTAGCTTTCTCTTGTGATCGAATAACCTATAATCGGAAAAGCTCTAGAGGGAGGACATGATTACTGGGGCATTCCCTGAAGGACCTTGTGGACCACTAATAAGCATCTCATTGAACTCTCTAGCAAACACCTCCATGGCCAGAGCAGGCAAGCTAATCGGCATCACTATGAATCTTTCTCCCTTACTGTTCTCCGATGACACAAAGTTACTTGTCATCTCTGGAACAACCGTACACTGACCTTCGCCGATTCCACCGTACACCGCTTTGCCCCAACCAACATCCACATCTTCAAACCCAGCATGTGTCATGTCCGACGCAATGAACGACCTCACCGTCGAATGGTGTGGCCGTCCCTTTGCCACCGTCAGGTCCATCAGAGACTGAACATACTCCACGTCCACGGCTGCTTTCCCCTTTCTCATCACTTCTAAAGCATAACCAAAGTGGTTGTTCATGAGCTTTCCGGCAGCGCTGACCACGGCCGGATACAGGAAGCAGTTGCCGTAGTAGCCGACCGGAGGCTTAAATAAGGACCGTACACCCAAGACGAACATCAAGCTGACTTCTACTTCCGGTGGTGGCTGCAAGGCTATGGTACGGCAGCGCCAAAGGCATGCAGCGAGGATCTGAAAACTGGAGGATCGAGCTAGATGGTTCGGAAGTTGACGGCGGAGGGCGGCGATTTGGGAGGGCCTGACGAAGAAAGAACGTTGAACTATGTCCTGTGGTGGCACTGACATGAAGATGGGATGTTGGTGGTGGTTGATATAGGAGTCTTGCTCGTTGTATCCATGGTGGATGCGTGTGACACGTGGTGGGTTTCTCGCCGTCAAAAGCTCTCTGTGCCATACAGGTAGAATCGAAGGTTGAGAAGCTCCCTTGGCTATTTCAGATAATGCCTTCAAGAATTGAAGCAGACTGGGTCCGTCGCTGACGGCGTGGTTCAGGCGGACCGCCATGATAAAACCTCCACACTTGAGCCTCGTCACCTGCCATTATTCATGAATGTCAGGTAAATGAACTTGAGTGGATTGGGGGTGGTGTTGTGACTTCTACCTTGCTGCGCCTCAAATTCCCAAATATTTTTTTGCGTTATTTTTTTTAATTATTACATTTAGACGTGTGACATTTTTAATATTTTATAGGTGAAAAATAAAATTATTTTTAGTTTTTATGATTGTTTAAAAATTTAAGATTCTAAATTAAAAAGAAACTATATAATTTTATAGTTTTAAATATTTAAAAAATCATAAAAGATAGTAAACATATCCGTTTTTTTATCTATACAATATAAAAATGCCATTCATCTCATATAGAATGTAATGATAAAACCAACCATATAACAAAAACATTTGGGAATAATTTGAGGTACGGCTGAGATGGCACAACGGACACCCTATCCTAAACTTGAGTTTGGGGTAAAACATAAAATCTGTATATGAATTTAGATGATGTACCTGTATTAGTAGGAGGGGAGAGTTAATAATGGATTGTGAAGCAGGAACATGGTGAAGGAGCTCATGGAAGCATGGAAATGGAGGGTGAAGAAGATCACCAAACTGATCAAGTGTGACATCTGCGTCTGCTTCCATGAACAAGACGCCTTCCGCCGTACAATCCACCATGAGTTTCCGATCACCTCCTTCCCTCAGCCTTCCCGCCAATGGGTAGTAATATACCAGTGCTTCTGCCAGTGCCTTTCTAATGATTCCCACAGGATCTGTTCCTTCCATTGAAGGGTCATGACGATATAACATTATGAAAGGAACTTGAAAACGAAGACCTTCTTGACTGTCTATGTCGGAGAGTGGCTTGAGTTCGCGGGGAGTGGGCTTCGCCGGAGCCACCAGCTCCGGTCGGCATCTCCGCACTGTAAACTCCATGATGTTGTTATATGCTGAGGGAAAATGCAGAGGCTGTAGAATAGATAGGAAAAGTTATAGAGCGTGTGTATATACTGTATTCTCGGGTTCTTGACGTGACGATTAATAATCAAGTGGAGTGCTTTATATAGAAGTAACGGTCATTGGCGACGTAGCAACGAAAGAGGTGGGGCCCATCAACAATATCATCTAAATGGTTGGGGGTGCTTTTTAATTTATTTATTTATTTTTGTGCACGTTTATTCCCTGTTTGGGATGAGAATGAGGCAAAGTGCAAAGGCCGGAGCTGCAATTTCCTTAATAGGCTGGTTCTGGACTTTGAACCACCATCGAGTTGTCTTTGTCTTTGACAAGTATATTTACTCGTTTGGAATAGTTTATTTTTGGACAATAAGTACTTATAAATCGTGATTCACAATATACGAGGTAAGTATGTGAGAGGAGTTTTATCTCGACTTACGTAATAAGCACTTATATTCAAAAAATAAGTGTTTCCAAACATACACTATATTGAGTTCCGGGCAGAAAGTTTGGACCGTCCCCATTTATTTATTTTTTTTAATGAAAAAATTGTTAATTTCTCAACCGCTAGTTTTTCAAAAAATAATTTTTATTTAAGAATTATTAATTGAACATTTTATATTTATTTCATTGAAACTGTATTCAAACTTGTCCCTACCTATCTCACCAAGCATTTATGTAGGTGTTTCTTCGATGTTGGAAAATTGGTCCTGAACCCTTCAAGAAAAAAGACGTAGGAATAGTATTCAGCAGATATCAAAACCAACAGAAATTGTACAAAGGTTTTGCGTTTCTTTACCGTGAAAAAAGAAACTATGAAACATATTTTATTTTTGCATATTGCAGCAGCTTTTGAAACATGCACACTCCACTGTTGAGGGAGCCAGCGGCCAGGAAAAAACTCTTCAACATAAGTGGGATCAGGGGTGCCTAATATGCACTTACCTAATGTGCACTTGCTGCGCGGCTCATTTTGGGTCCTTCTTAAATGTATTTTTTATGGTTCTTTGGATCATTATATTTTACATGAATTAGGTGACATTTTGATTTTTTATGGGCAAAAAATGGAATTTTTTTCAATTTTTTATGATTTTTCAAATGGGCCGTGCAGCAAGTATGCATCAGAGTGATAGTCTCATACACACACACACACACACGCACATTGACATGCATATAGTTTAGGCTAGTGAGTTTGAGAAGTAAAATCAGGCTCAGATGGCTTCTGAGGCAGCAGAGGCAACAATCTGTGTGTCATGTGTTGGTTGTTCTGCCGCATGTTTCGTACATTGGTAGCGAACCTTGAAGCATAAATGGAAGCACCAAGAATTGGTGTTGTCGTTGATGATGATAATGATCCATTCTCATTGGCCCAAGCATCTTTATGTCCTCCATTGCAAGGAATAAAACCTGCCAAAAAAAAAAATCAACATTGGTAAATAAGATTGCTTTGAATGATGTTTCATAAACAAAGATGACGCTTTATGTCTCTTTTGAGATCTTTAGGAAGGTTGTGGATTAGTGCTTCTTCTTCAACACCTCGATTTTCTTGTTTCTTGTAATGGTCATACCGTCTGATTCTTTCCCTTATGTTATCGGGAAGCACACGGTGGGCCGTCCAACGCTCTGCATCTCTCCTTTTGACTCTCATCTCCTCAACTCTTTACATTTATAGATTACAGATATGTCTGTAAATAGATTTGGCACTATTCATGAATTCGTTGAATGACATGGCCAAACTTATAATGCCCAGAAAGATAAAAACTGGTTTCCAATGGAAAATGTGGTTGGTCTGAGTTCATTTTGCCCAATTAATGTTAAAATGCTTCCCTTTTGATAACGGATTGGCCCAAAATGATTTGTATTATTGATATGGCTGGTAAAAACATCGAAGAGCAACCATTATTATCCCTGGGCTCTTTATATAGACAGACACGCACGCAATGGGCCTTTAACAATTACATAAAAGCCCACACGCTAAACACTAATACTAACTTAACTTACTAAATATTATAGACGAGAATATTTACAATGTATAGATCCAAAAGTGCAACAGAAGTGCAGATATACACTGTGACTATAATCCAATACTCCCCCTCAAGTTTGGGGCTGCAACACTTGAACAGCACCTAACTTGCTAAGAAGCCAACCTGTATATCTTTACCTCTTGCTTTTGCGAGAATATCTGTTTCTTGATCTTGAGATCTGACATGAACCAATGTAATCAGTCTGGACTGTAATTTTTCGTGCATGAAGTGGCAGTCTATTTCAATGTACTTCATTCATTCGTGAAACACTGGATTGGAGGCTATATGCATGGCTGCATGACTATCACAGTATACGGTCACTGGCTCACCATGAGAAATACCAAGATCCTTCAATAATCCTTCAACCCATACTACCTCTGAAACTGATGACCCTAAGGCTCTGTATTTTGCCTCAGCTGACGAATGAGACATAGTGTCTTGCTTCTTTGTTTTCCACTTAATGAGTGAATCACCAAGCTTTAGTAGATACCCGGTCACTGACCTTCTCGTTGTACCATAGGCAGCCCAATCTAAGTCACAAAAACAAGACAAAATCATATCATCTTTTGAACTAAGTATTATCCCAAGTCCTACACTTTGCTTTAGATATCTAACAACATCTAAAGCTACTACCATGTGTGTTTTGGTTGGTAATTGCATGAATTGGCTAAGAACCTGCATAGGAAAAGATATGTCAGGTATGGTATTTGTTAAATAAAAAAGACGCCTTACAAGTCTTCTATATCTTTCTGGATTTTCTAACAAATCCTCCTCTCTATGCCTTCCTTTCTCATATGGTAGCAGTCGTAAATTCTGCTTCATTGGAAATGTTAGAGGACGACATCCACTCATACCAGTATCATCCAAGAGATCCAGAATATATTTCCTTTGTGAGAGCATGATCCCTTTCTTAGACCTTGCTACCTCTATCCCCAAGAAGTAACGCATCTCTCCTAAGTCTTTAATTTTAAATTGCTCATGCAAGAGCTCCTATACCTCCCTTATTCTTTCTTCAGAACTTCCTGTTACAAGAAGGTCATCTACATACACAAGAACATAAACACAAGCATCATTAAATTCTTTGGTAAAAAGTGAATAGTCATATTTACTTTGTTTAAAGCCACCATTTACCAATGCCTTAGTCAATTTATTATTTCATTGTCGTGATGCCTGTTTCAAACCATACAATGATTTTTTAAGTCTACATGCCATTTTCTCCCCTTGTTTCTCAAAACCTTAAGGAATGGTCATATAAACCTCCTCATCTAGGTCCCCCCGCAAGAATGCATTGTAAACATCCATGTGAAATAAATTCCAGTTAAACACTGCAGCCATTTACATAATAACACGCACAGTTATCATCTTAACTACTGATGATAAGGTTTCATAGTAATCAATGCCTTATATTTGGGTATATCCCTTAACTACTAGCTTAGCCTTATATTTATCAATAGAACCATCAGAATTATATTTAACTTTATATACCCATTTACATATTATTGCCTTTTTGTCCTTTGGTAAAGGCACAATATCCCATATGTTATTATTTTGTAATGCATTCATTTCTATTTGCATTGCTTGCCTCCACTTATCATCTTTTATTGCTTCATTATAAGATATAGGTTCAACAACAAAATCAAGGGAGCACAAGTAGCACAAATAAGAAGGAGAAAATGATTCATATGAGATATAGTTCTCTAAAGGATACTTACAACCTTGCTATTTTGGTATTTTGGCATTGTACCTGAAATCATACAGTCATTAGTTTTGATCAAGTTGCATCTATAATCTTGTGACCATATAGGTGGTTTTTTATTTCTCATGGGTCTTGATTCAATCTCTTGCAATGGTTTTGTTAATGTAGAACTTTCACACTCCATTCTTCCCTCTAATGGGCTCTTGTCAACAGTCCCCAGTTCTTTCTCAAGAGGGTGCTGAACCTCCTTTTCAGAATCCTTTTCAAAATCAGAGTCAAACATGAACATTTCTCTAACTAATCTGTTCACTCCCCCTTGCTGAAAACAGTTCCGTTCCTTAAATGGAAACTGGTCCTCAACAAATCTAACATGCCTGCTAACAAGTATACCTTTGCTCTTATCATTGTAGAGGACATATCCTTTTTGATTATTTGGGTAACCTAAAAACACACAGGGGATGAACCTAGGTTGAAACTTATCAGTAGCATTTAAATCAGTTGCATATGCTAGACACCCAAATACTCTCAGGTTGGTATAATCTGCTGGATGTCCATATACTAATTCATAAGGGGTCTTGAAGTTTAAAATCCTAGATGGTACTCTATTTATGATATATGTGGCAGTTTTTACGCACTCACCCCAATATGTAATAAGTACATGTGATTGAAGCATTAAACTCCTAGAAACTTCCATCAATGTCATATGTTTACGCTCAGCTATCCCATTCTGTTCACCATTATTATCCCAGGGCTCTTTATATATACAGACACGCACGCAATGTGCCTTTAACAGTTACATAAAAGCCCACACGCTAAACACTAATACTAACTTAACTTACTAACTATCACAAACGAGAATATTTACAATGTACAGATCTAGAAGTGCAACAAAAGTGCAGATATACACTGTGACTATAATCCAATACCTTTTCCTATTATAAATTTCTACCATCACATAGTCAAATCAATTCTTAGAAAATTTATCCATTTTCAACTTCAAGAGTGCCACATATAAACCTCCTTAACAAGATGCCTATGAATTTACAAATTGTAGCAATACCAGTCTATGAATTTGAAACAATGAAGCAGGAATATTTCAAAGAAAAACAATCACGTTTGAGACACTTCTTGTTGTCAGATAATTGTATTTGTAGTAGTATGCTCATGTTTTCCTAGGTTTCAGGAAACTAATGACATCTAAATCCAACACAAATATAGACTAGATTCATTAGTTTATATGTATGATTTGTATTCTAAGAAAGGATTACCTGCATGTTTCCAATAAGCAAAGAGAACAGGACTAATCCAAAGACGGCGATCCAGATAGCAAAGATTATCTCCCCGACATAAGTACTCGTCGCAAGGTTATGTACAAGAGAACTAAGAAACACAGGACAAAAACTAATAAATCCATACAGACTCATAGGACAATACTATAAAGATATAAAGGCTTCAAAGGTCATTAAATATGAACCTTGAATATGAAATGAAAGTGAAGAACAGAGCATATCATTCACAAACCTTAAATTGCGCAAACCCCACCAGAATCAGTACAAGAACTTCTGAGGAAAATCTGTTGTTGTATCAACCACACCAGATTGTAGAGCATCGGTGTATATTCCAAACTTGAAGGTTGTTGAGTTGGTAATTTGAGAAGGATCAACAACAGCACATGAATTAGTGAGAAGTGAAGTAACATTTGCATTCTGGTTATGACAGCTCAGATACTCATCAACATTATATTCAGTATTTTTCAATGCTCCACGCCAGCATCGAACCTCTGATGCTACCGACAACAGGTACCAAAAAGCTCCAACCAACTGGTATATGCCAAATTTGAGTCATAATCATAGAATCTAAGAATGACTTCTAGGAAAATAGTCAAGTTCAATTGCATAATGAAGTGACAGAATTAGCTTACATGGCTTGCCAGCGTATACAGAAAAAGATTATAAGCAGCTCCAGCCCATGCTGTCTCTGTGAGTATGACAGAAATTCTTGTTACTTCTTCGAATAAAGGGTAAATGCGCAAGATTCTTGGCACATACTGAATCACGATCACATGTCAACACGTTCTTCGCCACAAACGGAACTGAGGCATTCAGTTTTGGAATGATAAAATAAAACAAACACCTTTATAATCAATCATACATGACAAAGTGTGAAGGAATTACTTTACAGAATAAGGAAGTACTTTGGAGATGAGCAAAAGAGGGAGATACCAGTGGAAGTGGAACAATTGATAGAACATCAACGATAAAGAATGAAGATAAGTATCTTTTCATGATAGCTCGATGATCATTAACCAGCTCGCCCCTTCCAAATATACACGAGAAGGAGCAATAAACCCAGTTCGAAACTGAAAGATAATGTGAAGAATGTAGAAAAGATCAAAGAAAGCGAAGAACAGAAGCAATGATCTGCAAGTTTCCGTCTAACTTAAGGCATTTGTCTGTATCTACAATCGCTGGGACATAAAAGAACAGTGGATCCACAGAGACAGCCATAACAGATGTGATTACAAATATTTTGTTCCATTTCTGAAGGAATGACTCCTGTGGGTCGAGAATTTTTCTTCTAGGAGCTAATGTCTTGGGCTGTCTATCACTTATAGGCTGAACAGTTGAGGATTGTTTCAAGTTTTTTGTCTTATCAGACCCATCCTCAAGTCTTCTTTTGATATTTTCTAAAACAGCACTTACGCTTGGTCTCAGTTTTCTTCCTTGATATCCATTATCACTAGAAGCTTTCTGTGGGAGATGATGACTCTGAACTCCAATAACCAAACCTCCATAGGAATATGAACTTATCTTGGTAAGTAGCTTCAAGCAAGTATCAAGTATGTGTGAACCAAAAATATTGAATGGTAGATCCATTGATGCACAGCTTCTATTATTAGTCTGGCCTAAGAATGGCGTATGTTAGCCTCAGTCAGTTTAAACCTTCTCAAAATATCAAATTAATAACTACACTCTCTGTCTTTTTTATAAGAGTCAGAAAAGAATTATCTAAATATTTAGTAAGTTTTTTTTCCATTTTTGCCTCTCTTTAAGTATATGTATTGCATTAATTAAAATGTTGATAATACTTATATTTACTCTATTTCTCTCTCTTACTTGGAAAAACAAGTTTATTTAAAACATATTTATTATTTTTAACTAATTTTAACAGCTTTCTTAAATTACGTAATTGGGTTATCGGACTTTTATAAATAAGATTGGAAGAGTAGAAGGGCTTAGTGGGTATTCACAAAAGATTGGTAAAATACCCAAACCATATAATTGCAGTATAGTAATCTTGATACTATGACCATATTTGAATCACTAACTGATCTTTTCGATGTCAAACTTTCATACATGAAATAAATAAACATATGCTTCTGTGTAATTCTTAAGATTCCCCAATAGAATAAACCTTTTGTGCTATGAATAGATGTGGCAGCAAAAATACCAAAAGATAGAAGATGGGACATTCACTGCGTGCAGAAATATGCAATAGAATTGAAAACAACTGAAACAAGTAGCAATTTATGGGAGCATGAAGCATGAGCAAACGAACCTCACAAATTTAGGTCCCTTTGAATTCATGATTAAACTACCTCCCCAACAAGATGGAGAATTTTAGCTTAATCAAGAGAAACACTTCGCCAAGTTCTACAAAAGACTGAAACCTGCAAAGTACAAATTCAAGTTAGAGCTCCCTTTTCTGAAACTTCCAAGTCAAGTCAGCGCCATAAAAGTTAAAAATATCAGCACCCTTCCCTGCCCACTTCACATTTTTGGGAAAAAAATTAAAAACGTTAGAATTAAAGAGAAGCTAGAATGAACTGAATGAATATATAGGAAGCTTAGGAATTCAGCACCAGGTAGCAGGATGACAACATTAAGATTAAACAGGCAAATGTTGTTTAATTCAAGCTTAAGGATTTGACTTCGACCTTTTATCGAACAGGGAGGGGACAATCACCAACAATTCAAGCATGATCACCTCAAAAAAGAAAACAGAAAAGATAAAACTAAGAAAGTAGTTGCAGAAAAGATAAAACTAGTAAATGGGCTTCAAGTTTGCTGCGTCTTGGCAGAGAAAAGTGAAAACTTTGCCAAAAAGCATGAAAGATCATAAACTAATTAACCTTAAATATGGCGGGAATATGAATCCCTACAGAATGATCTTTTCCCTGGTTTTCTTTCCCGCCCTTTCTGAGAGAATGCAGATAGAGAGCAAAAGAGCTACATGCAGGTATAAAAGAGACGAAGGAGACAGAGAGGAGCCAAGGCTGTGGAAGTGAGAGAGCGTCCAATGTAAACGACAGCGTCATTGACTATAGTTGTCATGGCAATATGTTATTTAAACTTTAAAATTTTTTAAATGACTTGAGTTGACGTACGGAATATATAATTTTTATTTGCATGTTCATTGTCTTCTTATCTTTGTATTAAATATTATGTGTACCAAATATAACTTCATATTTTTCCTATAAATAATCTCACTACAATAAGAGAAAATAAGTTGACATTTCTATCATTTGACCGACTTGAATTTTAGCATTAAAAAGATCATTACAGCACGATTTTTTTTATGAGTTTTTTTTTTTTATTTTTGTTCGCTCAATTAACTATTTTTTTGACCTCACGCAATTAGCATTATTTGAACTCTGGTCATCCTTGACTCCTCGCTTATAACTGTTCTTCAAATGCCTGATAAGCGCTTGATTACTGCGAATTTATTTATGTTACTTCAATGTGAATGTTTAAAAGATATATCTCTGCAATACTGAAAACTAACATCTAAAAATTTATAAAATAATTCTTACACTAATTAATTTTTAGAGGTTAAAACTTGGAGACGTCATGATATAGTTATTAAGCCATTACGTTACTACTTGAAGTATGAACACTTTGAAGTTTGAAGGCTCTATAAACAAGCTGCCAAAGATTTTTTAAATAATACATGTCATTCCAAGATTACGCCTATGATACAAAATTTAAAAGAATTTAATTTGCAAAATTTTAATATTATGTAAAGCTTGGTGCCACACAGTACTAACTATTGTATCATATAAAATAACTAGTATTATTCTATGTCATGTGATATATGAGATAACAGAATGTTGCAGCTCTTGCATCGAGCTCAGTCTTTCATGCCCACACCAAATATATTGAGGTGGATACTCACTCACACAGTTTACTATCAACTATGTTCTGTCTAGAGATTAACTGGCCGATTGTCTCACTTTTACCTTTTACAAGATAAAATTTTTCTTAATTATTTACCTCATAAAGCACAAAATCACTTGAAATAAGTTAAACCAAGTGCCTCCTAAATCACTCAGTGCTGCGCGTTTCGTTGCTCCATGACAAACTCGAACTAATTCCATCTCCCCTCATTTAAGGGGATGTTACAATACATAGTCTGATTTTAAAAAAATGGAAAAGTGAGGTTGAAAGTTTTTTATTAATTTTTTTTACTCTTTTATTTTAAATTTTGTCTTTATTAAAATTTTATAACCTCATTTTTCCAATTTTTTAAATTCCAACTCATAAAAATTTTTCTTTCCCTCCTACCAAATAAACTCTTAGTAATCAACAGTACCTCGAAGATGATTGCCTCCAATAGAAGCAAAAAAATAAAAATAAATGTAGGAACTAGTTTGTAATATAAACTGCATTCCAAGTTAGGTCATACATCTAGGATCGAAGGTAATTTATTTTTGTCTTGGAAGTTTTCGCTGAGAAGCAATGTGGCTTTGGAAGTTTTTTCAAGCTCAAAATCACTCTGAAAGTTTCAAAACGTAGCAATATTGCTCCATATGATTAAATTAAAAGTCCTTTAAGAACAAGAAAAACTTGAAAACATTAATATGTTAACAAACAAAAAGACTACCAAAATCTTGAAACAAATGAATCATTTTAGTATAATATATTGCTCATTGTAGCATATCAATGGTAAAAAAGAATGAAATTAGTATCTACTAGAAAAAAGATCTATGAATAGTATTTAGCCGTTCCAGGTAATAGGATTGTGGTTGCAGACTTAAAAACTAGTAGAATTTGTACAAAAGTTCAGATTTGTACAACGAAAAGAGAAACTATGAAACAGTATTTTTGCATGCAGCAGCTTCTGAAACATGCACACTCCACTGCTGAGGAAGCCAGGCAAAAGCTCTCCAACACAAAGAGCTAGTCACATGTATACATACAAATGCACATTGACATACAGTTTTGGCTAGTGACTTTGAGAGGTAAAATCAGGCTCAGATGGCTTCTGAGGCAGCAATCTGGGTGACCATCTGTTGTTGTGTTCTCTGTGTTGTCGCAAGTTTCGTAAGGCAATGGCAGCGAACCTTGAAGCATAAATGGTGGCACCAAGACTTGGTGTTGATGATGATGAAGATCCATTCTCATTGGCCAAAGCATCTTTTAGTCTTTCTTCTGCTTCACGCAACTGCCTCTCTACCTTCTTTCTGTAGTAACGACGCCAAGCTGCTTGTATGAAACAGGCACCCCATGTCTTCCATTGCAAGGAATAAAACCTGCAACAAAAACATTGGTAAATTCAGATTACACATGGATTTTCTAGATTTTGCCTGTGTCTAACTATAATATAGTTGTATCTGATTTATGCACATTATCTCCTAGCATTATTCTGAGAGAAAAGGGGCAAAATGATGCACTCCCTCCGGTTTTTAATATAGGACCTATTTAGGAAGTTGATCTTGGTTCTAAATATAAAATCTATTTCTCGTATTTGTCAATATTTTCCTAATTTACCCCTATTGATGCTCCTTTAACAATAATCAAGGAGGAGAAAAAATGAGAGAATTAAAAAAGATGACTGTGATGTTTTAAAAAATATCTGTTATATTAACGAACTTAATTAACTTTCTTAATTTAATCAAATTAGATAAACATGTCTATCTTATATTAAGGACAGGAGGGAGTAATATTATCAAGCCTCGCCTGAAAGTGTGCTGAAGCCGTTTGCTATGATGTCTTCGGAATTGGGAAGTGACAAACTTCAAGTCATCAGGCATGAGAGCAAAAGCTTCAACTTCTGATATAGATTCCACTGTTGTTGTTGAAATAGGAAGATTTGAAGAGGAATTGGGGTCCAAGGCCCATGTTAGAAGCTCTTCTCCACAGAAGTCACCAGCTTGCAGAACTGAGGAATTGAAGAAACCAGTTCTTCCTCCATTTGTGGTCATAGTAGCGAGCTTTCCTCGCATGATGAAGAGCATTTCGTCGACCGGATCTCCTTCACGGACAATGTAAGTCTTCTCTGTATAAAGAATTGGCTTCAATCTATCAGCCATTGCATCCAACAATTGTTCATCCATTTTCTCAAAGATTGGCACCTAATTCAATAAGACCACAAACATGTTCATTACACTTGTAAAATTATACTTGACAAAAGCTAAAAACAAGTGCAGTTCTCAACTAGACTTGGTGGGTGTCTGGGAGAGCTTAAAATAAGCTCTTTTGCCATTTATAAGACAAAACTACTCTCACAAATTTACCTCATATAACGTAAACTCATTTAAAATATGCTAAACCAAACACACACTTTGTATTCTAACTCAGGCCATTTCTAAATGAAACCTGCTCTAAAATGCTTACATGTCAGTTTTAACTGATTTAATCCACCTATCTTTTGTAAATCGATAAGAAGATCCTTAAAAGACAAGAAGAAATGACTATGGATGATGATACCCACTTTTTTAAGTAAAGCCAAGCAAAGATGACGCTTTATGTCCCTTCTGAGATCTTTAGGAAGGTTGTGAATTAATGCTGCTTCTTCAACACCCCGGTTTTGTTGCCATTTGTACTGTTCATACCGTCTAATTCTTTCCCTTAAGTTCTCAGGAAGCATACGGTGGGCCATCCATTGCTCTGCATCTCTCCTTTTGACTCTCATCTCCTCAACTCTAACAGTTGTAGATTGCAGATATTTCTGTAAATAAATTCGGCACAGTTCATGAATTCATTGAATGACATAGCCAAACTTATAATGCCCAGAAAGAAAAAAGCAATTCCAGTCTGTGAATTTGCGGGAACATTTCAAAGAAAAACAACCATGTTTGATACATTTCTTGGTGTCAGATAATTGTATTTGACAAGATGTGACACTGGTATCAGTCATGATTTTTCCTTGGTTTGAAATATAGTATGATTGTATTTCCTAGCTTTTAGGAAGCTAATGACATCTAAATCCAACACAAATATAGACTAGATTCATTAGTTTATATGTGTGATCTGTATTATTAAAAAGGATTACCTGCATGTTTCCAATAAGGAACGAGAACAGAACTAATCCAAAGACGGCAATGAGGATAGCAAAGATTATCTCCGGGACATCAGTACTTGTCTTAAGGTTCTGCCCAAGAGAACTGAAAAACAGAGAGCAAGAACTAATAAATCCAGGCAAACAAACGAAACAATACCATAAATATAAAATATGAACCTTGCATATGAAATGAAAGTGAAGAACAGAGAACATGATTCACAAACCTTAAATTGCGCAAACCCCACCAGAAGCAGTACAAGAACTTCCGAGGAAAATCTGTTCCTGACTTAACCACATCAGATTGTAGAGCATCGGCATATATTCCAAAATTGAAGGTTGTTGAGTTGGTAATTTGAGAAGGATCGACAAGAGCACATGAATTAGTGAGAAGTGGAGTAACATTTGGATCCTGGTTATGACATCCCAGATACTTATTTTTATTATATTCTGTATCTTTCAATGCTCCGTGCCAGCACCGAACCTCTGATTCTACTGAAAACAGGTACCAAAAAGCTCCAACCAACTGGTATGACAAATTTGCTTTGTTATCATATAATCTAAGAATGACTTCCAGGAACATAGATAAGTTTAACTGAATAATGAAGTGGTAAAATTAACTTACATGACTTGCCAGCATATACAGAAAAAGATTATAAGCAGCTCCAGCCCATGGTGTCTCAGTGAGTATGCCAGAAGTTCTTGTTACTTCTTTGAATAATGGGTAAATGCGCAAGACTCTTGGCACATACTGGATCATGATCATATATGTCAACAAGTCCTTTGCCACAAAAGGGACTGAGTTCTTCAGTTCAGGAATGATAAATAAAATAACCACCTGAATAATCAATCATACATTACAAAGGGTTAAAATAACATCAAATTATGTCTCTCAAAACACTTTACTTTTTTTTTCATAACAAGATTAGTTTCCGTGCTTTACAGTATAAGGAAGTACTTTGGAGATGAGCATAAGAGGGAGATACCTGTGGAAGTGGAACAATTGATAGAACATCGATAATAAAGTATGAAGATAAATATCTTTTCATGATAGCCCGATGATCATTAACCAGCTCGCCCCTTCCAAATACTCGAGAAGAAGGAGCAATAAACCCAGTTCGAAACTGAAAGATTATGTGAAGAACGTAGAAAAGATCAAAGAATGTGCGAAAAACAGAAGCAATAATCTGCAAGTGTTCATTCAAGTCAAGGCATTTGGCTGTGTCTCCAATCACTGGGATGTAAAAGAACAGCGGATCCACAGCGACAGCCATTATAGATGTTATCACAAATATTTTGTTCCATTTCTGAAGAAACGACCCCTGTGGATCAAGAATTTTTCTTCTAGAAGCCAATGTCTTGGGTGGTCTATCACTTATAGGATGAACAGTTGAGGATTTTCGCAATTTTTTTATCATATCAGACCCATTCTCAAGTCTTATTTTGTTACTTTCTAAAACAGCGCTTTCGCTCGGTCTCAGTTTTCTTCCATGATATCCATTATCAATAGAATCTTTCTGCTCAGTAGTAGATGATGACTCTGAACCCCAATCATCAAACCTACATAGGAACATAAACTTATCTTAGTAAGTAGCTTCAAGCAAGTATCAAGTATGCGTTAGCCAAAAATATTGAAAGGTGGATCCAATGCAGGTATACCGCGTGGAAAACCTAAGAATGATGCATGTTAGCCTCAGTTAGTTTCAGCTTCCCCAAAATATTAAAAAACAAAAAGCTAAAGTCTGCAAGGGGACATCCAACGACTAGGTGCTGCATGCTTCAAATTTCGTAAGTCTCTTCAGTGATAGGTAGGGAGGAGTTCATGGAGAAGGAACGGCAATATGAAAATAGAAGAGCAGCCAATAATCCAGTTTATAACATAAGATTGGTAAGTACACAAACCATATGATTGCAGTAATCTTGATACCATGATCATATTGGAATAACTAATTGATATTTTTGATGTCAAACTTTCATACTTGAAAGAAACATTTGCTTCAGTGTAATTCTTTAGATTCCTCAATAAAATAAACCTGTTGTGTTATGGATAGATGTGGCAGCAAAATTATCAAAACGTAGAAGATGGGATATTCACTGCGTGCAGAAATATGCAATAAAATCAAAAGCAACTGAAACAAGTAGCAATTTATGGGAGCATGAAGCTTGAGCAAACGAACCTCACAAATTTATGTCCCTTTGAGTTCATGATTGAAATACCTCCCAACAACGTAGAGAATTATAGCTTAATCTACAGAAACACTTCTCCTAGTTCTACAAAAGACTGAAACCTGCAAAGTACAAATTTAGGCAAGAAAACAGAAACAAATCTAGAAATTGGGTTTCAAGTTTGCTGCGTCTTGGCAGAGAAAAGTGAAAACTTTGCCAAAAAAAAACAACGCATAAGGAAAAGGAATTACAAACTAACCTTAAATATGGCGGGAATAAAATCATGAATGAGTAGTGTAACACTGTAACGTGTTCCGCCACAGAATAATCTTCTCTTATTTTCTTTCCCGCCTTTTCTGAGAGAATGCAGAGAGCAAAAGAGCTACAAGCAGATAACCCTGTGATGATTGTGATGACAGGTTTTTGGAAGAAGGAAAGAAATATCAAAAGAGAAAGGAGAAGGAGACCGAGCCAACGCTGTGAGAAGAGTCAAAGAAGTGTTTTTAGTGAGAGAACGTCCAATGAAAATGCAAGCGTCATTATAGCGTTTCAAATCCGTAACTGTATGTTGGTTAAGTTTCCTGGCAATTTGCTCTTTGAAAATCGATAAATTTATTCTTGTCTTGAGTTGATGTGATTTCATTATTCACTTCTTTAAGTAATAAGCACAGAATTTTTTTTTTTGATATATATAGTGGTCAAGGTAGCTTGGATATTACAAATTACATCATATGATAATCATCAAAAGATCTGACTAATGTCTTCTCTAAGAAGAGAGATACACCCCAGATGGGGAATTGGTAAAACTACCAGATCTTGAACTAAATGTTGAGCATCTGTAGTTAGATAGTCCGCACACCGAATCGCTTCCCGGGGAGCATACCGAAGTTCAATTTCCCATTCTGAGTAAATGAAATCTCTAACTGTGTCAATCACTGTTCTGAGTGGATGACTGGGACCGCTATCTCGCATGACCAGGTGATACGCCTCCAAAGAATCCATATAAGCAATGACTTTCTGAAATCCATACTGTTTGCACAATTGTAGACCCGTCAATAAGGCAAGAAGTTAGGTCGTTGTTGGTCTGCCAAATCCGAGCTTACGTTGAAAACCTAGGAGCCAATTACCCCTATCATCCCGAATCAGTCCGCCACAGGCTGCCTCATGTTGATTGTTGACCGATCCATCTGTATCAAGGCGAACAAAGCCTTCCGCTGGCAAACGCCATCTGCTGTCCTCATCCTCTGTAAAAGAAAAGATCTGGTGCTTCAAAGTATTAGGAAGACTATATTCCATGAGTTGGTACATGACACCATGAACAATTCCATCAGACTGGACTCGAGCTCCTTCCATTACTCCCTTGCATCGGTTTTTCCATAGCAACCAACAAGTGAGACTGAAAAGTCTAGTCCACGGCCACCGACGAAAATAAGTCTTTCCCAGTGGGACCGATATATTATCCTTGAGCCATACCTGCAAATCAGAAGAAGAAAAAAATCTAAAATGAGAGTTAGGTTTAACAAAGTGTAACCACACTTCTCTAGCAACCTCACAATCTCGAAGTATGTGTAAAATGGTTTCGCTCTGGTGACACTCAAATGGACACTCCTCGCGAATTGATAAACCTCTCTTAGCTCTGAATGAGTTGGTAGGAAGTCTCTCATGAATAGCATGCCATAAAAACATCTTTACTTTCTCCGGAACAGGTAACTTCCATAGTCTCTTCCACAGAGTCGGTCGAGATCTATGTTGCTGGGTAGATAAAAAAACCATAAGCAGACCGAACACTAAAATTGCCGTCCGAAGCACTCCTCCAACAGAAGGATCGTCTCCATTACCACATGGCGTTTGGATTCGACTGATAATGTTAATCACCCATGTGGGAAGGAACTCTCTCCACTTTGACATGTTCCACGTGCCATTGTCCAAGACAAAGTCTTT